>OY728166.1:572839262-574089262 GCA_963277665.1 Viscum album
TATAAACCCCCATATCATGGAAATATATATTGAATAAGTTCAGAAGATTCCATGGGTCCTTA
Organism: Viscum album; assembly: GCA_963277665.1. Lineage (NCBI taxonomy): Eukaryota > Viridiplantae > Streptophyta > Magnoliopsida > Santalales > Viscaceae > Viscum > Viscum album. The sequence continues at coordinate 572,839,325 of OY728166.1, forward strand.
CTTTTGGAAGAATCAGTTGAGATATAATAGAGAACTTACAGAGCTCCATTTGTTCCTTTATTTCATATGGATTGGAATCAACATGTAAAAATGAACCATTCCCAATCATCCTTCTAGTAGGGAGCTACAGATTCATAAAGGAATCCCTAAAATTTGAAATCAGTGATGAAAGGGCTTGGTTCTGGTTACCAGGGCCCAGCTTCTCATCAGATTGATTCCAGGAGAGATTCAAAGGATTGGGAATCCTTTCTTGATCGCCATGAAAGATCAAATTGAAAGAATATATGTTCACATTTCAAGGGTGTCAATTTATAGGGTGATCGACACTCTCCCATGCTCTAGCTGCTCCATCATAATAATTTAGTTTATTTAAGTTTATTTAATTTATTAAAATGATTAAAAATACTCCCCCCTCTCATTTGTCTTTCTATTCATATTAGGATTAATGGATAGGGTTTCTACCTCATCTGACAATCGAACCAAGATAAAGGGAGGAGGTGTCACTGGACTTCATCCTTAATGATGATCAAGACTGGATTGTGGTGAAACAACTTCTGAGCGTGGATCTGGACCCAAATCTTTGGAAATTTCATCATGAGGTAGGATTTTCTTTATTTTTACATTCTAATCCCCATATATGTTTTCTTTAAGAGTTTTAAATACCTTTTATGACTGTTAAGGACCCCCTAGTGGCTGATATATACTTAATAAAAAATGGGATTTTAGGAGGTTCACAGGGATTTCCCATTCAATAATGTTAATCATACAATGTGTAGTTTAATATCACATGCCTTGTTTTCTTCCCATTGGGGAAGAACATGTTTTTGGTACTATATACCATGTACATTGAGTATACACCATGTAGTGGGAAAATGTCCATGTGTCCAGATACTTGGCCTAACACCCCATGTATAGGGGACATGGGCATGTAGAAGCGAAATACCAAGCCCCAAGAGTACATGGGCACAACCATGTACTCGAACAAGATTCAGTTACCTATACATGACCTAGTACATGGGAATGGGTCATCATACACAAGCACGGTCCAAAATACACGGGCATGCCCCGAGTTTCCAAGAACGCCGTATACTTGATGTACACGCCGTGTATAACCTTGTGTCTATCCAAACCATGTATAATTGAGGATAAACCCAAGTGTTAGGGTGAGGTCACACATTGTGTACCCTATGTACATGATCTGTACTTTCATATGGGAATTTCAATTTGTGTATATCCTTCTTTGGGACTCAGATTTATGATCATGAGTATCCTATCCCGAGTGGTTTTCCACGTAGAATACAATGGTAGAGTTATTTTTGACAGTAGAGATATAGAATGAGGTGTTTCAAGAATGATTCTTCCTTCAGTTATGCTTGACTAATGGCCGAAATCAGGACAAATCACTGAAGAGATTCAGAGATCGATACTCCCCTACCACACCAGAGCGTGGGTCCCCCATGCTCTTTACATAGGTAGAGTGAATACTCCCCCATATATCAGATGGTTTTAGTCTTATATCTCAAGAGTGGTACTCCCCTATCATCAAGATCTAGTGGGGAGAAGGTTCTCCATGGGAGTTGGTACCCCCTTAGTTGTGGTGCATAGTAGCAAGGAGTGGTCCCCTCCACTCAGATTCTGGTGTGGTTGAATTTAGTGATGGGAATTAGAGATGTAACTTTATATATATATGTAGAATCATCATTCTTAGATGGGTTGTGGAGATGGAGATCCCCTTTCTCTCTCACTTAGTTTTCTTTATGATCATATCTATTGGGTTTCTCTTTACCCTCTTTCTTTTAGGGTTGAGATGATTGTTGTGATTTTCTGTTTCTTCATTTTTGGTTTTTGGGGTGCCTATTGGGTATGTATATACTCACCCCTACATGGGATTCTCCCATATATGATGTGTATTGTGAAGACTCTAGGAATATCGACAGTGATATTAGTGGTCCTAGTTTTGGTGGAGCTTAACAGCTCTTGGTGCTGATCGTGTTTGGGGGTTATCTTGGGAGATTGTGAGCCGAACTCTCTTCAGTCCCCTTTCTACAGCTGTTGTCAGTTTGAGACTTATTTTTTTAGTTGGGCATGTATTTTCCCCTTTTTAAATTTTTATTACACTACTGTACTTTGATGTTTACCTAGAGGTAGTTTCATGCATGGTTTACACTTTAAATGTTTAGTCTTTTACTACATATCTACACTATTTCATGGATATGGTTGTGTGCATGTGTACATGTACATAGGATAAGGCCTCCCATTTAATTATTTCCCACTTGATTCTTATTACCACCCCTAGCATATTGGAGGCTGGATTGGGATGTCTCACTTAGCTTACCACCGACCAGGAGGGCCCTGGTGGGTTGGGTCATGATAGAGTGATATTAGAGGTGGTTTTTACTGGGATAGTGTTTTGATGTTGGAACATATAGTGAGGATTGGTTTGGGACCTTGGGGAAATGGTGTAAAAGTGTATTGAGTTTGGATATTAGGCAAGAGAACCTAGTATTGGTGCAACAACTGATATATCCATACAATAGGACTTTAACTAACTTCTTTTTGACTCAACATATCGAGATATTGGTTGTAGGAAAAATATGGTACATGCATCATATAATATTGGGTATTTCAACTTTTATTTCCTTATTAAGTCAACTCCATAGATATTCACATCTATCCATGGTATGTCTTGATAACTTTCAACATACCTCTATGATGAAAACCAGCTAGGATTTCGATACCAGATCATTATGACGATTTATTGAGTGATGAGGTCTTAGTGTAAGGAACTACTCATGAGGTGTTTCCTCCTAATGTACAGAGAGAAGTGCCACCACCTATTGAGTAGTACATAGATCCAACTCTAGTGGTTCAGGCGGAAGACCATATAGTGACCCATACTTTTTATACATAAATATTACATCTTAATAGATGAATATTCATTACATAACATTTCGATCCACACTAGAATCATTTAGGTCTAGTATCTTTGGAAACATGAAAACATAAAAAACTGGTTCATAAAATATCTATATCATCTTCTGTTTATTTATTCATAAATAGAACCATTCTTAGACATATCATACTTAATACCTTTCTTCATAACTTGGGGAAAGGAAACATTAAAAAGAGTGAGCTCTAATTCCCATTAAGCGCAAAAAAGAGAGTTATCAATGATCAAATGAGAATAACGTGATAAAATGTGTATGAGAATATGAGATTAACATTTGATAATAATACCCTACATATCATAGATCATAAGCTCAAGTCATGGTATAAATCTTGAAATTTCATAATATATAAATCATAAAGAAATTAAATAACATGATCCATGAGAGCATAATATTATCATAGTACATAGAACTGTGGAATACACAAAAGCATATAAAATAAATTAATTAGTAGTCAAGGATATTTTAAAAGACTATCATATTGGAATGGGTTAACTCCCCAAACCATTATTATAGTCAAGGTTCACTCCTAAGACTATCATAGTGGACAAAGACCCTTATTGAAATGAGTTAACTCCTCATTCTAGTCATGTTTATCGCATGAGATATCAATATTTACCCAATACATTAGAGGGAGATATAGGTACCACCCATAACATAATGAAAATCATAAATATATGTTCCATATGATCATAAATCATTCATAATATCAGAACCCATTAAAAGAAATGGGTTTCATAAAAATTTCATTATGGCATAACCCATGGAAGAAAAATGGTTTTCATAAAAATTTCATCTTTTCAACATAAACATAAATCATACAGAGAAAGAATTATGGTATCCTTGGATAATATCCCAAATAAATATTAAGTAACAAAAAATGATGTCATATTGGATGGAAAATGATTTTGAAATATCACTTGGAATAATTATTGAGGAAAATAACCTTTCCATTTTGAAATCACTTTTTTTTTAAAAATGCTACACAATTATAAAGGAAAACATTTTATTTTAAATTAAACATAGTAACTTGTAAAGGAAGATTCAAATAAAAAATTAGTCATGAAGGTGGGAAAATCTGTTCATGCTGTATAAGTTAAAAGAGCATTCCTTCCATATTTATATTCTAAAAGTCACAAAATACCTCATTTGGAAAATAAAAAAAAGATTCCTTTCAAACAATTTTGTAAAATGTCAAAAATGGGTAAAAATGACTTTAAACAATAATATAATAATTGTAAAAACCTTATTTAAATTATTTTAAAAAAAACATGTATATGGAAGAATAATATTCCCTAGTGGAGACTTAATATATAAAAAATCCCGAATGTTGATGAGATTGTGAAATAAAACGCTTACCCCGAGTTTTCTTTTCTTCGAAATCACTCTAAAATCATATATAATAAATAATATTTATCATAATTATATTAAATACTTATGTTTATAATTATATTATCATATAATATCACTTTATAACATTTTAACACCCCTTTTAACAATAATTCTTTTTTAAAATCATCATTTTTGGGGTTTTAACTATTTCATTTATCATGAGTATTTTAGCTCATTAGTTCCAGTAATTATACATTTATCTTGGATAAACATCACCATAATATTAATAATGATATAAATATAAAATATATTTATTATATACATATTATATTTATCTATAAAAGTTATATATATAAAAATTATTCACACCATTTTTGGAGATGGTAGGCTGTACATATGCATGAACGTTGTTTTAAATTTTCAAAGAATGGAACTAAATTAAGGTAAATATTAAATAAAATTTATAGGATCATTAATATATCATTTATATCATATATATTCATAAAATTATTCCTCATTTATATCCAAATAAAATATAAATTAAAAATTAATCACATAGCTTCATGGAGGTGGTAATCCACACATACCCACGAACGACATTATCATTTCCCAAAGGATTGGATGATAAGAAGGTAGAAATGGTATTATAATTACACAATAATAATTGTATAATAAATATCATATATAAATAATAAATCCATAATAATACCTATCCATAAAATATGGTGATGGAAAATGAATTGTATCACTATGTGGAGACGGTAATCCGTACATACACACGAGCGATACTTTCACTTATCGTCTGATGAGAAAGTTGGTGTATAATGATATTTTCATAATCATAATAAAATTTAATTATATTTAGAATAATTAATTTATTATTTTATGATAAATACCATAGATTTATATGAGATAAAGAAGAGTAGAAAATAAAGTGACCGGTTAAGGCGATTACCTCTTCTTTGAAACGATTCGTTTAGATCTCCTCTAAAGGGGACTAGGGTTGGTATTTTGGAAGAAAAAAACCTCTAGGATGTAGATATGGAATTTTATAAGGGGTATTATCAGATTTTTGTTGAGATATAATACTCAAAGTTGTGTGAAGAAGTATGGGATGAGGTGCCCTTTTATAATTGAGGTGAGGGGTACTTTTGGAATTTCTCAAAATATTAAATTATAATAAATTCATTCTTAAGAAACATGCCACAAAATGGACATAGATTAAAATATAAGGAAATATAGGGTTTTAATATCATCAAAAAATATAATTTAGATAAGTTTTTTGGTGTAATTTTAAACCTTATCATTTTGATTAACTCTCAGTTAACCAATTTTAATTTTAACTACGACAACAATTTTTTCAATATTAAAGGGTTATAATATTTACATATAAGGTTACAACAGGACCATAAATTGAAAATTTATGAAATTTTATACCATATAATATCCACCTTATAATATTTAAATATTTTTATGATTTTTAAATGAATTAATAAATTATTATTTTGATAAAATATCATTATTGTCAATTTTGACACTATTCATTTAATTTAACTTTAAATACATCAAGAAAAATGGATAATTATAATATAATGATTTCAAAAATCCATAATAAGTCCTATATATCTATAAAATTCATGGTTTAAATTAACTAATTCAAATTATATCACTTTTAATATTTTTAAAACCATTTTTTATTAAATGGAGATATACTGCATCAATGTTGCATAAAAAATAAGGTCATTATATAATTACTAAAATTTAAAAATAAATATATATCATGAAAATAATTTTATTAATATAAAAATACACACTTATATTCATTAATAACTTACTTTTTTCCCTATGTGTACACATAAGATATATTTAAAACAAAGAGAGTGACATTTTGTAACTTTGTTTGATTTAAATAATATATAAGTCATTATCATGGACAAGTGTCCATTAAACAATTAAATCTAAAACATAAGGTTTTAATACTATAATTAACTTCATAAAATAATAATAATGATGAAAAATTATGGCAATATCACTTATTTCAATCCATATTATCCTAATTAATCCTTTACTGAGGTGATAAATTTTACCACGATTACTATTCATATTGAAAAAAAATAAAAGGGGACTATTTAAAAAATTTGAACCTACTAATTATAAATATTAAATTAATTGTATCTAATTCAATATATATAAATAGAGAAAAACTAATTTTAAAGTAAGTGTGAAAAATGAGATAAAAACTGCTTTTTAGAAAAAAAAGTATTTTAAGAATAAAAATGAATTTATTCTTATCCTATGCCTAGAAAAATACTTTTTGAATGTTTAAAAAATTTTATCAAGTAAAAAAAAAATAAATTTCATTAAAATAATTTACAAATAATTATTAATTTAATTTATTAATATAAAAATACATTATGCATATAAAAACAATTTTTCAGAGAAAATGTCACTCTTATTTTCAATTTCTTTTAATTATAATAATTTTATAACTACTTAATTAATTTCATAAAACATTTGACCATATATTTTTTAAAATTTATTTATTACTATTCATACCCACCAATCCAATGACTAAGTAATAATACACACATAATATTTTAATAATGTTACAGGGTTCATCTAAACTTGGTGTTGTATGTAAAGCATGCTATAAAAGAAATTAAATTATTTAAATAAAAAATCTCAAGGTGTTATGTTATATTCCCCTTAAAATTAATTTCACCCTTGAAAATTTTCACTCTGATACCAATAAACAAGGATACTTATTCCTCATTACATCCTCAGGTTCCCACACAACTTACTCAAATTGGTGGTTTGTCCAAAAAACTTTGACCGAGTGAGTGGTTTTGTTTTATAGAATTTTCTCTCTATGATCTAGAATCTCTATCGGGTTTTCTTCATAAGAAATATCTTAATACAATGGCATGAACTCTGAGTTCAGTGCATGTGAAGGACCAGGTATGTACTTTCTCAGGATAGATACATGAAATACATCATAAACTTGAGAGAGATTTGGTGGAAGCACCAATCGATAAGATACCATACTGATATGATCAAGAGTTTCAAAAGGTCCAATAAACCTAGGGATTAGTTTACAATTATTTCTAAATCTCATCACCCTCTTATAGGGAGATATTTATAGGAATACCTTGTCACTAACTTCAAACTCTAGATCTTTTTGATGATTTTCAGCACAACTTTTTTGCTGACTCTGAGCTTCTATTATGTGCTGTTGAATGGATCTACAATTCTCTACCATTTACTCAACTGAATAAGGTAACAATAGATTTATTTATCCAACTCCATTCCAGTATACTAGAGTTATGAACTTCTTACCAAAGAGGGCTTCATAAGGATCCATCTGAATGTTGGAGTGAAAGATGTTATTGTAAGAAATCTCCACCAAAGGAAGGTGTTGATCACAATCACCTTTGAAATCCATAGAGAAATATCTAAGCATGTATTCTAGAGTTTTAATAGTTCTTTAATATTGACCAACTGTATGAGGATGATAAGTAGTGCTGAAACTTAACTCTATATCTAGATCCTGTTGAAGACTTCTCCAAACTTTTGAGGTTAACCTCACATCCTGATTAGATACAATTGATAGTGGTACACCATGAAATATTACCACTCCCTTAATGTATAAATGAGTATGTTGATCAATATATAAATCTTATCTAATTGAAATGAATTATGATGACTTCGTAAGGTGATCAACTACAACCCAAATAACATTACGCCCTTTAGATATTTTGGGGAGTCTGACTACAAAATCCATGGTGATGTTTTCTCATTTCTATTTGGTATGTGTAATGGTTATAAAATTCTCTTAGAATTATGTCTATAAGTCTTAACTTACTGACACACTAAGCACTGAGAAACATAATCTACAATATCTCTCTTCATGCATTCCCATCAGAAATACTCTTTAAAATCTATATAAATCTTCGTACTTATAGGATGAATAAAGAGTGAAGAACTATGAGCCTCATCCATCATCTCCTTCTTAAAATCTGGAACCAAAGGGAAACATACACAATTCATGAACCTTATTATTCCATCACAATCAATATTTAAATTAAGAACATTTCTCAATTTCTTTTGTAGTTATACTTATTCCATCCGTGTCTCTTTAATATTCACTTGAATAGATGGTTGAACACTCATTTGAGAAAGATATGATTTCTCCCCTTACTTAAAGATTTCAAGATTCATCAATTGTAAGTCCATAGATATTGGATCTTTTGTGATCCTCATCATAGAAAATATAGCATTATCCTTTTGACCAAGAGCATCTTCTACCATGTTTTCTTTCCTAAGGTGGCAATGCATCAGGATTTCATAATATTTAATCAACTCCAACCATCTTATTTGGAACATGTTCAGCTATTTTTTTTATTGAAAATATACTTTAAACTTTGTTTACCAGTATATATGTCACACCTTTATCCATAGAGATAATTACTTTATATATTTAATGCAAAACTTACTACAACTAACTCCAAATCACGAGTTGGGTAATTTTTCTCATGGACCATCAATTTTCACGAGGCACAAGTTTTGAGTGGATCCTTTAACCACTTTATGTTTTGATAATTATAATATTTTTTGTTTTATTTTATTTAAATGTATTATTAATTTGAATTGATCATTAATTAAAGTATTTTTAACTTTGATCATATCATAATATTTATTTACTTAAAAGTTATTTAGATTTTAGGTTTTGATTGTTCATAACATGTTCCACAAGTTATATTTTGAGTTACCAGGATAAAAACTTCATTTGGGACCTTAAAATATCATTTATATATGTTTTATACAATTACTATACAACAAAAGTACTGTATACCAAATAACCAGTTCCTTAACCACATAGCCAAATGGTTATTCACGTAGCCAATTTTCTAGATTCTATTACCCTCATTATTTTAATCATATCTTGGTATATATAACTCAAAATTGGGTGATTATTTTTTTATTTGAAATATATGAAGATTATATACTTTTCATTAGAATACATAAACTTCTGAATAGATCTATTTCATGTATGAAATTAGGTTTTAATTTACTATATATTTTTAGTCATTCACTATTTTTCAGAACGATTTTTCTTTTATTGTTTAATGATAACTTGCGTTATAGAAATCAAATTAAGGTGAAAATTATTTATTTATAAATATAATTCAAAAGAACCCAAATATTATTTGTAACATCCTAGGTAAATAAAGAATATGACATTTTCATATTTATTAATATTTTTGAATAAAATATTAATATTACTTTAAAGTGGATGCTATGTTCGATGACGTACCCAATATGCGACAACGAGTTTCTTTGAAATCTTACGTTGCACACTAATAATATAATAATATTATTTTAAATGGTAGTAAATGTCTAGCCGTTGTAATGGAAAGAATGAATAGAACTAACTAAAAAATGATTATATATGTTTGTTAAATATTTTAACAATTACCCAATAAATGATAGAGGCTTAAAATGCGAATGAATCCAATTTTAAGCAGAAATATTCAAATATTCTTTAAAAAGGTCGATTAACTGCCTTTTGATGGAAAAAACTTTTTAAATATACTTTTTTTAAATTTAATATGTTGTAAAAAATAAAATCCTTCTTTATAATCAAGACATCAAAATTTACTTTGTGTAAATTTTTGGTATTTTCCGATAAAGTTTATTTTTTAATGAATAGTGAAAAATGTAGTATTTTAGTTCAAAACCGCCTTTTAATCTAATTTATTTATATGGTTATATTATCTTTTTAATTGGGTTTAAAGTTTAATTAAAATATATTTTTACCATTTAATCCAATGGTGGTCATTAGAATTAATTTCACTTTGAAAATGGGCATAAACAAGTATCAATCTTTTGATAGATATTGTTTCTTATAAACACACTATTTGGTTTGACAATGGGAATTAAATATATAATTTATTAATTAAAATTCTATGTTTTGAATTTGGTAAAATGGACATAATATTTGAATTTGGAATATAAAATATAGCTTAGGGTGAATTTTTGGTATTTTTCTAATAATGTTCATTTTTTTAATGAATAGTGAAAAATACAGCATTTTAATTCAAAACTGCCTTTTCATCCAATTTATTTATATAGTTATATTGTCATTTTAATTGGTGTTAAGGTGTAATTTAATTATGTTTTTATCATTTAATATAATTTTTGACATTGGATGTAAAAACAAATCAATCTTTTGATAAATTTTACATCTTAAAAACCCGTCTTTGGTTTTGACAACGGGAATTATTTTTAAATTAATTACTGAAATTTCTGTGTTTGGAATTTGGTAAAATAGATTCCATATTTGTAATCATAAGTTCCAAATTATTTAATTAATACTCTTTTGTTTTTTGACATTATGAATAGTAACGGCGACAATTATCTTTAATTATCGTGATTAATTAGTAATCGGGTAGTTAAGGGTAATCAAATAATATAATAATAATATAAAATGACCCCAACATGTGTATAAATTCTATTTTTTGAGTCATGGACGATCATGAGGATATTTTTACCAAACTTGAGGGCCCATGGAGTCACATGGGTGTGATAGTGACATTTATGACATTTTTTTTAAAAAAAGAAGAGAAATATAACAAAGGTTTGTATATCCTAAGTAAAATTTTTTTAATTTTGTTTACATAAATGATATCTTAGACTATAAATCTTCATTGGAAAGCTAAAAATATTTCCAACATCATGGTATTTTTTTTATAATTTTTAGACATTAAATAAATAAATTTATTTATGACACCATGATGATGTAGTGATTACCTCATTAATGAACGATTTAAATAAAATGAAAAGATAAGGTAAAATCTAAGACTTAAAATTATCTAAAACCTATTGGATGGGTGGATTTAGAACTCTTATCACCTTATCCTAAAAATATATCATTGTGGGACCTTTAAAATCCGAAAATCATTTTTTAATAAAGTAAAATTTCAAGACTTTCCAAAAGTGACCCTCCTCCCTCTTATAAAAGGCCCCCACCTATTCCCCCTTACCCACACCTCTCAATCCCTTGGGTCTTCCAAACTCTACTCATATTATCTCTCCACATCCCTCTCTTACTCCTAGAATCCTCAATTTGGGAAGAAGTCTTTCCAAGGAAGCCTTTGGCTCAAATCAAAAAGAGTTACCCGATTTAGAGGTAATGTCTTCTCTCGAGTTTCTTTATTTTATTTTCCTTATTCACTCACCACTATCTTCTTATTATTTGATCCCATAATAAAACCAGTATCATAAATATACTATGATTTTTTTTATGATAAGGATTCTACCTACACTTACACACACCTCCATCTAATGGTTAAAGAACATACTGTTTCTGTGGGTGGTGAATTACTGCCCCATGAAACGATGATTGTTCAATCTTCTTTTAACACCTCTCATGGTGTCCATTATGATGGAACTATATTTATATATGATACATATTATATTTATTTCATATCTATGCTTCTGTATTTTATATTTAAAACATACCTTTATGCTTTTCATGTTGGGAAAATGTGATAATTTCATATGAGGAAGTGTGGAAAACCGCCCCCTCAAGTGATGTGAATCGTTCATGCCAAACATGGAATTTATAAAGAATGTAATGAATGAACTTATGTTACCTATATAACATATATATTATACTGGAATTATAATATATCTATGTCTCATTTAGTTTTAAATTCCATTAATATGACAAAAAATTAAAGTAGCGTTCATGCGTACGTATGACCTACCATCTCCATGAACGGTACATTTCATTTATTATCTCCAAACATTATGGAATATTATTAAATACATACATACTAGATATATATGATATTTAAATCATGAACACCATTCCAGAGATGATGTACTTATAACTACATGGACAATTCTCTTCAAACAAGTTCATTTTTGACTCATGTACCGAACATCGACAAAACGTATGATATGAACTCACATAATTAACCAATTATTATAACATGATAATATGTGATATGAATTGAATAATAAACTTTAAAGTAATTACTTAAGAAATTATAAATTTACCAAGGTTTATTATTCATAAATATAAAGAAACGAACAAGACAAGTCAGACTTGAGGTAAGGGATTTCTTATCTCACTTTTAATTCTATGAGATTTCCATTTTTCGCCACTTATTTATTGCATGTGGTGTATTGTGTACTGAAATTTAATATATATTATAATTATTCTATTTATATTCATGGTATTATGTGATTCATTTGGTGTTTATTATCTTTTGGTCATACAACTCGATTGATTACAACGAGGTAAGGGGTTTTTTTCATCTCACTTTTATTCCCGTGAGATTCATGCTACATTTGCCAATATTTCCTTTTGTGTGGTGTGTGTACTGACCATGATTGTATTCTTTGGGTAATATACTTTAATTTATGGGTATTTACATCTTCATTGTATGATCCTTCTATCATGGGGTGTACATTTCAAAAGTTACCCAAATCGGTAAGGGAACCTTTCACTCTCCTCTTTTTAAAAGACTTATTTTTGTTTGGTATTTTAATTTACATCTTCTTATGTTGGGATATGTTATTATATACCCTTATTGCTGTAAATTTTATGTCCAAGTGATGAGATAACCTTTTTATATCTCATCAACTCATTTTCTGAATTTTAAAGTGACGCCGTTAGGCTGTCAAATTTCTGTAAGGGAACTTCTTTACCCAATTTCAATTCTTTGGGTTAAACCTCTACTTGTTGATGATGTCATGCTATGAATATGTGTGAATTTCCTATGTTTTTTTTACACTTAATATCCACTTATATTGGGTGTATTTATATTTTTCACACATAATTATGTCATTGATTTATCCTTAATCAAAGGATACCATATTTATAAGGGACTTCGTCTCAATATTCTTTTATTGAGGAATCCTTTGATTTATACATGAATTTCTTTTATACGATGTATAAAACCCTTTTGAATTTTCATTTCATTCAAAGGGAATATTTTCTCTACGAAGCATTTTACTAAATGACAAAAAGTAATGTTTCTTTTTTTTACGTAAGCAGTGACAACGCCCTTTTCCGCCGCCACAATTATTATTTGATCTTTGGCTTCCTTAACAACCGTAATGTTTTTAAGAGGAAAATAAATACCATATAATCTTTTTATGTATTTTGGTATTGAAAATGGTTTCTAGAATGGTTTCATTATTTCAATATCTTAAAAATTTGTATTGTTATTTCAATGTGGGAATGTTATCTTTCCATTATGCTTAAGTTATGTGTTATGATTATGTTATAGTTCTTGGAAATTGTTACGTATATGGGTGGTTCCTTGATAAACCTAGGGCGGGTGAGCTCGAGATAGCTATCCAATGCATTGGGTAATGTGACAGAGGTAAACATTAATTTTTCTCCTAAGAGATTTAGGGAATATACTTTGATGGGTATTCCAAATTTGACTCCCTATGTTGTTTTGATAGCTACAATGTAAGTATTTTATGTATGCCTTAAGTTACCTTTATGATTTTTGATTACTATGTGTTATTCATAAATCCTATTTTTTTTCATGAGATATGCTAAAGTGCCTATGTTATGTATGTATTGATGAACTAATATTCTCTTTCTTTGTTTTATAACCCTTACTGAGCTTTTTATGCTCATCCCAAGTTTTTGAAATGTTTCCCACATGACTTAAAGATGAATAGGGTCAAGGGTGGGATGAAGTAAAGACATGCTGTCTAAAACATGGAACTAGACATCTTTCTTTTTTAGAGTTTTTATTTTATGAAAAAAATGGAAACTGAGTAGAAGTGTCTACTTTGTAATCTTTTGAGATGTAATAGTTATGTCCTAATTCTCTAAAACTCTAAACCTGAAAATATCCTCAACAAGAATTATTAATTTAATTAAAAACTATGTAATGTTTTAGGGACAGGTCCTTATAGTTGGTATCAGATGTTGGTTTAGATAACTTTATAGGTTAGGGTATTCTTTAAGCATAAGTGACATTACCATAATGGTTAGGATTTCAGAAAGAGTCATAGTTTTAAGATAAAGTGAATGAGTTTAAGATAACATGAATAATTTTATCTTAGTATTTACCCCCCTCATAAGATATTATATGATTATTTTACTGATATAATCACACTGACCTTTTTGTTTTAGTAAATGGCTGGATCTAGTAGGCACCAAAGTAACAGTGGATGTGAAGAAAACTATGATGGTTTTCTGAACGAGCAACTGAATGATATGGGAGCTGCAATGAGAAATCTTGTGGTTATTCTCAACCAAATATCTGGAGTCATGATTGACCACCTAAACCTTAGTTATTTTTATAAGACATCATATATGCGAGAAACAAATCCCTACGGAAGTTCAGGTAATAATCATAAAGGTAAGTATGTTAAAAAACCTATGTTTCAAAGATGTGGAAAGAAACAAATAGGAAAATGTTTCAAAGGGACAAAAAGATGCTATAGATGTGGAAATGAAGGTCATAAAGCAAGAACCTACCATGGAAAAAGAAATCATCTAGTTGACTCTAGGAAAGGGAAAGAAGTTATTTCCAAAGGATCAATTGAATGTTTTAAATGTGGTATGCATGGTCATTATGCAAACACATGTCCTACAAAGAAGTTTCGGGAATGGGATCACCAAGATCATACAAATATTCATTTACCAATACCTAATTCCATTCCGATTGAGGATGAAGAAACTGATAATGACCAATGAAAGGTATGGATTATTTCTTAACATTTGTTTTCCTATTATTGAATCTTAGGATATGATTCATGATTTTGTTTGTAGGAAAGAAGTATTTCAAAATAAGTTGGAAAGGAATAGTTAATGGATTATGAAGAATGTTGAATGAGTAATAAGTCAACATATAAGGGATTCAAGAGTTATGGTAGATTTTAGGATGGTGAAATTCTTAAAAGTATTAAGGATATTTTGATGATGAGATTACATTAGATGAATTTTTATAGTATGTGTAACCCTGATGTTTGATATATGAAAATTTTATTTAAGGAATAATTATATTTTCTTTTGTGGATATAGTTATAAAGAACCATTTAGGTTTATATGATCCTTGAATTTGAGGCAATTACCGGTTAATACATTTTGGGATGAAAAATGAAAGTTATTAGATAACCTTTGTGGTTAAAATATGTTATGGTTATTTTTGATGAATTTATCTCTTTCTGGGAATGTTATAACATTATATAGTTTTTGAAAAATGACAACACACAGACTGTGTGACAACCCGTCGCGTCGGACGAAGCTGTGGGAATCGAACCCACAACCAAAGTGCAACTGGTATTTATCGCTTACTACTGGAATACGTGAAGTCCCTGGTTAGTATGACAAATTCTTTTTAGTTATATGATTTTATGTATCAAGAATAATTTTATTTTGAGTTATCTATGGAAATTATTGACCTATCATGGAGGATATGTGATTAGGTTAATTACTTTTCAATATGAGACTTTAAGAGTAACTGATGTTATTTGGAGATAAATGTTAAGATTTATCTAGGAAGACTATGTGACTAAATCATTTAGAGATTTGGGTTTTAATCTTAGTTTGAACTACTTTGAAGAATTTTATTAATAGATTTTTATTTAGTGGTCTTTCTTGATCCTTGGGTTCTTTTTGTTGAATTTTGGAGATTAAGAGTAATATTTCTTTTTATAAAGGATTATCCTTTTGTGGATTATCTGATCTTGTACTAACAATTTTTGGTTTTGGGTAAGGTCTATTGACATGGGAGATATATAGTTCATATTTTTTGGGTTAGGTGATTCTCAAGAAGTTGATTATAGCGCTCTTAATGTGAACAAGTCATCCTAAATACTCATCTTTTGGAGAAAATATGAGTTTGTGTAAGAAATCTTGTAAGAGATGAAAGTCTACATGACAAGTAAGTATGTTTCCTTATGTTTTAGTTAAGCTCATAAATAAATTCCTAAATAAAAATTAACTTAAAACATAAACGTTGTCTGTTAAATTTTACTACTGGGGAATCAAATACCGTTTAACCCATCACAAGTTTGTGATTTTCTGGTGGTTAACTTTCTCCTAGACATATTTTTTATCACTCTCCATCAGAACTTGACCCTTTGTTTTCTCTTCCGTATCCATGTTTTCATACATGGAATCATAGTATGGGTTAACTCGGGTGACCTTTGTACTTCTCTTTCTTTCTTTTAAAGTGATAGTTTTACTGACTCTTTTTCCGATGTGGGACTTTCAATGAAGTTTCCAAGCCCAATTTTAAAATTGTGAGGAAGCAATTCCCAAAAGGGGGAAGGATGTAACATCCCAGGTAAATAAATAATATTACATTTTTATATTTATTAATATTTTTGAATAAAATATTAATATTACTTTAAAGGGGATTCTTTGTTCGATGGCGTACCCAATACGCAACAACGAGTTTCTTTGAAATATTACGTTGCACACTAATAATATAATAGTATTATTTTAAATGGTAGTAAATGCCTAGCCGTTGTAATGGTGAGAATGAGTAGAACTAACTACAAAATGAGTATATATGTTTGTTAAATATTTTAACAATTACCCAATAAACGATAGAGGCTTAAAATGTGAATGAATCCAATTTTAAGCATAAATATTCTAATATTCTTTAAAAAGGTCGATTAACCACCTTTTGATAGAGAACCATTTTTAAATATACTTTTTGTCAATTTTATATGTTATACAAAATAAAATCATTCTTTATAATCAAGAAATCAAAATTTACCACCTTGTATTGTTATTTCAATGTGGGAATGTTATATTTCCATTATGCTTAAGTTATGTGTTATGATTATGTTATAGTTCTTGGACATTGTTACGTATACGGGTGGTTCCTTGATAAACCTAGGGCGGGTGAACTCGAGATAGCTATCCTATGCATTGGGTAATGTGACGGAGGTAAACGTTAATTTTTCTCCTAAGAGATTTAGGGAATACACTTTGATGGGTATTCCAAATTTGACTCCCTATATTGTTGTGATAGCTACAATGTAAGTATGTTATGTATGCCTTAAGTTACCTTTATGATTTTTGATTACTATGTGTTATTCATAAATCCTATTTTTTTCATGAGATATGATAAAGAGCCTATGTTATGTATGTATTGATGAACTAATGCTATCTTTCTTTGTTTTATAACCCTTACTGATCTTTTTATACTCATCCCACATTTTTGAAATGTTTCCCACAAGACTTAAAGATGAATAGGGTCAAGGATGAGATCAAGGACATACATACTGTCTAAAACATGGAACTATACATATTTCTTTTTAAGAGTTTTTATTTTATGAAAAAAATGGAAACTGAGTAGAAGTGTCTACTTTGTAATCTTTTGAGATGTAATAGTTATGTCCTAATTATCTAAAACTCTAATCCTGAAAATATCCTCAATGAGAATTATTCATTTAATTCAAGACTATGTAATGTTTTAAGGACGGGTCCTTATATTATTATTCCTTTATCATGGAATGTTTTATCTTTGAATATTGAGAAGTCAATCTATTTTTAGTTTTTCAGGAATTCCCTTACGTAAATCACCTATGTGAGAAATTTAGATATGTGAATGACCTAGATGATGAATTTGATTACGTGAATTCCTTAAATGAATTTATTATATAGTGATTACCATAATTTAATGACTCACATGATTTTATTACATGTTCAATTAACCTATGTAGAGAATAACTCCTATGCGAAAATCTCTTACATGAAATCCTATAGGAAAAATGTTATGTTTTACATATTCTTTCATATTCTGATTAATTGAATATTTATTTATTATGTTTAAATTGTTATAATAACCTTATAAATTAATTTTAATTATTTAGGACCTATGATAAGTGTTTCTCATTATTTTAAACATGTTTTTGTGAATATGGAATAATTTTATATTTTTTCACGTATGAAACTTACAACATGAAACTCAAAAATTCATTTTTATTATTGTGTTTTTTTATTCGATTCTATTGTTTATATATTAATATTAGATGATATTAAACTCATTAAAACTTGTTTTATTATTTTTAATGTTGTGTTATTATGTTTTTAATATCTACCCATATTTACTACTTGTTTTAAATGTAATGTTTTGAATTTCATATTTCAAATTCAATCTTTCTATTTTCCTAGGATCTTTCATTGAACTATTATTATAGAGACAATTTAAATTATTTTATTTCAAATTATTTTTAATTATTATTCATTATTTTAAATATCATTCATCAGTTTTTCAATTATTATGAAACATTAATATATATATATATATATATATGTATCTCTATTTCTGATAATCCAGTTTTATCACTTTTACTATTTTAACCATTTGATTGAACGTGTAGTCCAAAAATAAATTTATATTTAAAAGACCCAGGGATGATTGGAATATACATGATAGTTCATAATGATAATAGATGATCTTATAATTTTATAATCTTACATCAATCAAGTGATCGAGTTCTCAACTATTTTCATCCTCTATGATGAACTCTCAAGGAAGGAACAAATATTATTCTAATTGCATATCACCTTCAAGATACATAATGTAACTTTTCTATAATTCCCAAACTTCATAATTAAAACCCATTCAAAGGTTATATATAAACTATTTCATCTACAACATAATTTTTACAAATCTGTAGTGGTTTTATAATTGTTGTATTTAATTTTTCTGGGTTGGGTGGTGGTATGAACTTATATCTTTCACACAACAGGTTATACCACCTATAAAAAATATTCTTTGGTTATTCTAACTTACCAAAAGGTAGTTCCTTGGTTACGAACACCTAAAAAAATTAAATCACTAAGGTTGGGGATGATCTTGTAGAAACCCTAGGTTTCTATCTGCTCATGTAAAAGGCTATGTGTGTGTAGGTTTGGGGTTGCTCCTCACAAAGTCCTAGGTTGGGATTCATCATGGTGTAAAAGTTCTGGGTTTATATTTCTCCCATGTAAAAGTATCTCTCTCTTTTATAGTAGGTTTCATACTTAATTGGTTGGGGTGTGAATAGAAGAGTAGGATCATTTATATCTGAACTACTATAAAATTCATTGTATTATTTTCTTTAATTTTCTGCATACACTCTTCAAACATTCACTATTATCATTCTTTTAAGAAATAATTTATAATAAATTTAAACCACTAAATTCCAGAACTAATATTTAATATCTTTGATAATTTTAATAAAGTTTTATTCACTTCCTATAGTTATTCTTACATTATCGTATCTGAACTAAAATTTGGTATCATAGGGTCATTCCTTAAAGTATATTTAGCTTCTCTAATTTTTCTATTCTGATACCTAATAATTGGCATTAGAGGACCACCTTTCTTAAGGATAGTTTTCTCTATTTTTCTTTTTCCCAATACCATAAATTGGAATCTAAGGGCTACCCTTTCATTAATATTTAGTTCTACTCAATTTTACTTAAAAAATATTATTTTTATTTTTTTATACTTTTTTATTTGAGATAACTTGTATCCCATTCCTTAAAAATACTAAGGAATGATCTATTTCAGTGATTCTTGGACAGAAAAGGAAATTTCTACAAAAATAAATTCAATCAGGAGAGTGAGACAAAATCTTATGAAGTAAAGTGTATTCTTATCATGCATATAATATTTTTGATTCAATTGAGGTTTGTGATTTTTAATCTTCTATTTTTAATAATATTATTTTAGATGAGATACACGAGAAGTATCAAGAAAAACTTTATAAAATAATGGATTTATATTTATCTATTATCAAAATATAATAAATTTATTAAAGAAAATAAAATATTATCTCTTAAAGATGAATGGTTAAGAAATTATGATCTTAAAATATTAAATATTAATGACAAGTGTGATATATTTAAGAATTTTATTTCTAAAAATAATGAGAAGGATGAAAGGAAATTTAATTTTTTGTTAGATGATTTATCTCAGATTGATGAAAAATGTAACAAGATTAAGGAATAAAATAATAAGTTGAAAAATTATACTTTTTAAATTAATTGTATTGTTTTTTAAGATATTAAATTAAAATATTACTTAGCTAATGTAATAAGAGGAAAAATACTATACTTATTTCAAAATCCAACCATAATATTCCTGTTCATTTTAAGAAGTGTTATTTTAAAAGGAGGATTTGTTAATATTTGATTAAATGATTTTAAATTTCATCTGTAAGAACATTATGCTGATGAATATTTTATTCGGTTTCCTCGATATTTTGGGATTACTAAAGTTTCTATCTCTAATAATTTATCTTCTCATGCACCTTACTATAAATGTCTTAAATATTATCGGGTATTGAAAAATTGTATTACTAACCCAATTGGACCGAAAATAGCATGGGTATAAAAAAGTGTTTGTGTATTATTGTAATAGTACTCTACCACATGTACTTCAATTTTTTATCAAATTTTGTATACTCTATAAATAATGTTTCATTGAGACATAGGGAGTGTTTTAAAATTTTGTTTTATGTGCTCTAATAATTTTATTTAGGGGTGATATTCATTTATATAATTATTTATTCCTTTTAGGGGGACCTTTAACTTTTATTTATTATTGCATGTGATATACAGTTTTATCATGGCATACATTTAGTGGGAGTTTGAGTATGATTATATGTTGAAATGTTTAGATTTATATGAAATCTTTAAAACCCAGAATCTATTTTTCAGATTACCATTGTTTACTTTTCTATACAAATTTTCTTATTATATAACTATTTTAAAACCTATAATACATCCTAGAGGATTTTATTTTACTATTTAAACTTTTATTTTTCATAAAACATTATTTTAAAAAATATTTATCATTATTTTTCTCAAACAATAACTTTCTAAATATTCTTCTCACTGCATTTAATTCTATTTTTTAAGAGTGGATAACTTTACCATGCCTCCTTGATACATGTTTTAAAATTTCCATGTCCAATATTTATATTTTTATTCATGTCATTACCTTATAACTTTTAATCCATTTCTTTATATATTTTTTTAAACCACATTTTTTTATATTTTCAAAAAGGGGGAGATGATTTTGAAATTATAATTGGTTTTGTAATTATCAAAAAGGGGGAGAACGTTGAGTGGATCATTTAACCACTTTATGTTTTGATAATTATATTGTTTTATTTAATTTAAATGTATTAATACTTTTAATTGTGAATTAATTAAATTATGTTTAACTTTCATCATATTATAATATTTTTTTACTTAAAAGTTGTTTAGATTTCGTGTTTCGATTGTTCATAACATGTTCCAAAAGTTTTATTTTGAGTTCCTAAGATAAAACATTAATTTGGAAAATTAAAATATAATTTATGTATGTTTTATATTGTTTATATAAATCAATTTTTTTGTGTAACATGTATCCAATTCATTAACCACATAGCCAAATGGTTATTCACGTAGCTAATTTTGAAATCCAGATAGCCGATTTTCCGAATTCGGTTAACCTTAGTATTTTGATCATATCTTGGGATAGATAACTCTAAATTTAGCGATTTAGAAATATAATAATATTATATAAATTCTATTATAATACATAAACTTTTTAATAGATCCATGTTGTGTCAGAAATTTGGTTTCAAGTCACTGTATATTTTCAGTCTGTTTTTAGCTATTTTTCAGAACTATTTTTCTTTTATTTTTTAATGATAACTTGATTTATAGAAATCCGATTAAGATGATTATTATTTATTTCAAAATATAATGAAATTTTATAAATATAATTCAAATGGACCTAAAGTTGATTATTCTTTTATCATGGTTTGTTATAGCTCTGAATATTGAGAATTCAATCTGTTTTTAGTTTTTCAGGAATTCTCTTACATAAATATCCCATGTGATACAAATCACATATGTGATGAATTTGATTATGTTAATACCTTACATTAATTGTATATGTAGTGAATCCCATACTTTAATCACTTACGTGATTCACCTACATGGTCAATTGTCCCATGTAGAGAATAACTCCTATATGAAAATCTCTTATGTGAAATCCTATAGGAAGAGTGCTCTATTTTATGTATTCTTTTATATTACAATTAATTTCATGTTTATTTATTATATTAAATTATTATAACAAATTTATAAATTTATATTAATTTTTTAAAATCTATGAGAAGTGTTTACCATTCTTTTAAACATGTTTTTGGGAAGATATAAGGCTATTATATTTTTCATGAATGAAACTTACAACCTGAAACTATTTTATTTTATTTTATGTTGTCCTATTCAATTATATTGTTTATAAATTAATATTACATGATATTAAAATAATTAAAACTTGTTTTATTATTTTTAATTTTATTTTATTAAGTTTTGAATATCTATTCATATTTACTTCTTGTTTTAAATGGAATGTCACTACTGAAAAAATAACCTATACCAACGGTTTGGAGAACCATTGACAAGTAAGACGTGAGGATAGGTCTATACCAACGGTTTTGATAAAACCAATGGTATAGACCTATACCAACAGTTTTGAAAACCGTTGGTATAAGTAATATGAAAATCTATACCAACGGTTGCATAAACCGTTGGTATATGTAATTCAAAAAATAATCATCCGGTTGGTTTTGATCCCAACACCTCCCATTTGTGATTGAATGACCTAACCACTAACCTAACTTACTTTTGTGTACATAATTTCATAAATATATATATGTATTATCATAGGTATTTTAAATTTTGATTTATTTAATGTCCGCTGTAAGAAGATTCCATTAAAAATACATGTACCTATACCAATGGTTTTGAGAACTTTTGGTATAGGTTCTTTGATTTTGGGACCTATACAAATGGTTTTGGAAAAACCGTTGGTATAGGGGGGACCTATACCAACGGTTTGGCCAAACCATTGGTATAGGGTCTCTATAATGGACCTATACCAACGGTTTTGGCCAAACCGTTGGTATAGGTCCAAATAAGTGAACCTATACCAACAGTTTTTCTAAAACTATTGGTATATGTCCATATAAGTGACCTATACCAACGTTTTTGGCCAAACCGTTGGTATAGGTCCAAATTAGTGAACTATACCAACGGTTTTCCCAAAACTGTTGGTATAGATCTTATTTCCAGTAGTGTGTTTTGAATTTTGTATTTCAAATTCAATATTGTTATTTTCATGGGATATTTTATTCAACTATTATTACAGAGACCATTTAAATTATTTTATGGGATATTTCTAATAAGTTTTAATTATTCTCATTTGTTTTAAATATCAGTAATGATTTGTGAATTTACTATGGAACATTAATATATATATATATATATATATACATCTTTCTGATAATTTAGTTTTATCACTTTTATTATTCTTACCATTTTCTTGAGTGTGTATTCCAAATAACGTTTTATTTAAAGGAATTGAGGATTCTTGGAATATACATGATAGTTCATGAAGATAAAAATTGATTTCATATGTTCATACTCTTACATCAATAATGCAATCGAATGGTAAACTGTTTACATACTTTATGATGAACTCTCAAGGAAGGAACAGATCTTCTTATAATTCCATATCACCTTTAAGGGACCTTTAACACCCTAAATTCATAATTCAAATCCATTAAAAGGCCTTCCACCAACTATCTCATCTATATCATACTTTCTACAACTCTCTTTTGGTTTTGTAATTGTTATATTTATTTATTTTGGTATGGGTAGAGGTATTCACTTCTATCTTTCACACAATAGGTTATACCACCTATAAAAAGTAGTATGTGGTTGTGATACCTTACCAAAAGATAGTTCCTTGGTTATGAGAACTTGAAAAAAAGTAGAACACTTAGGTTAGAGTTGCTTCTGTAGAAAGAATAAGTTTTTGTCTACTCCCGCAAAAGGCCATGTGTGTGTAGGTTTGGGTATACTCCTCAAAAAGTTATGGGTTAGGATTCATCTCGGTGTAAATTTTATGGGTTTAGATTTATCCCATGTAAAATTACCCCTCCCTTTCATAGTGGGTACCATACACTATTAGTTGGGGTGTGAATAGTAGAGTAGGATCGTTTAGATCTGAACTACTATAAAATTCATTGTGCTATTCACTTTAATTTTCTACATACACTCTTCACACATCCACTATTATCATTCTTTTAAGAAATAATTGTTTAATAATTTTAAACCACAAAATTCCACAATTAATATTTAATAATTATGATAATTTAAAAAAAATCCTATTCACCCCCTCTAGTCCTTCCATCATCGTATCCGACCTAAAAATAATCTATAACCATATCGTTATATATAAGGATGAATCCTAATCTCTTATTTGATGTATCACTATATATTATAATCCCTTATCCACTACTGGGTAGTGTAACCATAGGTGTGTTTACTATAATTCTCTTAAGTTCTATAAAACATTCCTTATATTCATCCATCCAAGGGAACTTAGATCCCTTTCAAGTTAACTTGGTGAGTTTATTTGATATCCATTAAAAATTATCCATAAAGAACTGATAATATATTTCCAAACCAAGAAAAATATGGATCTCAGTCACAGTGGTTAGTCAGGGACAATTTTCAATAAATTCCATCTTTTATATGTTTAATGATATACCCTATCTTGATATTATATGACCTAAGAATGAAACTTTCTAAATCCAAAAATTTATACTTGGTAAATTTTTTATAAAGATTCTCATTCCTTAGGGTCTTCAAAAAAATCCTCAAGTGATCTTCATACTCTTAATTTATCTTTGAATAATTAAGAATATCATCTATAAATACTACCAAAACTAAGCTAGGAAATCTCTAAATACTCTATTCATTAAATCCATGAAGGTAGTGGTGGCATTGGTAAGACCAAATGATATCACTATAAATTCATAGTATCCATACCTTGCATGGAATTATTTATTGGGTATATCCTCTTTCTTGACCCTCAATTAATGATATCCAAAATGAATATAAATCTTGGAAAAGTATTGAGCTCCATACAGTTGATCAAACAAGTTATTAATATAGGGTAGATGATACTTGTTCTTGATACAGATCTTGTTAAGTTCTAGATAATCAATTCAAAGTTGCATTGATCCATCTTTCTTCTTAACAAACACAACAAGTGCACCCTATGGTGAAACACTTGGCCAAATGAACCCCTTTTCAATATTCTCCTGGCGTTACTTATACAATTCATACAACTCAATTGGGGCCGTTCTATATGGAGTCTTGGAAATAGGTGTAACACTAGGTATGAGTTCTATTGAAAACTCAACTTCATGATTTGGTGGAAGAGAAGGAAAATATTTAAGAAATACATTAATAAACTCCCACACAATAGGAATATTTTAAGATTTGAGTTTATTCCCAACCATCTGTGATAAATTCCCCTTTTTAATAAGAATCATGACCCATATGATGGATGTAATTTCCATCAAAAGTTCATTTTTTTCATCATATTGATAGTTGATCAAAGGTTGATTCAGAATATCAAACATTAACTCCTTTCCTCAACGATTGATATAGGATTTATATAAATAAAACCAATCCATGTCCAAAATTACATCGAATTAAACTAGAGGAAGAAATAAAATATTTTCAGTTAACATATTCCCACAAACTTAAACTAAAAAAGAATCATAAACTTGGGATGTAATCATTGTACCATTAGAGGTTTTTACTGCTAAATAACCATATAATATTTAAGGTGGTACTTTGACACCCTTATAAAAGTATTTATATATAAAATTTTGGTTAGATACATAATCAAATAAGACATTAGTAGTTCTAGAGTGGATGGTAAGTGTACCTTTCACCATGTTGTTACATACCCCTCATTAGAAATAATGATCACATGATATTTCCATTTGTCAACAGGATTAAAAGGTTTTTGAAATATATGATCCATAATAAAATTAGACATTAGTAGTTATATAGTTGATGGTAAATGTACCATTCACCATTTTGCTATCATACCCCTCATCAAAAATAGTGATGGCATGAGATTTCCCTTTGTCTATGGGATTAACCTTGATATTTGGGAATTGGTTATCATAATGCCCATATTCCTTGCATTTAAAACACTAGAGTGTGGGTGGTTCATTATATGTAGCTTTATCTCTATTCATATCATTTGCTAACTTATTCCCATTAATTCAAAATTCGATTTCCTGATGAACTTCCTTTACACACTGGAAAAATTTACCAGTTCACTTAAGACAATCCCCCCATGATTCCTTCCACACTCCAAGAATAAAGTAAGTCTCATCTTCTTCTTTCTATGGTTTTTAGAATTACCTCTAAATTCCATTTTTCACTTTTTATCAAAACCATGATATTAATGGGTAACTCCAATCTCCATATTTAACTTGATAGCACATCGAACAATTTACTCATATCTATTGATGTCCCTTATGGATAAAACCCTTCAAATATTTGGTTTTAAGCTACTAAAGTATCAATCAACCTTACTTTTAGGTTGGATGATAATATTAGAAACATACCTCATAAGTCTTTTAAAATTTGTCTCATAAGCACCAATAAATTCATCATACTTATACTTTAACCTATGGAATTATTTACCTATTTTCATAAGAAGAATATGCAGAAAATAATTATTCAAAAAAATAAGATTTTAAATTCATCCCACTCCATAGATTCAATTTATTTTTATTCTATCATATTATTAATAAGAGTCCACCAATGATCTACTTTTGCCTCTAAATGATAAATAACAAAAATAAATTTCCCATGTTCTGAACACATGAGAACATAAAATATCTTTTTAGTAGTACTGATCCATTTCTCCATGATTATTGGATCAGTAGACCCACCAAAATAAGGTGGACGTTTCCTTATAAAGGACTCGACAAAACATTGTTCCCTCCTATGAACATTTGGAATCTCAACATGATTCATAGCTTGATAAAGTTGTGTGGTCATAACAACAATATCACTACAAAAAAACTAGGTGATCAGAAGGGTTTTTTTCATTTAGAAGGGGTTATAACCCCTTCTAAACACTTTAGTGACAGTTACCCAAAACCACCGCTAAATTGCCCGCCTACTTTGATTAGAGGCGGTTCTGGGTAAACACTAGTAAAATGGTGCTATGATTAGCGGTAGTTAGATTAGAGGTGGTTTTAAACCCCTCTAATATCTCTCAAAATTCACCATAAACATCTCATTTAGGGGTGGTTTTAACTGCTCCTAATTCAGGGTTCAATTAGAGGTGGTTAAAACAACCTCTAATTGAGGCCCAAACTTCAGATTTAGAGGTGGTTGTACAACCGCCCCTAATCTAGGATGCCTCTTTATATAATTGGGTAGGCCCCATGGACACCCCAGACACCCACCTAACACCACATGGACACCCAAGCACACATCACCCGATGCCCCATGGACAACCCTCACTGACCCCACACATCCCCCCTGCTGATGCCCCAGAGACCCACCACCTAACACCCCATGGATACACCACACATCCCCGCTGACACTACCCATGGAAACCTAAGAAACCCCACCCGTATACTCGAGACGGACACTCAGGACACCCACTTGATGCCCCCATGGACACCCCACCACTGACCCCCACACCTGGAACACCCCACCCGAGTAGACACCTGAGACACCCCACTTAGGCAGACTCCCACCTAACACCCCCATGGACACCCCACCACTGACCCTCACATCCCTAATGACACCCCCTGTTGACACCCCAACGTACGCCTTCAATCACCACCAATACCACACTGATGATCCAAACAACCCATCTGACGCCACAAAAATTGGCACTGGGAGGATTTGAACAGTGGACTGCCTCTACATACGCCGAGTGACTCAACCAACCAACCTGATTTGCTTTTGATATATAATACACAATATGTTATATTTATTAATATATGTTAAGTTATATTTACTTATATACAATATATATATTTCTATATAAATATAAATAATATTATAAATTTATGAATATATAATATATTTGTGTATAATATTTATATATAATATATACAAATAATTATATTTACATATATAATTATATATTTATACATTTATATTTGTGTCTGTGTGTGTTTATGTTTTTATATAATATTTATAGATATAATATAATTATAATATATATATATATAATTATTTTTATATACTTATATATATGTATGTTTGTAACAACAATATTATTAATTATTATTATTATTACATGTATTTTTTAAACTATAACAATTATATGTTGGTTTTATAAATACTATAAATTTATATATTTTATGATTTATATTATAAAAATATTATATTAAATAAATTTATATTATATATTTATGTATGTATTTATATATATTTATATTATATAATGTATACACATATATACACACCCAAAATTAAATACATTCATTTAATTGTAAAAATATAATATAATTAAATGATATATATTTATATTTACTAAATTAATTTATAATTAATATGGTATACTAATATATATATATAATAATTATATAATATAAATAAATTTATATATAATAAAATATTTATAATTTAATTTATATAATATAAATATATAATATATTTACATTTACATTTAATTTCGTCTACATTATATATATTTGTATACATAATATAATATAAATGTATTTATACATAAATATATAATAAAAATGTTTTTAATATAATGTATGTATAATATAAATCATAATATAAATGTATTGTATTTATAAAACCATATATAAATTTTATATATTTGAAAAAATATATTTATAATTACATTTATATTATGTATACCAATATTTATATATGTATATATTTTTGTTTATATGTACAAGTATTTATTTAAAGTATATAATATATATATATATCTGTGTGTGTGTGTGTTTATGATTCATTTGAATACATTTATATAATGTGTTTATGTCACACACACACACACAAATATATATATTATAAAATTTGAATTTATATGAGATTTATTTTAAAAAATAAATAAATATTAAGTCGGGTTAAAAACCCCCTCTAATAAAATAGATTAGCAGCGGTTCATGAAACTCCTCTAATTTCTTGAATTTGAAGGGTCTAAAAACCCCCTCTAATGTCATATATTATAGGGGGTTCACAACCCCCTCTAATTTCTTAAATTATATGGGATACACAACCCCCTCTTTTATTAAATTAGAGGGAGTACACAACCCCCTCTAATTTATTAAATTAGAGGGGGTCCACAACCACCTCTACTTTCTTAAATTATAGGAGGTCCACAACCACCTCTAATTTCATAAATTAGTGGGGGTTCAAGCCCCCTCTAATTTCTTAAATTATAGGGGTTTTACAATCCCTCTAATCTAAGGGATTAACATACCTCTAATTTCTTATATTAGAGGGGGATCATATCCCTCTCTAATTCCATACATTATAGGGGGTTCAAAACCCACTATAATATCCAAACGAATATATATATAGTGCCACTAAAATCCAACCGAACATATAGCACCGATAATTATTAAATTAGCGGTGGTTTTGATATAACCACCTCTAAAATACAACCAAATATTGAAAAAATAATGTTAAAAAATTTATAGGTGGTTATGAACCCCCTCTAAATTCGAAGATTAGAGGGGGTTGTGTATAACCACCTCTGAAATTAATTTAGAGGGGGTTGTGTATAACCCCTTCTAAAAAACAACTGTTAATCTGCTATTTTTTTGTAATTTATTTTTCATTCCAGATCCCATTACATTTTTTTTATCAGGAGTAAAATCATTGAACTGTCCATCACATTAAACTATAACAAGATTCATTCAAGTTCTATCCATTGAATAAAACCAAAAAGCGTAATGTGAGAAAAAATAATCCTGGTGGGAAGCCATATAATCATGAAAAAACATTTATAGGATATCTAAATCATGAAACCTTCTACTATGACACCTTAGGTTTAACCGAGGTCATTCATTATCATTACCAAAACTTTAGGTTTTTATACTATACTTATACTACTCCTTATACATATCCCTAGGGGTCTCACTAAAGTTTTATCATCCTAGTTTCTATTGGTTAACTTAAACTTTCTCTAATACCAACTATAATGACCCATACTTTTCATACATTGATAGTACATATTAATAGATTAATATTCATTACATAACATTTTGATCCATTCCAGAATCATTTATGTCTAGTATATTTGGAAACTTGGAAACATAAATAGTTGGTTCATAAAATATCAACATTGTCTTCCAATTATTTCTTCATAAATATAACCCTTCTTACACATATCATACTTAATACCTTTCTTCACAAACTAGGGAAAGGAAATAAAAAAAGGGTGATGTATGATGCTCAGTAAGGGAAAAAAGGGAGTTATAAATGATCATATGAGAATAATGTGAGAAAAATGGTATAAAAATATGAGATTAATATTTGAAAACCATACCCTGTATATCATAGATCATAATCTTGAGTCATGGCATAAATCTTGATAGTTGACAACACATTAATTATAATGGAATTAAAAAAAATGAGCCATGAGAGCATAATATTAGCATAAGACATGGAATTGTGGAATATAAATAAGTATAGAAAATAATTTACTTAGTAGTCAAGGATTTTTTCTAATACTATCATAGTTGAATAGTTTTATTACCCTAACCATGATAGCAGTCAAGGTTCAATCCCAATACTATCATAGTGGAAAAAGTCTCTTACTGAATTGGGTTCAATCGCCATTCTATTTCTGTTTTTCTCATGAGATATAAATCCTTACCCATTGAATTGGAGGGAGATATAGTTCCCAAACATATCATAATTAAAATCCTACATATGTGTTCCACAAGATCATAAATCATTCATTATATCATATCCCATGAAAAGAAATGGGTTTCATAAACATTTCAGCATAGCATAACCCATAGAAAAGAAAGGGTTTCATAAACATTTCATCTTTTCATCATAAATATAAACCATAAAATTAAATAATAAAGATGGTATACTTAGATAACATACCTAAAAAATATTAATTAATATCAAAGTATATCATCTTATATGAAAAAATATTTTAAAATACCACTTGAAATAATTCATGAGGAAAATAACCTTTCCATTTTGAAATCACTTCTTTTTTTAAAAGATGTGAAATTATAAAAAAAACATTTTCATTCAAAATAACCATAGAAAATTATAAAGGAATCTAAAAATAAAAAATCATTCATGAAGTTTTGAAAATCTATTCATGTTGTGTAAGTTAACAAAACATTCCTTCCATATTTTTGTCGGAAAATTCATAAAATACCTTGTTTGGAAAATGACAAGAAGATTCCTTTCAAATAATTTTGTAAAAAGTAAATAATGGGTAAAAATGAATTTAAAAAATCACATTAGAATTCTAAAACATTATTTTTTTATAAAACATTTATATGTAATAAGAATATTCCTTAGTGGATACTTAAACATAAATAATCCCGAATATTGATGATATTGTGAAATAAATCCCTTACCTTACGTTCTCCTTGCTTTGAAAGCACTATAAAATCCTATATAATGAATTTAGATTTATTATAATTATATAAAAATTTCATGTTCATACTTATAACATCATATATGATAACTTTATAACATTTCAACACCATCTTTTATCAACAATTCCTTATTAAAAGTGTCCTTTACTGGTGTTAACTATTTTATTTATCATGAGTATTTTAGCTTAGTAGTTTCAGTACTTATACATTTATATTTTTTTAAATAATATACAAAATATTAATCATGATATAAATATCATATATATTCATTATATACATATTATAATTATCCATAAAAGTTAGATATAGAAAAATTAATTACATTATTAATAGAGACGGTATGCCATATGTATGCATGAATGCTGTTTTCATTTTTCGATGGATGGAACAAAAGAAAGGTAAATATTAGTTCAAATTTATAGGATAATTATTATATAAAATATATCATATATATTCATCAAATTCTTTCTCATTACAATCCAAGTAAAATACAAATGAAAAATAAATCACATTGCTTTGTTGAGGTGGTAGTTCCTAGGTACGCACAAACGATGTTATCATTTCCCAAAGTATTAGATGATAAAAAGGTAGACATGATATTATAATTTAATAAATATAATTTATTCATTAATATCATATATAAATATTAATACCGTAATAATACTCATCCATAACATATGGGGATGAAAAATTATTTGTATCGATATGTGGAGATGGTAAGTCGTATGTACGCACGAACGATACTTTCACTTCTCATTTGATGGGAAAGAGGGTGTATAATAGTTTATTAATATTAATAATAACCTTTAAGTATATTTAGGATATTAAATTTATTATTTTATGATAAATAACATATATTTATAGGAGGTAAAGGATAATAGGAAATAAAGTGATCAGTTACGACGAGTACCTCTTATTTGAAATGATTCATTTAGATATCCTCTAATGGGATATAGGGTTGGTATTTTGGGAAGAGAAAAACCTACATGATGTGGAAAGAGAAGTTTATAAGGTATATTTTATTAGGTTATTCAAGCTATAAGTCTCAAAGTGATGTGAGTAATTGAGGGATGAGGTTCCCTTTTATAATTGAGGTGAGGGGAACTTTTGGAATTTCTCAAAAGATTAAATTTTAATAAATATATTTTCAATAAATATGACTCAAAATGGAAATATATTAGAATAAAAGGTAATATAGGGTTATAATCACATAAATTAATTTAATTTAGACAATTTTTGGTGTAATTTTAAACCTTATCATTTTGATTAAACCTTAGTTAAGAAATTTTAATTTTAACAATGGTAACAACTTTTTCAATATCAAATGGTTGTAATTATTACTTATAAGGTAAAAATTAGACCATAAATGGAACATTCATGGAATTTTAGACCACATAATATCCAAATTATCTTATTTAAATATTTTTATTATTTTTAAATAATTTAATAATATATTATTTTGATAAAATATCATTATTGTCAATTTTGACACTATTCATTTAATTTAACTTGAAATACATCAAGACAAAGGGTGAATTAGAATATATTTATTTAAACCTCCATAATAATTCCTATAGATATATAAAATTATTTTTTAATATTAAATCATTCAAATTATATCACTTTTAATATTTTTAAAAACATTTATTATATTATTTTATTAAGTGGAGAAATACTGCATCAGTGTTTCATAAGAAATTTTGGTCATTATATAATTAACAGAAATTAAGAATAACTTTTCATTATGAAAATAATTTTATTAATCCCAAAATTTAAACTTATATTCATTCACAACTTACTTTTTTACCAATGTGGACACATAAGAGACATTAAAAACAAATAGAGTGACATTTTTTAATCTTCTTTGATTTAAATAATATATAAGTAATTCTCATGGAAAAGTTTTTATTAAAAAAATAAATTTAAAACCTAATGTGATAATGTTTGAATAAAATTAATAAATAATGAATAATTATGAAAAATTATGGCATTATCACTTAGTTTTAATCCAGATTAACCCAATTAACCATTTATTGAGGTGATAAATTTTACCACGATTACTATTCATATTGACAAAAAATAAAAGGGGTTTATTTACCAAATTTGAACCTCCTAATTATAAATATGTAATTCATTTTATCTAATTCATTAAATATAATTGAAATTAATTAATTTTAATATAAGTTCCCAAAATGCGATACAAAATTCTTTTTAGAAAAAATATATTGTTAAAACTCAAAGTGGATTTATTCTTATCCTATGTATAGAGAAATATTTATTGAATGTTTAAAAACTTTCATCAATAAAATAATATATAAATTTCATTAAAATCATTCACCAATAATTGTTAATTTAATTTATTAATATAAAAATACATTGCGCGTAAAAAAATAAATTTTTAGAAAAAAAATCAATTTTATTTAGAAATATTTTTTGTTTTTTATTCTAATAATTTGATAGCTAATGAATTAATTTTATAAGAATGTAGAAAATATATTTTTATTAATTTATTTATTATTATTTATACCATCTAATCCAATGACTTGGTGATAATATACACATAATATTTTAATAATGTTACGCAGTTCATCTAAACTTGGTATTGCGTGTAACACAAGTTATCGAAGAAATTAATTTTTTTAAATAGAAAATCTTATGGAGTTACAGATGAATAATATGTTTCACATACGATATCCCCATTAGGTTTGGATGATGATACACACATTCTTAGTGCATTACATGTGTTCCAAGGTCAAATACCATTGAGGTTTCACAAAGAGCCAGACCCTTAGGCAGTAGAGGATTGGCTCAAGTTGGTGATCCAAGTATTTAAGATTTTTAGGACCTTGTACAATCAGATGGTTACTCTTTTATCTATTATTATTTATGGATAAGTAGAGAACTGGTAGAATCTGATTACCTAGATTCATGATGAGATTATTCTCTCATGATTTGAATTTCAATAATTATTTCTCGATGAGTATTACCCCTCAAGATTTTATAGTGTGTGTATTCAAGAGATTCCTAAGTTGTAGTGGGGTAATATTAATTATTATATGAGGCTCATTGACCTCATGTGTTACTCCCTCGATATGGTGCAAGATGTATAATATAGGGCACAAAATTTTGAGCAAGATATTTGAAGATACATCTATGCCAAGGTGGTCTCCTTATGCCTACCCACATATATTGGCATTCTAGAGTGGCCTTTGGTTATAGAGAGATTCATAGAAGAGGGATGTAGGGTACCTAGAGCTATAGTTTTACATCATGAGGCTAAGTCATCTACAACAACTAGTAGGAATTATCCATCAGGGTCTAGGTGCAGGATGCATACTCATTCCCAGACTCAGATACATGGATCTACAGTGTATGGGTCACGTAGAGGATCTAACCAGCATAGAGAAGAGTGATGTTATGTTTATTTTAGGTTAGGTCACATGTCTCATGATTTTCTTACCCAACATTCTAAGGATGTTAGGAAAGAAGTGGATAGACCACCATGATAGTGGTAGTATCGGGATCAAGGATCTCATAGGTGTGGTCAAGGTGGCCAATATGGATGTAGTTTTGATAGAGGAGTAGGTGGATCTCCATAGGGAGGAGATATGGGTAGAGGAAAATGATATGATCTAATCCCACCACCACCACCACCACCAGGTGGACTATGCCAGGATTAGAGAGATGACAATTGAGTCTGCAGGCAGTTTTAGGCAATAGAGGGATATGACCAGGATGCTCACCATATGATTCGAGGTATGATCTGAATATTTTATACTCTTGCTCCAGTAATTTTATAAATAGACATGATTAATTCCTTAATATATATATCCATTGTATGAGATATAGAGATTTGTGTTGAGGCTTTATCCCATTGGATACAAATAGAGGTTTCTACAGGGATAGATTCTTCTATATCACACATCTTCTTACAGTGTGAGTTGGAGATCTGTGTATAGAGTTTCTTATATGACCTCTAGGACATCATGATGAAACCTTATGAATGAATCTTATGTATGGACTAGTTTTCCATGGCGTGTGACCAGATATACTATCATCATAAGAGAGTTAGATGCCTTTGTGGGGATGAGACGATATTCTACTTCATGACTGAGAGAGATCTTATGGATGAGTGAGTGGAGATCACGAGCAGAAAATTAAAGACCATAACCCATTAGTTGTTGATTTTAACCCTCAATGCAATAGTCTATTTATGAATATAGCTTCTAGTAGTGGTATAGGACTATATTAATGTCTTTCTTGAAGATGTTCTGGGACTACCTCTGAGGCAGGATACATAATCCTATATTGAATTGCACCCCAAGACCAAAATATTATCTTTTAAATCATATTGGATGGCCCTTAACAAGATTAGAGTTTAGTTTAAAGACATTCAAGAATTTTTTTTATCATACCCAGTGTACCCTCCTGGTTAGCTCTATTTTTGTTCATGAAAAAGATAGATGGGAGATTACAACTTTGTGTGGATTACTATCACCTAAATCAGGTAACAATAAAGAACAAGTACCCCTTTCTAAGTATTTATGATATATTAAACTAGTTAATATGTGTGAGTTAGTTCTCAAAGATTGATCTAAGGTCAGAATACCACCAATTCATGGTTGATGAGGATAATATTCTGAAGATGACATTCCGATGTCTCTATGGATAGTATGAGTTTCTGATGATGAATTTGGTGTGACTAATTCCCCCACTATGTTCATGGATCTTATAAACCTAATCTTACATCCATACCTGGACTGATTCATAGTTTTATTTATTAATGACATTCTCATTTACTCTATGTTAGAGGAGGAGAATAAATATTTTGTAAGGATGGTCCTAGACTCACTCTAGGAGCCCCAACTTTATGATAATCTCTCAAAGTGTCATTTTGGATCAGTGATGTTCACTTTATGGGTAATTTCATTTATGATAATGGTTTAACTATGGATTCAGTGAAGATTGATACAATGATTTCTTGAGATCCACCCAAGATCATGTCAGAGGTGTGAATTTTCTTTGGTTTGGTGGGGTACTATAGGAGGTTTGTTCAAATATTTTACAGGATAACATCCCATTTGACCACTTTGGCATGGAAATGGATTTAATTTATTTATATAGAGTAGTTTCAAAGAACCTTTGAGGAGTTGATGCTAAGGTTTACCAATGATCCTCTTTTGAGACTACCAAAGGAGGGTACTGAATTTGTGGAGTTTTGTGATTCCTATGAAGCTGTGATTGGTTGAGTGTTGATGTATAGGTAGGTGGTGATCACTAATGTGTCTAGTCAGTTGATACCCCATGAGTGGAACTACACTAATCACAATATAGAGTTGTTAGTGGTAGTATTTTCTCTAAAGATGTAGAGACACTATCTTCTAGGCAATTTTTTTGTTGTTTACTTAGACCAAAAGAGTCTCAGATACATATTCACTCAGATATATCTTAACCTGAGATAGAGGTATTGGTTAGAGTTCCTATAGGACCATGAATTTGAGATAGTCTATACTTCATGTAAGAGTAATGTAGTGGCATATTCCCTTAGTAAGAAGTCCCGTTCTTGCTTGGTGGAGGAGGCATCTGAGTAGTTGGATTTGTTACAGCTAACCCTGCTGGATGAGAGGGGTGAATCTTATCTTAAGTAGATAGAGGTGAATCCACCACTTATTTATCATGTGATAGAGCCTCATTTGGTAGACATAGTCTATGATGTTATGTGTGATTATATATCCTTAGGAGATGCACTATATGGATTTTATGAATGAGGGGAGGATTTCACCCTTTTTGAGAGATGAATTATGGTTACATTCATGTTGTGTGAGGAGGTGGTGAGGAATTTTCACACTTCTCCATTGGCTATACATCTCGATGAGGAAAATGTGCATAAGGACCTTCAATGAAAATTTTGGTTAGATAGCATGAGGCGTTACATCACCGAGTTTGTATTTCGATGTCTCACATATTAGCATGTAAAGTCAAAACATTAGGATCCATTTAGTTTGACCAAAACCCTTGAGATCCTATAGTGGAAGTGGGATGAAATACTGATAGATTTTGTGATGGGGCTTCCACAAAAAATAAGACTCCATGATTCTATCTAGATTATTGTTGACCAAATCACCAAGTTAGTACACTTTCTTTCCATATGGGAGTTGATTTCAGTTAATATTTTAGGGTATTTGTACATGTGAGAGATCATCTGACTTCATGGGGTTTCCATAATGATCATCTCTAACCATGATTATTAGTTTATTTTATAGTTATAGAGAGGTCTTTAGGAGGATTTGGGACTCAATTACGGATGAGAAAAATGTTTCACCACAAGACGAATGGGTAGACCGAGTGTTCTATCCAAGTGTTAGAGGAATGTTAAGAGCCTATGTATTGGAATTCAGGTAGAGATGGGAGGTTTTATTTCCATTGGTAGAGTTATCTTAAAATAACATCCATCACTCTACCATCGGCATGACCCCTTTTGAGTCCCTATATGGGATACCCTACAAGTCACCCTTATATTGGATTGATATTAGTGAGACATATCTTGTTTGGATAGAGATGGTATAAAAGATCACAAAGAAGGTTTATTTGATATTCAGGCATATGAGGACAACCTAGATCTAATAGAAATCTTACACAAATTAGTTCCATATAATTTTGGAGTTTGAGTAGGGAGATCATGTTTTCCCAAGATTCTTCCCATGATGAGGATTGCAGAGAGTTGTCCAATGGATAAATCTATCCTCAAGGTTCATCGGACCATTCTAGACCCTACATAGGGTCAGCGATGTTTCATACTACTTATCCTTACCCCCATAGTTGTACTTAGTGCATGACTTCTTCTATGTATCATGAGTAAGAATATATGTGCATGATCCTTTGCATTTTATTTAATTTTTTGAGATGGACTTCAAGGATGAAGCCACCTTCTTGGAGTACCCGATGACGAACGAGGATTAGTATGAGAGTATCTTTCATTAAAAGACTTTACCTTTGGTTTGAGAGCTTTGGAAGAACCAGAGCATGAAAGATAGATCATGGGGGCATGATAGCTAGATGTCGGATCAATGCACCCAACTTTTTGTATAGCTTGTGTTTTTATGGTGAAAAACCTTAAAGGAGGGGAGAATGTAACGACTCCAGTTTCACAAGATTAGTCATCTGAATATTTCTATATATATATCTAAATTTTACCTTAGAGTAGGATCTATGTTTGGGTGTCACAAGAGTCCGTAATTAATGTATTAAAAATAATAATATATTCAATCACGAGCACATATATTTTCATAATAAATGGGTTTCCATTTATTTGGGATATTGGATGAGAAATCTGAGACCATAGTTGTTTCCGAGATGTGTGGTTTATCATAGGAAATACATAAGGTCAGTTGAAATTTGACATTTAGTAGATGAAAACCATTGGAAGATGTGAAAGGTAATTAAATAATTAAGTTTATTTAATTTATCAAAAGGAGTAAAAATAATCCTCCAACTCCCATTTGGATTTATATGCATAGTATGAAGAAGGGAGATTATTTCACCCTTACACGATATCCAAATTGGGTGTAAGGTAGAAGGTACTTTCAGAATTCATTATTGATGGAGATCGAGATCTTATTGAGACACATCGATTTCCAGGTGAGGTTTTGTACCCAAATATTTGGTGTTTTCTCCATGAGGTAGGCATATTTTTAGTTTTACATCTTTATCCCCATAGATGTGTTTTTTTAAGATCTTTAATTATCTTTTATGACTATTAAGGATTTCCTAGGGGCCAATCTATGCTTAATTGGACAAAAACGAGGGTTTTAGGAGGTTCATAGGGATTTCTTGTTGAAGAATCCTGAGAAAACAACATGAATTTTAAGAGCACACATAATGTGTTCTTACTATTGGGGAATAAAGTGTTTTTGGGACTACACACTATGTACATAGATCACACAAAGTATAGTTAGACATGGCCATGAGGCCAGATACATAGAAAGACACTCAATTTATGGGGGACATGGTCGTGTAGTAGCACACAACCATACCCTAGGAGTACACGAGCATGACTGTGTACTGAGACATGACTAGGGTACCCATACTTGGCTAGGTACATGGGAAAGGCCTGAAATACATGGTAAAAAGCTGGAAGACATGGGCATACATTGGGTTTCCAAGAAATATCATGTACTTGATGTAAATTCCATGTATAACCACATGGATAGAAAAGCCATGTGTAGGTGAGAACACACCCAAGTGTCAGGGTGATGTCACATGATGTATACCTTATGTCCACACTATGTACTTTTCTATGAGACTTATACCTTATGTATATCCTTTTCCAGGACTCATATTTGGTCCTGGTAGTAGTCTATCATGATTGGTTTTTAATATAGGACGTGATGGTATCCTTTATTTTGGAATCAGAGATATGACATGAGGTCTTTTGAGCATAAATATTCCTTTATAAACTCTTGAATGATGGAAGTTATTGGGTCAGATCACTAGATATATGCTGGGGTTGGTACTCCATTTCCGCATTAGGGATTGGGTTCCCCATGATCTTTACACAGGTAGAGTCGATACTACCCCATACATTAGAGAGTTTGATTCCTTTATCTATAGAGTGGTACGCCCTCATCATCAAGATTTGGTCGGGAGTGGGTCCTCCAACGGATTTGGTTCTCCCTCAGTTGTGGAGAACAGTAGCAAGGAGTGGGATCCTCCACCCAGATTTTGGTGAGGTTGCATTTAGTGCTAGGAATCAGAGATGAACCACAAGAGTTATAGGAAGATTTATTGTTCTTAGTTGTGATGTGGATATGTAGACCCCCTTTATCTCTTTCTTGGGTTTCTTTATGATCATATCTATTTTTTTCTCTTTACCCTCTTGCATTTGGGGCTGAGATAACTATTTTTAATTTATATTTCTTCCTTTTTGGTTTTTGGGGAACCTAATGGGTATGCATATACTTTTCCCTTTATGGGATTTTCCTGAACATGTTGTTTATTGTGAAGAAGATAGGTAGATCAATGGAGATATTGGTGTTTTTTGTTTT
Source organism: Viscum album (assembly GCA_963277665.1). Taxonomy (NCBI): domain Eukaryota; kingdom Viridiplantae; phylum Streptophyta; class Magnoliopsida; order Santalales; family Viscaceae; genus Viscum; species Viscum album. The sequence goes on from OY728166.1 coordinate 572,880,132, forward strand.
TATGGATCTTAGAGGCTCTTTCCACTAACTGTTTTTGGTGGGAGACCTTGGATATTGTGATCTAGGATCTCTTCATCCTCCTTTATCTGGTTATTGTCAGATTGGGACATCTTTTTTCTAGATGTGAGTGTATTTTCCCCTTTATAAATTTTATTTTGAAGCCTCAGTTTATTTGGGGAAGTGGCTATAGTACAAAGAAAATCATGAAATAGACATTACAGGGATGCACTCGACAATACTCGAATTCGAGACCTTTCCAAGACCCACAAAGGAAGCTACCACTAGGATGGCCCCTAGGGGTGTATTTTTCCCTTTATACCTTCATACTATATTTCTTTACTCATAAGTTTATGTAGAGGTTGTTACATGCATGGTTTACACTCTATATGTTTAGTCTTTTACTATATCTATACACTTTTTCATGGAGATGGTCGTGTTCATGCATACATGTGCCTAGGAAAAGGTATCCCATTTCATCATTTCTTATTCAGTGCTTGCTGCCATCCCCTAGCTTATTGGAGGCAGGCTTGGGTTCTATCACTTGGCTTACCACCATCTAGGTGGTCATTGGTGGGTTAGGTCATGATAGTTGAAGACTTTAATAAACAACCAAGTTTTTTGGAAAATAATTTTCTTCTAAATAAATATGTAGGTTGGTATTTATCCACTAGATGATGGGTTGTGATGGAATCATTTTTACAAATAGGGAGCTATGAATAGTCCACCGATTGTATTGGTTGAGTTGGTGATGGATATAGAATAATTACAATTCCAATGGAGGGACTATTATGTTTCTTGGATAGTGGTGAAACTTGTTCAACCAAATGTAGACCTCTATAAAAAAGAGGTGGGGCTAGTTACTAATTTTTACTTTTGAATGAAATTGAGTAACTTAACTATAATCATCATCAATTTATCTAAAATGACTGAAATCCTTATTTTTTTGATGATATAAATATTTGAAAATTTTCTCCCATGGATATAGGATGAATGTATGAACCTTGAAATATTTGTGAATCCTATTTTTTTACTATTATTATTCTTTAATTCTTATGTACAAGTTATTTAGAAGATTTTGAGAGAGGTGTGACTTAGTGAAAATGAGTAGGGTGTAAAAGAATTCATAATTCTAGTACTCTAAGAGGTAAAAAGTTTTAGTGGCTTGAATTCCACAACACATGACCACTGGTGTGTGAGATATTCCAATGAACTGATGCTCTATTATTTTATGATTTCATAAATGATTACTTCCCAAAAAATATTATAAAATATTAGTTTTTTCACACTATAAATATTAGGTAACATTCAAAATTTATTTCACATTGTATTGATTTCAGTTGGGTTTACTATCCTCAGAAGATATGACATTAGAAGAAGGAAAATTTAGAATTGAAAAGTTTGATAGAAGAAAATTCAGTTTTAGGAAGATATATATATTAAACTATCTCATCCCAAAGGGTTTATAACTTCCATTAGGTGAAGTCACTTCAGAAAAGATATAGAATTTTTAATGGGAAAAGCTAGATAAAAAGCAGTTAGATTAGTGAGGATGTCGTTGACACAAAATATGGCCTTCAAAATACAGGAGAAGAAGACCTCGACTAAAATGATGGTGTCCCTATTGGATATGTATGAGAAACCAACATGTACTAAAAAAATTGTTTCTAAAGTGACAATTATTATATATAAGGTTATCATAAGGGAGGACAGAAATAGATAATGTGAATGATTTCAACATACTCACTAATTAACTTGAATAGGTGAAATTTATTTTCATGGTTGATGTTTGGAAAATTCTTATGATTTTATGTTTACCAAATTCATGATATGGAATGGTTACTATGGTTATTAATTCCCATGGAAACATAGATATAAAGTTCAAAGATGTCTAGAATTTGATCCTTAATGAGGAAATCTATATAAAGGTGGTACAAGTACCTTTCGGTTATAACACCCTGGGAAAAGGGATACATAAACGAAAAAATGATACTGCCCATGCTAACAAGGTGAACCTTTATTTTTGGGAGCCTACTTGATTAAAAGTCTATTGTTAAGTGTTCTTGGTTTGGAGTAGTGTCAGGATGGGTGACCTCATGGTATGTTTCATAGGGTGTGTTTGATTGAGGACAAAACACACTGAACGAACATTTTTTGGCCTATGGGGATAACAATTAGTTAGATAAGTAACCCTAATAGGTAATAGTATGTGGTGTGATAGGAAGAAAACCAAGGTATTGTAGGATAACCATGGGATTATATGAACATGTTCATTGCTCATAGAATCTATGTGATGATAAATGGTATTATATCCAATACCCAACTGAAAGTGCAGTGACACGACCTATGTTTGAGGTGTGGAGTCTACATTGAGGGAACTGTGATTTATAGGGGATGGGGGTGTAATACCCCTATAAAATATATAAATTAAATTTTTTTACTACCCATGTCAACAATTTGAACCTTTATTTTAGGGATCCTATATGATTATAACTCTATGGTTAAGTGTGCTTAGAATGGAGAAGTGTCAGTATGGGTGACCTCTTGGGAAGTTTTTCAAGGTATGTGTGAGTAGGGACAAAATACATTAAAATAACATGTGTTAGAATGTATGGAAATCATTATACTGAAAAGTGACCTAGTGGGTAATATCCTGTGGTGTACTAGGAAGAAAACCAAGGTATTACAGAAGATCCATGGGGTTGGATGACCAATTTCATAGAACACAGATGTTAGGTTATGGAATCAGTAATGCACTAAATGTTAATGGAAGGGGTAACTCACCTTAGAGGAAAAATCATTGGAGAACAAAAGATAAGTCAAGGTATAGAAGTAAAGGAAAGTTAAATAGTCCAAGTCTCACTTTCTAGAATTGTGGGAAGCATGGAAATATCTAAAGTAATCGTAGAAACTACAAGGAAGTCATTGATAATACAACTATCAGAAGTTAAAATTCTATCAACATAATAGAGGGAGGAAATAATATTCTTCTCAAAATCAATGTTCTGGTCGACTCATGAGTGGTTGACTTTGGTGTGTCCTTTCATTCAAAAATAGATCGTAGGTTCACAATCAATTATATAATTGGAAGCTTTAAAAAAGTTCATCTGGTGGATGATAACATTTTAGAACTTATTTTAAAGGGAGACGTGAACATCTAGATACAAAATGGGTGTTTCCTATGATTAATGTAAGATACACACATTCTAAGCATATATAAGAATTTAATCTTCATGGGACAATTTGATGATGTTGGGCATGAAAACACCTTTTCTAATGGAGTCTAGAAAGTGACTCAGGGTTCCATGGTTGTGGTGTGAGGTGTAAAGTATGAAACACTCTACTTGACTTCAAATTCATATAGAAATGCAATGAACATAATTTCAACCTTATAAGATTTGGAGGTTTGGAATTTCAGGCTTAGTCACTTTAGTGAGAATAACATGAAGTTTCTAGTAGAGGTATATTGAATATAAATCACATAAGTATTAGAAGTTAGGGGAGTTTTTTCTATATAAAAGAGTGGTTTTTATTCAATTTTAATGACTAAAAGATCATACCCCAAAATCTAGAGTTAGTTCACTCAGACATATGGAAGCTAAACCTTTCTTGGTATCACAAATTATCCCTTTACTTTATTACATTCATTAGTGATGAAATGAGGAAGGTATGGGTGAATTTATTTAAGAATAAGTTTTATGAATCTAGTGCCTTTTTTCAGTGGAAAGACATGGTGGAATTAAAATGTTTCTAGAATTTTAAGTGACCATCCATCCATCCAATGGCACGAATGCCTTCATTTTTTATTGATTTTTGATAATCCACTTTTCAAGGGGTGAGGTGGAACATTTACAATGCCCATAGGCGTAAGTATTACCTGGCCCTATAGGCCTTAGAGGAATTCATTGCCCGTAGGCTTTAAACATTACATATAACCCAGACTAACTACTTGGAACTGCTCCTCCCAACATATTCATCGTGAAATTATCTCTCCACCTTCGCATGGATATTCGGCTAGGCTATCCCATGAATGCACAGTCTTGTCCTGATGGTAGGTTCCATACCCTCTCATTCTTACAATCCATGTATCTTCTTCTGTGGTGAAAGCTCCTTGCTCATCCTCCTATAGATCTTGTACCTTGTAGGTTGTCTGGTTTGCATCTATACTAAAGGTGGCCTGAAGGTATTGAGGTGGCTCGAAGGCCTTACTGGCCAAAAGTCTTGGGTTTCTCGAAGGCCTTAAAGGACTCGGGGACCAGACTTTTTTCTAGGAAGGTAAGTTGCATGTGCGTGCACTCCATAATTAATAAGACCATTTGAGAAAAATAAATCAATACTACAATATACTTAGCCAAAAAATATATGTCAGCTACTATGGGATAGATTCTACTAAATGAGATATGGTCTGATAATCTACTATTAGTTGGGAACCTTAAATTATTTAGAAGTATAATTATTCTCTTATTGATGCAAAGGATAGATACAAGCTGAAGTTTAAGTTCAAATCTTGTTTTCTTTAGGGATATAGGAATAAATATTGTGGTTTTCAGATATGGGATGATGATAAGTTCGCAATCATATTTTTTTTTTAAAATTTATCTTTAATGAGAAGGTTTTATAGAAGGATTACAATTTAACTGAATTATAGGTCAAGGGAAGTGAGACAAACATTAAAGATCTAGTTGATATATATGAAACCATTGAAATATCACAAGTTCTTGTGAAACCAGATATTATCACAAATACACCTGAAGTTTAACTTGTAGAAGATGTTTCAAAATGATCAAGGTCTGTTGAATCCTGAGGAAAGTCTCTAGAAGTTGAGCAGTTGGTAGTCGGTGCACCGAAAGTTAGGGTACCATAAATATAAACAACTAAAAGAGATGAATCTCAAGATGAGTTGAGAATATATTCTAGATTTGGGTAACCTTTCCATTGATATGGAGTTTATTTGAACTTATTACTTCTAACAGGTTCTGAGTAACCCAAATTCCTAAAAGTGACAACGACACTCATTGAGTCAAAACAATTAGAGTCAGTAATGGAGGAAGAAATTAATTCTTTAAATTTCAACAATACTTGGAAGCTGACTGAAATATAGAAGGGAAATAGAGAAATCAATAACAAATGGTTTTTGTTTAAGTATAAATTTGACTAAATTAGAAGATACAAGGCATTAAAGGTGGTGGATGGGTTCTTACATAAGGAAGGAATTGATTTATCATAAATATTTTCACTAGTATTAAAGCATACCACCATCTGGATAGTGTTGAGTTTAGTTTCTTCTAATGATCCAAAATTGGAAAAATTAGTTATCAAGAATGACTTTGTTCATGGAAACTTATAGGAGGATATTTAAATGAAGTATTAAAAATATTTTGATGATAATCAGAATGAGGGCCATATTTTTTAATTAGAGTAAAGCCTTAATGGATTGAAATAATCACCTCAACATTAGAAAAAAATATTTGACAATTTTATAATCTTAGAAGGTTTTATGAGGAGTTAATTTAGACATCTTTTCTTTACAAAATAATGGAATTATGGGATTTACATCATATGAAATTATAAAATTAGGAATTTTTATTTGTAGTTAATAAGGTGATGAAGAAGTAAAGTCAAGGTAAAATGAGTTTTAATTATATAACATGAATAACTCAAATGGAGAGGTTTATGAAAATGTAAATAAATTATTGTAATGATTACTGAATTGATATTGAAGAAAAATAAAAGTGTTTATGGGTGATGAAACACTATGTGCCACATTTTATGGGAGTTGTAAGGACATATGAATTATTGATAATTGATTGAGGCATATTTTATTTGGACTTTTTAACTATGTAAGGGTGATATGTAAATTATACTACCCGTGTAAAGGGAGTTTAGGATCCATGTAAAGGTTTACCAAGAACTTAGTGACTTACGTAAAGGTAGATTTAAAATTATTTTGGAAATGTAAAGTTAAGAGATACTCACGTATGGGTAATGGATATATATATAAAGGTACAATAACACTAAAACCAAGTTATACATTATGGTATTATGAAATCCATCTAGTCATGTAAAGGTAAGGGTTTAAAAATTTTCCATCCCGAACCTGGTCGGGCCAAGATGGGCATGACGTAGAAAAATTTGGGTTGAAATGCACTATTTAGGCTAGGTCGGGCTAGACCGGGCCATGGGATGGGTGATTGGGCCTTTAATATCCAATTAAAAATAATATTATTCTTTTAAAAAATTATCATTATATTATTTTTTATAAAGTAGATATATAATTATATATATATTATAAATATAACAGGCATAACTCCTACACTAGTTCATCCAGGAAAAACCTTGGAAGACAATGGTAAGTGGATTGAATCTCCCATACCTCAAGTTTTAAAGTAATATTTTGGGTTTTTATGGACTTGATTCAGACCAATGGGGTGGACCACTGGGACAGACTTGCAGGATAGCCCTATGGGTTAGGATTTTGGGCCGTCCTAGTGAAAAATATAGTATCCCAGGACCAAATTAGCTCAGGTTAGGCTTTCGGCTGGTTCGAGTGGGCTTTCGGGTCACCGAGCTAGATTTGCACCCCTATATAAGGGTAACCCTGATAAACTTGGAGTTATGTAAAGGTAATATAGTACTTATGTAAAGGTAATAATAAAGACCAAGAGTTGTGTAAAGGTAAGTGCTAACCTATGTAAGTATAATTGAGGACATTTGTAATGGTAAGAATATATGGAAAGGTAAAATTAAGGATGTGTAAAGGTATATTACCATTTTTAGATTTTTTATATTCTAAAGAATTAAAGGTACAATTTAGTCGATTTTTATGCCAATTTTCAAGTCGTCAAGAATAATGTTTTATCTAAGTGGATGTGTTCCTAGATACCAAGGTTGAAACATTAGAATGAAGGTGATGATGTAAGAGTTTGGAATTTGTGATACTTTACATCAAATGAATGACAACCATGCTATAGGATCTATAAAATTCAGATGAGACCACATCATAGTGTAAGTTCCATGGCTATTTTGGTGGATGTTTCTAAAAACCAGGCCACCTATGAGAAATAAATATTTGGATCACAACTTAGTAAATTATTAGTGGATATTTTGAGAATTACTCAATGTTGTATTTCCATCATGGTGACCTCCATTCTATAGGATATGTTGTGATTTCCACATGAATTCATGTAGATGTGGAAGCTATGAGATTATCGAAGAAGATGAGTTGTGATATTTGGATATCTCATTGAGTTATAAATCCTAAAATTAATATGGATTTAAATGAAAATTATTTCCATGAGTTTTATTAATGATATGAGTCCATTATAATTTAAATACCATAGGGAAGATTTGTGACCGAGTCTTTAGTAGATTTCAAGGGAGACATTATCTTAGTTTTAAATAAGATTAAAAATTAGTTTACAGGAGAATTAAAATATACTGAAATCAGGGAGATAATATTCATTTAGAGACATGAATATATATTCATATAGGTGAGAAGAATATTTTGTGAAAAATATTGAGAACTCACAAAAATAAATAATTGTATGAGAGAATTATTGAGAGCCCAATACTATATAGTATCTAAGAGAGAGAAGGATTTGAAGTTGGGTGATCGTAAAATAAGAAGATAAACGAAACCCAATTATTCATGAAGGATGAAGAAGAACCAAATTACTAAAGATCTAGTGAGGTTTTGATACCAATAGAACTTCTTAAAGAGGTTGTTGTAGTTCTTAAAGGTGTACATAAGTTAACCAAATCCTGTACACTAATGGTGAAATATCATCTTGGGTTTGTATAGAAGAAACTAAGAGTTTTTGGAGCTATTTATATAATTGGATCATTAATTTGAAGTTGGATAATATGAGTAGTTTCTATTGGATATTTTTGTATATGGGTATTTAACTATTCAAGGAGGAAATATTTTTAGTTGGGGTGTATAACTAACCATGACGGAAGGGTTGTTGGCTAGGGGGTATAACCAGACACAACTAGAGGATCAAATACTAAGGGTGTATAATAAATTAACATTGAATACTTGTGATTTTGGAATATAACCAATCCCACCCCCATGGGACTTAAGAGACAACTATAATTGATAATAAGATGATAGTGGATAATCTATATGTTAGGGCATCTTACCTACTATGCTAAGGGGTAGGATTTTGCCGAACCATGTAAATATTCCATGTTATTATCATTTATATTACTACACACAAGGTGATACAATGAGATATTAAATACGATAGGATTAATTCTTTAACCAACCATAGAGCTTGAGGTTTTAAAAGGAGGATTTTTTTAAAATAAAAGAGATCAATGATTCATCCTTCTCTCAATGATCATCTGAACCTAGTAGACAAAAGTGGTATCAGAGCAAGGTACGTTATGAAGATATGAGAATTATTATTTTTTTGAGATGTGAAAAACTATAGATTTCAAGAATAAATTTATTTTTGATAAAGGTTCCATTTCACAAAGTAGTGATAATTATGAAGAAGAAAGGATAAAATTGGAGTGGATACTATAAGATAAATTTGACTCTTATGTTGATAATAATTCACAACTCATGAAAGAAGGTATAAATATTAATAAATAAATAAATAAGGAGGCTACTAAGAAATAAAATAATGTTAATAGATAAGAATATTTTATTAAAGAGATTATGAAACATAAATTGGCAATGGTTGAGCATGATAATTTGGTAAGAAATATTGAGAAGAATCTGGATTCTAAAGAAGAGAAGTTTTTAGAGACACAATCCATGTTTCTTTTAGTTAAAAATGATTTGAATAAGTTAATAAAAGAATTAAATAAACCATTTTAGTTTAATGTCAGATCTTCTTAAACTTTTGATATGTAATGATCAAGGTAACATGATAAATCCATACTTAAAAAATTTCAAAAAAAGTATTTTATTTATAACAATATATGTGTTAAAAGAAAGTTTTATGAGTTTTAGACTAAGAAAAATATTATCCAATCTTTCACATCAAATGAAGGAAAAAAATTACAAGGAAACCACTTTCACCAAGGTTAAAGAATGCTTAGATTTTAGCTGTATAACATCAATATAAATCTGGAAAGATATAGAGTCAACCAAAAAGATCACAATTTCAAGGGTTTTGGTGGTGTTTTGGAAGGTATGGGAACAAATATTTCTATTTCTTGTATAATATGTATTTTATTGGGAAGAGGGTAGAACCAAGGGGGAGTTTTATAGAGAAAATGAGTGAAAAAAATCAGAGGAAGAAAATTGTGACAATATATGCTCCAAATCCTTTAAAAAAATAGATTTAGAGGTTTACATAAATTATGTGGAAGATATATAAAATCAGGTCACAAAGTTGAAGAGTGCATGAATATACTATTAGGAGAGATTCCCTATGCTATGAAAGGGAAAAAAAATTAGAAATATAAAGAGGATTCAGGTACTACTTTCAAGAGGACATTTGAGAAGTCTAAATAAGTTGAGAATTTAAAGAAGGATTTATTGAAAATATAGACATACCAATTGAATAATTCCAAAAAATAGAGAAAGAAAAAGGTAGTTATAGGGAGAAATGAAATCATGTGGTGAAAAAATAAATGCCTAAATTACTTTAGGCGTCATATACAAGTGGTGACTTAAAAATAAAAGAGAATATGTGTGAAATATGTGAGAAGGTTGGACTTGACATGAAGAATTTTTTGACTATCCATCCTGCCTAAGAATAATTGATGAAGATATCTATGAATGAAAATGGAAATAAAGTTTCTATTACTTATAAGGTGGAAAATAAAACTGATTTATATAATCAAGTAGTTCAAGAAAATAAATTGAGTAAAAAAACCACTAAGTATATTAACAAGATAAAAAATGATGAGAATGGATAGAATAATAAGTCTTGGTTGAGACAAAAATCTATGCCTAAATGTTTCTTCTAAAATAACAAAGAGGTCCCTCATTATTTCCTAAAAATTTTGTTTATTTATAATAGCATATAGGGAATTAAGGGAGTAGTATGAGGGATATGTACACTATATAATAAATATATGGTACTTTATGGAGTTTTTTTAATTTCCATGATAAATAAGAAGATAAATCATCCCTTGAGGGGGATAAATCATGAGGATAACTTTCCATTTTATCACTTAAATTAAATCTATTTTTTTTTTGATATCTCAGAAAACTAGAGGAATGAGGTATGAAAATCACAATTACAACCCTTTATAATGATTTTATTAAATATAATTATTAAGGCGGAGTGTGGGTTAATTAAATAGTGATAAGGGGAGTTCTATGCATTACACATAATTTTTTTATGGGTTTATTGAAGATGTGTGCAGGTTAAATATCTCTTGATTACTTAGTTTGAGGTAAACCTTAGAATGAGTTTTGAGTATGGAAAACATAGATGATCTTGAGTGTGTTTATATTATTTTATAAACTAGGTCAGCCTATGTAAACTTATAGCAAATTAACTAAATTATCTTTGTTAACTAAAACATATGTTAACATCCTTCTCTCAAGAAGATAAATGATTATATTTATATTTAAAAAGGGTAAGAGTATGTTGGTTTGATATTAGTGAAATGAATAACATGAGGTGAAAGACCATTACATTGACATTGACATTTATTTTTAATAAGGGTATGATGAAATAATCTATAGAGGTACCCATATTGACATTATTGATTGTTGATATTGACAATAAATTTAAAAGGGGAGATTGAAGTGTCCAATAAGAATTTAATTTGTTGTCAATGAGTTAAAATGTGTTTGGTGAAGAATATTATGAGATGAAAACCCCCACGATCTCTTTGAATTTATTATAAATAAAGGAGAGATAACTTTCTTTGAATTTATATAAGTTTAAAAGGATATTGATCAATAAATAAAATGGCGTAAATTGAAGTTCCCAAATCTAGAAGTTGTATTTGTTGGCAATAAGGTGTTGAAGAAGTAAAGTCAAAGTAAGATGAGTTTTGAGGCTAAAATTTTAAGAACTCAACTGGAGAGGTTAAATAAAAATTGTTAAAAAATATTTTAATGACTGTTTTACTAATATTCATGAAAAATAAAAGTGTTTATGGGTGATCAAACATTTTCTTTCACATTTGGTGGAAGTTGGAAGGCCATAGAATTGACTATGAATGGTCAAAGTTGTCTTTGAGTTGTAATTATTACCTATTTAAGGGTCTTATGGAAATTATACTACATGTATAAAGGTATTTTAGGATATGTGTAAAGGTTATCCAAGAACTCAATGACTTATATAATGGTAGATTTAGAATTATACTGTCTGTGTAAAGGTAAGTGATACTCACATAAGGGTAATAGATATCTATGTAAAGTTACGATGGACTTGAAACCAGACGATATGTAAAGGTATTATGAAATTCATCCAATCACATAAAGGTAACTTTGATAAAATAATAGTTATGTAAGGTTAATATAGTACCAAAATAAAGGTAATTTAGTTGATGTTTATGCTAATTTTCAAGGATGAAATAATCAAGATTTATCTAAGTGTATCATGATACTAGATATTGAGGTAACATTATGAAACAGAAGGTGATACTGGATGTTTTTTGGAATTTGAGATACTCTATACCCAAGGATTGATGACCACACCACATGAGCTATGAAATTCAGACAAGACCATGCTGTAGTGTAAGTTTTTTGACCATTTTGGTGGGTGTTTCAGATAACTAGACCACCTTTGGGAAAAAAGTGAGATAGACCATGCCACAATCCATTCTTGGTGGTTGTTTTGAGTAGTAATCGATGCAGGAATTCGAGCATGGTGAACTCTATGTAATAGGAAATATCATTATTGATGCATGCATTCATACAGATATGGAAGCTACAAGATTAGTGGAGTAGGTGAGGTGAGTTATTTGAATATCACATGGAGTTAGAAATCCCAATATGAATGGGATTTAAATAAATATTATTTCTATGATATTTATGAAGGGGATGAGTCTACAGTAATTTAAATACCAGATGTGAGATTTTGGATTGAGTTTTTAGGAGATTTAAATGGATATATTACCTTATCTTTAAATGATATTGAATATTGGGTTTATATGAGATTTCAAAGCTACTAAAATTATGGAAATAACATTCATGTTGGTGAGATGAAGGTATTGTAAAAATATCAAGAACTCATAAAAATAAATCACCATGTGAGAGAATTATTGAGAGCTTGTTACTACACAACATCAATGAAAGAGGAGATAGAGTTGGGAAATTTTAGAAGAAAAATATCATAAGAACCTGATTATTTGTAAAGGATAAGGAAGAACCAGATTACTAAAGTTACAATGATATTTTTGGGACCGAAAAACTACTTCAAGTAACTATTGATGTTCTTGAAGGTGCACATGAGGCAGCCCAATCTCGTATGCTAATAGATAAAGACCATCTTGAGTTAGTTTATAAGCAACTAGAAGCTCCTGGAGAAAAATCTATAATTGAATCATTCATATGGAGATATATAATATAACCAGTTGCAGTTGGAGTTTTTTTGGATGGGGTGTATAACTAGTTAATGGGGAAGTATTTGAAGTTAAGGAATATAACCAAACATGGAAAAAGATTTGGTGTCTAGGGGGTACAACCATACACAAATAGTGGATTAAATACCTGGGGTGTATAATTGAATTCAATTGAAGACTTGTGATTGGGGTGCATAACCAACCACAATCCTTTGGGATTCAGGAGACCACTATAATTGATAATAAGATTATAATAAAGAATATGTAAGTTGTCCCTTCTAACCAATTATAGTAAGAAGTGGGATTCTTTATAACCTTATAAATATTATGTGATATTCTCATTTATATTACTTCACATGATGTGGGGCTATGAAATATTAAATATGAGAGGATTAAGGATTTAATTGGTATTTTAAGTTGAATTTTTAAAAAGAGGAACTTTAAGAAAAATAAAAGAGACAAAAAAACCCACCTCTCCACCTCTTAATTATTGTTGACACTCCATTCCATCATAGAGTTCAAAGAATGAAAAAGGGAAATACCTTAAGAAAAAAGAGGGTCACCCTTTTAAGAAATGTCAAAATTTTGACAAAGTCAAGTCCCATAGCCATTTTGGACTAAGGCGCACAAGTCACTTGCACACCGAACTTTGGGTGTGCAAGTCACTTGCGCGCCAAATATGCATCATGTAGGTCACTTGTGCTCCCAACCTTAATTTTCTCCCAAACTCAGGTGGTCTATAAATAGCCCCTGTGAGCCCTCATTTCAAGGACAAAAAAATCCAAAACTCAGATTTAAGCTCTGGTCACCGAAGTCTCCATCTTAAGTCTTCCGAACACTTCTATGGTAATTATTTTCCTAGAATGGAAGCTCTAAAGAGGAAGAATAAGTCCTAAGTATTAGAACTCATCAATACTTGCGCGCCTAAGTGTCCATCCCTTAAGGGAAGTGATGATACTTGTGCGCTGCCTTTCCCTCTCAAGTAAACTTGTGCACCACCCATCTGAAAGCCTATAGGGATGATACTAAGGGCTCCAATCCAAAGTCGCCCAAGTATCACTTCACAGGTTCTTCGTTGCCCAAGTGAACTCATGTCACGCAGGTATACTTGCGTGACCAGGACTTGCGCGCCAGACCAATACTTGTGCGCCTCCTCCCAATCCACTTCCTTTCCTCAAATTCACCTCTCCTCTTCAAGATTTAGCCTTCAAAACCCTCTTCAAATCCATTTACGGCATGGTCCTTTGTTGGCTTCCTTATCTGAAAGGAATTCTGTGAAACATCTCTCAAAACCTCGTGATTTACATAACTTTATATCACTAAGGTCAGATATTTCCTTCATTCAACCTCATCCTTTAAGATGAGAAGTTCCCTAATTTGGGCATCCTCCTTAGGAGTAAGCCCCAAGTTCCCTAATTTGGGCATCCTCCTTAGGAGTAAGCCCCGAGTTCCCTAATTTAGGCATCCTCCTTAGGAGTAATCCATAATCATAATTTCCCTTAACTTGGGCCTCCTTCTCAGGAGTAAGACCCAAGTCTCAAGTCCCCTTAACCTAGGCCTCCTTCTCAGGAGTAAGCCCCAATAATTATTTCTCTTAACCTGGGAATCCTCCTTTTTAGGAGTAAGCCCCAGGCTTAATTTCTTTTGACTTGGGATTCCTTCTCAGGAATAAAACCCAATCATAAGTCCCCTCTAATTTGGGCATCTTTCATAAGAGTAAGTCCTAAGTTAAGTATCCAAATCTCCATAAATCACATATACCTTTATAGACCCTATTCCCAGGCTTCTTCTCTGATGTAAGTCCCGATATTCATCTATTTGGGAAGTCATACATACGTAGGCCCCACATAATTTCTTATGATTTCATCTTTCATGGCACAATTGTCAGGTTTTACTGATACCTCTTATTTCTCACACTGAGCATGACTAACGTGATCTTAGAGCGTAAAAGTAATTATGACATTTCTCTTTGGGCCATAAATCATGAAAAAATCTCATACTTCTTCACTCGAACTATGTGGGTTCTGATTCCTTTTCTAACAAGGATACATAGGTAGCCCATCTGCAGGTACGATCCCAACTATGAAATAATCCATGTCCTTCTGAATGATAATAAAATTCAAGTGCCCCACTGAGTGTCTTTAAAACTAGTATGGTCATCATAATGACCAAGATATTTCTATATAATGTATTGAAAAATTCCATTGACTAAGAATCTCCAATATATATGAATGATTCTCTATCGATGAAGAACCTCACATACATATAAAAGATTCTTTAAATCTCATACATATCAATCATTGATTTCCAAATCTAAAGGAAAAATCATTTTCATACTTGGTGAATTAATAAGGATTCATGAACATAACTTAAATCTATGAGAGAGTCCCAGAGTAGAAAATAATTCCCCCCAAAAAGGTGTGATGAGTCTGACCTCCCATCCTCTCGACCAATGAAAATTCTTAAGCCTCATCGGTTCACAACTAATGAGCACCTACCTTTGGAAAGTAGGTCCAAATATATATAGAATGATTTGATGTTTCTGGTTCTACGAATAAACCCATTAGAAACTGATTGGAATATTTTGAACCTTAAACAATGAGGTCATCCCCATTTCTAGAAGAAACAAAAAATGGTGAACCCGACGTGAATCCTTAACCAAGTTGAATGATGTTTTACTTATTTTTTAAGCCCCTATTTAACTTAATGTGAGGGACAAAAAATCAATCAATAACATATGTGCTAATCCAAAAGATGTAGTGGCCGAACTTATCTTGATTATGTCTATTATATCAAACAAGAACTCTTTTCCAAGATCTCTATGTGTTACATAAATGGATTGTCTAAACTTCACACCTGTAAATGCCTCGACCACTACTCCAACTGGATCCTCGTTTTCTCTGAGGACAACATCACCTACTCAACATCTTCAACGCTGGGTCTCAAATGCACTGGTTAAGGAATACCGTCAACACGGTACCATTCCGACTCTGGAGGCCGCTCAACAAGCCCTCCAAGTTAATAATTCACCCTGGTTGTTCAGACAACGATGACCAGTGATCAATAAGTAGGTGATGCCAACCACCATATCTAATCGTTTCGGGTATTTATCCCTGGAACGTAGTCACCAGACCCTCCCATATTATGGGGAGGTGAATGAGAAGGTCACTCAAGGCCTTAATTCAATAAGATAAGAGTCCTTCTCGAGGGATCCCATCAACAATCACCGCTAGAATCGTGCGATAGTGTGACCTCAACATGATGAGGGTACCATATTTAGGGGTTCAGATCAGGTTCCTTTGACCCGATCACGCAAGACGAACTGTCAGAGGTGAAATCCGGTCAACAGGGAGCAGGCTCTTACTTCTATCCCCTCTGGAGAAGTCCATTAAGCCAACTTGATGGAAAATAATGAGCAGTCATATACACCCGTCCGTCCTGATATTACTACCCAGAAGACTCGTCTGGAAGTAACATGCCAATCCCTCCAAGAAATTATGGTAGAGTATTATAGGCAGGCATATACACCTGTTTATCATTCATCAACCAGTTAGCAGGCTCGTCTGACTGCACCCAAAGAAGCTCGCCAATCTAATATGGTGGCAACTGATAAGCAGGGACATACACCTGTTTACAATAAATTTTTTTGTCAGTAGTCTCATCTACCAGTATTGAAGGAAATTCATCAACCATACTTGATGAAGAATAAACAACAGGTAGATACACATGCCAATGTTCATCAAACTTGCCAACAATCTCGTTTGGTAGCACTCAGAGAAGTCAGTTGGAAAGCTCCGACGTCAAATTTGGAGTAGACTCAACTCTCTATCCCCACATATGAGTACTGTCAGAATTCATTGATAGAAAAAGGAGGATAAGATCAGGAATACACACCTACTCCAAGCACGGAATGAACGTATATTCCCGTTTCGGCAGCTGAAGTCACCAAGCACATTCTGACAATGGTGAAAGAGTAGAAGAAAACCCCTTCCCATATTTTGGACGCCTGTCAGAATATTATAACAACTTCAGTATAATCACAGGGAATGAAATACAAATCTGTCCCTACCAGTGGAGTGACTCATCAACATGTCACTCCAGAATAGATACACACCTCTATCCCAGTCCGGGAGGGTTGTGGGGGGCATACTCCCCCATGTCATATGGACAATCAAGTCAGGCACATACACTCGATTTGAATGGAGATAATCAGCCTAACCTGACCATTTCTCCTAAGCAGGAACATACACCTACCCATAATAACCACTTTCGTCAATAAGTGGTTCCGAAAGTGAGTAATAAGGTGTCTAAGAAAAAGCCCCGTTCAGCACAATCGAGAAATCAAGAGCCAATCTGTAATAAGACCTTACTCGATGCTGGAGTTCTTGAATCCCTCAGACAATTATCTGTTGAAACTCAAGATTCTACTCTCTCATTTCCCAATAGTTGGAAAAATAATTCCGAAGGTCTTCATCAGACACTTCCTCCTGAAGGCTTGCTTCATGACAGTTCATTCGATCTCGAAGTATTATCTTCAGATGAGAGCCACGATAACCCTCTATGTGGCCAGAAGATCAAGGAGAAAAAGGTTTCATATTTTTCTGTAATCCACCATGGTGGTCCTCCCCATGATGATGAATTTATCTATGAAATTCCTCTCCAAAGTAGTAATACGAATTTCCTGGAAAATTCTTCAAAGGAAAATGCAGTAATGAGAAAGCCTGATTATCTTGAAGAACTTGCAAATGTGAAGCCAGTCATGTCTGATGCTTTACTGCTAGTAGGTGAAATACTTTCTCAATCAGAAGATAGCCCGGGGTGTAGGTCATTCTCCGAACCACCCCTGGGTCATTCATCTTCTAATTTGATTAATGAATTCTCTACCAATATTGTTGAATCTGATGAAGCAACAAATAAGAACCATCTTTGGTTTAATCAGGTAGAATAATCTTCATCGAATGATAAGGAGGAAGTGATGAATATGAGAAAAAAACTGGTGAAAGGCGAAGTACCAGTCATGTTTTGGCCTTTGGCCGACTCTTAGTATGATATCCCAAAAATGTTGATGGAAGATTGTATTCACGATATTCATCTCAACATGTGGAAAAATATTTGTCACTTGAAAAAAAAAATTATCTTATGATGAATATGAAAATCATGTTAAGATAATAGAAGGGTTCCAATGCCAAATTGATTTGGCATCTCTCTCAGTTTCCTGACATCCAAAAGTTGACAAGTAGCAGAGAGCCCTTCAGCGTTCTTGCCTTGGCATGTTGAAAAGATTGTGCTAGTTAATTACCAATGCCCCATATGGTATTCATATCAGAGGATGGGGTGTTCATTGAGAACTGCATTTCACTTTACTCTCCAGTCAACAAAGCCTGCCAAAAGTGGTCTCATGCAATATTATTTACCATGGACAACCACAACCAATTGGTTTTGTGTATAATCAAAGGCTTTCTCAGGAACATGCCTCAACTAGTTCTTCCCAAAGTCAGGCATACAAAGAATAAGTTGTCGAATTACTCTTGCATCAGGAAAATGAGAATATCGAATTGGCTTCTCATTTATAGCATACTCATCATCAGGTGATAGAAGTATCAGAAATCATCCAATGGTAATTTGAGCTAGGTGATTTGAGTAGATGTAGGTTGATGCATCCGACCAATTTCCATACTAAAGTCTGCAAAATCAAGAGAGATTTTAATAAAGTCTCAGATGTAGCAGCTCAAGAGCCACCTCAGCTTGCCAGACTGGGGACTCTTTTAATCCAACCCTTGGGATCAACATATAGGATTCGAGGAGTTGAGCAAGTACAATAGGAACAACCCCAATCAACCGAACTGAGGAATTTTTCAAATCCTCAATCTCTTCCTCAGTGAAAGTCAGTCTTCTCTCGGTTAGGGAAGAAGCCACAAGAGAAATGAAGAGACAAATTATCAGGAGATTCCCTCCAAATTACGATTCATCAAGAAATTCCTAAGGTATCAACCAAACAAAAGGCAATGTCCCATCAAGGACATGGAAGAAGACAATATCATAGAAATGCCAATAGAGGGGATTCAATGCGTTATGAATCAATAAATTTCATCAATTCCGTTGTTACTGATCCCCCAGAACATGAGGTTCACTCATAGGAATCAAATGAAGAAGTTCCTGTTCAAGAAGCTGTACACACAGAAATAAATGAATAAGGTGTGCATACTAGAGGCCATAGGGTAGCCCAGAGGCAAGATATTACTTCAGGCAATGCCCTTCCATACCCCAAAAAGGAACATGCCAAGGAAAAGGGTAAAAGTCAGGTTACATCCCACCCTACCTCTGTAGAAGCAAAATAACTCTCATTAGATCAAAGGCTCGGCAACAAGAGGAATAAATGAAAGAGATAAGGAGGTTGAATGCAGAACTACTTCAAGGTAGTCTTCCTCCTAAGTGTGCCGGAGTTAGTCAGTCAAGGGAATTTGTTGCAGCTACTAGGATGGATCAAGAATATCCTCCTTTACAAGTACACCCTCATAGGTCCAATCCTATGGGTCATGCACGACAACAACCAATATTACTACCATCAGTTGTAGTACCAGTCACCACACCTGTCCAAACTCCAGTTATTGCACCTGCTCAGGTCCAAGCTCAACCAGATGTTTCTCAAAATTTAACGACTACCATTGAGTCATTAATAGCTCAGTTGGAATATATGGATGGAAAACATTCACCAGTTCAACTAGAGAAGAGAGATTACCCTGAATGGGTGGATAAAATTCCTCCACCATCAAATTTTTCAAGTACCATATTCCCAATTTTTAATGGTTCGGGAGATCCAGAACAACACTTAACACATTTGGTTTCTCGTTGTGATCCTATGATGGGAACTCCTCAACAATAAGAAGCAGTTAAGATCAGGTGTTTTGTACAATCATTACAAGGACCTGCTTTTGTCTGGTATACAATCTTGCAATCCCGATCAATTACTGGGTGGGAGGATCTCCGTCAAAAATTCATTCTTCAATTCAGCTCAACGTTGCCAAAGACAACAGTTTTTGATCTTACAAATTGTAAGCAAAGGAAAAATGAGAGAGTTTTAGATTTCATTGCTTGATGGAAGGGATTAAAATATTCCTTAAGTTTATCACTCCTTGAAGAAGAATTGTTGCCAATCTATGTGGAAAATTTGTGTGATTAATTACACACACCTTTGATCCCTGTGAAATACACAGGAGGGTTTTGAGACCTTAATTCAATCTCTCAGTAGATTGAAGACTCTCTTACAAAGACTAAGGCTAAAACTCGTGTAATTCCATCAGTTCCAGAAAAGAGAATGGGGAAAGTAGAGACTGCTATAGTTACACTTAAACAAGCACCTTCACCTGCTTTTACTTAAAAAACTTCATCTTATCGAAGGGATCCACCTCCTGAGAATCAACAAAAACGGCCGCCTCATCAAGATGATCAAAGAGATCAAAGACACAAATATTTTAAAGATTTGAAGAACAAAGTTTATTCTTTCTGGATGAATAAGTTCTTGGCTATTTCATCTCGGCTTTGGAAAATAATCTGGTTCAGTTAATAAGGCCCAAAAGGCCAAACAAGGAAGGAGATGAAGACCTCCCTTACTATTTCCCATTTCATCAGATGTTGGGGCATCCCATTCAGGAGTGTTTTGTCTTCAAAGACCTCTTGAAAAAGATGGTGGACTCTGGATAGATAACACTAAAAGGTTCTTCAGCTCAGGTAGCATCTGTTACTGCTACTGATCTAGAGGAAGAAGGTGAGTTGCATGAAGTCAAAAGAAAAAATGAATAGAAATATGATGATTGGATGGTTATGAAAACGATCAGCCGAACTCATACCATTTTATGAAAAAAACTGAATCAACCAATTGTTTCTTCTGCTATGAATTCCATAGTAAAACCCCCTTTACCAGAAAGAAAATCTTCAAAAAGGCGGCATAATTTGAAGAAATAAGAACAGTTAGAAGAAGATGAGTTCGTGTCAAAGCCTAAATTGTCCTTGACTCTAGCAGATTTTATGCCATCTACTTCAAAAGTAAGGGCACCGCCCCAACAAACGACACATCCTAAACTAGCTAATCTGGAAGAATCTTCATCAGATGAAGAGTTGATCTTTGGTTATGTTAACATGATTCAATTAATAGATCCTTATGCCAATCACAGTTTCTATATTGATGAGCCTGAGTTTCCTATATCAAACAAAGGAATTAGAGAAAGTTCCAGAGGTCTAGGATACAGAGGAAGACATGGATATTCCAGAAGCCACTATTTCAATCCTACCCCTGATGGAACTGTATATGCAGTAGAAACTCATGGAAAAGACCTTTAGCAGGCTCAAAAAGAACAAGAAAGTTCTTCCAAACATGGCAGATTCAGTCCTGGCACAATTATTTTGGAAGATTGGTTAGATGCTACACCTTCTTCCTCTCAAAAAATAATTAGACCTAGTCGGTCTAATTTTCCAAATCCAGGAGTATTTCCAACTCCTACCCCAATACAAGATGTATCTAATTCCAAAGCATCAACTTCTAAGGCACCTGCAAAACCACATGTTCCTGTTAGGAAACACAGACCTTTGGAACAAAAGTATGATGTCTTGAAACATTTGGACCAAGTAACAGCCAAGTTATCAATTCTGTATGCCTTGAATCTATCAAAGGATCTTCGGGAGGCACTCATTGAGTCTTTTTCAAGTCCTTAATAATTTGAAACTGAAATTTCTGCGGATAAAGTTTACCATATAGATAATTATCCTATATAATTCCATGCAGTGATATCTTTTACAGATGAAGATGAAGATGAGGTTGTGTATGGACATATCAGACATTTTTATTTATCTGGAAAGGTCAATGATGTAAATATCTGACGAGCTTTCATTGATAATGACTCAGGAGTCAGCCTCATCCCTATTCGTACACTTCATCGATTGGGCCTCAATGAATCTGATTTATCTCCTTCTACTTTGATGTTGCAAGGATATGATAAAAATAAACAAGAACCTTTGGGTGAGATTACACTCAGAACTCAGTTTGGAGACCTTGTATCCAATTCAGATTTCATAGTTGTTCATCATGACACATCCTTCAACATTTTACTTGGAAGACCTTGGCTACATCAACATGCAGCTATCCCTTCATCATACCATCAATGTCTCAAATATTGTTTCAATGGTCAAATTGGGACATTGTATGGTGATAAAGCCCCATTCAAAACATGTGAATCTCAATACATTGAGGCAGAATTCAATCACATGGAAGGAAATGAGGTATCTACAACAAAGGAGGTTACCAAAATTAATGCTCCATATGGTTTGGAAAATATTCTAGTAAACCCATTCATACAAGTGAGTACAGATAATGTGTTGCCTATCAGTAAAATTGACAGGATAGACCCAAATCTAAACACTCTTATAAAAACTTCCATAATGTCAATTACGACAATTGAGCCAGACAACATGGGTGAAATTACTTATTCACTAGGCAATGATGAAATCTCAAATGGAGATGTCTTCATTTCATCTGCTGAAATCCAACAATTCTATACTTCATCAACCAGGCCAGAAGAAGTTATAACAATACTAGAGGAAAATAATGATGTCGATTCTCAATCCATCATCTCCTCTCTATCCCTAAGTAGGACCCTTCATCATTAATAGGGTCAGAAATGGTAGTCTCTTCTTCAAGATGTTCAAATTTTAACTTCTTCCTGATCATGGAAATTCTTCTTCATCATCTACTATGAAAGTAGAAACAAAAGAAGTGACACATATTGAAGAAGAAGATGAAGATATCAGGGATGCTCCTCCAGAATTTGAAGAAGGTATCTCTACCACTGTGGATGAACTCAGAGAAATAAATCTGGGTACAAAAGGAGATCCACGCCACAATTTAATTAGTGCGACCATGACTCTTGATGAGCAAGAAATGTATACTTCATTTTTAAAGAAAAATTGAAATGTTTTTGCTTGGAATTATACAAAAATTCCAGGTCTTGATCCTGATGTTGCCACTCATCATTTGGGTTTTCCAGAAGAGCATCAAGGATTCAAGTAAGCCACAAGAAGAACACACCCAACTTATGACTCCAAAATTGAAGCTGAAGTGGATAAGCTTATCAAAGATAACTTCATTAGAGAATTTAAATATCCCAAATGCCTGGATAATATTATCCCTGTGAAAAAGAAGAATGGATAAATTAGAGTTTGTATTGACTTCATAGATCTTAATCGGCATTGTCCTAAGGTTGATTTTTCAGTTTCGATCACAGAACTCTTAATTGATGCAACAACTGGCTATGAATCACTTTCCTTCATGGAAGGATATTCTGGGTATAATCAAATCTGAATGGCTCCTTAAGATGAAGAATCTACAGCCTTTATAGCCCCTCAATGTGTGTTTTACTATCGGGTAATGCCCTTTGGAATGAAGAATGTAGGTGCAATGTATCAACGTGTCATGCACCGTATCTTCAAACCCTTTTTAGGGAAATTTGTTGATTGTTATGTGGACAATTTGGTGGTTAAATCCAGACAACGTTATAATCACTTGGATGATTTGGAAATCATATTCCAAAAACTTCAACAACACAATTTGAAGATGAACCCCTTGAAATGTGATTTTAGGGTAACCTCAGGAAAATTTATCAGTTTTTTTGTACGCCATTGTGGTATAGAAGTTGATCCCGAGAAGAAAAAATCAATCCTTGGTATGTCACCCCCTATAAATTTGAAAGAATTAAGAGGAATTCAAGGACACTTGGCCTATATTCGGTGTTTCATTTCCAATCTGGCAGACAAATGTTTACCCTTCACCAAATTAATGAAGAAGGGAGTCACCTACCAGTGGACTGAAGAATGTCAAGAAGCATTTTATATCCTCAAGAAATATCTCTTGAGTCCACCGATATTAATGCCACCTATTGAAGGAAGACCACTTATCCTTTATGTGACAGCTTTTGAGTGATCATTGGGTGCCTTCCTTGACCAAAAGAATGATGTCGGGTATGAAAACAACCTTTACTATCTCAGTCGAACTATGCTTGAGGTAGAAACTCGATATTCAAGTATTGAAAAGTGCTACCTGGCATTAATCTTTGCAATTCAAAAACTGAGACACTACCTATAACATCATGAAGTCCAATTGGTATCTCGAAATAACCCGCTCAAATTCATCCTTAGTCGTACAATGCTTTCAGGATGTCTGGCAAGATGGACAGTTATTTTACAGCAGTTTGATATCTAGTATGTGTCTCAAAAGGTAATAAAGGGCCAAGCTCTGACTGATTTCCTTGCTGAACATCCTTTAGTAGAATATATATCTTCAGATATTGAACTTCCTGATGAGGAAATCTTCTCTATTCAAGATAATCCTAAAACATGGGAAATGTACTTTGATGGTGCTTCCAGAAGTCCAACAGGGAAGAAATTGGAAGATCCTAAATTCAAAAAAGTTTGGTTATGAATTGTGCTTATTTCCCCAAAAAAGGCAGTGCTATCATATTCCTTCTTATTGTTGGGAGGAAGTACAAACAATGAAGCAGAATATCAAGCTCTCATCGTAGGATTGGAGTTGGCGCTTCAGGCACAGGTGAATTGCTTAAAGGTTAAAGGTGATTCAGACTTGGTAATCAAACAAGTCAATGGGGATTATGCCATCAGAAAAGAAGATTTAATCCCTTTGTATGATTACATCAGAGAGTTAATGGAGTAATTTCCTTCGGAAACGACATTTTCTTATGTCCTATGATAAAAAATTTCTCAAGATGATGCATTGGATAATGTAGACACAGCTCTGGCAGATCCAAATTGGGATAAAAAAATTATCAGTATTGCCCACCGTCGTATAGTTTCACCTCATGTTCAAATTAGAACAGAGGAAATCAATGAAATTAGTCCCATTTCTGAACCATATGGTCATAATATAGGATTGATGACACCTATTAGGGAATACCTTCAAAATGGAACACTCCCACCTGATAGAGCCAGGAAACAATAAGTTCGGCGACGTGTGGTCAATTTTACTCTTTATGATAGCCCATATCATCTAGAAAAAATTCTCTACAAGAGAGGTTTTGATGGAATTATCTTTATATGTATTTATGGTGAAGAGACAATGGCTGTCATAAAGAAGTACATGCAGGAGTCTGTGGTGCCCACCAGTCTGGACATAGATTGTCTGATCAAGTTCGAAGGCTTGGATAATTATGGCCTTCAATGAAACAATATTGTGTTGATTTCACTAAGAAGCTTCATTATTTCCAATTATATACCAATTTCATTCATCAACCCCCAAAGTTTCTCCATAAAACTAAATACTCATGGACATTTTCCACATGGGGAATGGATGTAGTGGGACCTTACCCTTCGGCTACATCCAAGCAGTTTAAGTATATTCTTACTGCTACTGACTTCTTTTCCAAATGGGCAGAGGCAGTACCTCTCAAAGAAGTTAGTTCTAAAAGCATGTTAGCTTAATCAAGTCTAACATAATTACCAGATTTGGTGTCCCTCATACCATATTGACGGACAATGGCACCAACTTCTGTTCATCTGAGGTAAGGAAGTTGTATCGAGAATACAACATCAAATGCAACCATTCATCTCAGTATCATGCAGCGGCCAATGGCCAAATAGAAGACTTCAATAAGACTCTTTCAAACATACTACCAAAGATGGTGGATAAAGATAAGAAATCACGGCCTGATAAACTTTTTCATACTTTATGGGATTATCAAACCACCACCCGCACTGCTACGCGGTCAACTCCATATTCATTGGTATATAGAATAGAAGCAGTCTTGCCCATTGAGGTTCAATTACCTTCACTCAGAGTAGCAATTTGTGATCAGTCATGTAACGCCCCAACCCCAGTTACCCAGAGTCGGTGCATTATTACATAACATTGGCATGATCACAAAAGTTCAAGTCTTGAAAGACCGATTAGTTTAGTATCCTTGGAATCACTAGATACATTCATAAAGTTTACATTACATCATAAAATGAAAAACTACAACAACATATTGTCTCCATATAACACACTCATATCCCCTCATACTATCCCTATAGTTCATTCATAAAATACTTCTTCACATCATGGGAAAAATAAAACATAGAAAGGGGTGAGCTCAGATGCCCATTAAGGATAAAAATATAGCGGAAACTTTCATAAATAATCATAAACATTTATGGAAATGTATAACTAAAAAAAAGCCTTTTAAACTTGAAATTCAGAATAATCTGGCAGAAATAAAATGAAATAATTCCATTTAATTATTCACATGGATATTCTACTAATAGAATAATCACATGAAATATCAATAACCACTTTCATAATGATGGAATGTTTAATGCCAAACTATCATAACCACATAATCATGGCCTTGTTCCAAGACTACAAATAAGATTTTGTCAAGGCCTTGTGCCAAGACACTAGTTTGTCTCATGAGACCTACCGATGCATTGATGATCTATAGCGGTCTCCACCCATCACTTACTAAGTCCAATGCATTCCTCATATGAACAGGTTTAAACATAACATAAACATTCGTATTAAAACTAGCATATGAAATGTCAATACTTTCTCCATAAACCATGAATGGTATAAAAATAACACATCCACAGTCAAACATATCACAAAACCTTCAATACAATATGGAATTTTTGTATCATAATAAATCAACTTCAAATAATCTTAAAATCCATCAAAGGATGTTGACATAGATGGAATCAAAACTATTTGAGAGAAATATCTCTTTTTTTAAAATCATTTAAAAGTCACATAATTATAAAAGAAAACATTTAATTTGAAAATATTCTTATAAGCTTGTAAGGTAAGCTTTGATGATTTTATAACAGCAGAAAATAGCCGCACTTGCTGTATAAGTTAAAAAAAGACATTATTACCTTAATTTTGTCGAAAACGTTAAAAAGGACCTTGTTTGGAAAACGATAGAAATATTCCTTTCAAAACATTTTATAAAAAGTCAAAAAAGGGTATAAATGAATTTAATCCATAGTCTGTAAAATATTAAGAATTATTTGAAATACATTTTTAAGAAACATGGATGTGGATGATAAAGAGGCCCCAATAGATAATTACGTATAAATAACCTCAGATAATGAAGAGATTGTGAAATAAACCCTTACCTTGTACTTTTCCTTGGTTGAGGGTAGGTTAACCTCCTGTATAATGGAAAAATAATTGTTATTAAATTATACAAGAATCATATACATTAATATGATATCATATATGATCTTTTAACATTACTTCGTTAATAATATCTTAGTATTATCATCGTTTCGGGTGTTAACTTACTCGTTTTATTTTATATGTTTTGTTAAATAAGCCGTGTTTGTTATGGATAGGTTGTATATTATTTATATCTAGAATTATATCAAGTCCTGAAACATTATTTTTAATCATAAA
Source organism: Viscum album (assembly GCA_963277665.1). Lineage (NCBI taxonomy): Eukaryota > Viridiplantae > Streptophyta > Magnoliopsida > Santalales > Viscaceae > Viscum > Viscum album. Next base: position 572,907,043 of record OY728166.1, read on the forward strand.
ATGAGAAGTATACTTGAACGGATACGATGGGGAATGAATCTGATTGCGTTCGTGGAGACAGTAGTCTGTACGTACGCACGAGCGGCAATATCATTCTTTTGATATTAAAATAATATATAATTGGATGGTATATCATATATAAATAATCATTATAATTTTATATTTATTATTTACTTCAATTACACATCATTATCATACCCATCTAAATAATAATGTTTTGAATAACAATTACACCACGACGTGGAGACGGTAAGCCGTACGTGCGCACGTATGGTGACATGTCATCCAAAGGATGGATAGAATACTGAATATGGTTGTACCATATTTATAATAACATCACAGTATATATAAGATACTGGAGTTATTGTTTTAGAATTTAAATAACAAATAAAGAAGAAGTGGAAGAAGAAATGAACTTGAAAGAGGGTGGTGAAATTATTACCTCTTCTTCGGGTTCTTCCTTTTGATTTGATCAAAAGGGCTCCTTAAGTTGGATTTATGACTAAAGGAAGGCCTTTAGCATGAATTGAGGGAATTTTAGAGGATATTTGGGTAGGGTTTGAATGAACCAAAAGGATTTGAAGGTATTAATTTGAGAGAAGGGGGAGTGCCCTTTTATAAGAGGGGTGATGGGCACCATAGGAAAAACTTAAAATATTATTTTATAATAAATTAATATTCGGTTTATAATGGCTCCAAAGTGACTGATTTTGAGGATAAGGTGGGTATGGGTCGAAATCCTTTCATCCAATAGATTTTAGACACGTTTGGATCACTATATTAACCTTATCATTTATATTTAACTCTTAGTTAAATAGTTTGACATTTACCATGTCTCTTTGTATTTTTATATTATATGGTTAATAAACTTACTATATACTTCCAAGAGAACCCCAAGTGGTTCATTAATGATAAAAATACCATTATATAAGTACTTTGGCTGAACCTTATATTTTTAGGGATATTATATCAATTTATAATATAATATTTGTTTTAAAAACTCCTTTATGTCAATTTTGACACTATTTAATAATTGATTTTTGTTAAAGTCTTAACAACTTTATTAATTAAAAAAAATTCATTTAAGAAATAATAACATGTCATATTAACCTATAAAACTAGTGTAATTAATAAAAAGTATCAAATTACATTTATTTGTATATTTATAATATCAATTATTTTAATATTTCATTAATTAGGTAATTACTGCATCACCATTGTGTCATAAATAAATTAAATTATTTAATGTCTAAAAATTATAAATAAAATACCATTATGTATGAAATCTTTTTATATTTATAATTAATATTTATAATTTAATTTATCTTATGTATAAACCTATATTAAAAAATTTTTAGTTATTAAATTTTGATTTTAACTCTTTTAACTCTTCTTTGAATTAAAAAATAATAAATGTCCTAATCTAATCCAAGTGGACCAAAGAGGTTCATATTTTATTACTAAGATTGTTTTTGGTCAAATTATACTTAGTGAATAGAATTAGAACATGTGTTAGGGTAATAATAATATCATTTTTACCCTTAATTACCCTATTTACTTTTAACCGTGGTAAATAAAAGTAAAATGTTACTATTCACCAAAAATTATTTTTATCTTATTGAACAAAATTTTACTCCTTGATATTAACCGTGTCTCTCGAATTTTCTAAATTCCACTCACAGAAGCGGTAAAATTAAGTTTTATGTGAATTTGCAAATTCTCCTAGGAGATGGGTAAAAGACAGTGAAAAGTTCAATAAAATTTTTATATATACAAAATTATTATAAACTAAATCCAATAAATTAAATTGAACTTATATAGGTATTATGTATATATTTTTATCTAAAATAAATTTAAATAAAGTAAATAATTATTTAAATAAAAATTCGGTTTTAAACTATAACTCAGTGTTTTTCACTATTCATCAAAAAATGAAAGTTTTTAGAAAAATACCAAAATTTCACCCTTGGATAATTTAGATATTCCGAATCCAAAAATGAAGTCTCTTTTGAAAGATAAAATTTATAAAATTTCAAAAAGTGGGTATTACTATTCATAATGGCTAGTTTGATTGGTCATGGTGTGTTAGAATCTCAAAGTTGCGTACAATGCAAGCTATTGCATTATTCAAAGGGAAACATACTGTGGAAGCTTGGGGTGTTATAAGTCATCTACAGATGAAAAATCTCAAAAGTGATTGGATGAATTGGAATGATTAGATGAAAAAATATTGTGCACCCTACACCACATGGAAGACTATCAGAATCGAATAACATGAGCTTTCAACAAAAAAGTTTATCTTCATTCATTCATTCAAGGAGAATTGGTATTGGTTTTAAGAACTCCAATGATACCAGGGAAGAAGCCTACAAAGATTGAGCCAAAGTGGGAAGGACCTTATTCAATACATAAGGTCTACTCCAATGGAGCTTATTCTTTAATCTCAATGGATGGAGAACTCATCACGACTCCAACCAATGCAAGATTCTTGAAGAAGTATTTTGTGTAACACAAATACACATTCGTCCAACATGAAATTAAACTGTGTTGTCCTAGCTACATGACGCTAAACTGTGCAGCATTGGTCCATACATATGACCTTAAACTACTTTAGTCCTTACTGCAAGACTTTAAACTGCACAGCCCCTATAGTCCTTACTACAAGACTTTAAACTGCAAAGTCCCTCCATTTTCCAACATGACGTTAAACTATGTCCAGTCCCTTATATGTCCTACATGACATTAAACTGTGCATCGTTAAGGTTGTTTATACCTCTTGTTTCTCACACTGAGTATGACTCACATGAGGTTAGAGTAAAATTCAAAGCATAACACCCTCTCTGAGCCGATAACCATGCGTAAGTCCCAAAACCATTTTTTAGGTCATTGTCCTCAAGAACAACTTGATCACCAATTCATTCTTCAATAAAACCACATGGACTTTGATCCTTGCCTTCTAGGCTGGGTACGTAGGCAACCTCCTGAGTTTAAATCCCAAAACCAATATCTTTACATTGGTTCACCATCATCCTTGCTATATGACGTTAAAATATACAGTCCCCCATTGTCCTCACTGCAAGACATCAAACTGCATAACCATATGTCCTAGCTACATGAAACTAAACTATACAACACCAGTCTATGAATATGACCCTAAACTATTCGTACTTTTGTCCTGTATGATAATAAACTACCACAGTCTTTGACACCCACACCTGAGAGGGAATCATTATTTACATTGATCTCCAATCATGTTATTTTCCAAAGACTACATGCTTACATGGCAATGCCCAAACCTTTTATATTGGGTTAAACCATCATTTCACTAAAGTCCCCTTTCACCCTTCACTTGTACGAACCAAATCTATACAGGGGGTATTTCAAGAACTACGTATGGCTTGATTCCCATCCTTATGGGATATGTTGGAACGTTCAAGTGTCCCTTGAATCCAGCCCCAAGTCTTTGGGCCTAACCCCAAATTCCACTTTCAGTCCCTTGGCTGAAGAGTCCCCCTGTGAAAACATGAATGTGGTATGAAAACCCTGGTCTTCATTCATATCAGGTTTATATGTGTATTCCTCATTATGGTCCGAGCTCTATGACCCTAAACTAAGATCTACAACACTCTCATCCCACATGATGTTAAACTATATTTAAAGAACTACGTATGTCTTTATTCCCATCCTTATGAGATATGTAGTGAAGTCCAACATCTCAATTCTGGACCCAGCCACAACATGATTATGGTCAGCATTGGTCTATGTATCTCCTTCATGCATTGGACAATACCCATTTTCATGTGTCATACTCCTAACCTTAAATACTTCAAGATCTCCATAACCCTTTTCTTGACTTCTGGTCACAAAATGTCTGATACCCAGGAATTCTTTTGCCTGACTATGTAGCACGTGCCCTTAGGCAGCCTGGCATAAGTAGTCTACATAATGGACCTTTCATCCAAAAGATGCTATTATTTGACTATGCAGACAATGCCCTTAAGTGGCTCTACATAATTAAACCCCCTAACAGGTTTGTTAAATAGTGGTAATTTCATTCTTGGGAGGAAAACCTCTTTTTTCCTTATTGGTCTTAATGACAATATGTAGGGATCCACAAAAAATAGCCATCCTTAACATATTTGTCCCATACTATTTTTCATGATCTGAAGGTATTCAAGTCTATGGTTTATATTTCCCTTCCCTACGTTTGGGTCAGACCTTCACAGGAGTGACATGCATCCAATTATTTGACAATCTTAATTGGGAATATCCTCTCCATATTCAAGTACCTATCTCCATATAGCAAACTCTATGCTTTGGAAAATTTGAATCTCCATAAACTTCCACTAGATTTTTAGCAATAGAAAAGTAAAATTTATGAGAGTTCTTTTGCCTAACTATGCAGCACGTGCCCCTAGGTGGCCTTGCATAAGTAGTCTATATAATGGACCTGTCAGCCAAAAGATGCTATTATTTGACTATGCAGCCAATGCCCTTAAGTGGCCCTGCATAATTCAACACCCTAATGGGTTTTTTAAATAATGGTAACTTCACTCTTAGGAAATACTTCCTATAATGCCTTTTATCCCTTTTTTCATATCATTCCTCAGATTCAAAATTTCTTAAGTCATAGTTTACATGTTTTCCCCCATACTTGAATGTGGTAATATGTTTTTAGACAAATTATCAAGGAATTAAGTCAATTTTAATCCATTTGGCCAAAGCTATTTTACCTTAAAGATTAGCCTTTTTTATAGTCTGACATGTATGACTTTAAACTGTCAGATTTCTTGTTTCTTCTTTACCTCAGAGTAAAATCCTCTTTCCTCTTTTTGGATCCAACTCTGAGGGGGGACTTTTGTTGACGCTCTGTTCCATCACAGAGTTCAAATAATGACAAAGGGAAATACCTTAAGAAAAAATAGGGTCACCCTTTGAAGAAATGTCAAAAATTTGACAAAGTCAAGTCCCATAGCCATTTTGGACTAAGGAGCGCAAGTCACTTGCGTGCCAAACTTTGGGCACGCAAGTCACTTGTGTGCCAAATATGCAGCACACAGGTCACTTGCGCGCCCAACCTTAATTTTTTCCCAAACTCAGGTGGCCTATAAATATCCCCTGTGGGCCCCCCATTTCAAAGAAGAAAAATCCAAAACTCATATTTAAGCTTTGGTCACCCAAGTCTCCATCTGAATTCTTCCGAACACTTCTTAGGTAATTATTTGCCTAGAATGGAAGCTCTAAAGAGGAAGAATACGGCCTAATTATTAGAACTCATCAATACTTGGGCACCTAAGTGTCCAGCCCTTAAGGGAAGTGATGATAATTGCGCGCCACCTTTCTCTCTCAAGGAAACTTGCGTGCAACCCATCTGAAAGCCTCTAGGGATGATACTAAGGGCTCCAATACAAAGTCGCCCAAGTATCACTTCATAGGTTCTTCGTCGCCCAAGTGAACTCATGTCGTGCAAGTATACTTGCGTGACCAGGACTTGTGTGCCAGACCAATACTTGCGCGCCTCCTTCCAATTCACTTCCTTTCCTTAAATTCACCTCTCCTCTTCATGATTTAGCCTTCAAAACCATATTCAAAGCCATTTATGGCATGGTCCTTTGTTGTCTTTCTTATCTTAAAGGAATTTTGTGGAACATCTCTCAAAACCTCATGATTTACATAACTTTATGTCACTAAGGTTAGAGATTTCATTCATTCAACCTCATCCTTTAAGATGAGAAGTTCCCTAATTTGGGCATCCTCCTTAGGAGTAAGCCCCAAGTTCCCTAATTTGGGTATCCTCCTTAGGAGTAAGCCCCAAGTTCCCTAATTTGGGCATCCTCCTTAGGAGTAAGCCCCATGTTCCCTAATTTAGGCATCCTCCTTAGGAGTAATCCCCAATCATAATTTCCCTTAACTTGGGCCTCATTCTCAAGAGTAAGCCCCAAGCCTCAAGTCCCCTTAACCTAGGCCTCCTTCTCAGCAGTAATCCCCAGTTATAATTTCTCTTAACCTGGTAATCCTTCTTTCCAGGAGTAAGCCCCAGGCTTAATTTCTTTTGACTTGGGATTCCTTCTCAGGAATAAAACACAATCATATGTCCCCAATAATTTGGGAATCCATCTTAGGAGTAAGTCCTAAGTTAAGTCTCCAAATCTCCATAAAGCACATATACCTTTATGGACCCTGTTCCCGAGTTTATTCTCTGAAGTAAGTCCCGATCTTCATCTATTTGGGCAATCATACATATGTAAGCCCCACATAATTTCTTATGATTGCATCTTTCATGGAACAATTTTTAGATTTTACTGATACCTCTTGTTTCTCACACTGAGCATGACTTATGTGAGCTTAGAGTGTAAAATTAATTATGACATCTCTCTTTGGGCCATCAATCAAGAATAAATCTCATACTTCTTCACTCGAACTATGTGGGTTCTGATTTCTTTTCTAATAAGGATATGTAGGTAGCCCATCTGCGGGTATGATCCTAACTTTGAAATAATCCCTGTCCTTCTGAATGAAAATAAACTTCAAGTTCCCCACTGAGTGGCTTTAAAACCAGTATGTTCATCATAATGACCAAGAGATTTCTATATAATGTATTGAAGGATACCATTGACTAAGAATCTCCAATAAATACGAATGATTCTCTATCGATGAAGAACCTCAAATACATATAAAAGATTATCTAAATCTCATACATATCAATAATTGATTGCCAAATCTAAAGGAAAACTCATTTTTATACTTGGTGAATTAATAAGGATTAGTGAACATAACTTAAATCTATGAGAGAGTCCCAGAGTAGACAATAATTCCCCCAAAAAAGGTGTGATGAGTCTGACTTCCCATCCTCTCGACCAATGCAAATTCTTAAGCCTCATCGGTTCACAACTAACGAGCACCTACCTTTGGAAAGTAGGTCCAAATGGATATATAATCATTGGATGTTTCCAGTTCTATGAATATACCCATTAGAAACCGATTGGAAAAGTTTGAACCCTAAACAACAAGGTCATCCCCATTTCTAGAAGAAACAATGATCCATCCGCACCTAGGAAACACATTATAATCCTTTTATATATAGATAAAATAATTTTGGTGGGTCAAAATATTTCAAAGAGTTAGTATTTGAAGTGTAATTTGTCTGGAATATTTGAAATTAATGATCATTTCTAAGCTAAGAAAATCTTGGGGATGGGATGAAGAGGGATATAAAATTACATAAATTGGTTTTATCCTAGAAATACCATATTTGGAAGATCATATAAAAGTTTGTAATAATTAAATGTAATTATATCTTGAACCATATTTTCAAACACATAATGTTTTATAAGGCATATAAATAAGCATCAAAATATGAGGACTGGTACATAGAGAAAGTACCATATACACTAGCTGTCAGAAGTTTGATGTACACGATGATTTGTGCTCAGTTAGAAATTTCCTTTACAATGGGAGGGGTAAGTCAGTTTATGTCATACCCAAAAAGGGAGAACTAGAAATATGTGAAGTGGAACATCCAATACTTGAATGGATCATAAGATACAACACTATGTTTTGGGGAATATGAACCTTTGTAAGTTTTCATGGATATGATTTTTTGGGGATTCAGACACCTAGAAGAGCATGTAAAAATTTGTGTTTATATTTTTTGGAATAATGGTTAGTTGTATGTCTTAAATGTATCCCATGATCACATTGTATATAATTGAAATAGAATATACAATAGCTATGAAATATGAAAATGAGTTAGCTAAGTTAATGAATTTGCTGAAGGATCTTTAAAGGGAATTGAATAGAAAAATGTTATTCTACAATTGTCAGAGTGAAATTAATTTTTTTTTTGAATTTGGGATTTCATGAAAGAACAAATAAAATTGACTTGAAATTATATTTCATATAAAATTTACTAGAATACAAGGTGTAATATATGTGGAATATATTTGGGAAGAAAAATCCAGATGACATTTTAATGAATGTTCTAGTCCAATAAATCCCGAGGCAACATTGTGCGTTAGTTAGACTAGGATAAATAGAAGATAATGGAAACCTATACATGCATTAAGAAGAAATATTAGTTTTAACTAAGTGTTTAAGGATTCTAAATAGATCCTTGAAGTAGTATTAAAGTGGGAGATTATTTCGATTTTGAATCCTCTTTAGAATACTAGATTTAGTTTATTGGAAAGAGGAACTACGATAGAACTTTGATCTTTCCAAGGTAGAAATAGTAGAATAATTCATCACATGATCAAGTTTTCTATAAGATTATGATCATTTAATGGGATGATAAGGCTAGTCTATATCTAGTAGAAATTGGTTTCTGATGGAATCAGTTGTCTAAATGGGGAATTATGAACAATCCACTGGTTGTAACAGTTGAGTTAGTGCTGGCTATATAAGAATGGTGAATCCAATTGATGGATAGATTTATTTCTCAGATGGTACTATACCTTTTTCTATTAGTTGTGAACCACTATAAAAGAGATTCAGGACTAGTTGTTGTTTTTTTACTTTTTAATGAACTTTATTGACTTAAGTGTAATCCCTGTCTCTTTATCTACAACAATTGAAATCATTTTATTATTTTTGATATAAATATTTGGAAGTGTTCTCCCATGGATGTAGGAAAATAGTATGAACCATGTAATCTTTGTTCATCATTTTATTTTTCTTACTTTTATCATTCTTGAATTTTTGTGTATGAGTTGTTTAGAAGAGTGTGTGGGAGGTTCAATTTTGTGGTAGTGATTAAGGTGAAACCGACTAATAATTATAGTTCTCTAAGATTTTTGATGTTCTAGGGGTTTCATCTAGTGATTATACATATAAACTCTTCCCAATAGGATAAACATATATCATGGGGGAATTATTTTCCTTAAATACATATATCTCATAATCTAGATTTTATCATACATAAAAAAACACTTGATAACATAAACACTAAGGTAATAAAATTATAAATGAATGAATTAATTAATATATACATGAAACAATCCATCCAATATGCCAATAATACAGTCCAATGTAAGTAAAGTAATGAATAAAAATGATAAACACGACCATTATGGATAATGTCCTCTATGGACTACACCTCCAAGATCCATATGAGAATGAATACCATCACTAACCTAATAAGAGTTATCTAAAGGGTTTTGAAAGGATGTATAACATCCTAACCATAGTGAAAAAACTACACTAATACATCAAAAATACCAATATATATATATAAGTTTGGAAATAATACAAAAAATAATGGTAAGTATAGTGTAACTTACTTCAATCAATCTGTCCTATCAAATATTTTCACAATGTTTGATCAATATCATTGAGAAGCATTAGAATTAATACTTCCTCCTAAGGTATCCATGGATCATGGGAATAACCCAATGCTCAGGTAGGATCTACCTCAAGTAACAGTTTTCAATAACCTTGAGTTCAAAGGAAAAATATAAGTGAGTGCTAATAATTTTCTCAGTTTTAAGGATTTCTACATAGTATTTCCATACTATGGTATCAAATACCACTTATGAGGAATGAAATAGCTTATACTGGCATTAATTAACTCAAATTGTTTAACCTAAATTAAATGATCATTTCACAAAAATGCTCAAACATTTCAACTTTTGTAACATTCATATTGAATCCTCATGATGAATATTTAATTTTTAAATAATCATGTTATATGATCAAACTCCTCACAATTATTATCAAATTATGGTTTTAACTAAGAATAATATATAAGGAAGAAGATGGATATCGAACTAAGGATTATCACACCACACGATAAACCCCTTTCATTATAACCATGACATAGTGCTCCAAACTATATAATGTTTCACAAAAGGTTAGACCAATAAATGGTCCAAACCATCATTTTGTGGTCATCCTTTTAGTAAGAATATCCAATAATCTTCCACTTTCACTAAAATCTATATAAACTGAGTGCACTTTCATTGTATGTCACATCATATAAAAAACTCATAAAACCATATCCAAAAATCCTTATGGATATATCCAAAACCATTTTTGAAAATATATCATAAATTCATTATTTATCACATCACATGAAATGACTTATGAATATTAATCCATAACTTCTTTTAGATACCCTCTAAAACAATTTTGGTGTAGAGAACCAAATCTTGACGTACATGGACATTACATTACTTTTGCGAAATAATTAATACATAACAAAAACAAACACACAAGGACTATAATAGTTCAGTGTCTTTAGAAACTCGGAACATAATCTTCTAATCGCGGTGAAAGATCTTCAACATCTCCCATAAAGATATTCCCCTTTTTTTTCTTACCTAAAACCTTTCTTTATATCATGGGGAAAAGAAAACATATAAAGGGTGAGCTCAAATTCTCAGTAAGGGTAAGGATGGAGAAAATAAAACAAACCATATACATTTGAACTTCAAAAAACGAACATAAAGTTTACACATCCAAATCTTGAGTTGTGAAATAAATCTTGGCAGTACATAAGACATAGGTCATAAAGGAACATTAATCATGATAAAATAGCATGGGAATAAAACATTTAATTGTGGAAAACCATTAAGCACATGATATGATTTCTATAGTATCCAAGGCATTGCTGCCAAAACCATCTTAGTGGACAAAGTCCCTTTCTGAATCGAGTTCACTCCTTGTTTCAGTCCTGTAACACTGAACCGGATTAACTTACCATTCCGGCCATGTCTATATCATGAGATATAAATCTTTACCCAATGCATTGGAGGGAGATATAGGTCCCACCCATCTCATAATGAAATCATTCTTATGTGTGCCACAAAATAAACATAAATCTTACATCAAAACCCAAAGAATAAAATGGGTTTCATAAATATCATCCCATCATAACATAATCCATATATAAAATAATGGATATCATTTCATCATAAACAAAATCAAAACATGTAAATAATAGGGACATTATACTTGAGACATGAACATATTAAATAATTCCATCTTAGATGGAAAATAGTCTTGTTAAAAAACTTGAAATGAATTCTTGAGGAAAATATCATTTCTTCTTCAAAATCATTTTCTTTTCTCAAAATGCCATGAAATTTTAAATGAAATGGATTTTGATTAAAATAATAATGAAATATTGTAGATAAATCTTCATTAAAATAAGGAGTTATGAAACCTTAAAAACCCATTCATGTCGTATAAGTTAAAAAAAACATTCTTCTCATACTTTTGTCGGAAAAGTCAAAAAGTACCTCATATGGTAAACAAAAGAAAGATTCCTTCCATACGATGTGGTAAAAGTAAAAAAGGGTAAAAATGAATTTAAACATACATGGAAGAAAATTAAAAATTTTATGAAAACACTTTGATAACATATGGATATGGATGATAAACATAACCCCAGTAAATACTTACAAATAAGCAATCTCGGATAAGAATGAGATTGGAATAATTATCCCTTACCTTTTGTCCAATTTATTTTTTATGTGTCCAATACTCCTATATAGTGGGTTTAAACATATTATTAACTTATAACATAACCATAATAATATTTATGATATCATATATGATTCACTTACGACTTTATATTATCCGTTCATTTGTCAATTCCATGTTAAAGCAGCATTTTGGGTAAAATCGTTTCATTTATCGTCCGTGTTTTGACTAGTAATTATTAATATGATTACTTAATTCCAGAATATAAAACATGATTTATATATAATATATATTCATAATATAAATATATATAATATATCAATAAATGGAAAGAAATACACCGTCCATGGAGACGGTAGGCCGTACGTACGCATGAACGCTGTTTTTCGTTTCCTTATTAAATTGAATGGAATTAAGTAGATGACATACATATATATATACATAAATAAAGTAGAATTATTATGTCATATATTTCATGATTACTTATTATATATACTTTATAATCATTCTTGAATTTTTAACATGGAAAATGAATCTCATCGCGTCATGGAGACGGTAATCCGTACGTACGCACGAGTGATGATATTGTTCCCATATTTATTGAATGGAATTGGAGTGGATTATATAATATATTATAACCAGTATGATGTTATAATAATAATATATAGTTATTCTTTACATCATTATACCCATCCAAGTAAGGTGGTGGTGGAAAAACTGATTACACCACGGCGTGGAGACGGTATTCCGTACGTACGCACGCGCGGTGATTTCATTTTCCGTAGGATGGATAAAAGGTGAAATAGGGTTGTTTCATATTTATAATAACATATCAGTATATAATTAATACTTATGTTATTACTTTATAATGAAACAACTAAATAAGAGTAAGTAGAAGAAGAAAGAAACCTGAAAGAGTCGGTAGAAGAGATTACCTCTTCCTCGACGCACCTCCTTTAAACTTCTTCTTAGGGCACTAGAGTTGGTATTTTGAGAAGACCAGAACCTATTTGATATAACTAGAGAGGTTGAGAAGAGTAATTGGCAGGGGTTATCCAATATTCAAGGCTGAAAAGGGTGTTAAGAGAAGAGGGAAGGGGTGCCCTTTTTATAAGGGAGGAGAGGGGCACCTTTGAAAAAACTTAAAATATTATTTTATAATAAAGTCATATTCGGTTTATAATAGCTCCAAATTGATTTATTTCTAAGATAAAGTGGGTATGGGTCGAAATAATCTCAACCAATAGGTTTTAGACAAGTTTAGGTTACTATTTTAACCTTATCATTTAGATTTAACTCTAAGTTAAATAATTTAACTTTTACCGTGTCTTCTTGTTTTCTTACACTATATGGTTAATAAACATACTATAAAAAGCCAAAATATACCTAAGTGGTTCATTATTAATTTATATAACCTTATTTAAGTCATTTGGCCAAACATTATATATTTATGAATATAATAACAATTAATAATATAATATTGTTTTAAAAAACTATTTTATGTCAATTTTAAAACTATTTGGTAATTGATTTTTGTGAAAATCATAACAACATGATTAGTTCTAAAAAAGTTAATTGAATCAATAATAACATGTCATATTAACCTATAAAATTAGTGGAATTCATAAAAAGTCTCTAATTAAATTTATTTGGGTATTTATAATATCAATTATGTTAATATTTTATTAATAAGGTAATTACTGCATCATCATTGTGTCATAAATAAATTAAAATATTTAATGTCTAAAAATTATAAATAAAATACCATTATGTTGGAAATATTTTTATCTTTCTGATGAATATTTATAGTTGAATTTATCTTATGTATTACCCTATATTAAAAATGTTTTAGTTATTAAACTTTGATTTTAACTATTTTAACTCTTCTCTAAATAAAATAATAATAAGTGTCCTAATCTATTCCAAGTGGAAATAAAGGGTAATATTTAATTCCTAAGTTTGTTTTTGGTCGAATTACACTTATCCAATAGAATTAGGACATGTTTTAGGGTAATAATAATATCATTTTTACCCTTAATTACCCTATTTACTTTTAACCGTGGTAAATAAAAGTAAAAAGTTACTATTCACCAAATATTATTTTTATCTTATTGAACAACATTTTACTCCTTGATATTAACCGTGTCTCTTGGATTTTTAAAATTCCACTCACAGAAGCGGTAAAATTAAGTTTTATGTAAATTTTTAAATTTTCCTAGGAGGTGGGTAAAAGATGGTGAAACGTTCAATAAAATTTTTATATATCTAAAATTATTATAAAATGACTCAAATGAATTAAATTGAACTTATATAGGTATTATTTATCAATTTTGACCTAAAATAAATTTAAATAAAATAAATAATTATTTAAATAAAAAGTCGGTTTTTAAATAGTAACCCAATGTTTTCACTATTCATCAAAAATTGAATGTTTTTAGAAAAATACCAAAAATTAACCCTAGGATAATTTCGATATTCCGAATCCAAAAATGAAGTCCATTTTGAAAGATAAAATTTATAAAATTTCAAAAAGTGCGTATTACTATTCATAACGACTAGTTCATAATAATATTATAATAATATCTCGTTTAGTGAAACTTGGTATTGCGTACTACACATGCTATCAAAGAAGGTCTTGATTGCGTGTAATGCAAGCCAAGTCAGGGCTGCGTGTAGTGAAATCTCCATTTGGTGTTGCGAATAACATAATCAAAACTTATTTCATTTATACATTAAACAAAATCTATACTTAATGTTGCGTAGAATAATTTCCACAAAACGAACTTGAAATTGTGTGTAACACGAGCCAAGAATAGTGTTGCATATACTGCAAGCTAATACGGTGTTGCATATAGTATAAGCTAATCTTGGTGTTGTGTATAATAGAAGACACCAAATAAATTAAAAATAATATATCTCATAAAATCTCGGGGTGTTACATTTGGGGTATCTCTCAAAGTTTCATAAACTTGATTCGCATTCATATAACCACAAAATGTGATCCCATGAGACTTTGTAGTGTGGAAAGAAATTATGAATTTCATAATCCATAAATGTAAGAAAGGAGTGGTCTCTATAAAAGAATCATTTATACCCAATCTATAAAGGGATTTGATGTGATCTCCATTAAACACATGTATCTATACCCATGTCCACCAGCTGCATTATATGAAAGTATGTATTTTTCATATGATCCCTTTGTCCAATACATTGAGTATCCATAGGGAATGGAGAATATCAATCCCATAAATCTAATAATATATTCTCAATTCTCTAAGTATATACTAATCAATTCTATGAATTCATCACATGTCATTCACCCTTATGGATGAGTACACCACATTCCCCTCATCCAATAGATAAGAACATCATATATATTATCCAAGTATGGTCATATAGTTCCTCATTATATCTCAAACAAGGTCCTAGATGTCATAATAACCATACACAAGGACAAATTCCATCTTATTTAAGATCCAACCAATGACATGATCAACAACATACCCAACCACCCCCTGATTAGCTAATCCTTAATGTTTTTGTAACAAAGGTATCAAAGTATTAAGGTTCTCATGATAGGAATCTCACCAACCTTAAGTATGGGGAAATCGAAAAATGAAACATGAACCCATAGTATACCAAATACATAGTGTATTAAACTTCATTTGGTATATACTTAAGGGTTTATCCAGTGCACAAAAGTCATTTTACACCTCTTGAGAATATTCAATATCTCAATACAAGAATCCTAATGATACTAAACTTAAAATTTCATCACAAACTATAATAATACATGATGAACATAGATTATGGATAACTCAAATTCATAATTTGGTAGGTCAATCCATGTAATATATTCATCTAATTTGAAATATGGAGACTACTATTTGTGCCAACATGAAACATTTTATATCTTTATACTCCTTTAAGAACATTAACAAAACCATACATAAATTCCCATATGATCATATCCTATATAATAGACCACCTGATTATAATTATGATCGAAACACTTATTAATGAGTTTATAAGGGTTTTTAACACTTAAACTAAACAAAAAAAGAAAATTAAAAACCTAAATCCAATAACAACCATGCATGAAAACCAAAAAAATATATACGATAAAATGAAGAATTGTGTGAATACCTTACACTTGTTGAGACATTTACAATATCTTTATCATTTGTGGCTGATAAAGATCACTTAGGAGAAATCAAAGGAGTCCTACCTCCATTGTGTATCCATGGGTTGTGATAAATTTCCCATCGCATGGGTGTGATTCTTCTACCATCTACAATGTGATTTCATCTCACATAACTAAGGAAGAAGGAAGAGAGAGCTACGTGTATAAGAGAATTCACCAATGATTAGGTGACTTTTAATGTTCACTATCTTATAGTGACTACCATTATCTGGGTATGGAGACACTCCTTGACCACCATGCATTTACTCATGCATTATAGCACATAAGTAAATAAAATTCAACCATTGTACTATCCATCACATGAATACATTCCCCCATTCATTTTATCTTATGGAATGAATGAATTATTGATAGATAGTGGAAGTCATTTGAATATTTAAAAATTACACTACCATGAAAAGTTAGTATCTATGATACTATAATATCATAGACTTTTAAATGAATAGAACCTTATGATCCATATCTAGTCATATAACATGACTTGCATCAGAAGCATGTATGATATATTATATCATGCAATTATGATATACCCATATCAACTCTTATGATACAGATAAATGCATCACATGAATAATGTATTTAGGGAATATATATTTCAATATACCACTTTCACTAAAGCCACATTGAATTTGTTTCATTTCACCTTATATTTTATCACATACAATTACTTATGAAACCATGCCCCAAACTCTTTTTTGGACATTTTCCATAACTCTTTTAGAAATATATTATCAACTTAATCTTGTATCACACCATATGTAATACCATACAAAAACCCATCCAAAAATTATTTTTTATAAACTCTAAAACACTTTTTGATCATCTATCTGAGTCAAACCAAATCTCTATTTAGACAAAAACAGATTGTGAGACCATGATCCATTATATCATTAACAATAAATATGAATCATTGGATCTATAAATGTAGGAAAAGAGAAGCTAAAGGTAAATAATCAGTGCTAATCAAGATAAAAATGGTTCTAGTGTGATCTCCATCAAACAAATGTATCTATATACTTGTTTCCACCACCTATATCCCATGAAAGCATGAATTTTCATATTATCCCTTTGTATAAGACATGGAGTGACCATGATATATGAAGTATGTCAATCCCGTATAGCCTACTTATATGATATTGATTATTTGAGTATAGAATGACCAAGTTGATGAATAAATCACATGAAATACACCTTTATAGATGATCACATCACATTCCCCACACCTGAATAGAGAAGCATTCCATATATACTATATAGGTATGGTTGTACACTAATTCATTCTATTTAAATCAAGGGTATAAATGTCATGATCATCATATGAGAGGATAAATACTATAATAACCTAGACATAAATATCCTATAATTATATTATTTATAGAAAATATTTTACTACATAAATTCCCAAGACCTTTAATGTTTAGGGTTTTAGAGAATTAGGTCAAATCATTAACCAACATAACCCATGTATTTCTCATATAATGGAAATTTTCCCTTCTATTATAAGATATAATTAATCCATAACATATCTTAAATATCACTCATACATTCTCCACATAAGGTACTCTTCTATACACATTATACATATTAATTTTCTTCATAACCTAGGGAAATTGAAACATAATAATAGATGGATTCAAATACTTAGTAAGGGAATAATTGAAGTAAAACATGATGGTGAGGTAATACATATAAACCAGGAGGCATATCAAGATATTATAAATACAATGATCATAAACATAGATAAATATCATCAAGAAATGCTATTATAAGATCATGGAGTCATAAATATATGGCAACAACATTAAGCATGACATCATAAGCATAAGTCAAGGCTCACTGCCTAGTCAATATAATATATTGTTCTAGGATAACTTCTAATGTACCATACATCGTATCTCATGAGATAAAAAACTATTAAATTTATTAGATAGATATATAATTTTATCCCACCAATCATATCATGAAAGCTATAAATATGTGTTCTATAAGAAAATGAAAATATTTAACACTTAATTAACCCATGGAAAAGAAACATGTTTCATAAAAAACTTCCATAGAACATTTCATAATATATATAGAGAAAAAAGGTGGATGGTGGAATAAGAACATATCCCTAGTGTAACATAATGATAATTAAGAGGAAAATTAAAAAGTTAAGGTCATATGATTTAACAAAAAAATGGATTTATAAATATATAGGATAACATCAATGAGAAGGTAAAATATGAACATGGAAGAAAAATCATCAATAGAAAAATTATAATTATTTTGAACAATGTCACAGTTTTATGGGGAATAAATTTTTCCAGGAGGAAGATTTGAATCAAAAGTTTCATTTTCTCTAAATTTAAAGATAAATTTGAATATAAAATTATAGGGTGGAAGAAAACAAGCATATACTTCATAATTTCAAGATGAAACATTAGAACTCAAAGAAAATTAGTTTGAGTTAACAAAATATATTATGACTTGAAAATCACTTGAATAAATTTTTTTGGAAAGATTAATTGATATGGATTTGTAAATACCACTAATTTAATGAATGATATGATAAAATTAACTAATAGGGATGTATATACACAAAAAAACAAAATAATTTCTAAATATGGCATGTGTCTCAAAAAATAAAAATTGATACAACAATATCTTATGAACATCATAATTCATCAAGTAGGTAACATTTAAAAAAGGTTTTATGTGATATAAATGTAAACACCTATAAAATAAAGAGTAATTAAACATAATACAATTATAAGGGATAATATACCCAACTTATAAGAATAAAGTTCAAGAAGAACAATCATAACTCAATGAATGAAAATTGAGTTTGTTAAAACCCTTACGGATTCGATAATACTTGAATAAAAAAATAAAGTAAATAACTTGAAATATATTTATATATATATTTAAATTAATGAGTAATATGATAAAGAAGTATCCATGAAAATGTATAAACCACAAAAATAAAACAAGTGGTGAATATGGTATAAGTCTGAAAGAATGAAAGTTAAGATGAGAAACCCCCTACCTTGGGTCCCAATTCACTTTGTGCATGAACTTAACTTCCTAAAAAAATCAAATCATGTTTATTAAAAACTTTATTAGTATCCTTTTTATATATACTTCATTTTATAAGTTCTATTTATTATCATGTGTTATTCATTTATTAAATAGTTTTCTCTTATATCGGTTACATGAGGTGGTTCGGTCAATTTCTATCAAACTTTCTTAGTATATTAACCATGGTAAAATATATTTTAAAATATCTTCATAATATACATAATTTTATATTTTTATTCCTTTTATTATTCCATTATCTTTAAATTTAAACAGTTTTATAGGTTTTTCCAAAATGGACTCAAATTAAGAAAGGTGAATTGATATGTTCATTTAAGGAAGTTAAATTTATTAATACCATTTATTATTAATATAACCCATTGATTGTAAAATATTATCAATAAAAAACATTAATAGTACTATAAATATCATTATTATAACTTAAATATATTTTTAAATTCATCCATGGTAGGCCGTGATGGAAAAAAAATACGTCGTTTATGTGGAGGAAATTGTTCATACGTACACAAATATGACACTTTAATTTTACATAGAATGATACGGGGGTAGAAAATAAAATAATTTATCATTTTAAAATCAAAATATTGTTATAAATATCATATTTTTTAATTAAATAACCCTTTTCACTATCCATGTAAGGCTATGATGAAAAATAGAACACGTTGTTCATGGAGGCAGTAGTTCTCACATGCACATGGAGACATATTTATTTTTCAAATGGATTTGGAGGAATATAGAAAATGGATATTATATTAGTATAATAAAGTTTAAGTATATTAATAATAATGATGTTATCATACTTTTGGGCCATCTCAAGGCCTTCGGGCCACCTTAAGGCTTTCAGGCTTCCTAAAATTGTACTTAAATGGATCAGGCATACTCTACAAGGAGGAGACTATAGATGAGGATTTAGAGTGGGTGTATTCACTAGGGAAGAAGCTAACAAATGTTAAAGAAAGAGAGGGTATGTCATTGCCATCGGGACCAGCCTATGCATGCACGAGAAGCCTAGATGAACAACCATGCGAAGGTGAAAAGCTGATACCACAATGCAGATGCTGGGGAGGAGTAGTTCCATGTAGTTATAGTCTTCATATTTCCTCTAAGACCTATGGGTCATGTAATATCTAAGCCTACGGGACTTGTAAGGGTTCCCCCTCATCCCTTGAAAGGGGGGTTATCAAAAAAATCAATAAAAATAAGGCCTTCAGGCTAATTAAGAGAGCTCAGTTGAGAACATTACCTCTCCCTTTGGATGCTATTCCTTATGTAACACCTTAAAGATCTTTAACTTGGTATTTTGGAAAGAGTAAAGATTATATAACATGGTTATTGATTTTTTGAGAGACTATGGTATATTTTTGATCAAGTTAAAGTTTAATAATGAGTTGAGAAATTGGGTGGTGAAGGGTGTTACTTATAAGTGTTAGGAGTATAATTTTTGTTATAATATAAAAGGTAAAGTCACTATTCATGGAAGGTGTCCCAAATAATGAAAACTAATGGACTGGGGAAAAGTTTAAGTTCAATAATCCCCAAAAAATTCATTTTCACAGATTATTTTAATTCTTTCCCACTTGGTTAAACACTTTTTACCTTAATTAGATTAGTGTCAATATATTATTCTTATAAACATTATATTTTATATTTAGTTTCTTAAAATAAACATTTTAAAAGTACAATTTTATAAAAAAATAAATTTGTATCATATAATAGTCTTATTAGTTATTTTATTACATTAAATGAATTTTATGAATACATTATTATTAGAAATTAATTTTATTTATATTTAAAAGTCAAAATGAAAAATCTATAAAATGTATATTAATAATTTATTACTTTGATAAAATCATCCTAATTTATACTGACATAACCTATCATGATATATGTATAAGACTTTAGTATAATTAAAGCTTTGGTGGCAGTCACATGTGGTTTTTTCTCTAGCATGGATCTCATGGAAATTTCCAAGAGCTTGAAATTCTATTTAATATTAATTCTCTTATACTATAATTGTTGGAATTTGAATTAGGCTTGGTCTCAGGAAAACCCTTGTGAATGAACCTAATTTCCATTCTCAATAAAATGAGTTTTATAAGGAAGAATTACAATAATTAATTCCTTTTTTAGATTTCATTATGTTGTTACTTCTATTTATACAAACTTACTCAACAACTATGTTATAATGGTAATATTTTTTTTACATAAAATTTATCCCAATTTTTTGTGAGTTAATCATTTCATACATGAAAAGATATCAAACCCATTATATTTTAAATGAAAATATGTAATTTGAAATTTCAAGGTGTTATATTCTACCCTCTTAAATAAATTTCACTATCATAATTTTAATTATCAATGAATAATAAAATTAGTTAAGGATATCTAAAAATAGAAATAACTTAGGATATAATTTCAACTAACGTTCCTACCTTGGTATTTTATGTATGACTAGGTAACACATCATTTACCATCACAGTGTTACCTGATTTATTCATCTTTCCTTAGAAATTTGTCTCTATATTGCCTCCTTTTCCACACATGAAGAATATTCTAGTTTCTTTGAGACATTCCCCTGGGTGTTTCTTCGACCATTTTTGACACATAGGAAATTGAATCTTCTTTCCTTCATAATATTTATCCATTTAACTTCCATGAGGCTCTATTATTATCTTATTTATTAGGTTTGTTAATTTAACTATATTCACATTATTAATCATAAATTATGATATCTAGTTTGGAATAATCACAATATTTCTCACTCTAGTTTTAATCTCATTAGGTTGTTTGGTGGTAAAATAGCCGCATTGTCCATTTCACCTATTTTTACCCAAGTTACCGTAAGATCCAATCATTACATAAATCAAGGAAATTTTAGTGATTAGAATACTTAAATTAGTAAATAAATCTTAAGTAAACTTAAAATAAATAACTTATAAATGATGTATAAACCATAAGTTATGAATCTTTAAGTTTAATTATAGGTTATCCATGATCAGTCTCTTTTTAAGTTATATAACCATTATTTTTAAGTAATTCATAATGGTTTATAAGATTTATGTGAATTATCAAAAGAATATTCCATAAGAGTGTCTAGACAGGTATGCAGTCTTAGGGGCACTCAACATGCACCAAGTGAAGACCGAGTTGATACTCAACCAACCTTTTTTAGGTTGATTTCCCGTAGGTGAATCTATTCCATATATAAATTCACTTTCCAAAATCTAGATATATATGGAATTTCTATAAGACCAAACACTCCGTACTTTTCTAAAATTTAGGAAATTTTATTATATATAGACTTATTATTATGGTTCTCTCTAAATTTCTCTCATCCTAACTCCCAAAAACTATAAAATATTGAATATTACCTTAACTAACATAAAGGCTTATCTATAAATTTTTTAAATTAAGATCAAACTTAACTTATCAACCCTTTATGAAATTTATAACTCCTAACTTATCCTAAAAAAATAAAATCCTAACATATAATGTTATATAAACCCTTACCTAATACCAATTATAACAACCCATATGTAACTATCCCATAATTACATGATTTATAGAAAATATTTAATTACATAAATTCCTAAGGAATTTTAGGTTTCGAGTTTTAGAGAAATAGAAAAAATCATTAACCAATATAGTCCATGTCTTTATCATATAATGGAATCTTTTCCCACTATTATAGGAAAAACTTAATCCATCACATATCTTCAACATCTCCCATAAACTATACACATAAGGTACTCTTCTAGAAACATCTTACTTATTACTTTACTTCATAACCTGAGGAAATGAAAACATAATAAGTGGTGAATTAAAATGCTCAGTAATGTAACAATCAATGTAAATCATGATGGTGAGTCAACATATATAAGTTTGGGGGTATAACATCATTTCATCAAAAGAATTGTTATATTCATTGAAAAATATCATATGGAAATGAAATCAAAAGATCTTGAATTCATAACTATGTAAAAAAACATTAATCATGACATCATATGCATAATTCAAGGATAACTTATAAGAAAACATAACATAGTGTGTTTGGATAACTTCCCATATACCATACATGTTATCTCATGAGATGAAAACATTACCCAATGTAAGAAAGAGATATATAATTATGGGTCCACCTATCGTATAAAGAAAACCATACATATGTGTGAAAAAATAACATGAAAATATTCATTACTTAATTAACCGATGGAAAAGAAACATGTTTCATAAAAAACATCAATATAATATTTTATAATCCTTCCATGGAAATGAGGTGGATGGTGGAATAAGTACATATCCCAAGTGCAACATAAGGATAATTAAGAGAAAATGGAAAAAGTGAAGGTAACATAAGATAATACAAAATTGGGTTTTCAAATATAAAGGAGAATAATAGTGGGAATGAAAAATATGAACATGGAAGAAAAATAATTGTTAAAGAGAATGAGAGTTATTATTAACAATGTCATAATTTTATGGGGAAGAAATTCATCAAGGGGGTAAATTTGAATCAAAAGTATTATTTTACCTTGATATAAATATAAATTTCATTATAAAATCTAAAGATATAAGAGACAAATAATATAATCAAGAATTTAAAAATGAAACATTGTAAATAAAAGAAAGGAAGTTTGAGTTAACATAATCTCTTACAACATTAAAATAAATTTAATAAAAAAAATTGGAATGTGAAATTGAGATGAATTCGAAAATCCATTTAATTTCCGGAAAACTATGATAAAATTAAATCATAGGTCATGATATACATGAAACAAAAAAAGCGGGGAATATGATTTTATTGTTTTATGTCTTTAATTATTCCATTGGCATTAAATTTATACAGTTTCATAGGTTTTCCCAAAATAGACTCAAATCAGGAAAGGTACATTGATATGTACATTTAAGGAGGTTAAATTCATTGTGAACATTTATTGTTTATATAAATTATATAATTTTTACTATTATCATTAAATAATTTTCAGTGTCATAAATATAATATTTATAACTTAAATATACTTTTAAATTCATCCATGTTTGGTGCTAATAAAAAACGAAATATGTTATTTATGTGGAGGCGATAGTCTGCATGCACACACATATAAGAATTTCATTATATATAGAATGATATGGGGAATAAAATGAAATAATTTATCATTTTATAATAAAAATAATTTTATTAATATATATTTTTTAATTAAATAACCCCTTTAAACTATCTATGTAAAAAGATGATATAAAAGAGAACATGTTGTTTATGGAGGCGGTCGTCTGCATGTACGCTTGATGACATCTTCATTTTTTGAATGGTTTTAAAGGAAGGTAGAAAATGGATATTAAATTAGTATAATAAAATTTTAGAATATTAATAATACTTATTTTATCATAATTTTATTTGAAAAATATATTTGAGGTCTAGAATAAGAAATCAATTAATGGGGCTTGATTGGGAACATTACCTCTCCCTTTGGATGTTCTCTCTTGGGTAACACATTAGGGATCCTTATCTTGGTAGTTTTGAAAAAAATTCCTTTAGAACATGGGTAGAGAGTTAAAGATAGAATAATGTAGAGTTTTGGCCAAGTTAAATCTTTATAATGATTGTAGAAATGGGGTGGTATTAATAAGTGAGAGGAGTAACATTTTTGCAATAATATAAAAGGTAAAGTAAATATTCAAGGAAAGTGGATATAATAATGGACTATAATAGAGTAGGGGAAATATTAAGTTCAATAATATCTCATAAATTCATTTTCACACATGTTTTTAAGTCCTTCCCACTTAGTTAAACCCCTTTTAGCTTAATTTAGCTTTACCACTGTAACTCTATTTTAACCTCGATAACTAATTTTTATGACTAAAAAAATAAAATTAACCTTATTAAGTAATTTTTAAAGTTTGTTTTAAAATATGGAAACTATTTTATAAAAAGTAAGAGAAATTAATTTTAATATTAGAGTACGTAACGTGTAGACACCATTTTTTGAAAAAGTGTATTTTTAGGCATGTAAATTATGTTTAGAAAACAATTATCAATGTTTTTGATTTAAAATGAAATTAATTGGGTTATTATTAAAAATATAAGAATTTTTTGGAATTAAAATCATGCCAAAACCTAATTATTCCTTGTATACTTAATTAAAAGAAACTTAACAAAAATAGTTTTTATTAAAGTTAATATAACTTATGTTTCAAAATGTAAAACACGAGTTTTCTAAATTAAACATAGTATTTTTAAATGAATAATTTTAATAATTAAATATTTTTTATCCATTAATAAATTTTTATAAGTTTTTTAAGTCATACTTACATCATGATATAGCGATAAATGCTACCACATTAGTAAAAACTATATTTTTCACAATTCACTTAAAAATCATTCTTTATAGAAAAATGCCAAAAATTTATCCTAATATAATAATGCTATTTTAAATATTAAAATTAATTTAGTTTGGTTAAATTTAAATTCTAAAATTTTAGAATTTAACTTTTAAATATAAATATAAAAACTAATTAAAACATTTTTTACAGGAAAATAATATTAACTATTCATTTTCTATCAATTATTAATTAGATTGGTGTTAATATATTATTCTTATAAATAGAAAATTTTATATAGTTTCTTAAAATAAATCATTTTAAAATAAAATTTTAGAAAAAATACATTTGTAGAATAAAATGATCTTATTAGTTATTTTGCTACATTAATTGAAGTTTATCAATGCGTTAGTATTAAAAATGAACATTCTTTTTATTTAAAAGTAAAAAACATGAAATTTATGAAATAAATATAAATAATTTACTATATTGATAATATTATCTTAATTTATACTTACATAGCTTATCAAGATCTCCATGTATGACCTAAACATATGATAATATCTGGTGGCAGTTATGGGCGGTGATTCCACTAGCATGGATCTTGTGGAAATTTCCATGTACCTGAACTTATCTTGCATAAAATTTCTCTCATACCATATTTTTTGGATTTTGACCTGGGATTGGTCTAGTGGAAACCATAGTGAAGCTATACCATTTCCAACATCATATAAATGATCTTCATAAGTAATACTTCTAATATTGTATTCGATTTCTTATATATTTCATTATATGTTCACATCTATTTATATAGGCTTACTCAATGAAATGATCATAAATATACCTATCCACCCCATGATTTGATAATCCTCAAGGCTTACATAAGAAGGTATCAAATTATGAATATTCTCATGATAGGTATCTCACTAACCACATGTAGTGGGGACTCTAAATATAAACCATGTACCAAAAGTATACCAAATACATAGTGTGTTGAACTCCATGTGGTATACTTCATTGGCCATCCAACTCATAAAACCCGTGTTGTGAATCATGAGCATATTTCATATCCTGATACATGAATCATACTAAAGATAACATTAAAATTTCTCTATAACTTATAATACTCTATGAAAGCACCAATTAGGGGTAAATTAAAGTCATACTTTGATAGGTAAATTATCATCACATTTCACAAAATGTATATCAATCTACATATATATATATCCAATGTAAAATAATGATAAATTTGAGATTTTATTTTTTATAATATGAGACATTTTATATTCTTAAAATATATTAATAATACTTTAA
This sequence comes from Viscum album, assembly GCA_963277665.1. NCBI lineage: Eukaryota > Viridiplantae > Streptophyta > Magnoliopsida > Santalales > Viscaceae > Viscum > Viscum album. Next base: position 572,933,378 of record OY728166.1, read on the forward strand.
AAAACCACACATAAGAAGCTGTCTAACACATCACATATGATAGACTACCATAACAACCTTATGTTTTATACACTTTTAGGGGGTTTGTTAAAATCATTACATCTCTATGTAATTCCTATCACATCACTATATGACCATCTGATAAAACCCTCCCACTAAACACTTTAACACATAACATCTATAAATAAAACTAGCTTGAATAATGGTGAGACTTAGGAATAATATTCCAAATGTTCAAATCCCTGAACATATTAAAACTCTTTAGCTTTACAATATAAAAATTTATGATGTTAATAAATTCCACTATCAACTTATAAATATATCTAATAACATTATCATCATTCTTGGAACCCTTTACATCAATTTTTTCCTTGAAATATTATGGTAACTAATGTAATTATTTAGAATATTAATTTACTAATATATACTAAACTACTTTAAGATATAGTGATATTCACTTTACTATGGTAAAAAATGTAACTATTTATATATATATTTATTGACACACCCTAAAATATTTTGGATATTAAGTAAAATTCATTTAAAATTTTAACTAGAATAATATTTTATTTGTTAACTTTGAACTTCACAAAGTCCAAAACATACTCCCACTAGCCTCTTAGAAACAATATTATTATTAGAATATCATGATAAGACACATAACCTCCTTAGTATTTAGTAAATAAAACTTAATTAATTTAGTAATAATATTTAAAAAATAAACTATTATATCCTATCATATAGGGAATTTTATGTTTTTGGATCATTTTTTTGAAAATAAGACTATTCTTAAAAATATTCCACTAATGGTGGTGGAATTTCAATTACTCATATTTTAAAAAATATGCGGATAAACACTTTTATCCAGGATAAAACACCTTTATCCACCCCCTTTAAAACATTCTATAGAACTTGATGAATCATAAAACATGTGCATAATATCCATTATATATTATTTTCCATAAAAAATACTTTTTAAAAAAACTTCTCTTATCATATAATAGAAATTAGAAAACTATAAACATAATTTACTATAATCCATTGAAGCTTGAAATATTCCTTTATATTAGAAAATTTTATGTAGAAACATTTTTCTTCATCAATTGAATGAAAACTACAAGATTTATCTATTCTTCCCTTGATTTTAAACTCATATATATTTAGAACATTTTTTTAAAGTATATATTTGGTATCACATACCCTTAGTAATTAAAGAATTAATTTCTACAAAACCAGTTCCTACCATGAAAATTCCTTATATTTTAAAAACCCCCTTCAATTATCTTGAATAATTATATCATATGGAATTATTTTCCCCATTATAGATAAGTCTAGGTTTTAATGACCTTGAGTGGCTACTTGAAGAAACAAAGTTGGACTCTCTAATTTTTTTTTCTTCTTCCACTTTGAAATTTTATAAATTTGGTATTGTTTACATAGAACCAGAACCTAGAAATCACATACGTGGTTAATGTATTCTAAAAAATTTGAGAACATCAAGAAATCATTTCTTGAAAGCATTCAAATTTTTAGAACATTTCCATCAATGATGACAAATTAAATTCTACAATCAGAACAAGACTTAAGAAAACCTCCATCCTCTCTATGTCATAAAAATACCCAATCATATTGAGTATATATAAGTTGAGATTAAAGTTACATATATAATAATGCATATAATGTTTTTAAAACCTTAAGTGAATCATTATATACTTATAATTGAGTTTCAATATTTTAATAACTTCAATACTTGGCTATTTAGGAAGGTTTTCTCCAACACATAAAATTTCTCTTACTTAAGAATGTTTCTTCAATTACCAATCTTGGTATTTTCTTACATTAAACTCATTTTTATAAATAATTGATATAAATGTTACATTTGATGATGATGATTCTATTCATCTACAACAGAATCTTTTATAAGATGAGCATTATATATTACAAACATTTAATATGGAATTTTTTTTAAATATTCTCCCACTGAAATGATGAACCATTTTTAAATCTAACATATCCATTAGTGAACCAAGATTCATATTTCAATAATAAATGAGTCCAATTTATCATTCCTCTCACTAATTATCTATTTGGAAAAGGTATCATCCCAGTCACATCACATATGCCACTATGATAGTTGAGTGTATAACACTTTATCAAATCTATCATATGGATAAAATGAAATCCTTTCTTACATTATACTAAATATTAGGGTTCCCTAGATAAGTGTAACACAAATATCACAATGGTATTTATTTACCTAACTCTTAAGGTTATCCATTTCTACCATGACTTACACAAGATAATCCAAAAGCACCTTACTTTGGTATAACCCACCCGGTTGAATGATCTTGGTCTTACATGTTCTTAATTTGGAAGGAATATAATAATTAAGGGGATTTAATCTCACTATCTTATCTTATATATTACCTTTTAAATGTATTCAATATTCCAATGATTTATTTTGGAATCTTATTTATTTCCACCAAATCAATATGATCAAATCATATTGATGTGTAACTATTTACATAACTCTTGAACTTGTGTTAGTAACTTAATTTAAAATTAGACTATATTTTCACATATCCAAATGAATCCCATGCATAAGGAACATTAAATCCTTTCATGTTTTTTTAAACTCACAATTAACATCCCAATTATTTTTCAAAACTTAGTATAAGTCAAATTAAGAGAAAATAAAACTAAATCAATTTATCATACCTATCATGTATCTCTTTAGACGCATGTATGATAACTTAGATGTAGTTTAAAAAATTAAACTAAAACATAAATTAATTAATAATATAAAAATTATTTCTATGGATAAACTAGGGAATAATTTTTAAATAAATGAAAAATTCAAGTATTTAAATATGAGATACACTATTCATGAATAATTCATAAAAAAGCTAATTATAAATATTTTATAATTTACCTATTCATTATGAACATTCTATAATTTTGAGTATAAAAACTTTATATTTATTTCCTAATATGAAATATTTCATTTCCTAAAACATATGCCTTTTTTTCACTTTCAACCACTTATTATGATTAATAATTGGAATTTGTTGGATTGATTTGTGTTAAAAGCCTCATGTGATATTAGATTAGTGAGAAGTAGTCTTGCATGTGATTAAACTAGTGTAGGGTGAGCTATGTATGAATAAATCAATCCATAGGAGTCCCATATGAATAAAATCATGTACAAAGGTATTTCATAGGAATAATACAAGTGTTTTAAGACATTAACATAACAAGAAGGTCCTTACATAGGATTAACTTCATGTGAAATACGATTAACAAACATTGTCTTGCATCATAACAAACTGATGTTGGTGTAAGTTGTGATATTACACATAATTTACATAGGATTCAATTTTTTATGGTCTAAATTAGATTAAACATGACACATAATGGCTCATATAAGTTTAAACCCATGGCACAATGATGGTAGGTTATGGTAGGCACTCACGTGTGATAGATCACATGAGATTAAACCCATAGTATTTGACGTAGTAACTATCAAAAATTACAATATAGGGAACTATGTAAAGTAAACATCAGTGATGAATATGATTAATCCTGTATAAAATAATCTACATACTATTTAAGTCACATATGGTTTATTGAGTGTGTAAGAAACTATGTAGTATTTAAATCAATATCCCTTATGATCTCACCTATATCATAAAATTGTTGTGATGCTTCATAATAAAACCATTATGAAATTATCCATTCTTACATCATGGTTTTCAGAATCTAAGACATATTAAAGATTTAATAGCATCGATGAGTTTCTAAGTGTAGTTTAACATTTAAACTAAAGAACATAAGAAAATTAGAAACCCAAATCCAGGAACAACCATACATGAAACCTAAAAAACATATATACTATAAAATGAAGAAATGTGAATGTACATTGAAACTGTCAAGTAATTGAAACTTTATTCATCATTAGTGGTTGATAAAGATCAATTAAGAGTAATGAAATTATTCCTACATCCATAGTGTATCTAGAGGTTGTGATGAATCCCCTAGCACATGTATATAATCCTCCTTATTTCCAGGACATGCTAGAGTCTCACAGGGATAAGAATGGTGGAATAGAGAGATATATGCATAGGAGAATAGGTCAAGTCTTGGGTGAGTTTGGATATACACAATCTCATGGTGACTGCATTTATATAGGCCTTAAATAAAATCCTTGAGTGCCATGTATTATAATGCATCAGTAAATGACATTATACCTTTGAAGAATTCATCACATAAATGCATCCCCACATGTATTTCATCTTATGAAATTAATTATTTGATGATATCCAGTGTAATTCATTCAAAATTTTGAACATTCCACTGCCATGAAAAGGAAGTGGTTTTTATACCCTAATATCATAGCCTTGATAAATGAATCATACCTTATAATTTATAGCTAGTTATACAATAATACTTTCATAGATAACATGCATGATATCTTATCTCATTCCCTTATTATATACTCATATTTTCACTTATAATATGGAAAAATTTATCACATATATAATGGATTTAGGTCATATCTATTCTACTTTTAGGGTTTTATTAAATTCATTATATCTCTTTGTAATCCCTACCACATCTCTTTATGACCATATGATAAAATAATTCCCCTAAAATCTTTTATTGATTAATATATATTAATTATTCCAATTTTAATAATTGTTAGAATAAAAAATCATATTCATAATATTCATTTTTTTGAATATATATTCAAACTCCTTTAATTCACAACATCAAATGTTACAATTTTAATAACTTATGTTGTATAATTAATTTTTTTTCTAGTTCATCATCATCATTATCATTTTTGGAACCTTTCCATCAAAATTTCCCTTGATATCATTTTTGGTAACTAATGTAAATCTTTACATTATTTCTTTACCAACACATCCAAAATGAATTTAGAATATAAAGTGATATTCTAATATTTATGGTAACTAAATGTAACACTATATTTTTATTTACTATAATACCTTAAAATATTTTAGGATATTGAGTAATATTTACTTTTAATACTGATTGAAAAAATATTTTATTTAATATTTTTTAACTTCCTTAAGCCCAAAACATACTTCCACTAGCTTCTTAGAAACAATATTACTTTAAAATATCATGATAAGATGTAAAAACACTTTTGTGTTTAAGAAATAACACTAATTTACTTAGAGTAGGAATATTTAATAAATAAAATATTAACCACTATATCTTATATGGAATTCTATGTGTTTTTATTAATTTTATAAAAAGAATATTTTATTATTTTAAATACTCCAGTGATGGTGGTGGAATTATATTCCTCAAATTTTAATAAAAAACTTATATGAACACTTTATCTTGGATAAAACTTATTTTATCCTTATTTTCTTTTTTAGAATATGTTATACAATCTAATGAACCATAAACCATTTTTATAAAAAAAATTCACTTTTTCATTAAATGACCATGGTTTAAAAGAATCTATTGTTGCAAATGATAAAACAAAAGAGATCTAAAATAAAAATCCTTTCTTAAATTTTTTCCTAGATTTAATGTGATTCCTACATCAAAGTAATTAATGTGTAGATTCCTTTCTCCTAAAGTGACCTTGGGTTGAAGATTATTTGTTTTTAATAACCTTTGTTGTTAAGTTATTTCAATGTAATTATGAAAAGGGAAAAGTCTTGGGTGATGGAGTGAGTATCCATCTAAAGGAAAGGTGAAGGAGATTCCAATATATTTGGGTTGAGGAAAGAGTTGGATTCTTGGTGATAATCCCATAGAACATATATTGATTGTTGAACCAATCCTATTTTCAAATACATGTACCAAGGCTGTGGACTATTGTCTATAATAGCTGGTAAGTTATTTGGAGGCGTGTAGCTAGTGGGGATATTGAAGTGTACTAATTAAATGAATAAATAAATTATTGAGAAACCATATAATGAGTAATAAATGTCAAGGTTTATATACTTAGTCTGTATACACAATTTTATGAAGTTTTGAGTAGGGCGAAATTGAGTTGGGAGAACCTTGAAGTCATCTGAAGGAAATATGAAAAATGGTTAACTCTCTATTTTTCAAGTATTATATCAAAAACTTGTACAATAATCATATTATTCTGGAGGAATTAAAAAAATAGGAATGTAATAGATTAATAATAATCATCCATGAGCTATGAAAATATATATCTACTACTGTTTTTGTATCATCTAGCATTACATTAGCATGAAGTCTGTCCTGCATAACCATTAAGAAAATATGAGTAAGTATCATCCTTGTACTACATAATAACCAGTCTTCCCTACATAAACATGAATGGGTATTTATAGGAATGAATATCTATATGCATAATAATCATCTACATGGGAATTAACTCATGTTAAAATCTTGTGTAAACATCAACAATTAAAGAATTTATGAAATTATTTTTCCTATAAAATTGAGTTTATAGATTTTATATATGTAGATAGAATTTAGTTATGATGATTCCAAATATAGTATTTATAGTTTTAAACATAAAAAAAAAACAAAAATGGGGTTGTGATTCCATCCATTAATTGAATAGTAATTGATCTTCAAGGCATAGAGAATAAGATCCATGCAAGGAGAATTTTATAGAACTTTTAAAGTATGAAATACTAAGTTCCTATAATTATGTATTTTTATGAAAATAAAATTTAAAGAAACTTAAGATTATATTTAGGTTCTAATAATCATGATTCTAATTTATATCCATGATAATAACAAGGTTTTATGAGGTTTATTGTTCTTGATAATGAAAATAAAAATTCAAGGGCTTTCAAGATTAATACAAAAGAATTTACCTCTATGTTCGATTTGTTCTTTCACATAAATAAAATTAAAATAATATATGATTGATTTAGATGATAATATTCATGATAGAGATAAAGAAGATTAGGGGTGAGATGGAAGGTTAATTTTTTTCCCAAGACTAAAATAAAGACTTTTATAGTTCACTGAATATGGAAATGAAAAATCAGTTGATACATTTTCTATTATTTTCAGTGGATGAAATATCATAGATATATTTTTTATTCAAGATAATATGTTTGATAAATATAAAGGGATATACTACTACTGTTGTGTATATATTCAACTATAACCTATACAAGTTTCTTGAAGAAGCTTTCAAGATGAAAATGAGATAGATCTATAGTGCTATGCTGTGATTTTATATTTTATATAGCATGGAAGTATTTCTAGGGAGTTGTTTTGAGTTTTATAAAGAATAATATGAGCCTGTTGAAGATGAATAAAATGATATATTTGTAAAAATTTCAAATTGGGAAAAATAATTAATTATATTTTTTGAAATATAATTTGATTAGAAAAATAAAATCATGGGAATATAAAAGTGTATATTTTATAATTATTCTCTTCATATGGTAGAGAGTAAGACTTATCAGTATTCCATTTTTTTATTTTAAATAACGAGGGGGGGGGATATATGGAAACCATATTTTATAATGAGAAATTTGAGAAAAAAAGAAAAAAAAGAAGAATTTATAGCCTATGCTGGTGTGAGTGTCTGTGTAGTCTAAGAGAACTGAGACTCTGAAAAGGAGGAGAAGAAGAAGAATTATATTCATGTTTTAGTTTGGAAGATCTAAAAATCCAAACTAGTATTGAAGAAGAAACCTCATCTAGGTTTCTAAGAAGAAGAAGAATAAGACAACCTATACTGCTGGTCAATTATAATTGAGGAAGAAGGAAGAAGATGAAGTTCAATGTGCTGTGATGAGTACATTTACTCAATATTTAAGTTTTTTTGAGTTTGATTTAGTTAACAACCAGTTTTTATAGATAATACCTGATCTGTGTAGTGAATATTGGTTGAGTTTCATGTGCCATTCTTAAAGACATTCACGTAGTCAAATAAACTCTATTGTGAGAAGGTATATCATCTTTTTGATGACTAGTGACATTTCTATACAACATTAGAGTTCTAATTAAATAGGTGTAAGTGTTGAAGGAACCTTTTGGATGCCAGTTTGAAGACCATGGGATATTTTTTAAAGATCCTTTCACTTGTGTAATATAGTATAGGCATTTTTCCTGTGTAATATAGTGACCTCATTTATGTAATATAGTTAACCTAGTTTTAGGATAATACCTAACTATCCCACAATAATTGATAAAAATATTATTAGTGGTAAATATTTGTCTTAATGAGAGTTTAACTTAGAAAGGATTAGGTTTCCCACATTGGGTTGAACCTTGTAAAAATCACTTATTTCATATTTACTTTAAGTATCGACATTGTATATAGGTGTATTCGAGGGAAAAATAAAAGAGATATATTTACATCATAATAAGTGATAGATGTTTAAAAAAACAAATAAGTAGAGAGAACTTAAAATAAGTAATTGTTTTTGGTAAAATTTGGTCACAATAGATTCACCTCCCCCTCAGGTGTGTCTATATGATCCTAATTGAAATTTCAATTGGTATTTGAGTGAGTTTCTCTCTAGTTGTATCTCTTTGGACCATTAAAATTTATATCAAAATAAAGAGTATATTTGACTGGATATAAATATCTCTTACCCTACCTATTTTTATTTGAATACATAACATACAAATTTGATGTGAGCTTTGAAGAAAGTTATGAAAAACCTTAGATAGAAGAAATATTTTCTAATCCTGTCAGTGTAGATTTGGAAGTTTCAGCACTAACCTCAAAAAAATAGAAAAATAAAGAGGCTGAGAAGCTAAGTAAAATCTATAAGAAGGAATAAAAATAAATATTAGCTAAAGGTAAGAAAAATGGTTAGTATTTATCAGTTAAATATATTTATTATTATTTCTATAGTGAAACTAGTTCAAATTATGAAATATGTTGCATTGAATTTGATAAATACCTATATCTTGAGGTTAAGTATTATATAAATAACGTTCTTATTGAGTCACTGAAATAATTATTTAGATTCATTAAGGTAACTCATGATGATAAGTTATGAATGGAATAAGAAATTGATTCCACGGAAAAAGCATTGGTAAACAAAATCAGTTGTTCCAACACTTTTAAAAAAGTAGTGAAAGCCAAAGAGGAAACTACTACACTTTGAAATGAATTATTTTCTTTTATTTATGAATAATTTCAAATATCTTTATGTGAGATATTTTTTTTTTGAAAATTCTATTAAATAGGCATTCTGTGCTTTGGAGAAGTACATAAAGTCTCTATAGATGTCAAGTTTTTCATGGTAGAAGTTAAATAAAAAAGGATAAAAGAGTTAGATAATTATCTAGAAGAGACCATAAAAATGAACAAAGATCAAATTAAAAAGATAAATAAGGATTGATAAGACAACTTGAGATCATCTGAGAATGATATTTTTTCTCTCATCACGAAGTTTCTTGAGCTAGAAGTGAAACTGAAAAATATGGAAGAGACAGGACCTGGAACTTCTCAACATACTAAGAAGAAAATTATTACTGCATAAACTTTTATGTAGATTTATTCTTAAAATAATAATCCTAATGGTGGGTCAAATAACATGATATCATATATAAAATCTTCTACCTTAAGCTCATGAAAGAAGGTATCCTACAACCCTGAAAAATATTTTTGTGTTGAATTAGTTTATTCTGAAAGCAAAGATTTAAATTTAAAAACTGTACAAATGTGGATGAGTAAAAATACTAGAAAAACACCAATAAGTTAAGGGTGTATGTGAGTATACCCAAGAAATGTTTCCTCCCAAACCAAGAATAAATAATAGGTTTACCTACCCAAAAATAAAAATTCATGCAATCTAGAAAAATTAGACAAACTACTCCTCATGTTAAAAGAAACAAATTGATTTGAATATGTTAGTGCTTTTGGAGGTTTGGGAAGAGGTATATTGATTGATTTGATAAACTAATTTATCTATTTCAGTGGTATGATCACTATTGTAAGTATTGTTCTATATTATATTCCAATTAACATGGTATCTATTTACAGGCCCCCCAAGATAGTGATTAGGAACATCGAACTCTATCTCAACAACTTCATTTGGGGATCTCATCAAGATGGTATGTATTGGTCTATTTAGTCTAGGATGGAAAAAATAATTTAATAAGGGGGTACCAATCACAGGATCATCAAAGGAAGTGTATAGTGTATGTAAGAAAAGTTAGTTTGGGAGGATATATCATGGAAATATCTTTGGTCAAATTTCTTGAGGTGAAAATATGGGAGTTCCCCAATCAACTAGCTTGAGGGATCCAATGGATATCAGTTATGGAACATTCTTCGTGTCACCATTAGAAATATTTACCATAGATCTCACCAGATTTTGTGTAGATGTAACATTTCCATCTGGAAATACAATTGGGTGGGTTCCCCTCTCTTTTATACAGGTTTCCCATTATAGTTTTTTCTTTTAGGTAGGATAGTGATCATCCCTAATTTATATAAGTAGTTCTTAATAATAAAAAAGGGCCATATATAATGGCATATAATTAGTTAATGAGCCTGATATCTATATATTCACCCACTCTATAAGTGTTATCAATCAAATTAAACTTCATTATTTATATAATTAAGAATTGGGCTACCATAACTGATATTGAGGTGAAACAAGAATAATCCACATCACTTCCAAATGCATGTGTTTTTAGAATTCCAAAAAAGAACTAGTGATTCATTTTTTTACTAAAGGGAATTAGGAACAATTTATTAGGGACACTCTTGGTGGTATCTCAAGGACCAATTACTAGTATAGTTCTATGAACATTTTTCTAGATATGAACTTTTTTAATCATATAGGTGTCTAAATGGCCTCATAAATCCAAATTATCCTTAATACAGTAGGATACTAAGTTATATAGTACCTGATAATACTATCAAGGCCCAAATAAAACCATAGTTTATCTCAAATTGAGGTTTCTTTCTCAGGTGGTTACTACCAATTCTCTATACAAGGGGGTTATGCTTCTACAGAACATAAGGATTTAGATACCTCACTCACCTTTAGCAGAGATAAAGGCAATTGGTGGGGCTCAAGAGAAACTAGTGTGTTGCGAAGTGCCTCAAGATTAATTCAGATGGATCTTTGTCCATGGAATCATGAAGGGTGGTGGTATTAGGTCACAAATCCACCTACTAGATCCCACCTAGCCAAAGGCAATCCAAGTGTGTCACCCCAAGCCTGCCTCCAATAGGTTAGGTGAATGCGAGAAACATTGAGAATGTATATACTATAATAGGAGGACTTATCCTAGTGTACTAGTATGAACACACACATCTATCTCCATAAAAAGCGCAAAGTTATAATAAAAGGCTATAACACCTTGAGTATAACTATGTATGAAATAACCTATAAAGAATTCATCAAAGTATAAAAATAAAAATCCAAAGAATAAGGGGGGAAAACGTGCCCAACTAGAAATAAAGTTCCAACTTGACAACACCTGGGAAAAGGGGAGATATGAAGAGTGACTGGATCCTAATCTCCAAATACAACCTTCTAATGCAGTCAATTCACCCAAGTACTATTATGATTCATCAAAGTTACCATCAATATACATTTCATCTACATAAGACACAACACATGTGGGAAAAGACCATATAGGAGCGAGTATATACATACCCATTTGGAAACCTTGGAAACCAAAAAGGGAGAAATACAAGGATACACGAGCCAGATCAACCCATAAGTAAGAGGGAAACAAAACCCAACATATATTCTAATAATGTAATCCAATCAAGGGAGAAATGGGATATCCATCTCTACAGCCTAGCTATGGATGATGAGTCATACTACAACTTCAAATTTTCATCTATGATGCCTAGAATCACACACAACTACACACGAATCCTCATGGAGGACCTAAACTTCATCACTATGCTCTAAAAATTATGGGTAAACAATATCTAGTGGATGACCCACACCCTGGTGCATCAGGGGGTGCCACTCGATAGATAGAGGACCCACAACCTAGTGCATCAGGGTGTTCCACTCAATAGATAAAGGAACCATACCCTAGTACATAAGGGGGTTATACTTAGTTTATAGAGGACACACACATTTTATATCATGAGGGGGTACCACTCTACCTATGTGAAGAGTATAAGGGGCCCGTGCCTTACTGTGATAGGGGGTTTCCAATATTAACATCTCTCTATTGATCCTTCCTAATCACTGCCACCACTCAAGCATTTACTAAATAAGTTTCACACTAAAATAACCTAAAATTGTATCTCTTATGACACTATAGACTCTACCATAATTTTCTATATATAAAACCACTTACTATAGGATACTCATAGGCCTAAATCCGAGTTACAAAGAAGGAGATAGAAAAGGTAGATGATTCTTAGGGAGGTATACGCCATAACTTGGGTCATATGGTGTGTACCCTTACCTAGAAACATGGTTGTGTAATCACATACACATATATTGGCTATACATGTGGAACTAAACAATGTGTACATGCCGTACACTACGTGTCTTGGTCACCCAGGTTATGCCCATGTCTCTTGGCCTATGCTTATGTACTTTGGTCCATGGAAATGTAATTTTTTCTGCCTATATACCTAGCTATTTCTATTCACATGTACTCCTAGAGTACATGAAGAGATTACAATAAATTATAATGTAGTGTGTATGGATATTCCACAATGTTTTAAATTTATCTCTACCTAAAACCTGAGCCGCTGCAACCAATGGACTACACGACATGTGTTTCTTTGGGATATGAAGCATGTAGTCGGGTTGTTTACAGGAAGTAAAACATGGCATTCATGTGGACTCTAGGTCTTCCCTCTATGTCACCAAAACACCTTTTTGAAAACCTAAATATTTTTAAGTCAAAGGGTAACATCTCTGGACCTCGATTTCTATCCTCTAATGGTTCGAAATCAGAAATCTAATCACCCAAATGGAAATCTGTCACGTGACCGCTGCCACCCGGGGTTCTGAAGACCATAGACATCAATTGAAACTATTAATCCATCATGATCCATCCAAAAAATTAATCCTTCTATAATTCATTCCAACATAATTTATCTTGTGTTTTGATCATTTTCAAACCCAACTCGGTAATGTCCAACCACTACAACATGAACCAATGATGAAGAACATGAAGAATAATAGGGTAAAACACACAAAAAAGGTGATAAACTTTGTTGGATGATGAGATCCTAAAAAACAATCCTAAATCACATAATCAAGGGGTGAAATCAAGGAAAAAAATATAAATTGGTTTCAAAACTCAATTCACATTTGGGATCATGTGGAGAATAGCAATAACAGATTAATCAAAAAATATAATAAAATCCTTTCTTATCAGTTAAAATGGGGTGAAAATAAAAATAAAGAACCCTACCACAATTATGGATTGTTAATTGGTGAAGAAAACATCCTATATAAATGGAGAATAAGATCTTATACATTCTCCATCCATCCCATGGTTCACCTCGATTTGATAATTACTGATCCTTGATCGGATAACAAAAATGAGGAATGTTTTCTCCTCCTCTAATTATCCCAGAGTTATGTGTATAACCCTAGAAAAACATTATGATTATGTATTTATAAATGTTTTCTAGATTTAGTGTTATTAAATAATTAAATTAATTAAATTAATTAATTCACTTAATGTACCCGACCGACTTTAGGTTTCACCAAGGGTAAACCCCATCTTCTGGAATCAACTTTGGCATAAAATTTCTCATTAGAGTTCCCAAAAAAAATATTTATACTGAAATGATGATTTTACAAGCTTTAAAATATATTAAATTTTTTAATATATTAATTCTGGGGTCCTGATACAATGAAACACTACACCCACTCTAAGGAAAAATCCAGATATATACATAGAAATATTTAAATAACTAATCCAACAAAACAAGATTCATTACAATCTCCCCTCCTTTAAGGATTTTTACCATCAAAATAAAAAGTTACAAAAAATAGTGGGGGTATTGAGTCCACATCTAAATCTCATTCTCATAGGATCTCTACCGCACACTCCCTTGCTACCAAAGCACATGAACCAAAGGAATGGTCTATCCACGATGAATCATCTCCTACCGATCCTCAACTACAACTGGGTACTTCATGAAGGTGGATACATCCTCAATGTCTATATTGACCCAGTCAATAATTATTATAGGTTCATGCACATATCTCCTCAATTAAAACACATGGAAAACATCATGCACTTGGTATAACTACATGGTTAAGGCCAAGCAGTAAGAAACCTCAGCAACCCTCTATAGGATCTCAAATGACCCTATGAACCTCATGGATAACTTTATTCCCCAATAGAATCTATAAAATCCTCATCCTGGGGAGAATTTCAGGATAAAATGGTATACATACTAAAATTATAAAGGCCAATGATGTTGATATACATAAAATTTCTGTAGGCTTTGGGCTATCCTCATACAGACGTGAATCACCCGTACTTTCTCCGTCAGTGCTTACACCATCTATGGGCCCAAAAAATATGTCTCTCCAATATTAATTGAGAATAAGGGTGAACTATAGGGTCTATTTTATAGTGAATTTAAAGGTTCTGTGTTGATATTAGAGTGATAGAAGTTATTATAAACAAACAATAGCATTGGAAATAGATCCTCCCATCTCTGTATGATGTTCAACAGATGGGCTCTTAGAATATCCTCAAACACATAGATAGTATGATCAATCTTGTAATACATATGGTGGTGAAATGTTGTAATCATCCTCAACTATGTCCCAAAAATCTACTAAAAGACTCTCTATAACTATGATGTGAACTACAAATCATGGCCAAAGACAATTGTCGAGGTTACCCCATGAATATAGATGATCTCCCATATGTAAAACTACCCTAAACACTCAACCAAACTCTAATACTTGATGGAAGGAAACTATCATAACTTGGTAAGTTGGCCAAAAAATCATATAGATATCATTGTATTCTCTCACTTTCAATAGAATCCTAATCATAAAGTCCATAGATATGCCATACCACTTCCACTCTAGTATCTCAAGTGGCTATGTCAAACCTATCAGAACCTAGGGTTTAGCCTTTACCTATTGACATGTGAGATATCAAGATACAAACTCAGTAATGATAAAACTTATTAAAACTAACCAAAACTACCACTAAAGGTACTTATATATATTTTCAACACCAAGATGTACAACCGGTGTAGAATTTTGAAACTCCCTCATCACCACCTCCCGTAATGTGACCATAACCACCATCCATCCCTGGAAAAGGATGACATTCCCCTCATTTAAAAAATCCATAAGATTATCTCCTGAGAATATATGGTTATGTATAACCTTGTAGAAGATTTATCAAAATTGATCCTCTTTCACAAACTGAAGAAGTAGAGGATTCAACCACTATCAAATGAAGAAAAACTACACCCCTCTCCTCCACCTGGGTTAACTGCAACAAAGCCAACTGCTCATACGCCTCCTCCACCAAGTGAGAACAAGACTTCTTACTAAGGAAATATTCCTTCACATTTCCCTTCCCATGAGTATAGAATATCTCAATGTTATAATCCTGTAGAATCTTTAACCAATGGATTTGTCTCACGTTAATACCTCTCTAAGTGAAGATGAACCTGAGACAATAGTTGTCAGAGTTAACTATATAACAGTCACCCAAAAGATACTGCCTCTACATCTTTAGAGTGAATAATACTACTACCTACTAAAGGTAATGATCCATTTAGTCGTACTCATGGGGTATCAACTACCTCAACCCATAATAAATCACTACTTTCCTCTTCATCAACATGAAATAGATCCCAAATTCAGAGGAATTTCCAAACACCACGTATTCAATGCCCTCATATTGTAGTCTCAACACATAACCACTATCCAGCCTCTGCCTCATCTCCTTGAAGGCTCTCTGACATTACTCATTTTAATAAAAAAAATTTCCTTTCCATTTCAAGGTAGTCAAATGGGATAAAATCCCACTCCACCATGAACCTCTTGTAGTACCCCTCCAAACCAAGGAAACTCCATAACTAAGACATGATCTTGGGTGGTTCCCAGGAAAGAACTGTATCAATCTTAATAGTGTCTACAACTAAAACATGGTCAAATATGAAATTACCAAAAATTGAACCTCACAGATCTATAACTAACACTTTTAGAGATTAATATAAAGTTTCTTATCCCTGAGAAAGTATAGAACAAACCTCAAATGATCTTTAAGATCCTCCTACTATGAAAAATTGATGAGAATTTCATCGATGAATAAAACTAAAAAATAGTCCAAGTATGTATATAAGTTCTGATTCATAAAAACCATAAACATTTTGGGGGAATTTATCAAACCAAAAGGCATCACCAAAAACTCATAATGTCTATGGTGACATCAGAATTACATCCTCATAATATCATCCTCCCGACCCTCAAATGGTGGTAGCAAGACCTAGGATCAATCTTTGAGATCTAAATCACACCTTTCTACTGGTGGAATAGGCCCTCAATACTCAATAAGGGGTCCTTATTCATTAACGTTACTTGAATCAGGTGATAATAATCAACAGAGAGACTTAATCTACCATCCACCTTTTTCATGAAAAAAACTGGATATGCCCATGGGGACATGATAGGTATAATAAAACATTTCTTTCTAAGGTACTCTAACTATACCCTCATATCTTGGAGCTCAATAGCATCCATATAATATTCAATAGAGGATATCAATGCGGTCCTAGGGTGAAAGTTAATGCAGAAGTCCATCTACCACCTCAGAGGTAGTCCTAGAACTTCTTGGGTAAAACATAAATGTAGTCCTCTATCACTGGAGGAAGATAGATTCCTAAATATACCACTACACATAGGGATAATATTAGTAATTGATAGGTGACGGATTGCAGCTTCCTACTCACAAATCCCAATCTCTTAGACATGAAATATCTCTCTCCCCCAAAGAAGAATCTCATCAAATTTATTCAAGGAAATATAACTCACATGAGATGATAGTTAATCTAGGAATAGATTATGGAAAATGTGTCCATACCCAATATTACATTATTGTGTTTCACTTTGATGACCAAGAGGTCCCATGAGAACCTCTCTCCACCAAATACTAAATCGCAATGCCGGAAGATATGTGTTATGAAAGAATCACATCCAGCTAGAACCTCTAAAAAAATACATTGGGAAAAGTATCAATAGGGATATATAGCTCTCATAAAAGGGATATAGAGATGAAGTAATGAATAATTCCTATGTCTATAAGTACTATAAAAACTATATAAAAGACATAGATGCTACATTGAATCATCATGTGTGTAGCCTGGTAATGTCCCTCCATAGCCTACAACTTCTCGTGATTCCATATTCCAAATATATAAGCCTAACATGGGCCACCTAGTGGTGGTGGTGGGAGTGCTCATAGAATCATCATACACTATTATCTCCTCCATCCAAAGCTCCTTTTACTCCTCTTCCAACACCACCTCCTTGGGGGCCACCCAGACCATGCCAGGGAGATCCCTGATCACGATGTTTACTCTACCATAGTGGTCCATCCACTTCCTACCTACCATCCTCATCATGTTGTTTTAGAAAATTGTGATCCATGTGACCTCAACCATCACAATAATAACATATCCCCTATCTAGGATGACTGTATCCCCTACACAATCCCTGAGCTGTAAAACCATGTGCCCTAGTCTAGGATTGGGGAGCTATCCTATGCTGTAATGCTAACAACATATGTCTACTAGATACTGTATATGACTTAGGCCATGATGTCCACTACCATCTCTAGCCACTCTGTTCCCCTCTTACAGGAAGCTAGAATTATTTAGAATACAGAAAAAGACAACACATTCATGGATTTATTTTTAGAGACCCTACTCAAACTTCCACAATCATAAGAAACCATCCCAGATCATATTTAAGAATTAATGCATGAGGTTAGTGAACCTCATGAAATACTAAAAAACTATCATTTCAACCTTACACAACTTTAGAAGCTCCATAATTCTCACAAATCACAAACATGAAGGGTAATACTCATCATGAAACAACTCCTGGAAGTTTTACCATGAGAGTGTCATCTCATCATGAGTCTACATAATAAAACTCTACCTACACCTTGCTAATTCATAAATAAGGATGGATGTATGTGAAACCATATGATTGTTTAGGGTCCGAAAGAGCCTGAAAACTCACACCACCGACTCAAGCCAATACTCCATTTCCTGTAGGTCTATCTCCCCGTGACACCTCAGTAGTCTCTATCATTGGAAATCACATATCACTCTAAGCCTACATGCATCATCATACTATTCTTCCAGGACTATATATTGCTTGATAGGGGGTGAAATTTCTTTTTACCTACCTATAAAAATCACCTCATGAAATGGTTCATAAATTGATGCCTTACCACTCCCCTAATCATCATCATGACCTCGTATCAGCCTCCTACTGAATGTATTCACTGAGGAATCCTAAAAAGTATCAAGATGCACCATGGTTAGATGATCGTACACAGGGTGATGAATCAAGAAGGACAATCAAAGGAATCAATCCTATATGACACATGTACCATTTCCCCCTGCAATTGATTTCTTGGTATATTGAGTTGACACGCAGGTAGTCAAGATTTTGATGAACATATACATTGACCACTACATAATAACTAGGTTCCTTCGCTTGAAAGATTCACTTAATACACTTTAAAATCAGTACCCTAAGTTCTTAACCAATCCTCATCATGGGTTTGAATCTACACCAACCTAAGGATGAACCACCTATGATACCACTCTGTCATGGAATGACCTGTCAGGGCCCACTTGGCTGACGAAAATCCATCTGTGATACACCAATCCTACCTCCAATAGGCTAGGGGATCGATACAAGTGATGATAATGCATATACTATAATGGGAAGACTTCACCTAGTGTACCTGTATGCACAAACACAACCATATCCATGCAAAAGTTTAGAGGAATAATAAAAGACTATAATATCTAGATTATAACCATGCATGTAATAATCTCTAGGGAATACATCAGAGTATAGAATTAAAAATCCAAAGTATAAAGGGGATAAATACACACACAACTATAAATGAAGTTCCAAAATGAAAACAATTGGGAAAAGAGGATATTGGAAGAGATAATGACTCATGATCTCTAAATTTGACCATTGAATGTGGTCAATGCACCCAAGTACAACTATTATCCACAAAAGTCACCGATGATATGATTGTCATGTGCATAAGACATGACAAATGTGTAAAAATCCCATACAGGGGTGAGTATATACATACCCATTAAGACACCTAGAAAATAAAAAAGGGAGCAATACAAGGATACAAGAGTCATTTTAACCCTTAATCAAGAGGGAAAATATACCCAAAATATATGCTCATAAAGTAACCAAAGTAAGAGAGAAATTTGATCTCCATATCTACAGCCCATATAAGGATACTGAGTATTACTGTATCTCTAAAGGTCCTAATTCAAGGTCCAACACTGCGTGTAACTGAATAAGTATACATGTGGAGGACCTTCACCTTTCCAATATGATCCATAGTCGGGGGGGGGGGGATATCTAGTGGAGGACTGATGTTATTAATATTTTAATGACTTATTATATACTCCATTTACTTATTTTATATGAAATGTGCATAATTTGTGTGAAATATTAATGTTTTAATGCTAAGTATAATTTTTGAAGTAGTCCAATTGAGTCGGTTTACTATTTTATTTATAAATCTCACCCCAATGATTCAAACTATGTAGTTATTATTTTTTAGGATTCCTTATTCAATTTATCACATATCATTATAAGGAATCATGGTAAAATTCTGCCATTTGAGGGCTCATATGGTCAACACAAGAAGATCCAAAGAATTTGTGATGAAACTGGACCATCAATGATGATTGAGTTATTGGTCTAAATATTGAAGCCCAAATTTTCTGAAACTCCACCATGTGTTCGATATTATCAGAAGAAATCTTGTATAAAAATTTGAAGTTCCAAATACAAGAACAAGGGGCCAAAATAATGCCTTGAAGTCTAGCCCACCATTCTGGCCGAGAATTAAAATCCAGAAACTATTCATGACGTATCTCATGATATAATCATAAAATAGAGCTATGATTTTGTAGTGTGAAAGAGGAGATATAGAAGGATTATTTTTTAGAAGAAATAATTCGGATTTGAAGGCATATTCCTATTAAAAATCCCTTTCAAAATTTGGACTTCAAAACGACTGGATTGAAATGGACAGATTAAATTTTTTTAATGAACCAGCCATAAATTTGGATCCATAGGTCCAAATGCCTCCAAATTTTGTGATTAGTCGGCAAGAATTATTTTCTATAACTTTTAAGAAGAATATATCTAGAGATTATTCTTTCTGTATTTCCAAATAGTCAATCCAAATGGAGGGATAGATTGATAATGCAAACAGTCCACTTCCTTGGGCTTTGAATACACCCCCTCCTCTCCTTCAAATAGGTTGGAATTTAAAAAGAGAAGAACATAAATTGGCACGACCAAAGCCTTGAAAAAGGCCTAGGATGACCTGAAATACTCACATTTTTACTTGAGATACCTTTCCTCCTCTCTTTGTTTCCTTTCACTTTTGTGTTGTTCTTCATTTGTAATCTTGTAAGTTTGTGTTTTGTAATTCTGTTTTAATGAAAATTTATTATTCAATATCTATTATTATCATAAAAATTATATAGTTTAATATTAATGTTCTTAAAATAGTTTAAATAATGTTGAATCCCCTTCCCTTCTTTTGCTTCCTCATTCAATCGAAAGTCTTTTTTTAATTCTCATCATTGTTCGTGTGTGTGTGTTCGACCTACCACTCTTTTCTTATCCCTTTATTTTTTTCCTCTTGTTAATTCATCATCATAAATATATAAACCAGATTAATATTAATATAAATGGAAGAGTAAATATATTACTGAGGTGAGTCAAAATTTAGGGATGTCAAGTGATTGAGAGTATTTTCTCGATGAATATTCTTTAATTTAACATTGTGTATATTGGACTTGACATGTCATGGATTTATGACTTGTTTTGTTTAACATGTGGTTTACATAGATTATTGAAAGTATAAATACACTACCATAAAAAATATCCAATTGAGATTAGAACCCTAAGTTAAGGCTTGGATTAAAGCCTTAACACTTTGTAATTCCAATCAAAATTATCTTGTGAAGTGGGTGTTAAATTAACTGCAATATAAAGTAAAGCTCCAAGATATCATAAGGTTACCACCCTAAAAATGAACTCACCCCAATATTTATCAAATTGTTAAATCAAACAACAATCATTAATCACTTAGTTTAAGCTCTGCAAACAAACCCCCCAATTAGAATACAATCAACTAAAAACAAACGACTATTACAAAGTGTCATCGCCGAGGATTCGACCTGAGTGCTGCTATACACATTAATAGAGCACCAGAACCTTGACCGGATGATAGGTGGTAATAGGCCATGCATTTCAAATGACGCTGTTTCCAGGGATGGTGATTTAATTAGTAATTAGTTTCTGGTTATTGTAAAAAAAACAAAAAAAAAACAAAATTTTAATTTTTTTTTAAAAAAACACAAAGAAAAACCCGTTTTCTCATAAAAATCATAAACTGAAAAAAAATACAAAGAAAAACCCATCTTACTTTTCCTTCCAAAATCTATCTGAATGCCTCGTAGAATCCCAAACAATCCCTCATATTTGTTTGACTCTGAAATTGAGCGAACACTTCGCCAACTTAGGAGGAATATAAGAGATAATCCACTCATTCAAGAAGCAGTCCTTGTCCAACCAATTGAATTAGATATGTCCAATCCCAGGGAATAAACACTACAAGAACTTGCTTCCCTTGATATGAATTACCAACCTCTTGGTATTAAATATCCAAACATAGAAGCTAACTTCGTACTCAAATCAGGTTTGATTAATCTTCTTCCTCATTTCCATGGGCTAGCCGGTGAGGATCCACATCTCCACCTTAAAGAGTTCCAAGTGGTGTGCTCTGCCATGAAGCCTAAAGGGGTTTCTGAGGAACAAATCAAACTTCAAGCATTCCCATTCTCCATAGATGACACTACTAAGTCATGGCTCTACCACCTTCATCCTGGTTCTATAACCACATGGAATGACATGAAGCGACTCTTCTTAGAGAAATTTTTTCCAGCTTCTCGTACTGCTTCTATCCAAAAGGAAATAAGTGGTATCTGTTAGTTCCCAAGTGAATCACTCCATGAATACTGGGAGAGGTTCAAAAAGCTTGTTGCAACCTGCCCACATCACCAAATCCCTGATCAACTCTTGATCCAATACTTCTATGAGGGGTTATTGGCTATGGAGAGAACTCTCATTGATGCCTCAAGTGGTGGTTCTCTAGTTGATAAAACTCCTACAACTGCAATAGATATCATAAGTAACATGGATGCAAACACACCACAATTCCATACTTGAGCACATTCTCAAGTCAAACAAGCCCAAGATAATTAATCAATTGATCCGAACAAAATGACCGTGTGGATAAGTGAACTTACAGGTCTTGTGCGACAACTAGATGTGGCATCCAAAGCCCTAACCTCATCTTCTCCACAATCACTGTTTCCTAGACCTGTCAAAAACTATGAAATCCGCAACTTTCTATCTCATCCAATTGACACATGTCCATAACTTCAAGAGGATCAATCTGATTCATCTGGACTAATGGAGCTCAATGCAGCATATGCTCAGAGGAACACCAACCCTCAACTATCAGGTCAGTTTGTTAGAAACTTCAACCAACCCCATTCTGAGCCTTTCTCTTCTACATATAACCCTAACTTGAGGTATAATAATCCCATCTCTCATCCCCCTCAATTCCCTCCTCAAAACCCAAACCAGTTTCAATATGGTCAAGGTGTTGGTAATTTCCAACAACCTTATCCTTTTATTCTTCAACCTCAAAGGAACAATCATCCTCCTAAATTCCATTATCCTAGTGAGCCTTCCCAATTCCACAACCAATACAATTGATTTCCCAAGAACCAGAATCTAGGTAATCCCAATCCGAGACACGCCACTTCTTCCAAGCAACCATGGGAAAGTGCAGTGGAAGATCTTACCTCCTTCACCCGTTCCAGCCTCAAGAACATTGAAACCCAAATCAGTCAACTTGAATCCCACATTAGTCAGTAGAAACCATCCAATTCTTTCCAACTTCCAGCTCAACCATTACCCAACCCCAAGGGTAATGTAAGTGCAATTTCACTTAGATCGGGAAAGAAAATTGCTATGCCTCAAGATAAGTCCTCCAACCCTCCTTTGAATGTTGACCTAGAAAATGAAAAGAAAAAGAAACTTGAAAAGGAACCTGAAACCATTCCCTCACCTCCTCCAATTCCACTTAAGAACCCAATTCCTTTTCCTCAAGCTGTTTCTAATCCAAATAAGTCCTTTGAACCCGATACTCAAATGCTCGACATGTTTAGACATGTTGAAGTCAACATTCCCCTCTTAGATTCCATAAAAAAAATTCCTAAGTATACCAAGTTTTTCAAGGATTTGTGTACCCATAAGAGGCAACTTAGGTCCTTCAAAAATGTTTCCACCCAGTAGTATATACCCATAAAGTGCAAGGATCCAGGGACCTTTACGATTCCATGCAAAATTGTAAGTTTCAACTTTGATGATGCACTAATAGACCAGGAGCCTCAATTAATGTCAACCCCAAATCTATCTTCTCCAACCTTGGTCTAGGTCACTTACATCCAATGGGTGTTTTCATTAAATTAGCTAATCGAAGCACATCCAGTCCTGAGGGAATTATTGAGGATGTCCTTGTTCGAGTCAATGATCTTATATTCCCTGTTGATTTCTATGTCCTTGACATTGAAGGTGAGACGAACTCTTCTAAATCTTCCCTAATTCTAGGAAGGCCATTCCTCATGACTAAGAGAACCAAGATTGATTTCCATTCCGACATCTTATCCATGGAATTCAGTGACCAACTGGTCAAGTCCAACATTTTCCAATCCATGAAATACCCATATGAGGATCACTCTGCATTCTCAATCCATGCTTTTGAGGACACTTCTAAGAGTCAATCGAACACCAATCCACAATGTTCTTCATGTTCTAATGACAAAGGATCTTGTGAAATCTGCACCATGATTAACCAAGTCATAAATGGTGAAGTTGATTTGGACCTCTCATTCATAGACTCAATCAATCTAGAGGAACTTGAAAACTCTCTTGAATCCCACATCAACTCTGATCTCTACTACTCCACCTTGGACAGTATTAAGAAAAATAAATCTGAAGAAATAGAAATCCCTTCCCCCATTCTTGATTTTTTTAACCCACAAATGAAAGATGAGACTGATCTGAAACCTCTAACTGAACACCTAAAATATGCATTCCTTTTCCATGACCACTCTTATCCTGTCATTATCTCTTCCTTACTTACTAAAACTGAGGAGTCCAAACTTGTTCAAGTGTTAGAGGAAAACAAAATGGCCTTAGGTTGGACCCTAGATGACATATAAGGAATCAACCCTGCCCTTTTCATGCATTATATCCATATTAAGGAGTCATTCAAACCAATTAAACAACCACAAAGAAGACCCAATCCACTCATACTTGAGGTAGTTAGGGAAGAGATCACCAAGCTTCTTCAAGATGGTATTATCTACCCAATTTCTGATAGTGAATGGGTTAGTACAATTTAAGTTGTACCTAAGAAGGGTGGGATAAATGTTGTCACAAATGAACATGGAGAGGTAGCCCCAACTTGGGTGAAGAACAAATGGCATGTGTGCATCGACTATAGGAAATTGAATGTTGAAACAAGAAAATATCACTACCCTCTTCCATTCCTTGATCAAATGCTTGAACGATCAGCTAGAAAGTCACACTATTGCTTTCTTGATGGATACACCGGCTACTTCCAAATCCCAATCGCAACTCAGGACCAAGAAAAACTACTTCCACATGCCCCTTTAGAACATATTCATATAGAAGAATGCCTTTTGGAATTTTCAATGCTCCTGCCACATTCTAGATGTGTATGATGAGTATCTTTTTCGAATTCATTGAACACTGCATGGAAGTATTCATGGATGACTTCACCATTTATGGTGGGTCATTTGAATCTTGTTTGAATTCACTCTCTCTAGTCCTCCAAAAGTGTGTCAAGTGTAACCTTGTGTTAAATTTTAAAAAATGTCACTTCGTGGTTGCAAATGGGATTTTTCTTGGTCACATAGTTTCAAAAGATGGTATTGAAGTCAATCCTGCCAAAATTGAAGTGATCCAATCACTTCCTCAACCCACTTCTATTCGAGACATTCGTTCATTTTTCAGTCATGCCAGTTTCTATCGAAGATTCATCCATAACTTTAGTAGGATTTCCCTCCCACTCACTCGGTTTCTCCAAAATGATGTCACTTTCCTTTTCAATGAGGTTTTCAAGAGAGCCTTTATTGAACCCAAAACTGCTCTAACATCTGCCCCAATCACCCAACCCCCAGATTGGTCCTTACCCTTTGAGCTGATGTGTGATGCTTCTGATAGATCCATTGGGGATGTTCTTGGTCAAAGAAGAGAAAAGATTTCTCATGTCATCTATTATGCCTCAAAAACATTGGATGAAACTCAATCTCACTACACTGTCACTGAAAAGGAACATTTATTAGTGGTTTTTGCCTTAGATAAATTCTGACCCTATCTCTTAGGTTCCAAAATTATCATCTTCACATACCATTCTGCTATAAAGTTCTTACTCAAGAAAAGTGATTCCAAACCGAGGCTAATAATATGGATCCTAATGCTCCAAGTGTTTGACCTTGAAATCAAAGATAGACCAAGAAAAGAAAACCCTATGGCTGAACACTTGAGAGTAAAATTTCTAATTCTTCTCATTCTAAATTCATCGATCCTAAATTCCCCACTGATCACCTTTCATCTCTCACTCCAAAAATACCATGGTATGCCCCAATTGTAAATTACTTTGTTTCTAGTGTTTTTCCTAAAAATTTTTCAAACGAAAAAAATGAATTTGAAAAGTGATTCAAAATACTATTTTTGGGAAGAAAATAAACTTTGGAAAACTGGGTCTGACATGGTAATAAGGAGATGTGTCGATGAAAATGAACATTCTTCCATATTAGAATTCTGTCACTCAATGCCTGGTGGTGGACACTTTGGACCACAAAGGACCTCGCGAAAGGTCCTAGACTTTGGATTATTCTGGCCTTCACTCATCAAGGACTCACATGATTTCTGTTAATCATGTCCCACTTGACAAAAGTTTGGCATAATTTCCAAGAGAAATGAAATGTCCCAAAAGCCTTTAATTTTCTGTGATATCTTTGATGTTTTGGGAATAAATTTCATAAGACCATTTCCCCCTTCTAATGGATTCTCATACATCCTTCTTGAAGTTGATTATGTTTCTAGGTGTGTTGAGGCTAAACCCATAAGAAAGGATGATTCACATACTATTAGTGAGTTCCTAAAGACACACATATTCCACCGATTTGGCACACCTCGTGCCTTGATAAGTGACTTAGGAACCCATTTATGTAATAAAACCATGGAATCTATTTTGAAAAATAATGGGGTTGTATATTAAACATCAACTGCATATCACCCCCAAACAAATGGCATGGCTGAACTTTCTAATAGAGAAGTGAAAAGAGTGCTTGAGAGAATTGTAAAACCCACCAGGAAAGACTGGCCTAAAAGACTTGGTGAAGCACTTTGGGCTTATCGAACAGCCTATAAAACACCCAATGAGTTATCTCCTTTTAGGCTAGTTTTTGGTAAAGCATGTAATCTACCAGTTGAAATTCAACATAAGTATTTTTGGGCTGTGAGAACATGTAATTTTGATTGTGAAAAATCGGGTGAAGAAAGATTGTTGCAATTGGATGAACTGGAGGGGCTTAGACTTGATTCTTATGAGAATTCTAATCTCTACAAAGAAAAGTAAAAGGCACTCCATGAAAAACACATCCTGATAAAGGTATTC
Organism: Viscum album; assembly: GCA_963277665.1. NCBI lineage: Eukaryota > Viridiplantae > Streptophyta > Magnoliopsida > Santalales > Viscaceae > Viscum > Viscum album. The sequence goes on from OY728166.1 coordinate 572,960,378, forward strand.
CATTAAGGTGATAAGGTAATTCTCTTTAATTCTCGATTTTTGCTTCACTCAAGTAAGCTTAATTCTCGTTGGGAAGGTCCTTTTATTATTACTAACGTTTAACCATTTAGTGTAGTGCAATTCCAAGAAACCTCTTCCAAAAGGACATTCACAGTTAATGGAAATTGTTTAAAGAATCACCATGAGAGGATGCACAATCTTGGATCAACATTGACTTCCAATGGATCCCCAACTTATCTATTCAACCTACCACTAGATGGAGATGGCAACCCACCAAATCCAAACCAGGGGGCACCTCTTTCCCTTTAACTCTCTCTATCTCTTCCTCTCTCTACCTCTTTCTTCTTCTTCCTCTCTCTTTCATTTTTTTACCACTTTCTTTTTCAAACCATTTATTTTTTAATTTATCTTTTGTGTGGGGGTATCTTTATTAAAAACTAAAAAAAACCTAAAAAAATAATCATAAAAAAAATATATACAAAAAAATCCAGAGTCATGATTACTCACCTTCCAATTTTCTAATTTTGTCCAACATTTTTGGGGAGTCAACAGACATGTTTTCATCTCAAAAATTTTGTATTTTCATCATGACTTTGGATAAGGAAGTTTGTTTCAAGATTAACAAATTTTGAATGCTTAATTTTTGATTTGGAAAATGCTTTTCCCAAACCATGAGGAACAAAATTTTCTTTCATGCCAAGGCCACCTATGGCCATCTTTTCAAAATTTGTGTTTTCACCCCCATTTGTGAGTCTTGAGTTTGTGGATCTTCAAGATGAATTTCCTACTTTATTGTGCATTAATATGATAGAGTCATTTTTTGAACCACATGAGAATAAAAATAGCTAAACAACCTCCCATTTCCCTTAAATTAATCCTCCATTTAAAATCCCATGAGAGCTTATGAAAACCTTTTCTTTGATAGCCACATTACAATCCCAATACCTTTTCCTAACCAATATCAAATGGATTTTCATTTCATAATTTTTTTGAAATTAAAGTGTGTGTGTGTGTGGGGGGGGATGGATTTCATTTTGGGTACCCTTTGTTGATTTCACCATGTTATCATATGCTTGAGGGAAAGCATCCATTTCAGTGTGGGGGATAAGTTTTCATTCAGTGTGTTTTGGGGAATGTAATGTACTTTCATTTATGTAATTTTGTAAATATTCTTAACAAGTGTTCAAAAAAAAATTAAAAAAATGAAAAAAAATAAAAAAGGGTTGTTTCTTGGGTAGGTCAAAAATCACTCTTCCTCAACCTTTGATCTTGTTATAACTATTACAATTAGTGTCTTAAGGAGATCAATCATGATTTGGGATATGAGTGTGAGATCTTTTCCAAGTTTAACTTTCGAAAAAAGAGAAAAAAGAAAAAGAAAAAAGAACACTTCCATTATATTCTTATGTAATTGGGAGAAGTTTTGTGGTTTGTAAATATTTCATCTTCTCATCCCCTTCAAATTTTCATCCTCTATTGTGCCTTTCTTCACACAATCACTCCCTTGTAAATATGTGTTTTCATTTACTTCCATGTTTTATTTCATAAAAAAATGTGCATTGATTTTTCTATATTGGTGTTTTACCCCTCTTCTTCTCTCTCTTGGATATTATATTCCTACTGTACTATATCTATAGAAAAACCCCTTAAAAATACCTCTTGATTCTTTTGCACTTTGGATAGGGATTGGAAGCTGAGAGCTCTTTTAAACTCTAAGATTTTCACTTTTGGTTGGTGAAAGAGTGAACCTACACAAATGAATTTTATCATCTTGAGAGGTGTGAGTTTTGAGTGTCCACATTTTACATTTCTAAATTTAAGCATGAAAAAATGAATTGGTTTTGGAACATTGTTTCTGTAACAACTTGTGGTGGAATTCAAAATGGATGAGTGAAATAGTCTAAACCTCCCCTGATTGAAGAAAACAAAATTTTACTATTTTTTAGTGAGTGAAAATGATTTTGTTATGTTTTTATATTTGTTACACATGAGGACATGCACAAGAGTTTGTGATAGATTTGATGTTATTAATATTTTCATGACTTATTATATGCTCCCTTTACTTATTTTATATGAAATGTGCATAATTTGTGTGAAATATTAATGTTTTAATACTAAGTATAATTTTTGAGTATTTTTAGAAGTAGTCCAATTGAGTTAGTTTACTATTTTATTTATAAATCTCACCCTCCTGATTAAAATTTTGTGGTTATTGTTTTTTAGGATTTCTTATTCAATTTCTCACATATCATTATAAGTAATAATGGTCCAATTATGCCATTTGAGGGCTCATATGGTCAACATAAGAAGACCCAAAGATTTTTTGGTGAAACTGGACCATTAATGATGATTGAGTTATTGGTCTAAATTCCGAAGCCCAAATTTTATGAAACTCCACCATGTGTTCGAGATTATCTGAAGGAATCATGGATAAAAATTTTAAGGTCCAACTACAAGAAAATGGGGCCCAACTAATTCCTTGAAGTCCATCCCACCATTCTGGCTGGGAATTAAAATCTGGAAACTATTCATGATATATCTCATGATGTAATCATCAAATAGAGTTAAGAGTTTTTAGTTTGAAATAGGAGACATAGGAGGCCGACTTTGTTGAAGAAATCATTTGGCTTTAAAGGAATATTCATATTCAAAAACCCTTTCACATTTTGGACTTCAAAAAGACTGGTTTGAAATGGACAGATTAAAATTGTTTAATCAACCGGCCATAACTTTGGATCAATTGGTCCAAATGCCTCCAAATTTTGAGAGTAGTCAAAAAGAATTATTTTGAACAAATTTTAAGAAGGAGGTATCTCGAGATTCTACTGTTTGGATGTCCAAATCGTCGATTCAAGTGGAGGGACAGATTGGGAATGCAAGCAGTCCACTTCCTTGGGCTATAAATACATCCCCCTCCTCTCCTTCAAAGGGGTTGGCATTTAAGAAGAGAGAAGAATCAATTGGAATGACCAAAGCCTTTCCAAAAGCATTGGAGGACCGACCATACATAAGTTTTTACTTGAGATACCTTTCCTCCTCTATTTGTTTCCTTTCACTTTTGTGTTGTTCTTCGTTTGTAATCTTGTAAGTTTATGTTTTGTAATTCTCTTTTAATGCAGTTTTCTTCTTCAATATCTCTTATTCTCATCCACCTTCTGTAGTTTAATATTAATGTTCTTAAAATATTTTAAATACAATTGAATCCTCTTCCCTTCTTTTGCTTCCTCATTCAATCGAAGGTCTATTTTTTTAATTCTCATCAATGTTCGGGTGTGTGTGTTCGACATACCACTCTTTTCTTATCCCTTTATTTTTCTTATCTTGTTAATTAATCATCATAAATATATAAACCACATTAATATTAATATAAATTTCTGAGTAAATATATTATTGGGGTGAGTCAAAATTTATGGATGTTAAGTGATTGAGAGTATTTTATCGATGAATATTCTTTAATTTAACATTGTGTATGTTGGACTTAACATGTCATAGATTAATGACTTATTTTGTTTAACATGTGGTTTTCATGGATTATTGGAACCATAAATACAATACAATCAACAATATCTGATTGAGATTAGAACCCTAAGTTAAGTTAAGGCTTGGATTAAAGGCTTAACACTTAGTAATTCCAATCAACATTATCTTGCGAAGTGGGTGTTAAATTAACTGCAATATAAAGCAAAACTCTAGGATATCACAGGCTTAACTCCCTAAAAATGAACTCACCCCAATATTTATCAAATTTTTAAATCAAACACCAATCATTAATCACTTCATTTAAGCTCTAAAAATAAACCCCCCAATCAGAATACAATCAACTAAAAACAAACGACTATTACAAAGTATCATCGCTGAGGATTTGACCCGAGTGTTTCTATACACATTAGTAGAGAACCGGAACCTTGACCGGTCGATAGGTGATAATAGGACATGCATTTCAATGACCCACACCCTGGTGCATTAGGGGGGTTCCACATGGTAGATAGAGGACCTGTTCTGTAGTGCATCAAGTGGTTGCACTCGGTAGATAGAAGAACCAATCCTTAGTGTGTGAGGGGTTAAAATCTGTAGATAAAGGAGCCTCACCCTCTATATCATGAGGGGGGTATCAGTCCACCTGAGTGTAGAGTATGGAGGACCTACACCCTACTACAATAAGAGGGTTTCAAACGCAACATTTCTATGATGATCCTTCTAGATCATTTTCATCATTCAAGCATCGCTTGAAGAAGTGCTATGCTTGGAGAACCTTACATCATATCTCTCATGCCACTATAGAGGATAATATCAAATTATACATAGAAAAACACACATTATAGGATTCTCATGAGCCCAAATACAAGTCCTAAATAAGGATATATGAAAGGCAGAATATTCTGAGGGAGGTACACTACATGTACTTAGGGTCATATGGTGTGTGACATATCATAGACACCTGGCCATGTCCTCACCTACAAACAACCTGACTAGCTATGTGAAACTACACAACATGTATATATTGTACGTGGCATATCTTGGGCAACTGAGGTATGTTTTCATCTCCCATTCCATTACCACGTACTTCGGACCATGCCTTTGTACTCAGGCTTGACCATGTAGTTGACCATGTTCATGTATGTATAATACTAGAGTATAGAAAAAGATACAAGTACTCAATCACATAGTGTATATCAATCATAAATTATGTGTGATATTTATATCCACCTAAAACCCTAACCATCACATCCAGGGGACCACACAACATGTGTCCATATGGGATACATGGTGTGTAGTCGGGTTTTTCAAAGGAAGTAAATCATGGTCTTCACATGGACTCTAGATCCAACCTATTCTTCATTGATCATGCCTTTTTGACTACCCTAATATATATAAAATTAAATGAAACATCTCTAAACATCAATTTTTGGCCTTAGATGGCTGGAAATCAGAAATTTTATCGCTCGTGCGGAAATCCATCGTGTGACCGCCACTGCCCAAGTTTGCAAAACCCATATCAATCACATGTAACCATGAATCCAACACAATATATAAAAATATTATCAATAAATCCATATTTCATGACACTATAATCTATTTGGGGGTTTGATCATGTTCTCACCCAACTCAGCAATGTCTAATTGTAACCACATGAGTTGAAAGTGAAGAACAAGAAGAATAATGGGGGAAAAGCATAAAAACAAAGGTGATGGGTGTATTTGGATGATGTAATCCCACAAAATAATCCAAAAGTCTAGAATCCATTTATGAAATCTAGGAGAAACAAATATAAATCAGGTAAAAAACTCAATTCACTTTCATGATCATGTGAATAATGGGTAATCACATATTAATCAACGCAGATAAAAAATATATGCTTATCAATTCAAATAAGGTGGAAACCAAAAAAATGAGACCTACCTCGATTATGGATTGATTATTTCTGAATAATGAATTCACTAGTGATGGAGAATAGATATTATATATTCTCCATCTATCTCATTGTTCACTTTTATCTGATCATTGTCGATCCTAAATAATCTGACAACAATGAGAAACATTACCTCTTCCTCTTATTCTCTATGGTTATGTGGATAACCCTATAAAAACATCATAACAATGTATTTATAAAGGGTTTCTATGTTTAGGGATATTAAATAAATAAATTAATTAATTCAATTAATTTACTTAATGCACTTTCGAATAGTTTCCTCAATTGAACGTCTAACACCGACCAACTTTAGGCCACACCTAGGTAAAACCCCACATTTTGGAATCAACCATGGTCTCAGATTTCATATCTGAGGTCCCAAACAATGGTAAAAAAAATTACATTTAAATTATGTGTGTGTGTGAATTAAAATATATTAATATTTTTAGTATATTAATTCTGGTGTCCCAAGACACCCAAATAATGAACCAACTGTAAGGAAAAATCCAGATATATAGGTAGAAATATTTCAAGGACTAATCCAATAAAACTAGAGTCAATACATATTATCTAGAAAAACTGATGTTCAATCATCTTGGAATTATCGGTCTTCTATATGGAGGGAATCTCTATCAAAGAAAAACATCATTTAATGTTAACATGAATCTGACTTTTATATTCCAAAAAAAATTACCTCTTTAAAGTTAAGAAATATTTGTATATAGTGGTTAAATAAATACTGTGTCACTCCCTTAGTCATGAGATAATTAAAAATACTATCATAGTATAGAGAAGCATCCTTCATCAAGCTTCAAATATCTTACACACATAATGTGAGGGTAATAATTTAAGTGATATTTTTCTTCCAAAGGTGATTAAGTGGATTTTTTGATGACTTACTTGACTGTTGTATCTTTTCCATAGGAACATATTAAGATACCATTGGTATCAAATACTTTTATCCTCCCCAAATTTTTATCTTTATATTACTTATTTCAAAATAAAAATTTATAATTATTAGTCAGAAGATAACCTACTAAAAGAAAGAAAACTTAATAGATAATTAAACATGAATCTAGTAAGAATAGATTTGAAATATTGAACAACATCTATGAGTCTTCTAAAATATTATTCCATTTTTATGAGGAGTGTTGGTATTTAATATCTCATTCCAATTATTATGACTATGAGTAGACAAGGACACAAAAATAAGTCAATAAACAAAGAGAAAGGATTGAGTCCACCTTGAGTTACAAATTAGTGAAGAAGAGTGCAACCAAGAAGATTGTGAGAAAAGTCAATAAGGTGTCATGAAATAGGAAAAATATTATTATGTTTTATAAGTAAAAAAAACATTTCTTTAATAAAATAGTTGTATCTTTAAAAGAGTATTTTTGAAAAGAAAGTCTCTTACCTTATGTTCGAAAGCATTCTTCACTTGTACTTAATTTCCTGGCTAATAAAATTATATTAATTAATTAATTAATTAAGAATATTTTACACATATATTTTATTTATTACCATTTTATAAAGTTTATTTAAGACAATTTTTATGAGTTATAGAGTTCAATTTCTTCATTCCGAGAGTGTTCGTTTCATGGACTTATGCTCGGTTCCCTTGAGTTTAATTATGGGGGTTCATTTCAAATGAAAAAAAACATAAAAAGTGAAAATAAAAGGTATTAATATACTTAAAAATTTTAAATTATCCCATATATCATTTTTATATGAGGATGATTCATTATATGAAACATTAATGATAAATGGTTGGTTTGTTTTTGGTGGTTTTTCAGACCATTACAAAGTAGTATCATTTTATTTAAATATTATGTTTATACATTAGTTCCAAAACATTAAAAAATTTGTAATATACATATTAAAATATTTTTTAACCATAATTATGGTTTTATGACCATACTTGAATGTGGTGATAGAAAATGAAAACCTTTCATCCATGAAGTTGGTGAATCGACACATCAAAGATGATGTTTTCATTTTTTAGAGTAAGAGGAGAAGTGAAGTGGTTTTATGATGGTTATTACATTAAAAAAATAAAATTACATTATATATATGATATTATATTTATAATTTGAGTTTGTACTAGGGAGGTGAGGATAAGTTAGAAATAAATAAATAAATAAAGAATTTAAAAGAAAAGGAAAGAAGGTTTTTCCTTATGAGTATCGTCTCCTTGAGAACCTCCTTAAGGAACTTGTTTTTGGTCTTTTGGTGAGACCAACATGTCTTGGAAGTGGGGAATAGGCTGGGTAATGGAATTAGGAATAATTTTTACATGCTACAAGTCTTTGGATGTGTGAGGATAAGGGATGGCGAGGGGTGATATTTATAAGGAGAGGAGAGGAGAGGAGTGTTTTTGATTATTTTATTCATTTATTTATTATTTTGTCACAAGACTATTAATAGTTTTTATTATAATCACTAATTACAGTAACTAGTGCATGTGAGATCAAACTAATGGTTTATTACCTCATATATACTTCATCTATGACTCGATAATTCATGTATTTTCCTTATAATGTTAAATACTGTAATTTACTGTATTTTACTATTAAACGAAAATTAAACTTTTTCAGAAAAATATCAAAAATAAAACTAACCATTTTTTGAATTTTAAAATTAAAAAATGGACCCATTTTTTTGAAAACAATTTTCTAAATATGAGAAATTTAATTTTCAATTAAAATTACCATTTATTAAAAAAATATTGATTTTAATATTATAACCAATTTTATGAGACATTAAAAAATTTGTTAACGTATCATAAAATTATCTTATAATTAAAATAAAAAATATCATTTTATAGATCTATTTTATGAAAATAAATTTTATTTTAAATCATTATATTAATTATAAAATTTTAAATAAACATTTACATTTCACAAAAATACCATCACTTAATTGGTCATTTTTAAAACATTTATTTAATTATTAAATGATATAAATATATCATATTTTCACTTATAAGATACATAAATATTATTTACACTTTTATAGGTGAGGTTACTATTCTATTGGTATAGATTCATTAATTTCTATAAATACTACTTATTTTATTATACATTTATAATGAATTTAACCATTTAATTCTAAAATGATAAAAAATTATTCTATAAGTACCTGGGTTGTTACATTATTCACCTCTTATGGAAATTTTTTCTTCATAATTTTATTCACTTATTAAACAAGTAATGATACTTTTCCCTCATAGGATTTTCATATAACCATGTTTCTTCTTCAACTATAAAGTTTTTCCACCAAACCCTAACTTGGTATATTACCTTGTTCTAAAATACTTGCTATCTATACTACATAATCTGAATAGGATCTTCCTCATATGGATAGTTATCTTCCAATTTAATTATATTAGGGCTCAGAACATGATATGAATCTGGACCATACTTTCATAACATCAAAACCTAAAAACATTGTGTACCTAGAAAAAAACTTGGAGGTAAATCTACTCAGTAGGCAACAAATTCAACTTTCTCTAGGATTTAATAGGGTCTAATGAAATATGGAATCAGATTCCTCTTTTTACTTAAATGTATCATAAATTTCCGTAGAGAAACTTTGAGAAGGACCCGATCACCAACCATGAAAGAAAGATCCTTCCTCCGGTAATCCACATAACTTTTATATCCAGTCTAAGTTTTCTTCAAGTGTTGCTGAATCTAATAAACTTTCTATACCGTTTCCTCTACCAATTCCGATCCCATCAACTTTATTTCACCAAATTCATGAAAAAATGTTGGAATTTGACCCCAATTTTCATATAATTCTTCAAAAGGTGCCATCTGTATACTTGTTTGAAAATTGTTATTATAAGAAAACTCAACCAAAGAAAGATGTCGATTAGAACTTCCCTAGTAATCCACTGAACAAGCTCGAAGCATATATTACAATACCTGAATTGTCCACTTTGACTATCCATTATATTGAGGATAAAAAGAAATACTGAAATTTTATTTAGTTCCCAATGATTTATAAAGGCATTTCCAAAAGTTAAAAGTGAACCTGTGATCATGATCAGATACAATAGAGAGAGAAACTACATTTAACTTAACTATCTCTTTGAGGTATAGCTGAGAAAGATGATCTAAATACATAATATATTGAATAGAAATAAAGTGTACGTATTTATTTAGTCGATAAATAATAAACCAAATCACATTGTTACCTAAAGAAGTTTTTAGTAACACCACTATAAAATCTGTGGATATATTTTCCCATTTCCACTTTGGAACTAGAAAAGGATAAAGAAAACCTTTTGGTAACTATAATTGTTCTTTTACCTATTGAAAAGTCAAACATATCATAGTAAAATCATCAATATCTCTTTTCATTCTATCCCACTAGTAATACTCCTGAAGGTATCTGTACATCTTAGTGCTTCTAGGATGAACTAAAAATAGAAAACTATGAGATTCAATTAATAACTATTTCTTAAAATGTGAATCATAAATAACACATAATCTCTTCACAAATCTCAAAACATAATCTTTATCGATGCTAAAATATGAAAAAAATACCATTTTTAGCCAATTTTAACTTTTTTGTAACTCATGATCTTCCTTATGTGCTTGCCTAATTTTGTCTGATAGATATGATTACACCGACACATAAAACAATACAGACGAATTTCCTACACCAACAACTTCCAAGAAAAAATTCATCAAATCATTAACCAAGGGTCCATGTTCCAAATATAACATGTAACATCACAGGTAAATAAAGAATATGAAATTATAATATATATCAATATTTTTGAATAAAATGTTAATATTACTTTAAAGGTAATGATATGATCAATGGCGTACCCAATACACAACAACAAGTTTCTTTGAAATCTTACATTGCACACTAATAATATAATAATACTATTTTAAATAATAGTTAACACCTAGCTGTTGTAATGGTGGGAATGAACATAAATAACTAAAAAATGATTAAATATTTCTGTTAAATATTTTTACATTTATCCAATAAATTTTAGAGGATTAAAATGCAAATGGATCCAATTTTAAGAATAAATACTCTTATAATTTTAAAAGATTGTTTTAACCGCCTCTTGATAGTGAACCCTTTTTAAATATACTTTTTGTCACTTTTATATGTTATATTTGACAAAATAAAATACTTCTTTATAATTGGGACATTGAAATTTACTTCGGATAAATTTTTGGTATTTTTTTGACAATGTTCATTTTTTTAATGAATAGTTGAAAATACTGCATTTTACCTCACAACTGCTTTTTCATCTAATTTATTTATATAGTTATATTATCTTTTTAATCGGTTTTAAAGTTAAATCAGAATATATTTTTACCATTTAATATAATTGTGGTCATTAGAATTAATTTCACTTTGAAAATGGACATAAACAAGTGTCAATCTTTTGATAGATGTTGTTTCTTAAAAACACGCTATTTGTTTTGACAGCGGGAATTGATTATAAAATTAATTAATGCAACTTATATGTTTTTAATTTGGTAAAATTGATATCATTTTTGAATTTGGAATATCAAATAAAGCTTTGGGTGAATTTTTGGTATTTTTCTGACAAATGTTCATTTTTAATGAATAGTGAAAAATACTGCATTTTAATTCAAAAATGCCTTTTAATCCGATTTATTTATATAGTTAGATTGTAATTTTAATTGGTATTAAGGTGAAATTTAATTATTTTTTTATAATTTAATACAATTTTGGTCTTTGGATGTAATTTAACTTATAAATTGGATGTAAAAGAAAACCATTCTTTTGATAGATTTTACTTCCTAAAAACCCGTCTTTGGTTTTGGCAACGAGAATTATTCTAAATTAATTACTAAAATTTTTGTGTTTGTAATTTGATAAAATGGATTCCATATTTGTAATCTTAAGGTCCAAATTATGTAATTAAGACGCTTTTGTTTTTGGACATTATGAATAGTAATGATGATAATTATCTTTAATTATCGTGATTAATTAGTAATCAAGTAGTTAAGGGTTATAAAATAATATCATAATAATATAAAATGACCCCAACATGTGTTTTAATGCTACTAGTTGTATCCTGGAAGACCATGGGATTCCTTGTGCCAAACTGTGGGACCCCATAAAACCACTTTTGGGTGATAGTGACACTTTATCATTTTATGTTTTTAAAAGGGAAGTATAACCAAAGTATGTATCACCCAAGTAATTTTTTTTTAGTTTTGTATGTTTAAATGATCTCTTAGACTATAAATATTAATTGGAAATCTAAAAATATTTCCTAGATCATTGTATTTTTTTTATAATTTTTAGACATTAAATAAATTAACTTATTTATGACACCATGATGATGCAATGATTACCTCATTAATGGACGATTTAAATAAAATAAAAAGATAATGTAAAATCTAAGACTTAAACTTGTCAAAAACCTATTGGATGGGTGTATTTAGAAACCTTATCACCTTATCCTTGAAATATACCATTGTGGAACCTTTAAAATCCGAAACGTATTTTATAATAAAGTAACATTTTATAACATTCCAAGAGTGTCCCTCCTCCCTCTTATAAAAGGCCCCCACCTCTACCACCTTACCCACAACTCTCAAGCCATTGGATTGGCCAAACTCTTCTCATTTAATCTCTCCACATCCCTCTATTAATCATATAAGCCTTACCTTAGGTAGAAATCTCTTCAAGAAACCATTTTCGTTCAAACCAAGAGGAGTTACCCGATTTAAAGGTAATTTCTTCTCTTATGTACATTTGTTTTATTTTGCTTCTCCAACCCCCTAAAATATTTTTATTCCTTTATTTTGTAAAAAAACCAGTATATTTAATATAATAGTATGTTTTTATGTAAAATATTCTAGCTACACTTACACACACCACCGTCTAATGGTTAAAGAACATACTGTTTCTGTGGATGATGAATTACTGCCTCACGAAACGATGATTGTTCAATATTCTCTTAACACCTTTCATGGTGGACATTATGATTTCACTATATTTTATATATGATATATATGGTATTTATGTTTTCTATATGATTATTTATTTTATATTTAATACATACCTTTATTCTTTTCATGTTGTGCAAATGCGATAATTTCATACGAGGAAGTGTGGACTACCGCCCCCTCAAGTGATGTGACTCGTTCATGCAATACATGGAATGTATAAAGAATGAAATTAATGAACATATGTGACCTATATAACATATATATTATACTGGAATTATAATATATATATCTCTCATTTATTTTTAATTCCATTAATATGACAAAGAAATGAAAGTAGCGTTCATGCGTACGTACAGCTTACCGTCTCCATGAACGGTGCATTTCATTTCTTTTTATCTATAAATGTTATGGAATAGTAAAAAATGAATATTTACAGGATATATATGATATTTAAATAATTAATACTATTCTGTAGATGATTTATTTATAACTACATGGAAAATCATTTTCAAACAAGTTCATTTTTGACTCATGTACCAAACATCGACAAAAACATCTGATATAAACTCGCAAAACTAACTAATTATTATAACATTATAATATGTGATATGAATTGAATAATAAACTTTAAATGAGGTCCTTAAGCAATTATAAATTGACCAAAGTATATTATTCAGGAATATAAATAAACGAACAAGATAAGTCAGACTTGAGGTAAGGGATCCTACCTCTCTCTTTCTTTTTAAGTAATCTATTTTATGTCATTTCTTTTAAGATCATCATTATTATGTTTGGGGATGTTATTTTTTATTTCTCATTCTTTACTTTTTATTTTCATATTATGAGAGACCCCATTTGATCTCATAAATCCATTTTTGGAAGTTTTAAGTGGCGTCATTAGGCTTCCGAGTTTTCGTAAGGGATTTTTCATCTCACTTTTATTCCCGTGAGATTTATGCTATGTTTTCCTCCATTTACTTTGAGTGGTGTATGTACTGCCCATTATTCTACTCTTTGTGTAATATAATTTCGTTTATTATTATTTACAATAATGTTTTATAGTCCTTCTTTCATGGGGTGTATGTTCTGAAATTTACCGAAGTCGGTATGGGACTTTGTCTCAATCTCCTTTCATTGAGGCATATTTTGTTTTATACACGACTTTATTTTATATGGTGTATAAACCCATTTGACTTTTACTTTTATTAAAAAGGAATCTTTTTTTACAAATCATTTTACTAAATGACAAAAAGGAATGTTTTGTCTTACGTATGCGGCGAAAACGACTTCTCCGCCGCCGTGACCATTATTTGAGTTTCAGCTTCCTCTACAAGCCGTAACTTTTTTTAAAATGAAAAAAATAAATACCATGTTTTACTTTTCTTTTATTTTGGTATTGAAAATGGTTTTGATAATGTTTTGATTATATAAATATGATTTTGATATATTGTGATTGAAATGTGGAAATGTTATGTTTCCTTTATGCATGTTTTATGTGATACGATTATGTTATGGTTCTTGGGAATCGTTTATAAAGACGGGTGGTTCCATGATAAACTAAAGGAGGGTGAGCCCGTGATAGCTCTCCAATGCATTGGGTAACACGAAGGAGTTAAATGCTATTGTTTCTCCGAAGAGATTTAGGGAATATACTGTGATGGGTATTCCAAACGTAACCATGAGGGTTACTAACTATGTAAGAATGTTATGAATGCCTCAAGTTACCTTTACGTCTTATGATTTCTATGTGTTATTCATAAATCTTATAATTTGATGAGGTTTGTTAAAGTGGTTATGTTTGAAGAGTATAGTATGATTTCATTGATTCTTATGTATACATGGACTAATGTTTTCTTTCTATATTTTTATATCCTTTACTGAGATATTTATGATCATCCCAAGTTTTTGAAATGTTTTCCACAAGACTTAAAGATGAATAGGGTCAAGGATGAGATCAAGGAAAGACAAGCTATCTAAAACATGGAACTAGACATTTTTCTTTTTAAGAGTTTTTGTTTTATGATGGAAACTGAGTAGAAGTGTCTACTTTGTTATCTTGTGATATGGAATAGTTATGTCCTAATTCTCTCAAACTCTAAACCTGAAAAGATCCTCAATGTGAATTATTCATTTAGTTCAAGATTAAGTAATGTTTTAAGGCTGGGTCCTTATAGTTGGTATCAGAGGTCAGTTAAGAAAACTTTAGGGATTAGGAGTTTTCGTTAAACACATGATTAGTCCCTATGTTTATTATCTTAGTTAAATCCTTGTTTCATAACTTTTTCAGATCAAGAAAATGGAAGGAGGAGGATCTCAAACGACATTCTTATATCTTCCTGATGACTTGCTTGCAATAATTATTGAAAAGTCATGTTCGAATGATTGTTAAAATTTTTATAGCATACAACTCACTTGCAAGAAGCTGTTTGAGATATCAAACACCTCCACTATACCTCGTTATCATCGTGGATCATGGGTTGTATTTAGACAAATCCTATTTTCACAATATTCTCATATTTTCAAGAAAGGTAGATATTATCAAGGTATTTTCAAATATTTTACCTTATCACAAGATTTTGAAGCATATTATGATTTTAAAGAAGGTGTTGAAGAAGGAGACCCTTGTGCAACCTATTTATATTTTCTTTTAAAATATAGTCTTTCAGTACATACCTATGGTATTTTAAAAGGACCATTAATTGAAAGTTTCAACTCAAATTCGGTCAGACTATTTTATAGAAATCATGTCTTATCAGAAGTTTTGAAATTATATGTCATACATGATTATTTTCCAAAATTGTGTTTCTGTGAACACCCATATGACCCATGTTGTACAAGGTGTATTAGGATGGAGGAAGTAAATGATTTTGAAGGATCTCTAAGTCATTTTTGTGATGCATGGACCTTCTACCTACGTGAACAAGATGACGATGAAACCAAATGGACAACATGATCAAGGTATGATGTTATTCTTTTTTGGGGATCATTTTATTTTGTCTTATGATGGTGAAATAATACTTCAAGAATTAATATGTTGAGATCATAATGAATTTGGATGAAAATGAGAGGTATAATGAGACCATTGAGGTTAAAACATGTTAGGGTTATTTTGGAGATTTATAAAAAGGGCAACCCATAAGATGGGTGACAACCCGTCGCGTCTGGAAAGGCCACATGAATCGAACCCACAACCGAAGGGCGACAAGGGCACATGGCCTACCACTAGCCTATGTGAAGTCCCTCGTTATTATGACTTATACTATTTAGTTAAATGATTTTATGGATCAAGAATATGTTGATTTTGGGAACTTATGTTTTATTAAAGGGATATCCTTAGTGTAGGAAAATGATTTGGTGACTGAGTAATAAAGGTTATTTTGGAAGATGTTCTCTCTTTCATGGAAACAATATATGCCTATAGAAAATAGAATACTTTGGGATTTCAATTGAGGAGAAATGATGGAATTTTATTTTGGAAGAATCTATGTTTTTATTGTGGACATATGAGGATTTGGTTTATTTATGAAAATTAATAATCTATCATGGAGAATATGGGATTAGGATAATTACTTTTCAATACGAGACTTTAAGAGAAACTGATGTTATTTGGAGATAAATGCTAAGATTTAACTTGGAAGACTATGTGATAAAATCTTTCAGAGATTTGTGTTTCAATATTAGTTTTGATTACTTTGAATAATTTTATGGATAACTATTTATTGAATGGTCTTTGATGAACTTTTGGTTTTGTTGGACAAATTTTGGAGATTAAGAGTAGTTTTTCTTTTTGTAAAAGATTATCCTTTTTAGGGATTATCTAATCTTGTACTAACCATTTTGGTTTTTCTTAAGGTCTAAAGAAATGGGAAATATATATTTCATCTTTTTTGGATTATGTGATTCTCTCAAAGTTTATTTTAGAACTCTTAATGCGAACACGTCTTCCTAAAAACTCATCTTTTGCAGGAAATATGAGTTTTTGTTAAAAATCTAGTAAAAGATGAAAGTATACATGACAAGTAAGTATGTTTCCTTATGTTTTAGTTAATCCCATAAATAAATTATTCAATGAAAAGAAACTTAAAACAAAAATATTGTCTGTTAAATTTTCCTACGGGGGAATCAAATACCGTTTAACCCACCACAAGTTTGTGATTTTCTGGTGGTTAACTTTCTCCTAATCATGTTTTCTATCACTATCCATCAGAACTTGACCCTTTGTTTTTTTCTTCCATATCTATGTTTTCATACATGGAATCCTAGTATGGGTTAACTAGGGTGACCTTTTTACTTCTCTTTATTTCTTTCGAAGTGACAGTTTTACTAACTCTTTTTCCGATGTGAGACTTTCAATGAATTTTCTATGCCCAATTTTAAAATTGCGAGGACACAATTTCGAAAAGGGGGGAAGAATGTAACATCCCGAGTAAATAAAGAATATTTAATTCTAATATATATCAATATTTGTGAATAAAATGTTAATATTACTTTAAAGGGAATGATATGCTCGAAGGCGTACCCAATACGCAAGAATGAGTTTGTTTGAAATCTTACGTTGCACACTAATAATATAATAATACTATTTTAAATAATAGTTAATGCCTAGCTGTTGTAATAGAGGGAATGAACAGAACTAACTAAAAAATGATTACATATTTTGTTAAATATTTTTACATTTATCCAATAAATTTTAGAGGCTTAAAATGCAAAAGGATCCAATTTTAAGAATAAAAACTCTTATAATTTTAAAAGATTGTTTTAACCACCTCTTGATGGTGAACCCTTTTTAAATCTACCTTTGTCACTTTTATATATTATATTTGAAAAAATAAAGTCCTTCTTTAGAATTGTAACATTGAAATTTACTTCGGATAAATTTTTGGTATTTTTCTGACAATGTTCATTTTTTAATGAATAGTGGAAAATACTGCATTTTACCTCAAAACTGCTTTTTCATCTAATTTATTTCTATGGTTATATTACCTTTTTAATCGGTTTTAAAGTTAAATCATAATATATTTTTACCATTTAATCCAATGGTGGTCATTAGAATTAACTTCACTTTGTAAATGGACATAAACAAGTGTCAATCTTTTGATAGATGTTGTTTCTTAAAAACACGCTATCTGTTTTGACAACGGGAATTGATTATAAAATTAATTAATGAAACTTATATGTTTTTAATTTGGTAAAATTGATATCATTTTTGAATTTGGAATATTAAATAAATATTAGGGTGAATTTTTTGTATTTTTCTGATAAATGTTCATTTTTGATGAATAGTGAAAAATACTGCATTTTAATTCACAACTGCCTTTTCATCCGATTTATTTATATAGTTATATTGTAATTTTAATTAGTCTTAAGGTGTAATTTAATTATTTTTTTATAATTTAATACAATTTTTTTCTTTGGATGTAATTTCACTTATAAATTGGATGTAAAAGAAAATCAATCTTTTTATAGATTTTACTTCCTAAAAACCGTCTTTGGTTTTGACAACGAGAATTATTTTAAATTAATTACTACAATTTTTGTGTTTGGAATTTGATAAAATGGATTATATATTAGGAATCATAAGGTCCAAATTATGTAATTAATATGTTTTTGTTTTTGGACATTATGAATAGTAACGACGGTAATTATCTTTAATTATCGTGATTAATTAGTAATCAGGTAGTTAAGGGTAATAAAATAATATAATAATAATATAAAATGACCCCAACATGTGTACTAATGCTACAGGTTGTGTTATGGCCGACCATGGGATTCCTTGTGAAAAACTTTGGGACCCCATAGAATCACTTTTGGGTGATAGTGACACTTTATCATTTTATGTTTTTAAAAGGAAAGTATAACCAAAGTATGTATCACCCAAGTAAAACAATTTTATTTATTTCTATGTAAATGATATCTTAGAATATAAATATTCATTGGAAAGATAAAAATATTTCCTAAATCATGGTATTTTTTTATAATTTTTAGACATTAAATAAATTAACTTATTTATGACACCATGATGATGCAGCGATAACATCATTAATGGACGATTTAAATAAAATGAAAAGATAATGTAAAATCTAAGACTTAAAATGTAAAAAACCTATTGGATGGGTGAATTTAGAAACATTATCACCTTATCCTCTAAATATATCATTGCGGGACCTTTAAAATCTGAAAATCATTTTATAATAAAGTAACATTTTATAACATTCCAGGAGTACCCCTCCTCCCTCTTATAAGAGGCCCCCACCTCTACCACCTTACCCACACCTCTAAAGCTATTGGATCGGCCAAAATCTGCTCATTTCATCTCTCCACATCCCTCTCTTCATCATATAAGCCTTACCTTAGGCAGAAATCTTTTCAAGAAACCGTTTTGTTTCAAACTAAGAGGAGTTACCCGATTTAAGGGTAATGTCTTCTCTTATGTTCATTTGTTTTATTTTTCTTCTCCAACCCCCTAAACTATTTTTATTCCTTTATTTTGTAAAAAAAATTATCTTCAATATAATAGGATGTTTTTATGAGAAATATTCGAGCTACACTTACACACACCTCCATCTAATGGTTAAAGAACATACTGTTTCTGTGGATGGCGAATTACTGCCTCACGAAACGATGATTGTTCAAACTTCTCTTAACACCTTTCATGGTGGCCATTATGATGTCAATGTATTTTATATATTATATATATGGTATTTATGTTTTCTATATTCTTCTGTATTTTATATTTAAAACATAGCTTTATGCTTTTCATGTTGTGGAAATGCGATAATTTAATACGAGGAAGTGTAGACTACCACCCCCTCAAGTGATGTGACTCGTTCATAAAATACATGGAATGTATAAATAATGAAATTAATGAAAATATGTGACCTATATAACATATATATCATACTATAATTATAATATATATATCTCTCATTTATTTTTAATTCCATTAATATGACAAAGAAATGAAAGTAGCGTTCATGCGTACGTATGGACTACCGTCTCAATGAACGGTGAATTTCATTTATTTTTGTCTCCAAATGTTATGGAATAGTATAAAATGAATATGTACTAGATATATATTATATTTAAATCATTAATAATATTCTGGAGATGATTTACTTATAACTTCATGGAGAATCATTTTCAAACAAGTTCATTTTTGACTCATGTACCAAACATCGACAAAAATATCTGATATGAAATCACATAATTAACTAATTATTATTACATTATAATATCTGATATGAATTTAATAATAAAATTTAAATGATCTCCTTAAGTAATTATAAATTTACCAAAGTTTATTATTCAGGAATATAAAGAAACGAACAAGACAAGTCGGACTTGAGGTAAGAGATCCTACCTCTCTCTTTCTTTTCAAGTACTCCATTTTTTGTCATTTATTTTAAGCTCATATTTTTTATGTTTTGGTATGTTATTTTATATTCCTAATTATTTACTTTTTATGTTCATATTATTAGATACCCCATTTGATCTCATAAATCCATTTTTGGATGTTTTAAGTGGCGTCATTAGGCAGCCGAGTTTTCGTAAGGGATTTTTCATCTCACTTTTATTCCCGTGAGATTTATGCTACATTTTACACCATTTACTTTGAGTGGTGTATGTACTAACCATTATTCTACTCTTTTTGTAATATAATTTCATTTATGAGTATTTACATCAATGTTGTATAGTCCTTCTTTCATGGGGTGTACGTTTTGAAAGTTACCCAAGTCGGTATGGGACTTCGTCTCAATCTCCTTTCATTGAGGCATATTTTGTTTTATACACAACTTTCTTTTATACAGTGTATAAGACCCTTTGACTTTTAATTTTCTTCAAAAGGAATCTTTTTGTATGAAGTGTTTTACTAAATGGAAAAAAGGAATGTTTTGTCTTATGTATGCAGCGACAACGACTTCTCCTCCGCCGTGACCATTATTTGAGTTTCAGCTTCTTCTACAAGCCATAACTTTTTTTAAAATGAAAAAAATATACCATGTTTTAATTTTATTTTATTTTTGGTATTGGAAATGGTTTTGATAATTTTTTGATTATATCAATATGATTTTGATATCTTGTGATTGAAAATGTGGAAGTGTTATGTTTCCTTTATGCATGTTTTATGTGATACGATTATGTTATGGTTCTTGGGAATTGTTTATGAAGATGGGTGGTTCCATGATAAACTAAGGGCCGGTGAGCCCGTGATAGCTCTCTAATGCATTGGGTAACACGAAGGAGTTAAACAAAAAGGTTTCTCTGAAGAGATTTAGGGAATATACTGTGATGGGTATTCCAAACATAACCATGAGGGTTACTCCCTACGTAAGAATGTTATGAATGCCTCAAGTTACCTTCACGTATTATGATTTATATGAGTTATTCATACATCTTATAATTTCATGAGGTTTGTTAAAGTTCTTATGTTTTAAGAGTAAAGTATGATTTCATTGATTCTTATGTATACATGGACTAATATTTTCTTTCTATATTTTTTATATCCCTTACTGATCTTTTTATGCTCATCCCAAGTTTTTGAAATGATTTTCGTAGGACTTAAAGATAAATAGTGTCAAAGATGGGATCAAGGAAAGACAAGCTATCTAAAACATGGAACTAGACATGTTTATTTTTAAGAGTTTTTTTATGATGGAAACTGAGTAGAAGTGTCTACTTTGTTATCTTGTGAGATGCAATAGTTATGTCCTAATTCTCTAAAACTCTAAACCTGAAAAGATTCTCAATGTGAATTATTCATTTAATTCAAGATTAAGTAATGTTTTAAGGCTGGGTCCTTATAGTTGGTATCAGAGGTCAGTTTAGACAACTTTAGGGATTATGAGTTTTCATTAAACACATGATTAGTCCATATGTTTATTATCTTAGGCAAATCCTTGTTTTATAACTTTTTCAGATCAAGGAAATGGAAGGAGGAGGATCTCAAATGACATTCTTATCTCTTCCTAATGACTTGCTTGCAATAATTATTGCAAAGTCATGTTCAGATGATTGTGAAACTTTTTTTAGCATACAACTCACTTGCAAGAAGCTATTTGAGATATCAAACACCTCCAATATACCTCGTTATCAACGTGGATCATGGGTTGTATTTAGACAGATCCTATTTTCATAATATTCTCATATTTTCAAGAAAGGTAGATATTATCAAGGAATTTTCAAATATTTTACCTTATCACAAGATTTTGAAGCATATTATGATTTTAAAGAAGGTGCTCAATAAGGAGACCCTTGTGAAACCTATTTATATTTTCTTTTAAAATATAGTCTCTCAGCACATACCTATGATATTTTAAAAGGAACATTAATTGAAAGTTTCATCTCAAATTCGGTCAGACTAATTTATAGAAATCACATCTTATCAGATGTTTTGAAATTATATGTCATACATGATTATTTTCCAAAATTTTTTTTCCGTGAACAACCATATGAACCATGTTGTACAAGGTGTATTTGGATGGGGGAAGAAAATGATTTTGAAGGATCTCTAAGTCATTTTTATGATGCATGGACCTTCTAACTATGTGAATAAGATGATGATGAAACCAAATGGACACTATGATCAAGGTATGATGTTCTACTTTTTTGGGGATCATTTTAATTTATCTTATGATGGTGAAATAAGACTTAAAGAATTAAGATGTTGAGATCATAATGAATTTGGAAGAAAATGAGAGGTATAATAAAACCATTGAGGCTAAAACATGTTAGGGTTATTTTTTAGATTTATAAAAAGGACAACCCATAAGATGGGTGACAACCCGTCATGTTCGGAAAGGCCACATGAATCGAACACACAACCGAAGAGCGACAAGGGCGCATGGCCTACCACTAGCCTATGTGAAGTCCCTGGATAGTATGACTTATAATTTTTAGTTAAATTATTTTATAGATCAAGAATAAGTTGATTTTGGGAACTTATGTTTTATTAAATGGATATCCTTAGCATAGGAAAATTATTTGGTGACTGAGTAGTAAATGTTATTTTGGAAGATGTTCTCTCTTTTTTGGAAACAATATATGCCTATAGAAAATAGAATACTTTGGGATTTAAATTGAGGAGAAATGGTGGAATTTTATTTTGGAAGAATCTATGTTTTTATTGTGGACATATGATGATTTGGTTTATTTATGAAAATGATTAACCTATCATGGGGAATATGGTATTAGGATAATTACTTTTCAATACGGTACTTTAATAGAAACTGATGTTATTTGGAGATAAATGATAAGATTTAACTTGGAAGACTATGTGATCAAATCCTTTAGAGATTTGGGTTTCAGTCTTAGTTTTGATTACTTTGAAGAATTTTATAGATAATGGTTTATTGAATGGTCTTTGATGAACTTTTGGTTTTGTTGGACAAATTTTGGGGATTAAGAGTAGTTTTTCTTTTTGTAAAAGATTTTCCTTTTTGCCGATTATCTAATCTTGTACTAACCATTTTGGTTTTTCTTATGGTCTAAAGACATGAGAAATATATAGTTCATATTTTGTGGATTATGTGATTCTCTCGAAGTTGATTTTAACACTCTTAATGCGAACAAGTCTTTCTAAATACTCAACTTTTGGAGGAAATATGAGTTTGTATTAAAAATATAGTAAAAGATGAAAGTCTACATGACAAGTAAGTATGTTTACTTATGTTTTAGTCAATCCCATTAATAAATTATTCAATTAAAAGAAACTTAAAACAAGAACGTTTTATGTTAAATTTACCTACAGGGGAATCAAATACCGTTTAACCCATCACAAGTTTGTGATTTTCTGGTGGTTAACTTTCTCCAAATCATGTTTTCTATCACTCTCTATCAAAACTTGAACCTTTTTTTTTCTTCCATATCCATGTTTTCCTACATGGAATCATAGTTGGGTTAACTAGGGTGACCTTTGTACTTCTCTTTATTTCTTTTAAAGTGATAGTTTTACTGACTCTTTTTCCGATGTGGGACTTTCAAAGAAGTTTCTGCGCCCAATTTTAAAATTGCGAGGATGTAATTTCCAAAAGGGGGGAAGGATATAAGATCCCAGGTAAATAAAGAATATGACATTCTAATATATATCAATATTTGTGAATAAAATTTTAATATTACTTTAAAGGGAATGATATGCTCGATGGGGTACCCAATACGCAACAATAAGTTTCTTTGAAATCTTACGTTGCACACTAATAATATAATAATACTATTTTAAATAATAGTTAATGTAACGCCCTGACCCCAGCTACCCAGAGTTGGTGCATTACTTCGTAACATTGGCATGATCACAAAAGATCAAGTCTCGAAAGACCGATTAGTTTAGTAGCCTTGGAAACACTAGATACATTCATAAGTCTTTCATTACATCATAAAGTAAAACAAAACTAAAACAACATATTGTATTCATATCCCCTCACACTATCCCTACAGGTCATTCATAATATACTTCTTCAAATCCTGGAAAACATTAAAACATTTAAAGGGGTGAGCTCAGATGCTCAGTAAGGATAACGATATTGCGGAAGCTTTCATAAATAAAAATTAACAATTAAGGCAATGTATAACTAAACAAAAGCCTTATTAAACTTGAACTTCAACATAATATGGAAAAAGTAAAATCAAATAATGCCACTTACTTACTCACACGGATATTCTACTAGACGAATAATCACATGAAAGATCAATAACCACTTTCATAATGAGGGAATGTATAATGCCAGACATTCTGAAACATTTTGTCAAGGCCTCGGCCAAGATGTCTAAAATGATTAAGGACTCGGCCAAAACCATAAATCAAATTGGGAAAGGGCCTCGGACAATTCCACGTCTAGTTGTCTCATGAGACCTACCGATGCATCGAGGAGCTATTGCGGGCTCCACCCGTCACTTATTAAGTCCAATACATTCCTCATATGAACAGGTTTAAACATCTCATAAACCATAACATAATCGTATCACATAAAACATGCATAAAGGAAACATAACATTTCCACATTTCAATCACAAGATATCAATACAACACATTGATATAATAAAAACGCTTTCAAAACCATTTTCAATACCAAAATAAAAGAAAAGTATAACATGGTATTTATTTTTCATTAAAAAAAGGGTATAGCTTGTAGAGGAACCCGAAACTCAAATAGTGGTCACGGTGGCGGAGAAGTCGTTGTCGCCGCATACGTACGACAAAAACATTCCCTTTTGTCGTTTATTAAATGCTTCGTATAAAAAAGATTCCTTTTGAATAAACGTAAAAGTCAAAGTGGTTTATACACCGTATAAAATAAATTTGTGTATAAAACCAAATATGCCTCAATGAAAGGAGATTGAGACGAAGTCCTTACGAAGATCATTTTAAAATAAAATATATATATTATGTGTATTCACTATAGGTACACATAAAGAAAGTAAAAATACAAAATAAGACATAATAATATCATGACATAATTTGAAAGTAGGAGATTAACCCAAAGAATGGAAGTTGGGTTAAGAAGTTCGCTTACCTTGTGTCCGATTTGATTCGACCATTCTTTAACCTCCTGAATAATAAAATAGAGTTAATATCTACCATTTTCAATTTCATTATCCTTTTTATATCACTTATTACAATGTTATCAACATTATGTAATTATTTAAGTTAATAACGGTCGTTTTGTCGATTTTTGGTACTTGAGTCAACAATAAACTTCTTATAATTACAAGTTGTTTATGTGGTAGAATATACATTATCTCCAGAATTATATTCATGATTTAGATTTCATATATATCATATATATCCAGTATATACATTCATTTATAATATTACGTAACATTTAGAGGTAAAAATAAAATGCACTGTTCATGGAGACAGTAAGCCGTACGTACACATGAACGCTACTTTCATTTCTATTTAATATTTAATGGAATGAAATCATAATTATATAAAGGTATAATATAGTTCCAGTATAATATCATATATAATATCATTTACTCCATCCTTTATACATCCCACATATGGAATTAACGATTCACATCACTTTGAGGGGGCGGTAGTCCGCACTTCCTAAAATGAAATTATCGCGTTTACCCATAATGGAAATCATAAAGTATGCCATAAATGAGAAATAAAGAAGCATAAGTAAAACATAAACATATTATATATCATATATACATATAGTGACATCTTAATGTCCACCTTTGAAGGTGTTATATGAGTGTTGAACAATCATCGTTTCGTGAGGCAGAAATTCGCCATCCACAGAAACCGTATGTTCTTTAACCATTAGATGTAGGTGTGTGTAATTGTAGCTCGAATAATTCTTATAACAACATCCTAGTATATTGAGTATACTGCTGTTGTTACAAAAAAAATTAATAAAAAGAGTTTATGGGGTTGGAGAAGAAAAATAAAACAAAACAACATTAGAGAAGACATTACCTCAAAATCGGGTAACTCTTTTTGATTTGAGCCAAAGGCTTCCTTGGGAAGAGTTCTGCCCAAAGTGAGGCTTCTAGGAGTAATAGGGAGAATTTGGGAGAGTATTTGGGCAGGGGTTGGCCGAGCCAAATGGCTTGAAAGCGTGAATGAGGTGGTAGAGGTGGGGGCCTTTTATAAGAGGAGAGGAGGGGCACTCTTGGAAAGTAAGGAAATTTTACATTATTATACAATGCTTTTCGGATTCTAAAGGTCCCACACTTATATAATTCGTGTCTAAGGTGATAAGGGTTCTAAATCTACCCATCCAATAGTCTTTGGACAAGTGTAATCCTTGTATTGTACATTATCTTTTCATTTTATTAAAATCGTTAAATAATGAGGTCATCGCTGCATCATAATGATGTCATAAATAATTTAAATTATTTAATGTCTAAAAATTATAAAAAAAATACTATTATGTAGGAAATCTTTTTGTCTTTCCAATGACTATTTATAGTCAAAAATATTACTTGTATAACCCCATGTAAAAATTGTTTTAGTAAAAAATTTCATGTTTGTGTCATTTTTTACTTTAACATTAAATAAAAGGTATTTATGTCATTTTCCAACTAAAGTGGCTCCATGGGGTCCCCAAGTTGACCCATGGATTGTCTTGGTCGGCCATGGCACATCCAATGTGGGTAGGACATGTGTCAAGCTCATCTCATATTATTAAAACATTATTTTTACCTTAATCTACACTAATTACCTCTAATCGCGATTAAGAACTTGAAAGTTACTATTCACCAAAAATTATTTTAATCTCATTGAACCACATTTTACTTCTTAATGACAACCATGTATGTTGTATTTTTGAAAATAAAATCACAGAAGTGGTAATATTTCATTTAAACGAAAAATCAGTTATTTAACTACCACTCAGTGGTTTCACTATTCATCAAAAATTGAAGTTTTTCAGAACAATGCCAAAATTTCACCCTAAGCTATAATTGATATTCCGAATTAAAAAATGATGTCTATTTTACAAAATTACAAACATATAAGTTGCATTAATTAATTTTATAATTAATTCCCGCTGTCACAACAAATAGCGTGTTTTTAAGAAATAATTTATATCAAAAGATTGGCAATTGTTTATGTCAAATTTCAATGTTAAATTAATTCTAATGAACACCATTGGATAAAATTGTAAAAATATATTCTAATTATACTTTAAAACCACTAAATAGTATAATTTATCACTATAAATTATTTTGATTAAAAAAGTTGTTTTTAAGTATTTTTCACTATTCATAAAAAATTAGAAGTTCTCAGAAAAATACCAAAAATTCAACATAGGCTAATTTCGATATTCCGAATCCAAAAATGAAGTCCATTTTGAAATATAAAATTTCTATAATTTTAAAAGTGGTTATTACTATTCATAACGGCTACTTTGATTAGTCGCGGTGTTTTAGAACTCGAAGTTGCGTACAATGCAAGCTATTGCATTATTGAATGAGAAGCGTATTGTGGAAGCTCGGGGTGTTACATTCTCCCCTCCTTCAATAAATTGCATCCTCGCAATTTGAAATTTTTCTTGGAAAATAAAAGGTTGAAAATAGAAAATACCTTTGTGGAAAACCCACATCGGAAATAAGATTAATAAAATTTAGCCTTAATAAGAGAGAAAGGGAAATGAAAAAGTCACCACCCAATTATGATCTTGATTAGGAGATCATTGGTGGAAATTAGAGACATATAATTGGAGGAAAAACGTAAATATTTGTAGGGAGTGATTGAGGTCATCAATCACAATCAACTGTAAAATTGAGGGCCTCAAAGCCTTCAATCTATGTTAATTTAAAATATCATCAGTTCAACAAGACATAAGGTATTAGGATAACACATTTTTTTGTTTTAATATCCCTTTACTAAAGTTTAAGAATTAATTTATTCATTGAATAAGAGATAGGTATATATATATTTATGCTTGACAATTAGAGTTTCAACCTTCAACTCATCTTTCACTCAAAAAGATAATAGAAATCAAAAATATTATACTTATCCTAATTGTATAAGGTTCCAAATGTTAACACATACCATTTAGATTAGTAAAATTATTTTGTAATAACCGGGGACTTCCTGTAGGATAGTGGTAGGAAATAAAGGCCTGTCGCACTATGATTGTGGGTTCGATTCCTGCAGCTTTGTCCGACGCGACGGGTTATGCCCCACCCTGCAGGTTGTCCTTTTCCTAAAACTATAGTATCATAATATTCTAAAAATAATCTTCATAAATTTTTTAACATTAAACAATACTATCCAAAGATCAACTTAATCCAGTCCAACCTTAATCCACTCCAACCTTTATAGTTATCCAAAATACCTCTCTCCAGACTTTCTCTAAAAGGTCTCTTAATTCCAAAATCAATTTATCAGATTCCCCAAACAAAGTAAAGTTTCTCTTATTGTCACATACTAAAAATATAATTACCTTCAACATATTAAAACCTTACTAAAATCAACAAGTACTGCAGTACAATCCTTATATATATATATATCACATTATTCTAATAACCAGAATATAATCCATGAGTCCAAAAGCACCAATACATTAGTTATTCTGGTTCAACTGTAGTAACAGGATAAGATTGTCCTTGATCCCTTGGCCTTTTCTGAGGTAAGTTTCCCTGACGCTTAGGACATTCATTTGCATAATGACCCATTTCTCTACAATTGTAGCATTCAACTTTGATAGCCTCTTTCTTTCCCTTGCAATCACGAGCCTGGTGACCCTTTTCTCCACATTTATAACAAACTCCCATTCCTTTTAGGCAAGTACCAGGGTGATTCTTCCCACAATTATCACATAATGGAAAATCCTTCTTTCCCTTTTTCCCTTTATCTGTCTCTTGTTCCACCGTTCTCTTCTTCTCTTGCTTTACTTTGTTGTCATAAGACTTAGAGAATTCCTTTTCTGTCTTGATAGAACACGAGACAATATCTTTGTATGACGAGAAGGTTTGTGAGACTAATGCTCGACGGAGAAATGGTTTTAACCCATCAAAGAAATGATCAATATTACTTCTTGGGTTACGTATATAATCTGCAGCATACCTCGCCATCCTTGTAAAGTTGGCCTCATACTTTGCGACATTCTCATCCTCCTTTTGTCTCAGACTCAGAAATTGCCTTTCCATATCTGCTCGATGGTCATGAGGAAAGTATTTTTCTAAGAAAATATCTTTGAACTCCCTCCATTCCATATTCGATAAGTCATCATCTTCCTTTGTATTTTGAATCAATGACCACCATTGATCGGCATCTCCAGTGAGGCGGTAAACTGCCATGATAACCTTCTCCCTTTCGCTACTCCCCAAGACGTGGAATATTTTCTCTAAGGTGTTTATCCATTGCTCAGCTACTAACGGATTTTTACCCCCATTAAATGTTGGTGGTTGTTGCCTCATGAAGTGGTCTAACATTGATCCTCCACATTGTGGATCAGGGTGATCCATACGAGTAAGGTTATTATTCATAACCTGAGTGAGTTGTCCCAGTATGGTAATAAGTTGATCAGCACCAGTTGTATCTCCAGATCCACAATAATTATCTTGAGCAGGAGGGAAATCCCTACACGGAGTGCGTGCATTGATACGGTTTCCATTCCTTCCACTAGGCGCCATTTCTAAACAATGACATAAAGTAGATTAGTTTATGAAATAAAATACATAATTCCATATTTGTAAAACACTTTACATAAATTGAACTATTTATGGATATAATCCATAATCATAAAAAGAAATGTTTTCTTTGAGGAAGTATATACTCATAACCCTTCATAGTGGTTTGTAATGAAAATGAGAATTATCCTAAGAATATCCCCCAGGAGTGTCGTAACCAAGAGTGCAGCAAGGCCCGTTATCGTGCACCAGTTCCCGTTCGAGTCTAGCTCAAAGTAGTGTTTTCGGGTTTTACCCCTAGGTACATCTGTGCCAGAGCCGCCTCTACCTGCTCGTATCCAGACAAGGATGTATTGCTCGGAAAACTCACAAAATCTCTATAATACCAAAATTCTAGGAAGTTCTTCTATACTAATCTTTAAAGTCTATCTTCGGGATATGTGCTCTAATCAGAGTTTATCTAAATCTAGCTCCCAAGGTTAGTACTAAACTGCCTCTAATACCAACTGTAACGCCCCTACCCCAGCTACCCAGAGTCGGTGCATTACTTCGTAACATTGGCATGATCACAAAAGATCAAGTCTCGAAATACCGATTAGTTTAGTAGCCTTGGAAACACTAGATACATTCATAAGTCTTTCATTACATCATAAAGTAAAACAAAACTACAACAACATATTGTCTTCATATCCCCTCATACTATCCTTGCAGGTCATTCATAATATACTTCTTCACATCCTGGAAAACATTAAAACATTGAAAGGGGTGATCTCAGATGCTCAGTAAGGATAACGATATTGCAGAAGCTTTCATAAATAAAAATTAACAATTAAGGCAATGTATAACTAAACAAAAGCCTTATTAAACTTGAACTTCAGCATAATATGGAAAAATTAAAATCAAATAATTCCACTTACTTACTCACATAGATATTCTACTAGACGAATAATCACATGAAAGATCAATAACCACTTTCATAATGAGGGAATGTATAATGCCAGACATTCTGAAACATTTTGTCAAGGCCTCAGCTAAGACGTCTAAAATGATTAAGGCCTCGGCCAAAACCATAAATCAAATTGGGAAAGGGCCTCGGCCAATTCCACGTCTAGTTGTCTCATGAGACCTACCGATGCATCGAGGAGCTATAGCGGGCTCCACCCGTCACTCATTAAGTCCAATACATTCCTCATATGAACAGGTTTAAACATCTCATAAACCATAACATAATCGTATCACATAAAACATGCATAAAGGAAACATAACATTTCCAAATTTCAATCACAAGATATGAATACAACACATTGATATAATAAAAATGCTTTCAAAACCATTTTCAATACCAAAATAAAAGAAAAGTATAACATGGTATTTATTTTTCATTAAAAAAAGGGTATGGCTTGTAGAGGAAGCCGAAACTCAAATAGTGGTCACGGCGGCGGAGAAGTCGTTGTCGCCACATACGTACGACAAAAACATTCCCTTTTGTCGTTTAGTAAATGCTTCGTATAAAAAATATTCCTTTTGAATAAACGTAAAAGTCAAAGTGGTTTATACACCGTATAAAAGAAATTTGTGTATAAAACCAAATATGCCTCAATGAAAGGAGATTGAGACGAAGTCCTTACGAAGATCATTTTAAAATAAAATATATATATTATGTGTATTCACTATAGGTACACATAAAGAAAGTAAAAATACAAAATAAGACATAATAATATCATGACATAATTTAAAAGTAGAAGATTAACCCAAATAATGGAAGTTGGGTTAAGAAGTTCCCTTACCTTGTGTCCGACTTGATTTGACCGTTATTTAACCTCATGAATAATAAACTAGAGTTAATATATACCATTTTCAATTTCATTATCCTTTTTATATCACTTATTACAATATTATGAACATTATGTAATTATTTAAGTTAATAACGGTCGTTTTGTCGATTTTTGGTACTTGAGTCAACAATAAACTTCTTCTAATTACAAGTTGTTTATGTGGTAGAATATCCATTATCTCCAGAATTATATTCATGATTTAGATGTCATATATATCATATATATCTAGTATATACATTCATTTATAATATTACGTAACATTTAGAGGTAAAAATGAAATGCACCGTTCATGGAGACGGTAAGCCGTACGTACGCATGAACGCTACTTTCATTTCTATTTCATATTTAATGGAATGAAATCAAAATTATATAAAGGTATAATATAGTTCCAGTATAATATCATATATAATATCATTTACTCCATCCTTTATACATCCCACATATGTCATTAACGATTCACATCACTTTGAGGGGGCGGTAGTCCGCACTTCCTAAAATGAAATTATCGCGTTTACCCATAATGGAAATCATAAAGTATGCCATAAATGAGAAATACAGAAGCATAAGTAAAACATAAACATATTATATATCATATATAAATATAGTGACATCTTAATGGCCACCTTTGAAGGTGTTATATGAGTGTTGAACAATCATCGTTTCGTGAGGCTGAAATTCACCATCCACAGAAACCTTATGTTCTTTAACCATTAGATGTAGGTGTGTGTAATTGTAGCTTGAATAATTCTTATAAAAAAATCCTAGTATATTTAGGATACTGGTGTTGTTACAAAAGAAATTAATAAAAAGAGTTTAGGGGGTTGGAGAAGAAAAATAAAACAAAACAACATTAGAGAAGACATTACCTCAAAATCGGGTAACTCTTTTTGATTTGAGCCAAAGGCTTCCTTGGGAAGAGTTCTGCCCAAAGTGAGGCTTCTAGGAGTAAGAGGGGGAAGTTAGGAGAGTATTTGGGCATGGGTTGGCCGATCCAAATGGCTTGAAAGTGTGAATGAGGTGGTAGAGGTGGGGGCCTTTTATAAGAGGAGAGGAGGGGCACTCTTGGAAAGTAAGGAAATTTTACATTATTATACAATGCTTTTCGGATTCTAAAGGTCCCACACTTATATAATTCGTGGATAAGGTGATAAGGGTTCGAAATCTACCCATCCAATAGTCTTTGTACAAGTGTAATCCTTGTATTGTACATTATCTTTTCATTTTATTAAAATCGTTAAATAATGAGGTCATCGCTGCATCATAATGATGTCATAAATAATTTAATTTATTTAATGTCTAAAAATTATAAAAAAAATACTATGATGTAGGAAATCTTTTTATCTTTTCAATTAATATTTATAGTCAAAAATATGACTTGTATAACCCCATGTAAAAATTGTTTTAGTAAAACATTTCATGTTTGTGTCATTTTTTACTTTAACATTAAATAAAAGGTATTTATGTCATTTTCCAACTAAAGTGGCTCCATGGGGTCCCCAAGTTGACCCATGGATTGTCTTGGTCTGCCATGGCACATCCAATGTGGGTAGGACATGTTTCAAGCTCATCTCATATTATTAAAACATTATTTTTACCTTAAACTACACTAATTACCTCTAATCGCGATTAAGAACTTGAAAGTTACTATTCACCAATAATTATTTTAATCTCATTGAACCACATTTTACTTCTTAATGAAAACCATGTATATCGGATTTTTGAAAATCAAAACACAGAAGTGGTAATATTTCATTTAAACGAAAAATCAGTTATTTAACTACCACTTAGTGGTTTCACTATTCATCAAAAAATTAGAAGTTCTCAGAAAAATACCAAAAATTCAACATAGGATAATTTCGATATTCCGAATCCAAAAATGAAGACCATTTTGAAATATAAAATTTCTATAATTTTAAAAAGTGGTTATTACTATTCATAACGGCTACTTTGATTAGTCGCGGTGTTTTAGAACTCGAAGTTGCGTACAATGCAAGCTATTGCATTGTTGAATGAGAAGCGTATTGTGGAAGCTCGAGGTGTTACAGTTAATGCCTAGCTGTTGTAATGGAGGGAATGAAAAGAACTAACTGAAAAATGATTTCATATTTTTGTTAAATATTTTTACATTTATCCAATAAATTTTATAGGCTTAAAATGAAAATGTATTCAATTTTAAAAATAAATACTCTTATAATTTTAAAAGATTATTTTAACCGCCACTTGATGGTGAACCCTTTTTAAATATACTTTTAGACACTTTTTTATGTTATATTTGACAAAATAAAATCCTTCTTTAGAATTGGGACTTTTAAATTTAATTTGGATAAATTTTTTGTATTTTTCTAACAATGTTCATTTTTTAATGAATAGTGGAAAACACTGCATTTTTCCTCAAAACTGCTTTTTCATTTAATTTATTTCTATGGTTAGATTATCTTTTTAATCGGTTTTAAAGTGAAATAAGAATATATTTTTACCATTTAATCCAATGGTGGTCATTATAATTAATTTCACTTTGAAAATGGATATAAACAAGTGTCAATCTTTTGATAGATGTTGTTTCTTAAAAACACGCTATTTGTTTTGAAAATGAGAATTGATTATGAAATTAATTAATGAAACTTATATGTTTTTAATTTGGTAAAATTGAAATCTTTTTTGAATTTGGAATATCAAATAAATCTTAGGGTGAATATTTGGTATTTTTCTGACAAATGTTCATTTTTAATGAATAGTGAAAAATACTGCATTTTAATTCAAAACTGCCTTTTCATCCGATTTATTTATATAGTAAGATTGTCATTTTAGTTGGTCATAAGGTGTAATTTAATTTTTTTTATAATTTAATACAATGTTGGTATTTGGATGTAATTTCACTTATAAATTGGATGTAAAAGCAAATCAATCTTTTGATAGATTTTACTTCCTAAAAACCCGTCTTTGGTTTTGACAACGAGAATTATTTTAAATTAATTACTAGAATTTTTGTGTTTGGAAATTGATAAAATGGATTCCATATTTGGAATTATAAGGTCCAGATTATTTAATTAATATACTTTTGTTTTTGGACATTATGAATAGTAACAATGGTAATTATCTTTAATTATCTTGATTAATTAGTAATCAGGTAGTTAAGGGTAATAAAATAATATCATAATAATATAAAATGACCCCAAAATGTGTCCTAATGCTACTGGTTGTGTCATGGCCGACCACGGTATTCCTTGTGCCAAACTTTGGGACCCCATGGAATCACTTTTGGGTGATAGTGACACTATCATTTTATGTTTTTAAAAGGAAAGTATAACCAAAGTATGTATCACCCAAGTAAATCAATTTTAGTTTTGTCTGTGTAAATGATCTCTTAGAATATAAATATTCATTGGAAATATAAAATGATTTCCTACATCATGGTATTTTTTAATAATTTTTAGAAATTAAATGGATTAACTTATTTATGATACCATGATGATGCAACGATTACCTCATTAACGGATGGTTTAAATAAAATGAAAAGATAATGTAAAATCTAAGACTTACACTTGTTAAAAACCTATTGGATTGGTGGATTTAGAAACCTTATCACCGTAACCTCTAAATATATCATTGTGGGACCTTTAAAATCTGAAACTCATTTTATAATAAAGTAACATTTTATAACCTTCCAAGAGTGCCCCTCCTCCCTCTTATAAGAGGCCCCCACCTCTACCACCTTACCCACACCTCTCAAGCCATTGGCTTAGCCAAAATATGATCATTTAATCTCTCCAAATCCCTTTATTCATCACTTAAGCCTTACCTTAGGCATAAAACTCTTCAAGAAACCCTTTTGGTTCAAACCAAGAGGAGTTACCCGATTTAAAGGTAATGTCTTCTCTTATTTTCATTTGTTTTATTTTTCTTCTCCAACCCCCTAAAATATTTTTATTCTTTTATTTTGAAACAAAACCAGTATCATCAATATATTAGGATTTTTTTATGAGAAAGATTCTAGCTACACTTACACACACCTCCATTTAATGGTTTATTAACATAGTGTTTCTATGGATGACGAATTACTGCCTCACGAAAGGATGATTGTTCAATATTCTCTTAACACCTTTCATGGTGGAAATTATGATTTAACTGTATTTTATATATGATATATATTGTATTTATGTTTTATATATGCTTATGTATTTTATATTTAAAACATACCTTTATGTTTTTCATGTTGTGAAAATGCGATAATTTCATTCGAGATAGTGTGGACTACCGCCCCCTCAAGTGATGTGACTCGTTCATGCAATACATGGAATGTATAAAGAATAAAATTTATGAACATATGTGACCTATATAACATATATATTATACTGGAATTATAATATATATATCTCTCATTTATTTTTAATACCATTAATATGACAAAGAAATGAAAGTAGCGTTCATGCATACGTACGACCTACCGTCTCCATGAACGGTGCATTTCATTTCTTTTTATCTCCAAATGTTATGGAATATTATAAAATGAATATGTAATGGATATATATGATATTTAAATCATTAATACTATTCTGGAGATTATTTACTTATAACTATAAGGACAATCATTTTCAAACAAGTTCATTTTTGACTCATGTACCAAACATCGACAAAAACATCTGATATGAACTCGCATAATTAAATAATTATTATAACATTATAATATGTGATATGAATTGAATAATAAACTTTAAATGAGGTCCTTAAGAAATTATAAATTGACCAAAGTTTATTATTCAGGAATATAAAGAAACGAACAAGACAAGTCAGACTTGAGGTAAGGGATCCTACCTCTCTTTTTCTTTTTAAGTACTCTCTTTTGTGTAATTTATTTTAAGATCATCTTTATTATGTTTGGGGATGTTATTTTATATTACTCATTCTGTAATTTTTATGTTCATATTATGAGAGACCCCATTTGATCTCATAAATCCATTTTTGGAAGTTTTAAGTGGCGTCGTTAGGCTGCCGAGTTTTCGTAAGGGATTTTTCATCTCACTTTTATTCCTGTGAGATTTATGCTACATTTTCCACCATTTACTTTGAGTGGTGTATGTACTTTACATTATTCTAATCTTTGTGTAATATAATTTCATTAATGAGTATTTAAATCAATGTTGTATAGTCCTTCTTTCATGGGGTGTACGTTTTGAAAGTTACCCAAGTTGGTATGGGACTTCATCTCAATCTCCTTTAATTGAGGAATATTTTGTTTTATACACGACTTTATTTTATACGGTGTATAAACCCCTTTGACTTTTACTTTTATTCAAAAGGAATCTTTTTGTACGAAGCGTTTTATTAAACGACAAAAAGGAATGTTTTGTCTTATGTATGCGGTGACAATGACTTCTCCACTGCCGTGACCATTATTTGAGTTTCAGCTTCCTCTACAAGCCATAAATTTTTTTAAAATGAAAAAAAAATACCATGTTTTAATTTTCTTTTATTTTGGTATTGAAAATGGTTTTGATAATGTTTTGATTATATCAATATGCTTTTGATATCTTGTGATTGAAATGTGGAAATGTTATGTTTCCTTTATGCATGTTTTATGTGATACGATTATGTTATGGTTCTTGGGAATTGTTTATGAAGACGGGTGGTTCCATGATAAACTAATGGTGGGTGATCCCGTGATAGCTCTCCAATGCATTGGGTAACACGAAGGAGTTAAATTCTAAGGTTTTTCCAAAGAGATTTAGGGAATATGCTGTGATGGGTATTCCATACGTAACCATGAGGGTTACTCCCTACGTAAGAATGTTATGAGTGCCTCAAGTTAACTTTATGTCTTATGATTTCTATGATTTATTCACAAATCTTATGATTTCATGAGGTTTGTTAAAGTGCTTATGTTTTAAGAATAAAGTATGATTTCATTGATTCTTATCTATACATGGACTAATGTTTTCTTTCCATATTTTTTATATCCCTTACTGAGCTTTTTATGCTCATACCAAGTTTTTGAAATGTTTTCCACAGGACATAAAGATGAATAGGGTCAAGGATGGGATCAAAGAAAGACAAGATATCTAAAACATGGAACTAGATATGTTTCTTTTTAAGAGTTTTTGTTTTATGATGGAAACTGAGTAGACGTGTCTAATTTGTTATCTTGTGAGATGTAATAGTTATGTCTTAATTCTCAAAACAATAAACCTGAAAAGATCCTCAATGTGAATTATTCATTTAATTCAAGATTAAGTAATGTTTTAAGGCTGGGTCCTTATATAACATGGTTAATATAGCACTTTTTTTATAACTCAAATCATCAACCACTTTATTTGTTTTTACAGGATGGTAATGAATCACACATGAGCCTCAACCCAGTTGGTGAGGACTCCTTAAGTGCATCCAAGAGACCCGAGATTAAATTCAGGCAGTGGTGAATTTCTGGTACTATAGCAGTACTGCAGTAGGTACTATAGTAGGAACTATGCAGAACTATAGTAGGGACTGCAGCGGGAACTGTAGCAGGAATTTTTTGGCAGTGTAGAAGCCGGGAATATTCCCCTGTTTGGGCCTTCAGGCCACTTATTTGGTCCCTGAGTCCTTTAAGGCCTTCGGGCCACCCAAGCCTTTGGGTCAGTAAGGCCTTTAGGCCACCTCAATTCCTTCGGGACACCTTAAGTGCAGATTCAAACCAAACAACCTACAAGGAACAAACTTTATAAGAAGGAGGAGCAGAGATATTTCACCATAGCATAAGCTAAATGGATTGCAAGAATGAGAGGGTATGGTACCTTCCATCGGGACAAGCCTATGCATGCACAAGAAAGCCTAGCCGAACAACCATGTGAAGGTGGAGAGCTGATTTCACGATGAAGATGCCGAGGAGGAGTAGTTCCAAGTAGCTAGTCTAGGTTGTATGTAATTTTTGAATCTTATGGGTAATAAATTCCTCTAAAGCCTATGAGCCATGTAATACTTACTCCTACGGGCCTTGTAAGGGTTCCACCTCACCCCTTGAAAGGTGGATTATCAAAATCAATAAAAAATGAAGGCCTTCGAGCCATTGGAGGAGGATGGTAATGAATCATGAAATCATAATCTTTAATCAGTTCTATCCATCCTCTATACCTCATGATCAATTCCTTTGGAGTAATTATATACTTCAAACTTTTATGATGAGTATATATTTCACATTTGGCTCCATATAGACGATGTATCCAAATTTTTAAAGCGAAAACCAACGCTTCTAATTCCAAATCATGTGTGGGATAATTTAACTCATGTGGTTTTTGTTTCCATAAAGCATAAGAAATTACCTGATCATTCTACATCAGAATGAAACCAAGTTCCTTTAAAAAATAATCACTATAGAAGACAAACTCACAATTTCTAGAAGTCAGGGCCAAAACTGGCGCATTCAACAATTTTATTTTCATTTTCTAAAAAAACATAATATTATTTTATTAAAATAAATTTAACTATTTTTCATGTTAACATAGTTAGAAGGTTAGATAACTATGTAATGTTTTTAAAAAACTATCAGTAATATCCTGTTAATCTAAGAAAACTATGAATCCCAGTAACATTTGTTGGTCTTTTCAATTCATCAACCTCTTTTTCTTTTGGTGGGATCAACTGTTATTGCCATCCTTATTTACAATGTTCCCAAGAAAAAAATATGTTGTAACCAAAAATAAAATTTGCCCAATTTCTTGTATAATTTTTTTTAGGGTTTTCAAAACAATCCTTAGATGTTTTTCATGATCCTCATAAATTTTTTAATAAACCAAAATATCATTAATAAAAACAAAAAAACTTATCCAAATATTCATGGATTATTATTTTCATAAGATCCATAAATACAAAAGGATAATTTTTCAAACCAAACAAAATAAATAGAAATTAAAAATTCCTATATCTACTTCAGAATTCTATTTTCAGAATGTCATCCTACTTCAAATTTAGATGATGGTACCTGAATCTCAAGTTAATCTTGGAAAAATACTAAGCTCCCTAGAGCTGATCAAACAATTAATCAATATGAGGCAACAAATACTTATTATTAATAGTGATGTTATTTAATTATCTAT
The DNA here is from genome assembly GCA_963277665.1 of Viscum album. Lineage (NCBI taxonomy): Eukaryota > Viridiplantae > Streptophyta > Magnoliopsida > Santalales > Viscaceae > Viscum > Viscum album. Next base: position 572,999,733 of record OY728166.1, read on the forward strand.
AATCAATACAAAGCCTCATAGAACCATATTTATTTTTTAACAAAAAAACTAGATCAACCCAATGTGATGTACTCAAATGAATGGAACCTTTATCTAGAAATTTCTACAACTTCATTTTCAATTCTAGAAGTTCTACTTGAGTTATTCAATAAGGGGGTTTTAAAATAGGTTTAACACCATGGACTAAATCAAAAATAAACTCAACCTCCTGATCAGGTATAATTCCATGAAACTCATAAGTAAAAACATCCAAATACTCATTTATCACTAGAAAATCATTAATATGAACAGTTCCCTTATTTTCAGAAATATGTGCAAGATAACATTCATTCCAAAAATTTTACTGTTTCTTCTATTCTTGATATTTAATCAATTATATGGGTTCATTATTGTATAAAAAATGAAACTATTTCTAAAAAACTACTTCTTTATCACTAAAATAAATCTTAGAATGGTAAACAGGAATCCAATCTATACGCAGAATGACATAAAATTTTACTAGGGGTAGGACAATAAGTTTTTCAAGTGAATTATTTCTATAGACATTGATAATAAGACTCTTATAATTTCTTTTTTACCTTAATATTTTCCCTAGGTATTTTACCATAAGTTATAACTACATTTATTGAGGTGAAATTTCCAATTTACCAAAAAATTTCTTAGATATGAAAGAATATGTAGAACCTGAATAAAAAAAGACATTATTGAAATACGAGTAAAGAAAAAAGGTACCTAATACCACTTATATTAATGTAACAACATCTTATTAAGTAGTTTCAAAGGATTTCACCACACCTTTCTGCTTATAGTTTAGCTTCTTCCCATCATTTGTGTTCCTCTTCAAACACTCATTTTCATAATTACCCATCTCATTACATTTAAAACATTTTAGTTTATGCATATCATAGTTGTTATTACCACTACCATGATATTTTTCTTTAAAATTTTGAGACATATGCCTAAACTTACCATATTAGAAACACTTACTAGACTTCAAAAGGCATTCCCTAGTGTGTTTTTACCACAATTATCACAAAAATAAAAACTCAATTTTATTACCATCAAACTTCTTCAATGCATTCTTTCCTTTTTATGGACACCTAAACCTCTTTTTTTATGGTTTCCAAAGAACACCTGATCATCAGTAAACTTGGTTTCCACATTCTCCACACATCAAAAAAGTTTTTTGTAACTTTTTAATTCATGATAAGCTAATTCCCTTCAATATTTTGGCTTCAATCCTGAGTAAAAAAATTAATTTTACAATCAAGATCCCAAATAAAATTTGAACCATACCTTTCCAATTGAGTGAATTTTACTTTCCATGAAGCCACTAAATCTTTCTCCAATAACAATTCCAATATTTTTTATTCCATCCTATGTCGAATAACCTTATAAATATATTTATCAAGAAAAATATTTTTGAATTCATCCCATTCCAAAACATCAATCTCCTCGGTATCTCTAATATTCTTGACCATTTACTACCACTAGACAAATTTACCTTCAAAACAATAAATAGGAAGTCTAGACTTTTTATGCTATGAAAACTTGATGACATTGATTTTTTTTTCTAGGGATTTAATCCACCCTTCAGCTACCACTGGGTTAGAAGACTTGATAATGCAGGAGGGTGTTGCCTTATAAAATGATCAACCACTTTCATATTAATTTATGGTTGATCTAACTGATCTCGTGCATGGGTTCCACCACCATTTATATCCTATGTCAAATAATCCATTATTTTTCACGAAAATCTCATTTCTAATTCCCACTATTATGACCCGTCCCCCAGGGCACACACCGTGACTACCCCAATCCCTCATCCAATAGGCTAGGGGCTTGCGACTAGTACCGAGTAGGCATATCCCACAAATGGGAGGCATTTTCCTAATAACATACACACACACACACATGACTCCAAGACATGAAGGCTGGAAAGTGAAAACACCAAGTAAATAAAATGCATGCATACCACTATAATCCAACAACAGAGTATAATAGAAAGTAAAGTAGTAAAGTACAACTAGGATAGAATAGAATCCCAATAAAAGAAAGACAACTACAAAGTATGACCTTTAAAAACAAGTACTAAAGCTACTGTAGGAAGCTATCAGAAACACCTCATATCATCTTATCACACAAGGAACCATCCGGTCCTAGTCCCGATCCACCTAGGGCTCCACAAAAGAATCAATTGTCTTCATAAGACACGACTTGTGTGGGAAAATCCCATGCATGGGTGAGTAAAAAAATACTCAGTAGGGGACCCCAAAACACAAAGTAAAATACCATAAAATAAACACCACCAAGAAGGTACAGTCATCTCAACACAAGTATATTTCAACAACACATATAAAAATAACATTCTGGTATAATCGTAAAGGATTCAAAGACACAACGTCTCATCCACTGATATCCATAAGGTTCTGCTCGCAGCATGCTCGATTCTGGAAGATCCCACTCCTCGAGATACCTGAAAGAAAGCACATAGAACAAGTCTACCAAATGTATCCGAGAGAACATCTGGTATCAGTATGTCAAGAATTTCCCCAGAGACTTTCGGTCTCACCAAGACAAGGAGTCTTAATATCACATCCAATCCTTGGTCATAGGATTCTTATCAAGGCACACTCGTTCTGAGAGAACTCACTCCTTGAGCTATGTTGTCATTAGATACCCTCACAAGAGGTCCCAATTATTTAGGCCCCACCTAAAGAGAACAGACTAAGAACTACCTATTGAACACTGGTCAGGTTGATTCACAAAGAAAGGAAGGATCTAGATACATATATATGGGGTCCTACACCCAGGGCTCCCTGGGGGACATATTGTCCCTACTGGAATTATCATATTAGGTAGGGGATGAGTTACCATGTAAATGTTGGTAACAACCATGATGAAAACCACATATAAGGTACCAAAAAGATAATTGAGGACCTACTAGGCCTCTCGGTGTGATACATGCACCACATAGACCTGCTGGGGTACTAAGACCTGCATAGTCATTTCATCCTGCTGGGTCACCTAGATCCACTCATCACTTAGGCCTTCTAGGTCATCAAGATCTGATTTTAGCCAACTCACTTCAGAGCACGGGTCATTATCCATGAAAATAATAGGATCACACATTGAACCTTAATAGATAAGCATAAGGGTATCATATCAATCTCTATTGTCACCCTTTACAATGGGATCATGAACCTGAATCAATCCATCATAGAATGGACAAAGAGAACTCCAACAGACCATAATGGTCCAATTAAAACTACACTAAGCCATATCAAAAGGAATGACTTGTTGGAAGGGTCCCAACACCTCAGATGAATAATCAATTAGATGTATGGTTTGAAAGATAAGGGTGTTTTAGTGAAAAGGGTTCCGGGTCTGGGCTGACCTGGTCGGACAGACCCGACTTGACCCGGGGTCCACTGACCCGACCCAGGTTCGACCTACCCCGAGGCGCTAGGTCCGACCCGGGGCCAGCCCACTTGACCAACATGGCCCACTGGAGAGGTCCATTCTTCTATAACCGGGACGCGGCGGGTGCCACATCCCCTGAACAACCAATTACTATTGCCAGTGGCCTCCGATCATCACCCGTGGAAGATGTTGCGGGCCTCCTTCACTGCTAGCGTCGGTGCGTCAGTGGGGATTTCCGCATGCCACTGGACGCACTCCAGTGGTCTGTTCTTTGATCTGGAAGATGTTATGAAGTACTCATGCCGTGTTCTTCATTTCTAGGGGTTCAAAATCATGTCACGATCCCTTTCCCATACAAGAAATTTACGTGTCATATCTTATGCACCGACTCAATCCAATCACCACCATCATTGTCACACCTCTATCGTGCTGTGTCCCTCCCGGACCTATGACATCGGATCTTTGTTCTAAGTATTGGTCGAGGAAAAATCGATTTATATCTAAAATTCAAGTTGTGGTCCAAAAAAAACACCCACGATGAATAAATAATGAAGGGAGGAAAGACGTGAATGAACAAAAAGGGACAGACCTCGATCGATGTTAGTTTCGATTGTGGTTCGTTTCCATTAGAATAAAAATCGAATCAAACCAAGAATCCATCACAAAAGATTAATCAATATTTTATAACCAAGATCAAACTTCTATTAAAACCCCACATATCACACCCTCTAGTAAGAACGATCGAACCATGGGTCAACCTATTCCTGGGTTGATCCGCGTTCTTCATTTAAATCCAAGAACAGGGAAAGATAATATTTAAATAACAACCACTACCTCAAGTTATTTTTTTTGTAGACGTATATTGAATTCATTTAATCATATCAATCCTTGTTTAGTCGGTGTTCATCGTCCTTTGTCACTTTCCAATGAAATTCCTCCAGAGCCTCAGAGAAAACTCTCGGGTCGTCCCCTAATTAATAGAGGAAATGTGTTTACACGTTTTAGAATAACTATTTTGATTTGAAATAGCATCAACACACTAATTCATTTATGAAAGGAGAACAAGTTCCTCCATCATAGCATTGCAACATCACCATGTTGTGAAATGTAAAAAGGAATAAAATAAACTTATTTAAGTTTATTTTATTCTCCTTTAAAAATTCCAAAAAATTAAATTTTACCCTCGAACTACACCGGTTGAGGTTAGGCTCTAACTAAGGAAATTATATCCTCATAAGATCAACGACACTTTTATATTTCAAATCTGAGTTACTATTTATGTGTTATAAGGATTTAAAAAATAAAATAATTTTATTTAATTATTTTATTTACAGTTATGCCATTTTTGGGTTTTTTCTCACGTAAGACCCACGCTGAATAAAGTTAAGTCTCGTATAGGGTAAACCTACTATCCTAATAATAACCATTCCCTCTGATTTCTGATCTGTGTACCCTTTTAATAGTTATTCCATTTTTTCTAGAAAACTGCTCACCCGCACTATTTAAAAACTTTAAAATTTTAGATAGATCATTCTGGGCACTAAGGGCCTCAGAATCGCACGCCGTCTTAGTTCCTGGTCTCATAATTTTTCCAATAATTTTATAAAAAATAGAATTGGGAAAATACAAGTCATTACATTCTCCTTAAATTAAGGATTTACATCCTTGAAAAGCCAAACCAGGTTTATGCGAACAAATGGTGAGAGTACCAAGCACGAATCTGAGCCTCCCGCTCCCATGTGCTCCTTTTAAAATCCCCATGCTGTCTCCGAACAAACACCAAGGGAAAATATCATCCAAAAAGGACCCTAGATCTTTATCTGGTACTCAAACCAATACAATAAAATGTCAATGTCTATCGCTCCCCAGATTACGACATGTGCGGATTTTGTATGAATCTCCTCAATTGCGACACATGGAAGACGCTGTGTACCTGGTCCCATGATGGGGTAGAGTCAAATAGTATGATACCTTTCCAAATCTACATAGGACCTGAAAAGGGTACTATTAAACTTAGATATATCTTTCCACCCTAGCGAAAATCTCCATAACCCTCGTTGGGGTGAGACCCAAAGGAAGGCATGGTATTGTTCATCGAACTCAAAAGGTATCCACCATCTTCCAGCACAAAACTTCAGATGAACCTGTGCATTCTTCATCTTCTCATAGGTGACCTGCAAATTCTCTGCGGACACTCTTATAATCCCTTCCACAACTGGGATGTAAAGTGAGAATAATGGTCTAAAACAATCATTGATGAAACTCCATGGAGTCGAACTATCTTCTGCACATAGAGACATCCCAAGCTATCTACTATAATATGTTCCTAGGTAGTTAAGAAGTTGGATGAATCAGTGATCAAGTCAATGATCACCCTAATGGTGTCATATATGGTAGACGTACATGGTAAAACCATCATGAAGTCCATTTATATTCCTTCCCACTTCCTTCCTGGTACCCTAATAAAGATAAGAAGCATCTCCTGCCAAGAAAAGGGGCTTAACAGAGCGAGTTGACAACCCAAAAAACTAATTCAAACTAGATTTCATCGTTTATGTAAATAAGTAGTCCTAACTTTAACCCATTCCACATCCTCTGTGTCTGATTTGAAACCCACATGAATATCTCACTGCATCTCGCCACTCTAGGAATTCAATACTTCAACTGTGCGTCTCTGGAAAAGAAAGACATGCTCCCAAACTTTTGAATGTCCATCAGGGGTATTCCCTATGGAAAAATGAGCACGTGAAGAATCCTAGTATGTATCACTAAACTGTGCCTCTTTAACTCATTTAAGAGTGGAAGGGTAACAAGAAATGACTAAATATAAGCTACTGCATCTCCATCCACAAAGGGTAACCAAAACGAGGAAAACCACCCTGATTCCTCACTTAGTAACTATTAACCAGATTCCTACTGGGAGAATCTTCTTCCATGTTTCTCTTCCCAGGAGAATAGACAAACTCCAAGTCATAGTCCTGTAGGAACTTCAGGCATCACCTCTATCTCAAGCCCTAATAATTATAAGATAATACATACTTGAGAATATCTAGGTTGAAATGGATGATGTATCACTCTCCCATCAAGTAGTATTTCCATATTTTAAACTCAAATACCACCACTGCTAACTCAAGATTATGGGTTGAGCAGTTCTTCTCGTCAAAATCTGTCTCAATCATCACTGGATTCACTACTAATCCAACCTATAAGGAAACTTGTACTAGAAAAAGAAGACATCTTGAATCCCAGACATACACTTCATGAGATTTATCTGTAGCTGGTGCTCTCAAAGTGGGTCCACGACCATCCTCAAGTGTTTCATGTGCTCCTCCTTAGATGCCAATAAAGCTAATATGTCATAAAAGAAGATCACTTGGGGATTCCTAGGGTGAAAAACTGGGACTTTTTAAGACCTTCCTATGCAAGTCCCCCCTTCTACACTCCCATCTCATTAAGCTCTTCAGGATCCATCCTATATACTGGCTTAAATATTGGTGCCACCCTGAGGTGTAGACCGACATAGAAGTATAACTCTCGATGGATAGGTAAACCTAGAACATCTTCCAGGATGTTGTACTTATAATCTTCAACCACTAAGAAACTTGAGGACTCATAACATCCAATGAACCAAGGGTTGGACTAGCCAACTGAATAGAAATCTACTGTACCCTCCTCTGCCTGAGTCCATCAAGATCTGCAAGGATTTCCCCTTTGCTGATAAAGGGAAATCCAGTTCCATCACCCCATACGAACCACATATTATTATGATCACTATTAATATGAGCATTAAATATGTATTATTTCATATCGATAATGACATTGTAAGGCCTCAAATCCACTACCAAGAGATCCCAACTGAAACTCTCTCCTCCAAGAGTCAGGTCACACTGTCGGCACCAATGCATGGTCATTGGGTCTCCTCTAGTAAGAGTCTCTAAATTTGAGGATCAAGTAAATAGTTTTAACATGAACCTCTTGGTATCAAACAAGAAAATTGACAGGAAAGGAAATCACTAGTACAAGTATCTAACAATACCAAATATAAGGAAGAAAGACACATATCGTACCTTGAATCATTCCTGGAGTCCTGGTGTCATAGCTCTTGATTTTCTGCAATTGTCTCCTCCCCTATCCTCTAGCTCTCTAATCCTGGTATGGACCACCTGAAGGTGGTGGTGGTAACATGTAAAAATGTTGGCCACCACCTACTGCTTCTCCAACTCTCCTACCACATCTGTTGACCAAAGGATCTGTCTTCTCTTACCGCTTCCTCTTCCTTGGTGGTTTATAAACCTCCTATTTGACTGTATCATGAATGGTGGGACAATATCAGGTGATATTCCCCCTTTTTCAACAAGAAAATCAAATCCTTTTCTTATGGGAACTAGAACGTCCGAGGAAATTCTAAATAAACCTTTGGTTATGCACCTTACAATGCGCACTTGCTATCGGTAGGTTCGGCTAATCCTATATCATGGGTGATCGCTACCTTGAAAGCCTGTGACACACAATCAAATTGTGCGCTTCATCACCCAGCACCAAAAAATCCATCCATGACTCATTTTGGAAATATGCATCCCCCTAAACTACTGTAGGTGGGTCTGCTAACTGATAATCAGGAGAAACCATCACCTACTAAACATCATGAAGAATAAATTCTCTATGACTGGATCCCATCAGGGAGGTCTCATCGAGCATTGATCCATAATCCCCATCCTTCTGTGGAAACCTTGCTGGCTGGCATTGTGAACACATCCTAAGGAAAACAAGATGTATCACTGTTAAAAGAGTATACCTAGTGAGATGACTCAAGAAGTACATGTAAAAAAACCCATTCCTATATGATGCATGTACCTTTATTTCTTTGCAACTAGTATTTTCATATACGGAGTTGAAAAACAATTTCCCAAAGTCCTGGTGTATGGATACGTTGGCCGCTACACTAACACTGGAGTCCCTGACCTAAAAGCCAAACTCAAAACACTTAAAACTATTTTCCCAAACCAATCTCATAGACTCTTAGTACAAAGGTTGAAACAACCTCATCTGATACCACTCCTTCACGACCCGTCCCCCAGGGCCCGTGTCGTGACTACCCCAAGCCCACCTCCAATAGGCCCGAGGCTGATGACTAGTGCTGAGTAGGAATATCCCACAAATGGGAGGAATATTCCTAAGAACCTATACAAAGGCACACGAATACAATCCACATAGGCTGTAAAGTGAAAACACTATGTAAATAAAATGCATGCATACCAATACAACCCAGAAACATAGTATGATATAAAGTAAAGTATTATAGTAAAATTGGTCCCAAATACAATCCCACTAAAATAAAGTCAAATGAAAAGTTCGACCTGTAAACACGGGTACTGAAGCTGCTGTAGGAAGCTATTGAAAACACCTCTGCTCATCTGATCTCACAAGGCACCGTCCAATCCTAGTCCTAGTCATTCTTGGCCTAGGACTCCACCAAAGCATCAGTCATCTACAGAAGACACAACACATGTGGGAAAATCCCATGCATGGGTAAGTAAAACAATACTTAGCAGGGGACCCCGAATCAGAAAGTAAAAGTCCACAAAGGAAACACCACCAAGAAGGTACATTCATCTCAACATAGGTATATGTCAACAACACATATAAAAATAACATTTAGGTATACTCGTAAAGAATTCCATGACATAATATCTCATCCACTACCAGTCATAAGGTTTAACTCGTAGCACGCTCGATTCTGGGAGATCCCACTCCTTAAGCTACCTAAAAGAAATTACGTAGAACAAGTCTACCAAAAGTTTCTGAGAGAACATATGGTCTCAATACATCACAATGTTTTGCTAATATTTTTGTTCTCACTGAGACAAGGAGTCTTGATATCACAACCAATCCTTGGTCATAGGATTCTGCTCAAGGAACGCTCGTTCTGGGATAAATCACTCCTTGAGATATGAATTCATCAAAGACCCTCGCAAGAGGTCCTACTTCTTTGGGGCATTCCCAAAGGGAACACACTGAGAACTACCCAATGAAAACTGGCCAGGTCGAGTAACAAAGGAAGGAAGTATCTCCATATAAAGATAACGGGTCCTGCACCCAAGGTTCATTAGGGGACATCCTGACACTAATGGATTTATCAGGTTAGATAGGGGATGAGTGACCATGTAAATTTTGGTCACAACCATGCCGAAAACCCTATTTAAGGTACCATGGATACAAGTGAGGACTGACCGAGCCTCTCATTGCGATAAATGCTTCGTATAGACTGGATGGGGCAATAAGATCCATAAAGTCATTTTGGCCTGCTGGGTCACCTAAATCCTAGGTCACCAAGATCTGCTTTGAGCCAACTCACTTTATATTACAAGTCATTATCTTTGACATGAATGAGATCCTGTATCTCACCTTCATAGAGAATCCCAAAGGTATCATCTCAATCTCTACTATCACCCAATATGATGGGATCGAGACCCTGCATTGATCCATCATAGGAAAGAAAAAGAGAACGCTATTATCCCTTAATGTTTTAACTAAAACCCCACTAAGACATCTCAAAAGGACCGCCTAGTCCAAGGGTCCCAAATTCTCAGACGAATCATCAATCAAGAATATGGTTTGAAAGATAAGGGTGTTTTAGTGAAAAGGGGTCTGAGTCTGGTTTTCCCTGATTGGAATGACTCCACCCGACCTGTTCTACCGACCTGACTTGCTGGGTCGACCCGGTCCATTGGAGCGAGCCGGTATTCTCTGCCCGAGATGTAGTGGGTGCCATGCCCCACCTGCGGTCATTGTCGTGGGACTCAATCTCAGTTGTTTCCCTGGGTCGCCACCGCGGTCCGGCTGGACCATGACCTCCAGCCGTGTGACGCGGCTCACTAGCCGCGTCCGCCAAACTGCCGACGACCATTGCTAGCGGCCTCCAATCATCACCTGTGGTAAATTCTGCGGGCTTCCTTCACCGCATCATGCTGCTGTTAGTTCCAGCGCATCGATAGGGCCATCCATGGGCCACCAGACACTGTCTGGTGGTCCATTCTTGGATCTGAAATACATTTTGGAGTCCTTGGGTCACATTCTTCATCACCAGGGGTTCAAAATCATGCCACAATCCCTTTCTAGTGCAAAGCTATTTGCATGAGATATATCCCTTACCACCTCAATCCGATCGCCTTCTTCATCATCCCACCTTCTTCGTGTTGTGTCCCTCTCAGACCTGTGACATTGGATCGTTTATCTAAGGAGCAGTTGTGAAATGATTGATTGATCGCTGAAAGTCAGCTCATGGGCCAAATGAAGAACGCCTGTGATGAATGAAGAACTGAGGGAGGAAAGGCATAAATCAAAAAAGGGATAGACCTCGATCAATGTTAGTGTCCATCCTGGTTCATCACCGTTAGAATAGAAATCAAAAGAAACCAAGAATCTATCACACATTATTAATCAAGATTTGATAACCAAGATCAAAATTCCATTAAAACCCCAAACATCAAAACCTCCCGCAAGAATGACCAAAACATGGGTCAACCTATTTGTGGGTTGATCCACATTCACCATTTATATCCAATAATGGGGAAAGACAATATTTAAATAAAAACCCCTACCTTGAGTTGGATCACTTGTAGACGTAGATTGAAATCACATCATCACGTTGATCCTTATTCCACCGACGATCATCATTGTTCGTCACTTTCTAAAGACATTACTCTAAAGCCTTATAGAAAACTCTCAGTTCGTACCCATATTAATAGAGGAAACGTGATAATGCATTAACAAGTTTCAGAATTACTGTTATTCTTTGAAATAGTGTCGCCACACTAATTCAATTATGAAATGAGAATGGGTTGCTCTGTCATAAGGTCACAACATCTCCATTCCGTGAAACGTAAAAAGGAAATAAAATAAAATTCTTTAATTTTATTTTATTATCCTTAAAAAAGTCCAAAAAACTAACTTGTACCCTCAACCCACGCCGACCGAGGTTAGGCTTATTCTATATAAAGCACATCCTCACAAGTTCAATGGTACTCTCAGATTTTAAATATGAGTTACCATTTATGAGTTATAAAGATTTGAAAAATAAAATATTGTTATTTAATTATTTTATTTATGGTTATGCCATTTTCTGGTTTTTTCTCACTAGGGACCTATGCCGACTAAAGTTAAGTTGCGCATAGGGTAAACCCACCTTCTTGAACACACCCGTACCCTCATATTTCTGATCCGGGTACCCATTTAAGAGATATTCCACATTTTTCTAGAAAACCTCTCACTTGTGATATTTAAAAACATAAAAATTTTCAACGGATAATTCCGGGAACTTCGGGCCTTGGAATCCCATGCTATCTCAGCGTCTGGTCTCGTAATTTTCCCAAAAATTTTATAAAAAATAAAATCGGGAAAATATGAGTTGTTACACCCATGATTTCAGGTTTTGGATTCGAAATTTTATGTTCATCTCGTCGCCATCCTACATCAGCTTTCCCATTTCTTCTATGGAAAGTCATTCTGAATAGACATATCATGGATAAAGAAACATGGTAAGCTTTAAATTATATATGATTTAAACTTAACCATAAAGTAAAAAACATTTATGGGGATTCTATTGATATTATCACAACCCCTAAATTTATCTAAACCTTGCTCTAATACCAACTATAAATACCTGATCTTAAACATTACATAATGTAGTTAATTCAACTATAATTCACTTTCATACATTTAAAAAGATATTTTAGGTTTATAGTTTTAGATAATTAGGTCTTAACCTCATATATAGAAACTCATATATTAAAATGTAGACACTTCTACTCAATATCCATTTTTTTCACAATATGAAACTTGTAAAAAACATATGATCTCTTTCCATAAGAAACTTAATGAATTTAAACATGGATTATTATTTTCCTTTACCCATCCAAAAACTCTTTGAAAAAAATTTAAAACCTGGGATGAGAAAAGAAAGATTAGTAAGGGACATAAAAGGAACAAAGAAACAGTTAGTCCATGAAGGAAAGTTTTTCACAAAGTTAAAACTTTTTCACCTAAAATATAAGCTCTTTAGCTTACCGTATTAACACTACTAGAAAGATACCCTATACCAATGGTTTAGAATCATTGGTATAGGCCTCTAAATTGTTGGTATAGCCTATACCAACAGTTTGGAGAACCGTTGCCAAGTAAGCTGTGGGGATAGGTCTATACCAACGGTTTTGAGAAAATTGTTGGTATAGACCTATACCAACGGTTTTAAAAAACCATTGGTATAAGTAATATGACAATTAATACCCACGGTTCCATAAAACCTTTGGTATATGTAATTCAAAAAATAATTATTCGGTTGGTTTTGATCCCAACACCTCCCATTTGTGATTGAATGACCTAACCACTAACCTAACTTACTTTTGTGAACATAATTTCATAAATATATATATACGTATTATCATAATTATTTTAAATTCTGATTTATTTAATGTCCTATGTAAGAAGATTCCATTAAAAATACATGTACCTATACAAACGGTTCTCAAAACCATGGGTATAGTTTCTTTGATTTTGGGATCTTCGACAAACCGTTGGTATAGGTCCCCCCTATACCAACAGTTTGTCCAAAACCGTTGGCATAGGTCCATATAAGTGACCTATACCAATAGTTTTGGCCAAACCATTGGTATAGGTCCAAATTAGTGAACTATACCAATGGTTTGCCCAAAATCATAGGTATAGATCATGTTTCTAATAGTGTAAATCATAAGTTTTCTATAAAACCATATAAATAATACATAAATTATAAAAGGTAAATTTTGGAATCAATGTCATATCACTCTTATATATAATTTAGCTCTATCGAATACATAAGGAGTAAAACCTATTTGCGCTTGGAATAACCATCATAGTATATTCCAATAATCTCTTAGGAGAAACCTAACTAGTTAACTCCATCCCTTTACCCAATGCATTGAAGTTCTATAATATGCTCAACCTCCCTTAGTTCATCACAAAATCACCATTAATAACAAAAATTCCCAAGAACCATAACATGATTTTAACAAATAAATATTTTATAATAGAAACATTCTTGAGGAAAATAAATTTTCCATTTTGAAATCACTTTTAATTTTTAAGATGCCACACACTTATAAATGAAAACATTTTATTTGAAAATAAACATGTAAACTTGTAAAGGAAACATCAAATAAATTAATTTTCATGAAATAAGTAAAATATTATTATGCCAGATACGTAAAAAAACATTTCTTTAATAAAAGAGTTGTTACTTGAAAAGTGGAAGTTTGAAAAGAAAGTCCCTTACCTTATGTCCAAAATCATTATGCACTTGTACTTAATATCCTGTATAATAAAATTAGATTCATTAATTAATTAATTCAAAATATTTTACACATATATATATTTTTTACCATTTTATTAAGTTTACTTATGGAAATTTTGATGATTTATAAAGTTCAATTTCATCATTCTAAGAGTGTTTATTTCATGGATTTATGGTCAGTTCCCTTAAGTAGAATTATGGGATTTCTTGTAAAATAGAAGAAAAACTACAAAAGTGGAAATAAATGGTACTAATATACTCATATAAATTTAAATTATCCAATATATGATTTTTTATGATATTAGGACGATTCATTAGATGAAACATTAATGATAAATGTTTGTTTTTTTGTGGTTTTCTGACCATCACAAACTAGTTTCATTTTATTTAATAATTATGTTTATAAATTAGTTCCAGAATGTTAAAAAAGTTATAATATAAATATAAAAATATTTTAAACATAATAATGGTTTTATTAATATCCTTGAAAGCAATAATAGAAAATTAAATCCCATCATCCACAGAGGCGGTGAATCGACACATCCCAAATAATGTTTTAATTATTTAGAATAGGAGAAGAGAAAAGGTTTGATGAAGGATATTCCATTAAAAATAAAATAAAATTACAATATATATATGATAAAAGAGTTATCATTCTAGTTTTTATAGGGTAGGTGAGGATATGGTAGAAAGAAAGAAATAAAGAAAGAATTTAAAAGATAAGTAGGGTTTTTCCTCTTGATTATCATATCCTTGAGAACCTTCTTAAGGCACTTGGTTTTGGTCTTTTGGTAAGACCAGAAGGTCTTGGACATAGGGAATAGGATTGGGAAGTGAATTAGGAATAAATTATACAATCTAAATGGTTTTTGAGGTTTGAGGAGTATGGGTAGTGAGGGGTGGTATTTATAGGGAGAGGAGAGAAGTGTTTTTGACTATTTTATTCATCTGTTTATTATTTTGGATCAATACTATCAATAGTATTCATTCTAGTGACTAAATAAAGTAAATAGTGAATTTGAGTTATAAATAAGGGTTGATTACCTCACACATACATCATCTACAACTCACCAATTCATGTATTTGGATTATAATGTTATATACTGTAAATTACCATATCTCACTATTCACTAAAAACTCAACTATTTCAGAAAAATACCAGAAATTAACCCTAAATTTTTTTCAATGTTTAGAATTAAAAAATTGACTCCATTTTTTGAAAATAATTTTCAAAATATAATAAATTTAATTTTTAATTAAAATCATCATTTATTACAAAAATATCAATTTTAATATTATAACTGATTTTATGACACTTTAAAAAATTAGTTAAGGTCTCATAAAATTATCTTGTAATTAAAATAAAAAAATATTATTTTATGAATCTATTTTATGAAAATAAATTTAATTTTAAATAATTATATTAATTATAAAATTTTAAATAAACAGTTACGCTTCACAAAAATACCAACACTTAATTTTTCATTTTTAAAACATTTATTTAATTATTTATGATATAAATATATCATATTTTCACTTATAAGATACATACATTTTAATTATATGTTAATAAGTGAGGTTACTATTCTATTAGTATATAATCCTTAATTTCTATAAATACCACTTATTTCATTATACATTTATAATGAATTTAACTATTTAATTCCAAAATGAAAACAAATTATTTTATAAGTACTTGGGTTGTCACATTCTCACGTCTTATGGAAACTGAATTCTCACAATTTTATTCACTTATTAAATAATAAAGGATACCTTTCCCTCAAATAATTTTTAGATTCCCATGTTTCTTCTTCAACCGTGTGTTTTTTCCATAAAACCTCAAATTAACAATCTCATGGCTCAGAACATGATATGAATCTAGGAAATACTCTCTTAACATCAAAACATGAAAAAAATTGTGTACATGGGAAAAATTAGAGGCAAAGATACTCATTAGAAAACTGATTGAAATTTATCCAATATTTCATTGGGTACAATGAACCATGGACTCAAATTTCCATTTTTACCAAAATATATGACAATTTTCCATGGGGAAACTTTGAGAAAGACATGATCACTTACCTAGAAATAAATATTCTTCCTCCAGTTATCTACATAAATTTTCTACCATCTTTAAGTTGCCTTCAAGTGTCACTAAATCAACTAAACTTTCTCGGTCATTTCCTTTACCTATTCTATTCCCATCGACTTTATTTCCTATAATTCATCCCAAAATGCTAGAGTTCGACACTAATTTATATGTAATGCTTCAAAACATTCCATCTATACACTGGAATGAAAAATGTTATTATAAGAAAACTCAACCAGTTAAATATCCTGATCCCAACATCCCTGGTAATCCATTGAAAAATCTCAAAGAATATCTTCTAATGTATGAATTTTTCACTCTTACTGTGCATTATATTGAGGAAAAAAATTAGTGATAAAATTTAATTTAGTTCCTAATGACTTCTGATTTCCTTTATAAATGTTAGAAGTGAACCTGAGTTTATTATTAGATACAATGGAGAGAGGAACTCCATGTAACCTGACTATCTCTTAAAGGTATAGTCAATAATGCTTATCTAAATACATAGTATCATGAATAGTAATAAAATGTTCAGATTTAGTCAGTCAATAAAAAATAATCCAAATCGCATTGTTACCTTGAGATGTTTTTGTAAATACCACTATGAAATCCATGGATATATTTTCCCATTTCCACTCTTTCACTGGAAAAGGATAAAGCAACCCCTTCAGTAATTGTCATTCTACTTTTATCCATTGAAAATTCAAACATATTATAGTAAATTTAAAAATATATCTTTTTATTCTATCTCACCAATAATAATCCTTAAGGTCTCTATACATCTTAGTATTCTAGGATAAACTAAATCAGAGAACTATGAGCTTCACTTAATAACTCTTTCTTAAAATTTGAATCAAAAGGCACACATAATCTCTTCCCAAATCTAAAAAACCAATATTTATCAATGTTAAATTATAGAAACATTCCCTTTTTAACCAATTATACCATTTTCTTTAAATCAATGTCTTCCTTTTGTGCTTTCTTAATTCTGCCTGATAGAGATGATTGCACTGACACATGAAACTAAACAAACAAATTTCCTACACCAGTTAATTACAATCCAAAATTCATCCAAACATCATTAACTAAGGGGTTATTTTCTAAATTTAACATGGTTAATGTAGCATTATTTTTCTAACTCAATACATCGTGTAATTTATTTTATTTTCTATGATGGTAATAAATTGTGAAATCATAATCTTTAATGAGTTCTACCCATCTTATATGCCTCATGTTAATTTTTTAAGTAAATATATACTTCAAACTTTTATGATCAATATATATTTCTGCACATGAGACTCAGACAAGTTGGCGAGGACTCTTCAAGTGCATCCATGAGACCTAGGTTCAAATCTGAGCAAATTCATATTTATGGGTTACTGCAGCAGTAACTATAGCAGGTAATATTCTTTACTATAGTAACTAGAACTATTCACATTCGAGGCACTAGTTCGGGGCTAGAGTCCATAAGGAATTTGGGCCACCTAGGACTTCGAGTTAGTAAGGATTTCAGGACACCTTTAGGCATTCAGTCCACCTTAAGGCCTTCAGGACACCTGATGTGTAGAAGTAAACTAGAAAATTATATAAGGAACATACTCTAGATGAGGATTCAGAGCAAGGCGCATTCACCAGAGCAGAGATATTGGATTTTGAAGAAGAGAGGGTATGAAATTTTCCATCGGTACCAGGCCTATATATCGTTACATAGGATAGTTATTCAAAAAACCATACAATATTGGAGAGCAAATCAAGATGCAGACACTGGGGAGAGGTAGTTTCAAGTAGTCATAATCTAGGATGTATTCCATTAAGACCTTCAGGTCCTACATTGTCATGAATCCTATAGGAAATGTAATTTAAGGGTTCCTATTCAACCATTAAAAGGGGTATTATAAAAAATGAATAAAAAAATTAAGGCCTTCAGGCCATTTAGAAAAAATATATATTTCACATTTGGATCCATATAGATTATGTCTCTAAATTTTTAAAGAAAAAACCACAACTACTAATTCCAAATCCTGTGTGGGATAATTTAACTCATGAGGTTTCTGTTTCCATGAAGCAAAAGTAATTACTAGATTTTTATGCATCAGAATGAAACCAATTACCTTTAAAGAAGAATCACTATAGATGAAAAACTCTCTATTAATGGAAGGCAGGTGAAAAACTAGAGAATTCACCATTCTTCTTTTTAGTTCCTGAAACAAACATCACATTCTTCTGTCCAAATAAAAATAACCCCTTTTCGTGTTAACTTAGTTAGTGGGATAGATAATAATGAAAAGTTTTTAACAAAACTTCAATAATAAATTGATAATCTAAGAAAACTACAAATCTTAGTAACATTTATAGGTCTTGGACATTCATAAACCACTTTTTTTGGTGGGATCAACTATTATTCCATTCTAATTTACAATGTTCCCAAGAAAATGAATTTTTTGCAACCAAAAATAACAATTTCAAAATTTCTGATATAACTTATTTTCTTTTGGTGGTTGTAGAAAAATCCTTAGAATTTTTTCATGATCCTTATAAATTTTTTAATATACCAAAATCATCAATAAAAATAAAAACAAACTTACCCAAATATTCAAGGAAAATTATATTAATAAGATCCATAAATACAATAAGATCATTTTTCAAACCAAAGGGCATAACTAAAAACTCATATTACCTATATCTAGTTCTGAAAATTCTTTTCAGAATGTTATCCTCAATCACCTTCAATTGATAGCACTCGAAATTCATGTCAATCTTTGGAAAATACTGAGCTCTATGGAATTGATAAAACAAGTCATCTATATGAGGAAAATGATTCTTATTCCAAATAGTGATGTTATTCAGTGCTCTATAATCAATAAAAATCCTCATAGAACCATATTACTGTTTAAAAAAAAATATTATCACCCTAAGGTGAAGTACTCATATGTATGAAACCTTTATCTAGAAACTCATGCAATTTATTTTTCAATTCTGTAAGTTCTACTTGATCCATTCGATATGGGGGTTTTAAAATAGGTTTAGCATCAGAGACTAAATCAATACTAAATGAAACCTACCGATTAGGTATAATTTTAGGTAACTCATTAGGAAGAAAATCTAGATACTACTTTACCATTATAAAATCATTAATTTGAACAGTTCTCTTATTTTTAACAGTATGTGCAAGATAAAATTCATTTTCACATTTTAAAAGATTCTATGATTATTGTTATGTAATTAATGGTATGGGTTCATTCTTGTATATAAAATGAGACTCATTCTTACAAAAAAAATTTCTTTAACACTACAATATATATTAGCATGGTAAATAGAAATCTAATCCATACCCAGAATAACAAAAAATTCTACTAGGGGTAGTACAACAAAGTTTTTAGGCGAATTTGTTCTACATACATCAATAGAAATATCATTATAATTTATTTTTTCCTTAATATTCTCCCAAGTGCTTTTACCAGAAGTTATTGCTTTATTTATTAAGGTGAAATTTATAATTTACTAGAAAGTTTTTCAGATATGAAATAATGTTTAGACCCCAAATAAAAAAAGACATTATAAAAATATGAGTAAACAAACAATGTAGCTGATACCAATTTGTTTGATGGACCAAAAACTAATGAATTAGTTCAAATTATTTCACCATAAATTTTTTCTTATAGTATGACCGCTTTCTATCAACCAGGTTTCTCTTCGAACACTCGTTTTCATAATGGACCATCTCATTACATTTAAATATTTTTATTGTCTATATATCAGAATTGTTTTTACCATTAACATGATCTTTTTAGTTTCAATTATGATCCATATTCCCAAAATTACAACATCATAAACACTTTCTAGACTTCAAAAGGTATTACCCATTGTTATTTTTATTACAATTATCACAAACTAAAAACTAAATTTTTTTACCATCAAACTTATTTAATGAATTATTTCCTTTTTCCCACCACCTCAACCTCTTTTTTTACTAGTTTTAAAAGAACACATGATCATCAAAAAACTTTATTTCCACCTTATCTACACATCTAACAAGTTTTTCATAACTTTTTAATTCATAATTATCCAATTCCATTCGATATTTTGGCTTCAATACTAACTAAAATTGATTGATTTTACTATCAAAATCCCGAATATTATTTCGACAATACCATGCATATCGAGTGAATTTTGATTCATATACATCCAATAAAACATCATATTATCCCAATTACAAGAATTATTTTTCCATCCTATGTTTAATAGCCTTAAGAAAATATTTCTCAAGGAAGATATTTTTGAATTCATTACATTACAAAGCATCAATATCCTCACCATCCCTAATATTCCTAAACATTGACCACCACTGGTTAGCTTCACCTTCAATATGGTAAATAGAAATATTAACCATCTAATTCAATGAAAACCCCATGAAATCAAAAATATTTTCTAGGGATTTAGTCCACCCTTTATGTACTACTAGTTCAGAATATCCACTAAATACTGGAGGGTGTTGCCTCATAAAATGTTCCGCCACTATCTTATTCCTCCCTGGTTGATCTAGATGATTTCATACAGGGATGTCGCTACCATTTATAGCCTGTTTCATCTAATCAAATGCTATAAAAACTAGTCGGTTCCAATTCCCACCACTCTATGTTTCTGGTTCGAAAGGATATCGTCCTCCTGATGCTTTCCTATATCAGCTTCCCTATTTCTTCTATGGAAAACAATTTTTAACAGACATATATTAGATAAAGTAACGTGGAAATATTTAAATTCTATATCATTCTAACTAAACCATAAATTAGATATCATTTATGCTTATTCTATTAACATTATCCTAACCCCTAACGTTATCTAGACCTTGTTCTGATACCATATATAAGGATCCAACCTTAAATATTACACAATTTAGTTAATTCAACTATAATTCACATTCATAAATTTCCAAAGATATTTTAGGTTTAGAGTTTTAGAGAATTAGGTATTAACCTCATAAATATAAACTCATATATTATAAAGTAGACACTTCTACTCATATATATTTACTTTCACAATATGAAACTTTTTAAAACAAAACATTCTTTCTTTCCATAACAAACTCCATGAATTTAAAATTGGATTCTTATTTTCCTTTACCCATCCAAAAACCTTGTGAAAAATAGTTTAAAACTTGGGATGATTACAAAAATCTCATTAAGGGACATAAAAGGAAGAAAGTAACCATTATTCTATGTATGAAAACATTTTAAAAAAGTTATAACTTTTACACATAAAACATAAACTCTTTAGCTTGCCTTATAAAATCATAAGTTTCCTATAAAACCGTAGAAAGAATAAATAAACCCTAAAAGGTAAATTGTGGCATCATTTTTATATCACTATTACATATAATTTATCTATCCCAGCTACACAGGGTGTAACCATCCCGATTACACTTGGAATAACCTTTATAGTATATTACCGTAATCCCTTAGGAGAAACCTAATCGGTTAACTCCATCCCATTAAATAATGTATTGGAGAGACATAACAGGATCAACCACCCTTGATTTATCATGGAACCACCGATCACCATAAAAATTCCCAAGAACTATGACATGATCATAACACATAAATTTTTAATAAACAAAACATTCTTGAGGAAAATAAATTTTACCATTTTGAAATATGTTTTCATTTTTAAGATGCAACACACTTATAAATTAAAACATTTTATTTGAAAATAAACTAGTAAAATTGTAAATGAAACATGCAATCAATATGGTTTCATGAAAGAAGGAAAATATTCTTATTCCATATAAGTAAAAAAATCATTTCTTTAATAAAAGAGTTGTAACTTTAAAAGAGGTTTTTTGAAAAGAAAGTTTTTTACCTTATGTCCAAAATCATTCTTCACTTGTACTTAATTTCATGGATAACAAAATTAGATTCATTAGTCACTTAATTCAGAACCTTTTAAACATATATTTTATTTATTACCATTTTAATAAGTTCATTTATGGCTATTTTGATGAGTTATAGAGTTTAATTTCATCGTTCTAGGAGAATTCGTTTCATGGATTTATGGTCGGTTCCCCTGATTATAATTACGGGAGTTCTTGTAAAATGGAAGAAAAATTATAGTAGTGGAAAGAAATGGTATTAGTATAATCATCTAATTTTAAATTATCCCATATTTCATTTTTTCAGATATGTGTATGATTCATTAGATGAAACATTAATGATAATTGTTTGGTTTATTTTTGGTGATTTTTCTGACCATCACAAAATAGTTTCATTTTATTTAATTACTATTTTCATAAATTAGTTAGAGAATGTTAAAAAAGTTATAATATACATATTAAAATCTGTTTTATCCATAATAATTACTTTATGACCAACCTTTACATCATTAATAGAAAAAAACCCGTTATCCACGAAGGCAGTGAATTGATACATCACGAACGATGTTTTCAATTTTTAGAATAAGAGGAGAATAAAAGAGGTTTGATGATGGATATTACATTTAAAAAAAATTAAATTCCAGTATATATATTATAATTGAGTTATCATGCCTCTTTGTATAGTGAAGGAAAGTATAAGTTATAAATAAAGAAATAAAGAAAGAATTTAAAAGAGAAGGAAGGAGGGTTTTATCTCTTGAGTACCGTCTCCTTGAGAACCACCTTATGACACTTGGTTTTGGTCTGTTGATGAGACAATAAAGTCTTGGATGTGAGGAAGAGGATTTGTAATGGAATTGGTCAAAATTTATAATACGAAAAGGATTTGGAGGTGTGAGGAGAAGGGTTAGTGAGGGATGGAATTTATATGGAGAGGAGGGGAGTGTTTTTTATTATTTTATTAATTTGTTTGTTATTTTGGGTTAAGACTATCCCTAGTATTGATTATAGTGACTAATTATAGTAACTAGTGCATGTGAGTTTAAAATAATTATTTATTACCTTATCCATACATCATCTATAACTCAATAATTCATGTATTTTTATTACATTGTTAAATACCATAAATTATTGTATTTCACTATTCACAAAAAATTGAACTATTTTAGAAAAATACCAAAAATTCACTCGAATAATTTTTTTAATTATAGAATTAAAAAATGGACATCATTTTTGAAAATAATTTTATAAATATTAGAAATTTAATATTTAATTAAAATCACTATTTATTCAGAAAATACCTATTTTAATATTGTAACTGATTTCATTACACTTTGAAATATTAGTTAAGGTATCATAAAATTATCTTATACTTACAATAAAATAAAATATAATTTTATATATCTATTTTATGAAATTAAATTTTATTTTAAATAATTATATTAATTATGAAATTATAAATAAACATTAATGTTTCACAAAAATACCAACACTAATTTTTTCATTTTTAAAACGTTTATCTAATTATTCCATGATATAAATATATTATATTTTTTACTTATAAGATACATAAATTTTATTTATACCTTAATAGTTGAGGTTACTATTCTATTAGTATAGATTCTTTAATTTCTATCAATACCACTTTTTTCATTATACGTTTATAATGAATTCAACTATTTAATTCTAGAATGAAAACAAATTATTCTATAAGTACTTGTGTTGTTACCAAGATAACAATATTGGAATGGTTTGTGATAGTCCTTGTGAAGAGGTTGAGAGGCTACCTAGTAAGGGTATGTCAGTGGCTGTTTCAAGTGTGTGTGGAAGGTGCAACAAGGCTGGGAACATTTCTAATAGGTGCATGACATGGATTCCTATACAAGAAGCAAGGATAAAGAATAAAGGTAAAACAGTAATGAATCCATCTATTAAGAAAGATACTGAAAATAAGGATTAAACACACAAAAAGAGATCTGATCATGTGATGAAAGAGTTACTAACCATATGGCCAAACAAGTTGAACAACTCTAATTAGATGGAGGAAAAATAAGTGAATGAGATTATTATACTTATATTAGTTAAGAAGGAAAATCTAGATAAGAATAAAGTTTAAACATGAAAGAGAACCCTGTTTCCCCTAGGTTAAAATCTTTGAAAGTTATTTAG
This sequence comes from Viscum album, assembly GCA_963277665.1. Classification (NCBI taxonomy): domain Eukaryota; kingdom Viridiplantae; phylum Streptophyta; class Magnoliopsida; order Santalales; family Viscaceae; genus Viscum; species Viscum album. The sequence continues at coordinate 573,023,607 of OY728166.1, forward strand.
TTAAATTACATGAAGAGTTTTCAAAATGTCGATGTCGCTAAGAAGAAGTTGCATAGGTTGAGAAACAAATCTCAACCTAACTTCTCCATATAAGAATATAAAGTGATCCAAATTATTCCTAAGTTGATTTTCATTGTATATAATAGTTTGGTATTTGATGGTGATGAATTTTGGAGAGCATCCCTTTAGAGAAATATTTCAATGTAGGAGAACTACCTGAAGATTTATCATTCTCTCTTAAATCTTGAAATACAAATATCCTTGAATAAAGTTGAAGTTAGAGGTTTTTTTTTCATTCTCTAATCAATTTTTCGAATTATATTTATTATATTTATCAAGGGGGAGTTATTAAATAACCAAATGGGAAAAAAACCTTTCACTTGAAGTGTTTTTATGTGTGTGTTTAAGTGAGTGTAGTATTTTTGAAATTAATTGAAAACCAATCGGAATATTTACTCAAATTTGACGTTTGTAATATCCTAGACCAACTCACTTTGAATATTAACTAGATTAGTGGAAGCAAATAACCTCAAGTGTTCCATACTGTATTCCAGAGGCTATCAACTAGTAGCGAGGGTTTTATAAGATACCTTATAGAGACTATACCCTTTGGATAGAGTGTCAAAATAGTAGTAAAATATGTAAAGTAACATACATCACATAATTCCACAAGAAACATCAAGGTGAAATACAAAAATAAAACATAAAACATTTAATATCCAAAGATTTTACAAAAATAACCAAGGGTCATGCATACCATTGGTTATATACAAAAAGTGAAAAATTGAAAAAAGGGGTAAATCTAAAAAAATTTGGACTTAAAAGTGGATCAAGCTCTATCCCAATGCCCATATCCCACACTAAAACATATTGAAGAATCAAGAACCTAACATCGAGTGTCTTCCCATGTCTTGACCTGAAATCATGAAGTCTCCTTGAGTACCAAATGATGTATTGGGAAGGGTGTGAGTACAAATCAGTTGGTCACAACTAGAGATTCCCCTATATAAACCCAGTATATAATGAAGTGAATGTAAAAGTGCTATAATTTAACTAGTTAACAATTTAATTTTTCAAATGTAAATAAATAAAAGAATCCCACTATTGATCCTTAGGTCTAAGACCTTGATCGACTATACCTACTTCGACCAGTGCTGGGTTATGTTTGAGAACGTCTTAGGGACTCTTCCAACCAACATAACAAACCCAAATTTTCCCCTATATATAAACATGTTTCCTTGACCACACATTCAGGTGTTTTCTGAGTCAGAGTAACACAAACCACCAATTCATGAGTTTTCTCATCCAAGGAATAAGCCCATATTCATCACTTAAGAAAATAATTTTTTTTACACAAGACTTAAACACTAATTAATTTTTTGAATTCCAAACCATTTTCAATTCCATTTCAAAATTCTATTTTTAAGGTTACATTTTTAAAACAAAATTCCAATTCCAAGATACCATTTATTACATACTATTTTCATTATCGAATTATATTTATCATTTCAAATTATTCATTCCATAACCATTATATATTATATCAAGGAGAGGTATTCCCATGGAATCTCCTTTACTTTTACCAATAAAAACTTTAAATAGGGAGATGAACATGGGAAAAAATACATTATAAGGTAATTAAAATAAAGTGGTCACACATGGAACACTAACACACCACATGTCCTAAACAGTTATAAAAGAGGGTGAGATGATGGAAAAAACAGATTGACCACCTACATTAGTCCAAGAGGAGTTCACACATCTAAAAATAATATTTTATTTAGATTAAAACAAAAGTAAATGAGAAAGTGGGGAAATTTTCTAAAAATAGGGTATGTGATCTAAAAATTATATAACTCATATTGAAGTGAATGAAAATAGTGTATATGATCTAAACATGATATACCTCATGGTGTAACATAGAGAATCATCCCAAGGAAGTAGATCCATCATAGAGAATGAAGTGAGGAGAAGAGGCTTGTGGGAGGGGATACAATAAGGATGGGGGAGGAGAAAAATGGATGAGGTTTAAGGGAGAGAATGAGACACAAAGACTAAACTAACCCTTTAAATAAATTATGTGCAGAACCTACTGATTGGATGGTGGGTCTCACCTCTGATCCAATGGGATTCCAATATATCTTCAATTCTATATGAAATCCACTAGATAGCCGATGATCTACAACTGACTAGCTGGTAGCACTCAAGCCTCTTTGCTTCATTCCTCGACCTCTTTCTAAGACCCATGTACACCTCCATGACCCCCAAACCCTAGTGGTCACTTATTTAAAAATAGATATAGGGGGTTTTAAAAGAAAAAAATGGGGTTCATTCCTCAATAAAGGGATATGTGATACCAACTATCCACCATACAAAACTCATCCCTAATATTCACCCCTGAGGGTCACTAGGCTTATTCAAAGAATATATGTAGCCATTGGGAGTGATAATCTGATTCTCACTCCCATGTTTCCTTTTAATTACATATATTATACTAGAGTATGCTTACCATAGGAAAGATCTATCCATAGAGTGTCTTCTAACTATGATCCATGATAAAAACAGGTCTCTCCTCAAAAGAAGAATTGATCTACATATTGAAGTCATCAATGTCAATCACATGTGACAGGTTTGAATGATACCATAAAATTTGGGAGTCATGGAAAACTTCATGCAAAACTACGTACCTAGAAGAAGATCCAACTAGCGAACCATGACACTAATTCTCTCCATATCCTTAAAGGGTCCCACAAACCTCATTGCTAACTTCCATTGGTTCCAAATCTACCATTTCTCAAGCATAAATGATACCTGTAATAAAAACCGACCACCCACATCAAATTACAAGGGGATACATCTCTGATCTATATAAGATATCTATCAGCTCTAAGTGATCAACAACTGCTTCTTAATCAACTAAATCTTCTCAATGGTTTCTTCTATGAGACTCTGACCAACCTTGAATGGATCTCGATACTGCAACCAATGTAAAGGTGATGAACAATTCCTCTATTATAAATATTTTAATGAATCCATCTGACTGGATGAATGATAACTTTTATTATAAGAAAATTACACTAAGGATAGATGTATCCCATAAGTTCCACCAAAATTGAGGACACATTCTCAAAGTATGTCCTTGAGAACCTTCATAGTGCTCTTATATTTTTCGTCCATCTGTAGGTGTAGGTGATACTTAGATGAACCTACATGCCTAATTACTTTTTAAATACCTAAAAAAACCTTACGGTAAAATGAGAATCCCTATTCGGGGTTATGATCTATAGAACCCCATCCAAGTTCACAAACTCATAGACATATAAAATACTAATATCATCCATTGAAGAAGACTCCTTGATCATCAATAAATGGGTTTCTTTCATCAAACAATATAAAAAACCCAAGTAACATTATTAAAATGAGTTTTACTTCAAAAAACCATCACAAAATACACCGTAACAGTGTCCCACTTCTATTCTACAATTAGTTAATACTAAATAAGAGAAGAAAGGATCTAGTGCTCTATCTTCAACTACTGACATATGGAGCACCATGTGACAAACCCTCATAGAACCTTCTTCATCACTGTATAACAGAAATACTAACACACATCTTGATACATCTTGGTAATACATAGATACAAAACCCACTTTGAGGCATATAAGTCCCTCATTAGTTCCTCGTGCATTCCTTTCAGGACTACCACATGATCGCTGATAAAAACAATCTCGTAAATATCCAAGGACCAATAATGAGGTGGATACCCACCATATATAGTGTCCCTTGTCACCAGGTAATAAGAATTTTAGAGTTTAATTTCCTCTACCTTATCAAGAAGTGTGGAGATAATAGATAGAGAATCCAAATATGTTCTTCCCTGATACTCTTGGATATCCAAACATAGCTCAGGGAATAACGCCATCACTTTCCACTCTTAGATTAAATCCTAGACTACCTAAGTTTGAGTCTCCCTAATCATGGTATCTGCAATGATATTACCATAACTAGGAGTACACTATAACTCAAATTAAAAGGAATACTGGTACACAATACACCTCCTATACCTAAGATTCTAGTCATGTTGGGAGAAGATGTATTTCAAGTTTTATGATATGTGCAAACCATAAAACTCTCCCCTATGAGGTAGTTTATCCAACATATCAACAAATGTATTATTCCATACAAATATAAATCATTGTTTTGGTAGTTAATCTCACATGGTACTAGCTACCTAGACCCATAAGTGATTACCCACCCATTTGCATTATCACTTCCTCCAATCCAACACCCAATGCATTATAATATAGGGCATACTTATTACTATGCTCGGGTAAGGAAAGAATTAGTGAAGATTTAAAATTCCACTTTATCTCCCCAAAATTTATCTTGAAAGAATAAAACCACTCAAACATTATCCCTCGATTTGTTGGGCCCTTCAATAGAGAAACCAAGCAGATAAATCCGGGATAAACTTGTGATAGTAATGGTCCAACCTGAGGAAGCTGTGAATCTTAAAGATATTATTGGGACTCTCCCAATAAATCAAGAAATCCAATTTTCCTAGGTCCACTGGTACCCTAGGCATTGATATAATATATCCTAATAAGTGAACTCGATCTAGCCAAAACTAACACTTCAACAATTTTTCATACAATTTATAACCTTGAAATGTGCTTAGATCTATCTCCAAATGCCATCTGTGTTTTTTCCTCAACTAGAAGTGAACTAAAATATCATCGATGAACAAAATGAAAATAGATTCCAATTAAGGATGTAAAACCCTATTAATTAGGTCCATAAACACTTCAGGTGGGTTTTCCAACCCGAATGACATATCATGGTACTCATAATGACCATACCATATATAAAAGACCATGTAGGGGACATCATAGATTCACACTCTGAGACAGTGGTACCTCGATTATAAATCAATCGTGGGGAATAATCGAGTACCCTTTAGTGGGTCAAATAAATCATCAATTCATGGTAGTGGATATTAGTTATTAACCATTACCTGGTTAGGCTTCCGATAGTATATACACAATCTTAAAGTGTCATCTTCTTTCTTAGAGAATAAAACTAGAGTACCCCAAGGGGATGTGCTTAGATGGATAAACCACTTTTCCTCTCAGAAATATAGTTGGGATTTTAATTACCAAAGATATTTTAGATACATCCTATAAGGAGGGATATAAATATGTTTCTTTTTAAACTTGATTCCATGGTTGGGTGGTAATATATAAAATTTATCAGGGAACACATCCTGATACTGATCAATCATGGGAGGGAATACTAAATCAAACACCTCCCCTCATCTAGAATGAGTCTAGAAAAATGGGATATGATCCCATATAGTCACTATAGTTAGGTACTAAATGACTCGTTTTCATGTTCCACTCACCACCATATTTGAAGCTTTCACTCTGTAGAGAGTCTCAGGACACTCATTGGTGATTTCAATCAATTTATGCCTAATAATGAACAAGATAATCCATTCCTAGAATCACATCTATTACAACCATGTCCAACACAAATAATTCCCAAATGAATAAAAAAAATAATGACTAGGGAATAATATTCACACTCATGGATCCATTCTAAATTCATGATTAAGGATATGTTAATTGAGATAACACCATATAAATACTCTACTTCTAAACCCATTCATTTTATAAAAGAAATAGACCAAAAAGAGTGTGAGTCTACTTTGTAAAATAAGGTTAAATCAAGAGTAAAAACAACCAAAATAATATCTAAAATGGTTGATGGTCAAGACTACTGACCTATCAAAGTAGGTGCAACAATGTGTAATTGGATGGTACCGTGACCCTACAATCCCATCTGGATGCCCTGAGCCATACTCTTCTGCTGATCCCAACCCAAAGATCCACATACACCACCATATCCTGAATGGTTAGTGCATTACAAAATTATAGATTATTGAGCTATAGTATTTCTATCCTAATATACATGAGTTTATACTTCACCCCTGCCATTGGGAGTCTTCTGTTAAAATGGAAAAAAGCAACGTAGGTGGCCCATTCTTCCACACTGGTAACACTATTGGGGAATCTATCTATACTACAAATTATTTAATATTTATTATAGAAATGGAAATATAATGATATAAAAATGATTTATAAACTTAATGTTACTATATTAAGGGAATTATCATTATTTTTTTATATACCCCATCTATTAAGAAAAAAAAACCATTGTTCGTGTGTTTTGCGGACTATCGCCTCTACGACATAACATGTTTTTTCCTTCACCGATTTACAAGTTTGGATATAAGTATGGTATTAAAATATATTTATTATTTTTATGATATCATTTAGGTTATATTATGGTAAATTATAGAACCTATTAATGATATTATCAACAAACAACCATTGTTGATTTAATCATTTAAAATAAGTACTCTAAGAATAAAATCATTAGTTCCAATCATGTAATAATTTTAAATCTATTAATTATTATTATAATTCTTTAAAATTTTAATATATAACACGAATAAACACTAAATAATATCATTATTATTCTGGAATAATTATATTACAGCCAAACCACCTCATAATCATTCATTAAGTAAGGGTATGTTCATGTTTGGGTTAGTTTAACCACATACATGAACAATAGTATGAATTTATATATAGGATGACTATGAAAACATATTTACTAGTATAATATGATATAAATGTTTAAATAATTATTATTTTTTGTTTCTAGAGGTATTACCTCAATACATAATTTATAAATTAAGGAGACACCCTTCGTTTATCAAAAATAACCAAAACATGCTTATCGAATTCGTCTTCAAGGATAAGGTCTTTAAAAAAATCATGAAACGAATTTGAAAAATTATAAATAATTTTTACGTAATACCTAAACATAATTTTAATGACCTATTAATAATGTACGTTTGAATAAGAATGAATAAGAACACCTATATTAGGAAAATAACACAAATGATTAAAACTATAAACATCAATGTGGAAAAACGGAATAATTCATCTAGAAAATGACTATTTACGAAGAGTATTAATGAAAATGGATATGAGTAAGGTTATTAATTGAGTTATTAAGATTGATATTGTCATAATACATGAGGATAAATTATGATCATGGAATTTATGATAAGAGGTAAGAGTTCTCCATCACAAATTCTTCTCTTTAATACATATTTTTCATTGTGCATGTTATTTTCCTCATGTGATGTATATACTGAATGTTTGAGATTTTAAATCATGAAATTATGTTATTAATGGTATTTTAAGTTCAATTTTCATCCTTATATTTCAGGATTTTATGATTTAATTTCTACCCAGGCCACTAGTTGGGTTTTTTTGTATCAATTTTCATTCTTTGGGACTCATGTTATAATCACCACCTATTTTATTTTGTGTGGTGCATACATGTACATAGAATAATATTACTCATGAAATTTTAGGTATTGTTGAGTCTATATTGATACCCCCATCTCATATTATTTTTATTTAAGAGTTATCTTTTCTATGGTGAAAAAACCATCCTATGTTTTGGTAAAGTAAAAGTGTGTGTAATTTCATAGAAAATACAACCTTATCTAGATACTGGAATATAGATGTTAAATAGATGAAAATAGGTTTAATGAACCTAAAAAGGGATGGTTGAGAATTTAATAAATCATAAACCTGATTCATGGTGAGTGGGCCTAAGACTGTACACTAGGTGAGACACTCCTAGAGGATATTTTTTGAAATATTCATACACTCTTAATAATCCACAATGAAGGATTTTTCATACCATTACCTTGGTCTCATACCAATGAAATCTGTTGAACCTAATTACCATATTCCCCAGATAAAATATTATATTAAAGTTACCCTTGAACTTATATTTCTTTCAAAAGGGTACTTCCTATTACCTTGATGATACCTCATAGCTTCCTAGATTATTAAGGGATGTTATCCTAGACATCCACATTATCATGTTGAATGGGGAAGTATTTGATGTTCATATTTCTCAATATAAGAATAAATATGTTTTATTAAATAAGAGGTTACTAAGGGGATGTTATAAAAGGTATTTATGAATCTTATGGTGAATGCATTAGAATTAATCTAGTGACGGGTGGGGCCTAGAATTGTATATCCCCTCGATGCATCGATAAGTCTCATGAAACGAAATAGTTTTGGTTTTGGTGCATACCTATTCTGATAATTGGATAAGTGTATTGAAAAAAGGCATAGAAAAATAGTTTTAATGTATGAAAATATACATTCCATCAGTATGAGGTTAATGATTATTATTATCCCTATTTTTATTTATTGTCGTGGATATATCATTCCCTCTGTTTCAGTTGATTATGGTTTATATTGTTCATTTTTCTTTCCATATCTCCTTTTACATGTTTATTTTATGAAATATTACACTATATTCTACTCATTATTGAGAATATAAGCTCACCATTATTTTTTTATTTTTCCTTGGAAACCTATAGGATGAATATTTTTAGTTTTTCCAGGATAATATGGAAGAGATAATAATGTTCTCACAATGTGTTCATATTGCATATTATGTTTTCTAATGTAATGTATGTATGTATCGATTCTTCTAAGACTACTAAGATATTAAATACTATGATAATTATCATATTATAAACCAATAATTTAATATAACTTTTTAATATTAGTTTCTAAATCTTGGGATGTTACATATATCATTATTCTTGTTAGTGTTTTAACCGACTCAAATAAGAACAAACTACAATCTATGGGTGAATATGGTTAATAAAACGATTATTTTGATATAATTTAATTATTATAGAAGCATAATTATATTATTTAGATGTTTTTATGTTAGTGAATCTATATTAAATTGAGTTTTATAAATAATAAAATACTTGTTGAAAAAATAAATACGTCACTTTCATCGAGGAGACAGTCCACATGTACACATGGGCGGACATTCATTTCATTTTAAAGAGAAGAATATAGGGGATTTTTTATAATTTTAGATTAATAATTTTATAAATATTATATTTATTAATTAAATATCCCCTTTGAACCATCTATGTAATTTGGTGATGAAAAATCAAACACATTGTTCATGAAAGTGGTAGTCCACACATACACAGGATGACATATTCATTTTTCAATGGTTTTGGAGGAAGGTAGAAAATGGATATTCTATTAGTAAAATAAAATTTAATAAATTTTTTAATTTTATGTTATAATAATTTCTTAGATAGAATAGGTTCTAAGGGATAGAATAAGAAAAGAATTAAGAGAGCTCTGTTGAGAACATTACCTCTCCTATTGGATGTCCCCTCGTGGGTAACACCTTAAGGCTCCTTAGCTTAGTGTTTTGGAAAGACCAAGGCTTATAGAAAATGGGTATATAGTTGATTAGATAATAGTTTAGATTTTTTGTTTAGAAAACTCTTTAGAATTGGTATAGAAATGGGGTGGAGGTGAGATCCTTTTATAGGTGAAGGGAATGAATGTTTTTATAAATATAAAATTTTAATATAAAGAGAGAACATGTTTCACATGGAAAGTGATGAAAAAGTGGAAAATAATAGAGTGTGGGATGAGGTAATGTAAATAATTCCTCATCCATTCATTTTAAAACATTTTTTAAACATGTTTTTAAGTCTGTTACTATTTGATTTTTCACTTTTACCATTTTTGTTTTTTTCCATGCTAATTTACTTTTACCTATGTAATTTGATTTTAATACATAAAAATAAAATGGGAATAAATATATAATTTAAAAATAATAATTAAAAATATGTAATAAATTGTTTCAAATAAAATTTTAAAGGGTGATAAATATTAATTTTAATATTTGCAGATGTAATGTATAAAAAACATTTTTTTTGAAAAGGGTATTTTTTATGCATAAAAATTATAATTAAGATAAAATTATAAATGTTGTAGATTTATAAGAAATTAATTGGTTTATTATCAACCAAATAAGAGTTATGTGACTCTAAAATAAATATAAAATAAAATTACACCTTATTGATGCTTAAATAAACGAAACATACAAAAAATGAATTTTATTAGAGTAAAATATTAGTTAAGCATCCAAAATGATAAACATGGGTTTTATAAATTAAACATTTTTTAAATGATTAATTTTAATTTAAAAAAATATATTTTTTATATCAATAAGTTTTCATAAAATTTCAAATCATTATTATGTTATGATAAGGTTATAAAAGTGTCAATATTTTCAAAATCAGTATTTTTTAAATATTTACTTCAAATTCAATTATTTTTTTTAAAAATTTAAAAATTTCATCCTAATTAATTTTTGAATTATTAATTCAAAAATTAATTTATTTTTATAAATTTAAAAATTATATAATTTATAAATTTAGTTTTAAAATAAAAATATAAAATATAAAGAAAGAATTGTTTTTATTAAAATGAAGTTTATAATTGTTCTTAATATTATTTCATATCAATTTATAATTAAAGAATTATAATAATATTTTAAATGAGATAAATTTAATTTATTTTGATAAAATATACAATACTTCAAAAAAAAAACAGTTATTTGAAAAAGAAAAAATCTTTTTAATATTAATTCTTACTAATTATTTACCCTCTAAATATAAGTACTTTTAGTTAAGTAATAACATTTTATTTACTAGAGGTTTTATTATTCTTACAATATTCATAATAATATATATCTAATTTTTCCTAACTCATTTTAGTTTAGTGTTTTATGTGAAACAAGCTATCGAAAAATATATTCCAAAATCCATGGGTGTTAGATACCCCCTTAAATAAATTGCATCCTTGCACTTTTAATTATCACCCATAAATGAAAATATATTAGGATATCCCAATATATAAATTCTATAGATATAGAAACTTTACAAAATTATGAAACATATCTTTTTCCCTCAGAATAGGTCAATAATAATATTTAGTTTTTCTCTAATAATTTGATCTGTACATCCCTCATGATTATGTATCATAAATCCTATAATAGAATTAGTTTTCCAAGAGATATCACAACCATCCCTATACTGATAGATTCTCATTGGTTGGTTTGAAATTTTATTTCCCTATTTTTGTAATTAATATGGATTCTATGTGAATATATATAATATATTTCCAAAATCATATCAAATTCATCTAAAGGAAGAGTTAATGAGACTTAGATGAAGCATAATCCCATAATCCTTAAAGAATATTCATATAACTTGGATATAATAATGACACTAATAGTTATTTTTATTTATATTTCAATATAAAATAGTTTTTGGAAACTTTCCTGACATAATATATCCATAAATCTAGAGTGAATAATAATTGTACTAAAAAAACTTAATTATCACCATCCACTTTAATAGTATCCATTTCTTGTGATTTTCCTTTATCTCTTAGCTCAAGTAGATATTGAAGTTAACTTTTTCCATCAAACTTTGGTTTAGTACACTTCATTTCATAATTCCCATACTCCTTACAATTGAAGCATTTGAATAATATTTTTTCATTAAGTTATGTATTCCCTAAAACCATTTAATTAGTCGGTATCTTAATATATCATAAGTATGCATGTGCTTGATAGCCTTTTCTGCCACATTTGAAGCACTTACTTATTCCTTGGAGATAATCCCCCTTATGATTCTTCCCACATTTTTTGAATGTAAAAAGATGAATTTTTATTCCTCCATGGTTTTTATCACTTGAATTCTCAAGGAAATCATTTTTTATCAAAAAGCCATGAGAGTAATTAGAGTCTCAAGTTTCTATTTCCACATTAAGTGCACATCAAAAAATCTCATCCTAGCTTCCAAAAATCCCGTATATCCAATAATTTTTGGAGACTCATATTTAAACCACTAAATAAATGATTGATATTAATTTCATGATAAAAGATAAAAATAGTGTCATACCTTGAAAGTCTTGTAAAGTTTACTTAATAGGTACTAATAAAATCTTCTTCATCTTGTTTCAGCTCAAAATATTTTTGCTCCATTTTTGTGAAAAGAGTTTAAGGAAAATATTAACTAAATAATGACTCCTTAAACTCTTCACATTTAATAGATTCTATTTATTCCTTTTCAGGTGTGTTATTTATTAGGTTTTACCATTGATTAGATTCACTAAGTTTCTTAATTTAACTAGTTAGGTATTTAGATTCATTATAATGGTTCAAAAAGACAATAAGAATTTACAAAAGCATACACCCTAGGAGTTTATAAACATGTGTGTAGTTTTAGTCCCACTCATCTTGAAATAAGTTAAGATATAGTTTATAATATACCTACCATTTTTAGGGTGATTACCCAAAGGTTCATCTATTCCACCATTTCATCCACTTTCTAGTATCAAGATAGGGATGTAATTTTTATAAAACCGCACAATATCTACATTACTAAACCATCCCGATGTTATCCTATAATTATACTTACTTATAATGTTTTAAAAAATCTTATCTCATAATAATCCCCAAAATAACTAAATTAATACTAAAAAAATAACTAAAATAATCCTAAAAAATAACTAAACCTTTATTTGATATCAACAGAGGGTCCCCAAACCCACACTCCAAAATATTGTACTAAAAAATTTTTCTTAAACACTTTCTTTGGTACAAAAAAACTAAACATATCATTATTTTATATCATTTACATAAATTAAAAATTATATATCACAAATAGTTTCAAAACAGCATAAATGGAAGATTTAATGTCTTTGAGGATCAACTATATAAGTAACATTTTTTTGATACTTGTGAATATTTCATCATAATCGAACCACACTAGACTCCCTTATAGACTCCTCATAATTTATACTCATATTCATAACCTGGGTAATGGAAACATAATAAGGGGTGTGACCATAAATTCAGTAAGGGTAAAACTCACCAACATATCATCACGGGTTAGATTATAAGTATTTGAGAAAAAATGATCATAGGATAAATATATTATTAAAAATAACATGGCATAATAATATTGGTCCATAAGGCACAATAAAATTACATGTAATATAAAATGATAAAAAATATTCATTGACATAAGAGTACTGAAACATGAAATAATAAACATGATACATGGTATCCTAATATAATCATATAACATAGATATGTTGCATAAGATAAAACCTAACGAACCATAACCTAGTAGAGTAATCATTGTTACCTAATTCCTATCACATAGTGGGCTTGTACTAACAACCCCTGTACACTCTTTAACTTGGGATAACAACCCATATACCCTTTTGGGATTTTGATAATATCCCATGTAACCACTTGAGATTTGGGTAAAAACATATGTACCCTCTTATTATTGGGATAACAACCCTTGTATTGTCTTGGGCTTGGGCTAACAACCCATGTAACTTCTTGGGATTAAGCTAACAAAATATGCACAATCTTGGGATTGGTCCACTACCCATATAATGTTTTTGTTCTTATGGGACATGAAACATTAAACAAAGTGTTTTATGGTGATATAAGACCCCTAACATAAATAATAACCATCTATACATTTTTATTTCAAGTGAATTTGGTAAAATTAATATTTCAAACACCACTTAATTAGCCTTTGGAAAAGAGATGAGTTTCATGAATAGATACATATAAGATTTCATAATACATCTAGAGAAAGAATGTGTATGGTGGTATAAGAACATATAACTAGTTTAATATAATAAGAATTAAGGATGTTGACATAAATGAAAAATACCTATTAAACATCATTGGTAAAACCACTTTAAAAAATAAAACTAAATACCTCTTATTCATTTTAAAATCATTACAAATTAGGTTAAAAAACCATTTTAAAATATAGAAAGGAATATTTGCTAAAAATAATGGTCATAATGATAACATAATGTGTTCACTTGAAAAAAACTTAAAATAGATTTTTGAAAACATTTTTTAATTATATATTGGAAGATAAAACAAATGATCATGGAAGGAAAACCATTAAAATATTTTAAAATATCATTGTTAAAATCTGACATCATAAAAATGGATAATAAAACTTCATTTTGAAAATATTTGAAGGTAAATATGATGGTCACATGATATAAAAAAAATTAGGTTTCCAAATATAAAGGATAAAATTATAGATAGGGGAAAATAGGGTCATATAAGAAAAATAATTATTAAATAGAATGAGAATTATTCTTAACAATGAAGTACTTTAATGGAGAGGGAATTCATTATGGGGGAATAATTGAATCAAAGGTGTCATTTTTATCAAATATAAATAAAAGTTATATTATAAAATATTATGTTGAAATAGACTGATCATATAAGTAATAATTTCAATATGAAACATTAAAACTCAAATAAATGGGGTTTGGGTTAAAAAAATATAGTATGACATTAAAATCAATTAAACTGAAAACCCTTGGAAAGTGAACTTGAGATGGATTTTTAAATTCATTAAATATCATGAAATTTATGATAAATTTAACTCATAAGTTGGTATATGAACTAGAAAAAACAAAATAATTGGTGAATATGGCATGTGCCTCAATGAATTAAAATTGAGTTGGAAGTCTATTATGAACATCATAATTCCTAGAGTAGGTAACATTAGAAAAGGTGTTTATGTGTTAGAAATGTAAATAAAAATAAATTAAACAGTAAATTAAACATAATAAAATCATATGATAGTGCATAACCAAATTATAAGAATAATTTTTAAGAATAACAATATAAACTCAATTAATTAAAATTGGGTATAACAAAACACATATCTTTAATCCTCCTTATCCGAATGTGCTCTAACATATTTTATAGGAACAATAACCATATAAATCACCTATTTTATAACCTTATTAATAATTATAAACTTTTATAAAATTTATTTATAATAATTTATTAAAAATATATTACTTAGATATATTTTATTTTTATCATGAGATGTTAGTAGATTCGATTGTTTCTTTAACACTAGTTTTGCAATGACGATGTCGATTCCTGTTTATATATTCAAATTTAATCATTTTTAGATAATTATAGGAACTATAATAGATTTTTTATAATGATATATAATTTTATAATTTAATTTCATAATTATTTTAGTTATAATTCATTACGATGAAGTTGGTGATGAGCTTGTTATGATAAATTTTAACGAATAAAAGGGTGACATAATAATTAGTTAAATATTAATATACCCTTTACAGAACCATAAAACAAAATTTATTTTCTAATTAATTTATAATAAAACTATTAGTTAATTTCCCATATTCATCCATGATATATATTTTTACCATTGTTCATATAGGTGGTTAAAATGATCCAAACAAGAACAAGCTCTAATATATGGGTGAGTACGGTTAAAAATGTGATTCTATTGGCACAATATGATTTTTAAAAAATCATAATGATATTATTTATACGTTTTTATAGTGGTGAATTATTATTTTTATATATTTTTATATTGAATAAAATACTAGATGAAAAATTAAACATGTCACTTTTGTGGAGGTGGTAGTTTACACGTACGCAAGGGTGGCACGCTCATTTCCAAAAATGTCAAAAATAAGTTTTATAAATTCAAAATTTAGTTTAAAATGATTTATTTTAATTTATAAATATATATTATTTATATAAAAAAGGTTTAATATTCTTTAAAATCATTATTTTATTATTAAAATGCACAGAAGTGACAATATTTTCAAAATCTGTATTTTTTCACTATTCACCCAAAATTTAACCTTTTAAGAAAACTATGAAAAATTAATCATAAGATAATTTTTATATTATTGATTCCAAAAATTAGTTTATTTTATAAATTTTAAATTCTAAAATTTCAAAATTTATTTTTAAATGAAAATAAATAATATAAAGAAAAAATATTTTTATTAAAATGATATTTTTAAGTGTTCATAATAGTATTTCATATAAATTTATAATTTAATAATGTTAATAAAATAGTAAAGTGGGTAAATTTAAATTTTTAAGATAAAATTTACAACACTTTAAATAGATATTAATTTGAGAAAGAGTGATCCTTTTTAATGTTAAATCATATTAATTATTTATACTCTAAATATAATAAATTTTAGTTGAGTAATAAGAATTTAATTACTAGAGGATTTATTATTCATAAAATTTTCTTAATAATATTCATATAATATATCATGGATCATTTTAGTTTTTTGTTCCATATTAAATAAGCTATCAAAATATATATTCCAAAATCTTAGGGTATTACAGAAAGGATATTTCTTTTTTGGGTAAGGGTGGTGATGTGGTAGATAATGGTTTGGTACCTATTGGTGTAAGTTTTTTGGATTCTAACCCAAATGTTTTATCCACTTATATAATAATTTATGAAATATTATTATCCAAATGAGATAATAATATATGGGATGATGGGATGATAGAGAGATGGGGATATGAAAACGAGTTGATAGGATTAACCAAGAAATTTGAAAATTCATGGTTTATGGGTAGATGGTAGGTTAGATTGGATTAAAATGGGATGTAAAATGGGGTGGAACATATATTTTCTAGAGGTTTTTGTAGAAAAAATGGGATGTCACATATAAACATGATATAATTAGTGTCATGGTATTTATAAAATTAGTTCTTTCTATGGTTATGCATAACCATGAAGTGTTTTGGCTAGGATAACCATTTTTAGTGAATGGGTGAAGAAAAATAAAATATAAAATGGGGATGGTAGTGGGGTTTGGTTTTGGGTTTGAATGGGTAGAGGGAAAATGGTTAAAGAAATGGGTAGGGTAGGTCTAGGTTGGTCTCTTCATCATCTTTGCTGTTGATCCAAATTTTTCTCAATGTGGTTTAGAATATACCACACGATGGTGATCAATTATTCTATAAACTCTTTATTTTAATTAAATTACCGATTTTGATTAATTTTAGCACTTTTAAAATATTTCTCTTTATTTAATTAACATGCCTTGGGGGTCTTTCTTATTCTTCAATTTACAAAATTTTCCTAAATTTCATAAAAAGTGAAAATATTTTTGAGGTTTTTGAATATGAATAGGTTTCCTCTCAATCAATGATTCGTTAAAGTCTATAGCTATATGTACCTTTTATTCTTAAATAAAATTTAAGGGAGAGAATTCATTATTCTTGTAAATTATAAATGTAAAGATTCAACCTTTTTCCAATGAACTTGAATGAGGGGTTTCCCTCTACTTTAATCTCTATGTATCAATAGGGGTGTATTTTGATCACCGTGTAAGCTCCCAACCAACATGAATTGAATTTTCCTAGAAATAATTTCAAACATGAGTTAAATAATTGTACCTTATCTTCAGGCATGAATGTTCTTCACATGATGTGTCGGTCATGCCACTATTTGTATTTTTCTTATAAATCTTTTCATTATCATAGGAAACCATTTTTATTTATTCTAGTTCATCTAACTATAGAAACCATTTATTCCTAACTTATTATAAATCCATGTTTAATTTTTTAATAGCCTAATATGATCTCTACTTGAGCTCCATCAGTATGTGACATGGATTTCTATAGATAATCCAAAATAGGGACATACCAATGGGAATTTTAGAGGTTCTTTGATTTACCCATAAAGAATCATCATTCTTCTTAACCTAATACTTATGGTTTATGGTCACTTTTTTTTCAAAGATTTAATTTATCTCTTAGTTAGAAAATTACACTTTAACACTTTATTTTGAGTGATAATGTGTTATTATATTATAGAAAACTCTATATTTATCCTAAAAACCCCACTAAAAGTGATTGTTAAAGACAGTTCCTCAATAAATAATAATTAAGAGAGGTAATCCAAACCAGTAATATATGATTAATTTAAAAACTTAGTGACAAAATCTATGTTTTTCCGGATGTTTCTGTAGATTCCCACCATTTGGATTGTAGTGAACGAACATAAGAATTCATGTTTCATTGAATGAGTTCTATAAGGGCACCACAAAATTAATTCATCATAAATCAAACACTTTTACTTTAAGAATTTGGTATTGTTTTATTTCACCATTCTTTCCAATGTTTCCTATCAATTAGCATCAACCACAGACTCACCTGAATTCCCCTACATATTTATGAAGAGTGGGGAAAAAGATTTTACTTTGAAAAATATTTTCCACCATTTTAATGGCCCTATTCTATACTCCAATCAATGATTATTGGTCCCTCATAAAGAATATTCCATAAGTGGGTTTTGGGGTTTAATCAGGTTATGTCAATTTTAAGTGACCCTTTCAATGATCTTGTTTCAATGTTAGTCTAAACACAAATCTATCTATCACACAATGGAAATATGAATTCAATAAACCATAAAAGAGAGAAAAAAACAATTTTATACTTGTTTCACCCACACTAGGATATTTTTAATTAACATATAATAATGATGTTCCAATGTACTAAAATTCACTAATTACACTACTTATTCATTAAAAATTTAGAGGGGTGTCAATGAACCTCTTGGTTTATAACCCTTACGATGGAAGAGAACTAATTTATCTCTCACTTAGGAATATAAATACACCTATAAGTCATTACATCGTATTTCATAAACTATTAATTTGAATTATACTAATGATAGTGTAATAATTTTCCCATCCTTCATCAACTTGATGAAACTCCATGAATTTCCAAGATATAACTTTGAATCTTTCCTACTTCCCTTCTTTGTTTATTTTCAACAATATCTTAGAAAACCCTATTTTTTTCATCCAATAAAAAATATATAATCTTATTCTCCATTATTTTTATATAGAGAGACATCTCTTATATCTTAAGAGAATAAAAATCTTTCACTTATTTATGATCTGACTTTTTATTGTGATTATGATAGAAAAATTCATTCATAAATATCTTCTAAATTTGGGTAAAACATATTTAATTTTGATCCCTTAATACCTACATAAATATAAGAAATTTTAAATAGACATATTTACCATTAATTTGTCAACTAAAACATGTATGGCCATCAACCCTGGTATTTAAAATCATATTTAAAACTTTAACCCTTAAACATATGATCTTCAAATCATCAACATCTTGAAAATATCACTATTTAAAGAATCAAATCTGATATTCACCATGTCATGGTTCAACCCTAAATATGTAATAATCATTTTCTTATTGA
Organism: Viscum album; assembly: GCA_963277665.1. Taxonomy (NCBI): domain Eukaryota; kingdom Viridiplantae; phylum Streptophyta; class Magnoliopsida; order Santalales; family Viscaceae; genus Viscum; species Viscum album. Next base: position 573,042,688 of record OY728166.1, read on the forward strand.
AACTCCTTGTGAAATTACCTTATACATGGTCAATTGACTATTTTCAGAGCATCTTCAAAAAACTTGATAGGGAATATGAATTATTCCATGTTAAAGACCATTATAGATACCCATTTTGATCAATCACTTAGGAGACCATTATTAAACATAAAATTTCTATTTTTGTATTTTCTATTTCCAACATGAAAACCATCAACACACTACATTGAATAAAGAACCCATTTTGAAACTCAACATGTCATTTCTATTTGGCACATCTTTCTATAATGTAAATCTTCAGGTTCTAAAATGGATTGAATCATTATTAGCCATACCAAAATGTAATACACCATGGAATATCATGGTATAACTTAAATTTATTGCACCATGTATATCCTTCAAAATCTCTGTCCACCACTCTAATTGTTTCTATAAATCATGGTCTGCAACATGAAATTTCTATAACTCCACCATGAAATATATGTATTATTTATGCTAAACTTCAACTCCCTTTTCTTCCCTAATTCCTACACATATTCTAATAATACAAGTAAATATTATTAATAGATGTTATGAATATTTTAGAGGATAATAATCATACTTTTTTAACAAAAACAAACTAAAAAGTTCTTGAGAGTATTTTTATTAATAATCTTCCCATTTTAGTTTGTTAGAAATGATCCATTAATCAAGAAATTTAACTTTAACCACTATACTATGAGCTATAACCTTCATTATCATATATTTTAATCAATAGTTCACTAATCATATATTCTAAGCTCACATGATCCATGATCTATGTGAGAAACAAGGGTTAAATGAAAATCTTACCATAAAATAGTTTATTGACTTCAATGCTCCTTGATTCCACTTATTTTAAAGAAATGTAACTTCTTGGAACCACATGTTGATAATGTGTGTCAAAAAAAAATCAACAAAATCCATATGAATATTCATTTAAGTACTATGCCCTAAAAACTTTTGAAATAAATTCTTTCTCAATGATATTTATTCAGTCTATGTTGTTAATGATTAGACTACTCATATAAACCATACCATTTTATTTAGGAGTCATTAATAATGATTCATGGTGAATTATACCATGATTTTTTACGTAATTTTCCACTTATCTATTTTTGAACTTTATGCCATTTTTAGTCTAGAATTAAAGATCCTTCTACCCAATCATATTTTCCACCATTCTATGATAATGAGAAATGAAATTAAATAACTCATACTTGGGGGAGTTCACTATTAAAAATTATATGTTATTGTAATCATTAATAAAAAGCACATAATATCTCTTACCAATAATATATTTTGGCGATATTAGAAAATACACATAAATATGCACCAAAAAAATCTACCACATCAGAATTTTTCCTTATGTTTATAACTCTTTTAGATGATTTTTACCTTTTTGAAAACATTTCAAATATATGTATGATCACATGTAAGTCTAGGGATATCATGAGATCCATCACTTTTCACTATATATTCCAAGTACTTTTGGATAATATTTCCAAGAATTTCATTCAAAATCTTGTTCTTATCTTCCCTTGATAGAAAGAACATGCATTATTCTACTCCAATGAATTAAATATTCCTTATAATAAGCTTCTCTTTCATAATAGTTATACTATATTTTCCTTTGATGATACAAGTCTTCTTAGTAAAATTAATTGAATTAATTGAGTCATATTTTTATTTACACTTAGTAAATTATGAACAAGGCCTTAAAATATTAATAAATCCATGAAACTCATGTATTTTTGTTTGAAAAAATACCTCAAGGTAACTTTGAAGCATTTTTGGGTGGTTTGAGCTTGGTGAAAAATAGGTTTTCCTTGGTCAGTTTTGGTGTTCCATTGATATTTATGACAATATATATTAAAAAATAACCATGATAAAGGAATGAACGATATAGAGGCAGTACAAAAAGCGAAAGATATAAGGTGGTTTGGAATGTTTCCCTCAAGAAATGTTTCAGGATTAGAACATTGAAAAATGGAAAATGCATGAAGCGTGCAAAAGATTAAAAATCTATGTGAAAGACGAGGTTGTGCGAAATAGGATTACACACCCAATGAGATGTCAAATGTGTTTTTTTTGTGATCAAATAAGATCTTTCATGGCGTGTTAGTATCTTGCATACAGGGGTTGGCGATGCCTATAAATAAGAGGTGACCCCCCCTCATTTGACAAGATCAACCCTTAGATAAACTTGAGGCTATGGATCGTGTAAGAATTTCATTTAAAGGGAGTTGCACATAATAATTTGAGTCACATGTAATAAAGGAAGTTTCATGCAATATTTGAGTTGTGCGTAAGAAAGAAGTTGTGAATAAAGAGTAGTTTTGTGCGCAAAGCAGAAAACTTGTGTGCAAGGCACAATATGGGTTATGTGAAAGATTGGAAGTTTTCCAATACACCTATGATAAAGTGGTATTCATCTATGGAGGAAAGTGGGACATAAATAGATCATCTACATATTTTGTAGGATTCATTCATTTCAGACGATAAAGGGACCTAAAATTCTATAAAATATGAGTGAACATTATGAAGAAGCAGTGAGCACACTTTATTTGAGAGAGTAATGAGATTTCATTTTGTGATTGGTTGTAAACAAGGAGGGACAATGAGTTCTCTCCAGACATTGTAAATAGCAATTCACTTTTAGTGGATTTTGTACATCAACACATTGCCGGTGCATGCTCCTTGGATGTAGCCCAATGAGGGTGAACTAAGTAAAATGATGTGTCATGTCTATGATTCAATTTATGTTCATACATTTCTGTGGGAAGGATAAAGAAGAGAGTTTTTTTAGAAATGAAACAATATCAAAATGGGTAGTTTGTTAATCCTTTATCTCATGATTCACCCCCTCTCAGGGTATTAAAACTAATGGGACTAACAATTGGTATCAAAAAGAAAAGTTAATATATGTGTTTCTATTTCAATATAGGGAAACAGTCACAAAGGGATTCCAATATTCGATGGTAATAATTTTCAGTTATAAAAGAATAGAATGAAACACTACTTCTGATCCTTAGGAATAGATGTATTTACAAAAGTGATGCATGGTATTTTAGGAAACATTAAAAGTGGTGCATTATCAGAAGTTTAATGAATGGAATTGGATGATGACACCAATGGAATACATGTTTTAGGGGGATCCCTATCCAATAAAATCAATAATAAGGTGATATCATGCAAGAAATCACATGCTATGTGGGATAAGCTATTGAATATATATGAATGAGATTCAAAGGTCTGAGAGGAAAAGTTACAGGTTCTATGGAACAAATATTAATATTTTAGAATAAACCCAAATGAGTCTGTTGATTATTTATTTTGATGGGTGAATGTTGTAGTGGAAGACATGCATGGTCTTGGAAAAATAATTGAAGATGAAAATATTTTCAAGTGCATGCTGATAATACTCCCACCTAGGTTCAATCTGAAAGTTTATGTGTTGGAAGACAAAGATCCAAAGAATCACACATTAGATAGATCAAATATTACTCTTGTTTGATAATATATGAGAAATTAGGGCATTGAGTTTTTGGAAAAAGGGAATTCTAAGAAAGTGGAATTCAAGTCCGTGAAGAAGCTCACCATTGAATATTATTAGGAAGAAGAAGGAAAAAATGAGGTGATGTCATTCCTTTCTTTGAATTATCAAAGAGGAAAGGAACGTTTAAAGGGAAAATTCCACTTACTTTCTTTAGATTTGGAAATGATGGTCATCTTAAAACAAGGTTCCCTAAGATTTTCCAAGAGGATGAAGTCAAAATCCCTATAAAGAAGTCTTAAACATTTGTGTAAGGAAAGAAATTTTTTAAGAGAAATTTGTTTAGGGAAAAGAATATCCTTTCACAAGAATGTGACAATTCAGATAAATCTGAGGTTGAAGATATAGTGAAATTATAAGATCATAGAGAAAATACTATGGTGGAAGTCATAGGAAGCACCTAGAAAAGGAAGAAAGTGAAAATTTGGAAGAATAATTTTAATTAAGAGTTTATTTTCAAGATAAATTAGAAGCCACTCTTGAAGAGATAGATGTTTGGAGAGCCCAAATGAAGGAAACCAACAAATTGGGTTGTGATGCCAAAATCTATATGAAAAAGAAGGGAGAAGAGAAGTCTGAGATGGTGGAAGAAATTTAAAAACATAAGTATTTAATGCCATAGAGCTTAGAAAATTTTGTTGAGTAAAAGATCAAAATTGAGAAATATGAAAGTGAAATTGAGAGTTTAACTAACACAGTAAGGGATCAAGTAAAATGTATTGAATAAATTGAAGAATAAGTTGTTTGTCTACAATAAAAATTTAATGATAATGAAAAAATAATGACTCCCAATATAAAATCAGTAAAGAAGATCACTCAGAAGACAAAAAAGTTAGAAGTGGAGCCTAGAGGTATAACAGAACAGAAGAAACAGTCAAATCGAAATGATAAGGTTGGAATGGGGATTGAACAAAAATAGAAAGCAGTCATGGTTGAAGTAATACCACAAGAACCCACTCTAAGATTGAATATTTATTTTGGTATGGAGCAGAGTCATAAGATCTAGAGAACCCAAGGCACAACTAGTGGTGTATAAATGACACATAAGAATGCACCTCACATCAGGTTTTATTTCCATGGAAGATGAAACACTCACAAAACATGTGTTCCATAGAAAAGAGATACAGAAGAGAAGAATAACAATAAGGGAAACAAACATAGAACAATACACTAGGATACATTTTTAGGATTATTGATTCTGGTGTGGAGGATTTGGACACATGGCCCAATACTGTACATCAACCATGCAAAGAAATGTGCCGAATTAGAACCAAGTTGATCACATGCAGCAACTCAATGATTCATCAAGGGAGATAAAAACGAAAAAATAATTTTCTACTGTGCAAGATGATGATGGTCCATAATACTCTGAGGTAGATCAATATTATCAAACAATACCGAGTATGAATTAAAAAATGCGGATAAAAAAGAAAAGAGTTGAAAATGCAGTGGTTGGGGAAATTTCCCTTAAATCATCAAATCATTCTGGTGTGTGGATCCTTGATAGTGGTTGTGCATCCCATACGAAAAGGAATAAGGATCTTGTTACATGGATAAAATTTTAAAAATATGGTGTTTTAAAATTTGGAAACAATGAAGGCATGAAGATAATTGGCTTGGGAAAGTCCAGGTTTGGGGATAAAGAAATGAGACGACCTGATGTATTAGTAGTAGAAGGCCTTAGTCACAACTTTATTAAGATTAGTAAACTATGTGACTCAAGGAATTATATAAGATTTACTATGAATATTTGTATCATCAAAGTAAGATATGGTGTATTTGTTCTATAGGGAATAAGTACAAATGGGAATCTAAACCTTATAAGTGGGGAAGAAGATATGTGTTTTTTTACACAGTGAGGAAGAAAAAAAGTTTTGGCTTAGAAAACATGGTCATATATGCTAACCATCCCTAAAAAATATGGTAAAGTGTAATAAATCTAAAGACCTTACTAAGAAATGAAATTATCGTACTCATTCATGTGATGCATGTCAACAAGGGAAGATCATCAGAAATATGTACATGGAAAAGGAATATAATTCAACAAGAGTGCTCAAATTGGTGCATTCAGATGTATGTGGACCCATCTCACCAAGATCCATTGATGGAAGAGATATTATGGTCTTTTTATTTGATGATTATAGTAGAATGGAATGGGTATTTTTCATTTCCCATATGTACGATGTGTTCAGTTTCATAAAATAGTATTAGAGGGAATCTGAATGGATTCTTGGGAAGAAAATTATAAAGTTTCATACTAATAATGGTATGGAATTCCCAAGCACTCAATTGTAAGACTATATCAAGAAACATAGGATAAGGAATCAAGTTTATTCAATGATAATTCACCAACTGAATATAGTGGTTGAGAGGAGAAATCAGATCATCAATAACATGGCCAGAATGATGCTTATTGAAGAATAACTACCAAATAATTTTTGGAAGGAAGCAGTCTTGATATCAGTTTACATTTATAATAGGGATCTCGTGTGTCTGAAGGAAGGACATACTCCATATGAGATGTGGTATAGAAAGAATCCAATGTTAAAATACTTTCAATTCTTGGGAAGTGAGTGCTTTATTCTCAATAAATTAAAAAACAGGAACTTTTATTCATGTGGAGATGGGGGATATTCCTTGGATACTCATGAAAAATAAAATCATATAAATGATTTAATAAGAGTCTAGGAAAAGTAGTTGAGAGAAATGATATCGTTGTAGTGGAAAATGAAGAGAATATTCGGCAACACAATGAAAATTTTTCTGATGAAAGTGATGAAGAGGTAAGAAACACAGGGTGAGTAGAAGTGGAAAATGCTGATTTAGAAGAAGATATTGATGATGAGCAAGAAGACATAATGTCTATAACTGTAAAGAAGGCAAAGAGTCAAGCTAAAATTGATAGGAAAAATATCAATGGCGATCATACATTGCTAGTTCAAACAAGAAGAATTATTTCATTAAAGAAGGAATATTTCCCCTACCAGGTAGAGCCTAAATTCATTTCCAATGAAGCTGGAGATGAAAACTGGGTTCATGAAATGAATGATGAGCTATACTAGATTGAAAAGAATCATACATGGGAGTTTATTTAAAGGCCAATAGATAAGAATGTCATTGAGAGTAAATGGGTATTTTGCAACAAAATGAATGAATATAGTGAAATTATTCAAAACAAAGCACAACTAGAGTGAAAAGGTTAATCCTAGATAGAGGGTACCAATGTCAATGAGACATTTTCAAATGTTTCAAGGATGGAGACAATCAGATTATTCAAGGAAATTACAATGAAATGAAAATTCAAAGTTTTCCAGATGGATTTCGAGTCAACATTTTTTGAATGGGGTTCTGGAAGAAGTGTATATTGAGAATCCAGATGGTTTTCTCATTCTTGAAGATGAGAACAAAGTTTTTTGGCAAAAGTAGACACTATATGGGTTGAAGAAATCACCAAGAGCATGGTATGCAAGACTAGATCATTATTTAAAGAAGATCAGTTTTTAGCATGGTGGATTTGATTATAATATCTATGTCAATAATGATAGTAATAAAAGGATGATTGTACTGGTATATGTCAATGAAATATTATTTGGTGGATCAGATTAATCACAAGGCAGAAATTTTTCCAAATTAATGAAAAGTGAGTTTAAAATGTTAATTATTAGTGAGATGACATTTTTACTTGGTTTATAGGTGAAACAAGTAAGGAATGAAACTGTTATTTCTCAATAAAAATATTCTAAGGATGGTATAATAAGATTTGGAATGGAAAATTCCAAGGAGATGAAAACCCCAGTTGCTACCCAGACAAAACTATCAAAAGATAACGATGGAAAGGCAGTTAATTTTATAGAATATAGGAAAATCATCAGTAGTCTATTATACCTGATAGTAACAAGACCTGACATTGTTTTTTCCACATACCAAGCCATGATATATAAATTTAATCCCAAGGAAATCCACATGCTTTTAGTGAAAATAATAATTTGGTATATCAAGGGCACTGTGGATTTCAGTTTAATGTATAATTACAAATCTCATCCAGAGCTATTGGGATATACAGATTAAGAGTGGGTCAGTTCAGTAGAAGATAGGAAATCAACATCAGGAGGTTCTTTCTATCTTGGTGGATTGTGTATTTCTTGGATGATAAAGAAACAAGATTTCATTTCATTGAGCACTGTATAAGCTGAGTATATTGCGGATAATCAAGCATACACTACATTATTATGGATGAAGCTACATATTGATGATATGGGAGTTGAAGTGAAATCTCTAATCAGAATCAATTATGATAATTCAAGTGTTATAAATATTTGCAAAAATTCATTCTTTCACTCAAGGACAAAGCACATTGAAATCAAATATCATTTTATCAAGAAGAAGGTGGAGCAATGACATGTGAAGTTGGAGTATGTGCCTGCACAAATATAATTTTCAGAACCTTACCCAAAGAAGTATTTTAGAGGAATCAACTGGCTTTAGGAGTTCATTTGACTCCTCAAACTTGAAAAAATGTGGATGTGGGACCCCTCTCCCTGAGGTATGGTGTGTTTTTCTCTAATGTACTGTGTAACGTCCCGGATACGGGTGCCACTCCATTGGTGCCCCTGAACCCGGTTCGCCAGGTGACCTCAAACACATTTCTCCAAACACCAGAGGCTGACGACTAGCAGCGAGGGCCCAAGTCTGATAGTGGGGAATCTATGCCCTCATTTGTCAAAGAGTAGCGCAGTAGAAAATAATATAAACATACAACAACAGCAGAATTTGAAACAGTATATATAAATGAAATGTATAACTGATGACAAAAGAAAAGAAACCATCAGTCATATATATATAAAGATGCATCATGTCACTATCCTATAAAACAGCCCGAACATGTTACATGATTAATACAATACAACTGAAGTGCAGGTACAAAAAATCAAAGTAGAACATCCCGCGGCATCGCGAGCCAATTCTCAGTCCCATGCTATCCTACACCCCACCAGCAATAAAGTACCTTGTATAGGGACCCTTTCCCTTATCTGCACCTGAAGAAACGTAATCTGTTTGGGCCGAAAAGCATGACCCAAACAGGGTGTGAAAAATAATTCCCAATAGGCACCCACCAAAGGCCCGTGCCCAACTGTGTGTAAACATGGAACAATGGTGCACAAAAGTAAAGTCAGTAAACTAAGCAGTACTCAAAGTAACTAACTTACCAGTTATATTTCCATTTTAATTATTCATTCAACCATTTAACATTAAGAAAACACCACAGTGAATTTCTAATTAAACAGTAAGCTTCCTCAGACAAGCAAAACCTCACCCTCAAGTAATCAGAATCTTTCCCTCAGGTATTGCACTCAGACATAACATAATGTCTCCCTCAGGCATACGAAGTGTTTCCCTCAGGTACAAAAGTCAAGCCCTCAGGCACAAAAGGTTTCCCTCAGGCGAAATAGAACGTTGCCCTCAGGATAATACAGTCACACCCTCAGGCTATAATAAATCCCCGCCATCAACCATAAGTAACCGGGCCATGCCCAACATATAAACAATCAATTTACATATAAGTCCTCTCAAGGAAAAATTAATGCATAATTTAAACATGGCATACCCTCGGGTATCCTGGCCAAACGGCTAAACAGAGGAACGCACCCCCGGGGTGGTCCTGGATCCAAGCAATGATCCCAAACAACATTTTGATTTCATATTTAATTACCTATACAATTATAGGTATTTAAAATATCCACATACTCAGCCACACGACACCCCAAATATGGGTTTGTAGCTCAAAAACACACAAAACGCACGACGGTTGAAAATAAACACCAAGCCACCTACCTTTAACGTAAATGAATGATATATGTGAATATCGATTCCAGAAACACCCTAGAACGACTTAGATCTGAAGAAGAAGAAACTCCGTTTAAACTTAAATAACTTCCATTAGAGGAAGAATTGGCAAGAGACACACCAGGAGAAGGAACCTCTTACCCGTGCGGTTCCAACGAGATCGACGGAGGTAGAATCAGATTCCCGATGTGCACTCGGCGGATCCTCGAAGCTCTGACCTTCCTCTCCTGAGCCCTCTTCCCGTTCTAAGCCTTCCCTGTGAATAGGGGAGGCTACTGCCCATTTTAAGCAAAAAAAAACAAAGTACACGGCGTGTACTTCCGAGTATACGACGTGTAATTCCCATTTTTTAAACTGTTCCTCTAGCGGCTTCCCGCCAACGTGGCACTGTTCATATGCCGACATGTCTACATGGCGTGTCTCCCTGAGTACACACGTGTTCTGTCGCACAGCTGGCCACCGCCTCACTATCCACCTTCCGACTGACTACACGGCGTGTAGGGGACCACTACATGGTGTGTACTCGGTCTTTACACCCTTCGTTGCCGACATGGCCACACGACCTGTGTACTCATCCCACACGGCCAAAAGTACACGGCGTGTAGAAAAATACACGGTTTGTACTTTCCAAAATTTTGGATTTTCCCCATTTTCCATATTTTCTCAAAAACACTTAAGGAAAAGGGAAAAGAAGAAGCACATACCTCAAAACTAAGAACTGGGTTCTTATATACTGATATGTGTTATTTACTTTGTTGGATACCACAAAAGAGTGATCTTTGAGTTCTTCGAAAAAGGTAGAGAAATTGTGGATGGGAAAAGGGGAAAAATGGATTATTCAAGACATGGGGAGAAGTTGACAGGTGGAGGAGTGATATAGGGGGTGTAGCAAGATAGGGGGATTTTTAAATCCAAAGATGCTAGAAGTGTTCGATCAAAGGATATATATCACAACATATGGTGTTAGTGATGAAAGCATTTGATTGGTGTCATGAATGAAGTGATTCATTAATTAACTTGGAATTATAATCTTGTTTCTCATGACAAGCATTGATCATGTGGGATTAGAGTATGTGTTAAGTAAGTATTGGATTTCTATTTAAGTCACAATAAGTTAATTATGGTTCAATATGGAAGAATATTTAATAATCTATCTGAATGTGAGGAGTTGTCAACAAACCCAAAGGGGAAGTTTGTTGGGAAAAAAATCCCTCAAGTTAACATTGAATCATTTTTGGGTTGTTTTTGTTTGTTGACAAAGAGGGTTTCCTTGGTGAGTTGTGGTGTTCCAGAGATATTGTTGAAAATATATGTTGAAAAAGAACCATGATAAATGAATGGATTATTTGGAGGGGGTATTAAAAGTGAAAGATATAAGGTGGTTTGGAATGTTGCGCACAAGGAATGTTTCAAGATCAAAACATTGAAAAATGGAAAATGCATGAATCGCGTGAAAGATTCAAAATCTATGCGAAATATGAGGTTGCATGAAAGAGGCTTATGCACCCAATGCAACGTCAAATGTGGTTTTTCATTCTCAAAGAATATATTTCATGATGCGTTAGGATCTTACGTGCATGGGTCAACAATGACTATAAATAAGAGTTAACCCCCCCTAATTTGATAAGCTTAACCCTTAGAGAAAATTTAGGCTCTGGATTGTGTAATAATTTTGTGAAAAAGGAGTTCCATGCAGGAATTTGAGTTGTGCATAAGAAAATAATTTTCACATAATATTTTAGTTTCATGTAAAAAGAAATTTTTCCATAAAAAGTGATTTTGCATGCAAAGCATAAAATTGTGCACAAGGCATAACAATTGTTGCGTGAAAGATTGTAAGTTTCCTAGTACACCTATTGTAAAGTGGTATTTATCAGTAGATGAAAGTGAGAAATCAATAAATCATCTACATATTGTGTATAATACATTCATTTGAGATGATGGAGGGACCTACAAGTCAATAAACTATGAGTGAATCTTTTGAAGAAGTAGTGAGCACACTTCAGTTTAGATAATAATGGGCTTTCATTTTGAGATTTGTTGTAAACCAGGAGGGATAATGATTCCAATATAAAATTTGTAAATAGCAGTGCACTTTTAGTGGATTTGGTACATCGGCATATTGTCAGTGTATGCTCCTTGGACATATCCGAGTGATGGTCAACCAAGTAAAATTTCTGTGTCATGTGCATGATTTAATTTCTGTTCATACATTGCTGCAAGAAGGATAGAGAATAGAGTTTTGTTAATCAATGAAACATGATCAGAAGGGGCAGTTATTTTAATATTTTATACCCATCTTCACCCCCCTCTTATGGTATTGTAACTAGTGGGACTAACAATTTTATTCCAATTTTAGATTTCCTAGATCTAACAATATTTAATCCTTAATTATTTCCAAATATCAAGACATCTTACTTATTATACATGATTCCCATGACAAGATCCTTATTTCCAATTATATATAAAGTGAAAATTCTATTAAAAATCCAAACTATTTCTTAATACATTTCTTTGTTTAATAGAAAACACCTTCATACAGTTTTTTTTGTTTGTTGAAAATGCTGGTATGGTATGGGTTCCATGATGGTTTGAAAAACATGAAGATATATACATGAGTTTTTAAAGAAGTTATAAGTATTTTTAACTATTTTATTTGTAGGGTGGGAGTCACACTATGACAACTCAAGCCACACCTTGATCAATCTATATTGAAGAATTGGTTTTACAGGTTAGTGTCGTTGGAAAAAACTCATTTTGTGATGTGTAGAGTTTTATTCCATGTAGTTTTGGAGTTGATTATTTGATCACACCATGAATTATAATGTCACACTATAAATCATTTTTTTAATATTTTGTCATATAAGTGATAGTGATAAGTAAGATATGATCATTTTGTGGGAATTATTTCCTTGTTGTGATGCAGATTAGGTAGATTTACATGGTTTTTCTTACAGAGGTGTCCAAACCATGATGGAATCTCACACCATGTAGACTTGATATGAAATATTTAATATTATTGTATTATATATGACCACATTGTAATAAGGAGAGTCATGTTGTGGTGTGCTAGTCAAAGGAGAGTTATAAATTTATTTCCCTGATTTATTTTGTGAATATGATCTATAAAATTAAAAGATTAATAATTACATTCCATTATGAATAGTTTCACACTGTGTAGCTGTATGATATTGAACTCATGGTTTTGAAAGAAAAAAATTTCACACCATGATTCTAATGGTCACACTATAAAGGATTTTATTCAGCAAATGTCCAGATTCAAATATCTTATCTTTCAAGATGATGATATGAGATTCGAATGAGTGAATTTGAATTGGTTTTGGAGAGGGTTATTGGAGATGTTTTACCATCTTAATGAAGGTAAAATTAGGATAAAATAAGGTGGAATCCTAGTGATTATCTCAATATAGGATATATATATCTCTTTTCAAAAAGGAATAGAAAGAATAATAGATCAAGAAGATACACACCAAGAGAAATAATTCAATACTTGTGATATAATAATATAAATAAGAGAGATCCATGTGTTTATCACACTTGAAATTAATGGTGTTAATTAATGTGGATGAAAGTGAATCTAATCGATAAAGCACTACTAGTTTAAACTCACTCTTGGTTTGTAAAGTTTGAGAGAGAGAAAAATAGTTAGAGAAGATGTGATCCTTATAAGTTGTTTATAGTATTTATTTCTTTGTTTTGTTGAGATTGTTAACTGAGAGGATTAGTGTGACCATGATAAATTATAAAATACAGGTAGTTCTCTTAGTGTTTTAGGTGAATCATCACATCACTATTGCACGAACCTTAGATTATCCTAGTTTAGATAAACCAAGTATTTTTTTGTGTTCCTCAATTATATACTTCATCTCTTCATAATTACTGTCAAGGATAGAGTGTTGTTAATAATGGTGAAATAATATTATTAGTGAGGGTTGTAAGAATAATATCAATATACATTTATTCACTCCTTGTTCTAGGGTATTTACCTTTCCTAGTAATAACAAGTGGTATTGAAGATAAAGGTTCTTGGTGGAGTTTTATCTCTATAAAGCATGTTAAAAACTATTAATCATAAGGAAATTCCAATATTTGATGGAATAAATTATAATTATGAGGAATCATATGAAACACTCATTCTAATCTTTTAAAATGGATATCTATAAGGCTTCTATATATGGGATCTTGTCTATCATATAGAGAAGATCATTATCAAATAAATACTGAAGGGAAATTGATTCCAAATCTAATGGAGTCCTTGTATTGGTATAAGTATTATAAAATGAAATATATATTAAGGTAATTTCATGTAAATCCTAAAATTCTATTTAGAAAAAACATCTTAAAATCCATTAAGGTGATTCTAATGTATGTGAAGTGAAGTTTTAGGTTGTTTTGAACAAGAGAATGCACCTGAATAAGTATATCAATATATTATTTGATTGAGTGAACATATTTATGGAAGAAGTGATTAGACTTAGATAAAACCTTTAGGATGGAAAAGTCATTAAGAGGATACTGAGAGGGTAATAATCATGATTCAATGTGAAGGTATTAGTGCTCAAAGAAAAAGATCCATGATAGGCAACACCAGATTGTCTTTATAACACTATCATTGAATTTGATATGAGTAATAATGATAACGAGTCCTTAACAAAGGATAATTATTAAGAAGTTTCATGAAGGGATATGAAGAAACTTAATTTAGAGAATAATACCAAAAATATGTAAGTTGAAGAATTGATCTTGTTCCTTTCTTTAAATTTCAAAAGGGGGGAAATAAAATTCAAAGGAAGGATTCAAATTTCTTTCTTTCCATGTGGAAAAGTTGGGAATATATCTACAATATGACTAAATAAATTCTAGTAAAATGATAAAGATTAAGATCCTAATAAGAATTAATCTAACTAAAAGGTAAGAAGATTAAAGTGTAAAAATTTGTTAAAAGTAAGAAATTATTTTCAGATGAAGATCTTTTCTTGGAAGAAACTAAAGTATAATAAATTGAGGACTATAATGACCTCAATGAAGATGTTCTCATGGATTTCATATGTATCCAAAAATCAGAGGAAAGTGATTATGAAGGCATTTAATTTTAGGGAAGTGTGATCCTCAATGATGAACAAGAATTTTATTTTAAAAAAATATTAATGTTTGGTGGAAAAAAACAAATAAATATAATGGAGTGGTCCATGATTCTAAACTATATATACAATAGAAAAAATAAGAAGAAATAAAGTTGAAGTCTATGGTTTAATGATTCAAATATGTATGTATTGGAAAACTAGACAAAGAAAATGAGTTTAAGATAAAAATTAAAGAGCATTCTGAAATTATTAATGGATTGATAAATTCTATGAAAGATCAATTAAAAAGGAACGAGGAGCATGAAGTCAAATCCCTGAAGATACTTTTAATGATAAATGATAAATATAGATTTATAAATCCTGAAATTACATTAAAAATTTTGAGTTTTTGGGTTTATAATAGAGTTAAGGAGGAATACAGTCAGTTAACAAAAAAATTATAAACATTCCCAAAAGTACATTATTTTAAATACAAAAGAAAATATATTTATGGGATTCATTATAAGTAAACATTGTTGGTTTTTGATATGAAAACAAAAGCCTACACACCATCAAAATAATATTGATTTGGGTGATTCAAAAAAACCCAAACGGTTACAAGTGGAGTAGTGAAGTAACACATAAATATACCATAAATGCAATGGTATTGTTATGGAAAGACGGGTTATACAAAATATGTGTTTTATATTGAAAAAAGGTATTCAAAGGAATAATAGAAAAAATATATATGAGAATAAATTCCTATAATCAGTATGTTTTTTACGGATATTGTTTTTGGTGTGATGGATATGTACAAAAATCAATGAATTAATCATCAAGAGTATAAAGGAACGTGCGAAATAAGATTAGGGAAAAGGGATCCCAGTATCTATAAGCTTTATCAAGTGGAATGAAAACACATAATAAATTTGTATCTATAAAATATGAGGATGATTCAATGGATCCTGAGGTGGAATAATCTCATTTACCACCAAAGGTAGAAAATAATTTGATATGGAATAGTAAAGAAAATGATAAGAAGGATAATTTCATAGATATTTATTTAAAATAGTTGGATTATGATTGAGTTGGGATACTTTATTGTAGATTTACTTCACAAATAATAGGAAATAAAAATATTTCAACAGGGATCTAATATGACAAATAATGTGTTGTTATATTTATAAATGATGAAGTTTGGAATTTCATTGAATCTAAAAAATCTAAAACTAGAGGAAAATATTTAACATTTATGAATGTATTAGTGGTTTAGGGCCTTATTCACAATTTTTTAACTCTAATAAAATTGTGTGACTTAGGGAATTTAGCTAAAATTAACAAAAAGGATTTAATTATCAATTTAATAAGTGGTATAATTATGATAAAAGGGAAGAACATAAAATAGAATCTTGACCTCATTATTTGAGAAGAAGATATGTGTTTTTTATCTAAGGAATAAGGGAATGATTTGTGAAATAAAGGGATTATCCACTTGAGATAAAATTATTTGCATAACTCAAAATTAAGGTGTCCATGATATACCTAAACCCTCATGTGACCACACTCACACATTTTACACTTTTTACAAGGAGGAAATAATTTATAAGAATTAAAATCCGAAGGATAAAAAGTTAGAGAGATTTATTGAGTTGGTACATGTTAATGTGTGTGGGCCAATATCACACAAATCCATTGATAGATAAAGGTACTATTTTATTTTTATTTATGAATACAATAATATTGAATTAATGATGGTAATATCTCACCAATCCAATTTTTTTCAAGTGTATTTAATAATACTGGAGGTTGGAGGAGAAGATACTTGGGATGAAAGTTTAGAAGTTCCAGAGTAATAACAGTAAACAATTAACCAATAAATAGATGGAAGAATAACTTGAAAAGTGTAGGATGAGGAACCAAGTTTCATCATTTAGGGAACCTCAACAAAATAGAGTCATTGAGAGGAGTAACTAGATCATCAACAACATGGCTCTGACAATACTCATTGAGTAAGATATACCATATTATATTGAAAGGAATTAGTTCTCACATAAGTTTGTATCTCCAATAGTGATTTTTTCTCACTAAAGTAATTTTTAAATTTTAGAAGTAAAGTCTCTATTATCAATAAAGAAAATAATAAAAATTTGAAATCTAAAGATGATGATGGTATTTTAATTTTCTACTTATTCAAAAGTCAGGTGTACAAATTATATAACAAAATTCTTCAGAAAATAGGTTAGTGTAAAGATGTATTGATTTTAAAAAATGAGTATATTTTATAATCAGGTGAACAGTTTTCACAAAAAAATGATGAAAATTCAAAATAATGCAATTTTTAATAGAGAAATATTAGGGGTAAATGACATTGTAGTAGGCATAAAATAAAGCACTAATGATGAGGAAATCACAATAGATTTAGTAACATCAAATAATTATTGTATAAATTAATGAAGGAAATATCAATAGTTATTATAAAATTATAGTCTAAACTTGTTGAATAAAACTATATAAAAAAATTTATTTTCTCTCAAGTAGAGACAAAATGTTTTAAATAGGATACCAAAGATGAAAATTAGGTCAATGCGAAGCATGAAGAGCTTGAACAAATAGAGAAAAATCAAACATGGGAAATTATCCCATGGTTATAATACAATAATTTCCTCAAAACCAAGTAGGTGTTATATATTAAGATCAATGAAGATGGAAAGGTGACTTAAAAAAAGAATGACTGGTGTATCCGAGGTATTCCCAAATCTACGAGATTAATATTGATGAAACATTTAAGCTAGTATTACTATTGGAAACTATTTGAATTTTTTTTTGATGATGTCGGTGAAAAAGATGATTCTAGCATGTCAAATTATCATTACTTTATATATTACTTGAGGAAAAGGTTGAATAATGTCCAGTGAAGTTGGAGTATGTTTCGACAAAATATTTGGTTATTGATATCATGAAAAAGTCCCCAATTAAGGCTTATTTTGATATGAATCAGTTGGATCTTAAAGTCCAACAATCTTTATCCAACTTGATGGTTAGAGACCCCCACTCCCCATGATATTTTATATTTATTGAAATGTATGGTAACTATATATAATTAAATGTTTGGATTTAAAATCGTATCTTTTGAGCATTTAGAGAAGTTCTTATTGGGTTTGTTTCCAAAGGGGGAGAAGTTTTACAAGAGTTACTTGGGAGAAGATTTCTTTAATTATAGGAGTTATGCTTTGGAGTTTTATTTCCCATTAAAAGATGGGGAGGTATTCTATGTTTAAATTTTGGAAATGGGGTGATTAATATGATGTTTAGTTAAGGGAGAAGGAATCGTTTAGAGGTATTTAAGAGTATGATGATATATGACGTGTTTTCTTGAGAAATATTTAATTTAAATCTTGTTTCTAACAATGATATTGACTCATTTCAGATTGGAGTTGATTAATAGATATTCATTGATGAACTATTTGAAGGTAAGTGGTTTTAAACTAAGTTGTTGGTCAGTTTTGATGTTTTTGGATCATCATGTATTAAGGGAATTCCCAGGAGTGGCCTTTTCAAACCCTCCACACCTAAGAAACCCCCTCCCCACGAAGAGATCATCTGAAGAAGCTTCATCCGAGAAAGAGCCATTGTCATCCGAGATGACAGAGCATCCCACAGGGTTACACCTCGATCAGCGATGGTTCGTCATAGTAATCCGTCAGCTAGGTGAAGTGTACCCTTCTGCCCACCCGGTGAGACACCGAGTGACCCAGAAAGATGAGTAGTACATGGGAGGTGAAAATTCTCCCAAGAGAGGGCTCCCAGGAATCAAACCCTAGACCTCACTAAACACTGTTGTTATAGAACTCGACCACCCACCACTATGCCACCACCGAAGTGGCAGTTTTTATGTTTTTGGATGAAGATGTGGAGAACTAGTTGCGAAAGAGTTATCAACAACTACAAAGGGGAAGAGTTTTGTAAAAAATTGATTGGTGTATTTTTGGTTTATGTTGCTGAAAATGTTGGTATGGGGATGCTTACATAGTGGTCTAAAATGGCATAAAAAGGATAAATTTATTTTAGAGTAATCTTGAAAGAGTTTTTGTAGTTATTTCAATAGTATATGAGTCACACTAAGACAAATAAATTCACACCATGTGTAGGATATGTCAAAGGATTGGTTATTCATATTAGTGTCACTAATATAAAATCATTACATGAGGATTATACCACTAAATTTATGTTTTGGGATATTTTGGAGTTGACTAAATGATCTTACCTTAAAGGTACACATCATTCTATAAATCATGTACATAATAGAATATCACCAAAGTAAAAGAGATACATAATATATGACCATTCCATGGGTATGATAGACATTCCATGATAGATATTAGGTATATATTTATGATTCTACCTTTGGAAGTTTTCATTCCATAAAGGAAGGTTATATCATGGAGACTCAGTATAGAGGAGTTAATTTTGTTCGATTCCAGGTGGCTTGAATGTGATAGGGAGATTCAGGCCATGGTGTTCTAGTTGAAGTATTGTTTTGAATTTATCACCATAATGTTTTTATTAATTTAAGCCTTGAAGTTTAAAGATTATAAATTACTCTCCATGATGAATTTTTTTAATGTATGGAGGTTCTGAAGTTTGAGCTCATGGTTTTAGATGAAAATAGACATCATAATAATATTATAATAGTTATTACGTGAAGGCGTTGACTTAGAAGATGTCTAGATTTAGATATCCCATATTTTAGGTGGAAGTTTGAAGAGTTTAATGAGTGATATTCACTATGAGTTTTATTACTTTAATGAAGGAAAACTGAGGATAAATTAATAAAAAAATATAGATATTATATCAATATTAGAGAGATATATTTATCTTCAAAATTTTGTAAGAAGGATCATGGATTAATAAGAGTCTCATAGAAAATATTTAATCTATAATTGTGCTAGATAATTTGAATGAAGAAAGATCTATGAGGTTATATCACTAAAATTTCATGTATTTAATCAAAGTGGATGGAAGTGAATCTTATTGATGCACCACATATAGTGTAAATTCACTCATGGTTCGTGGTGATCAAGAAAATAACACATGGAGAAGCAGTGAGACATATAATTGGTTGAGATTAGGGAGTTCTTTGTTTTTTGGAGGTTATAAACCTGGAGGGTCAGTATGGATACTCTAAATTATAAAATATAATTATTTATATTAGATTTTCAAGTGAATTAACATATAATAATTTTATTTTCCTTGGATTAACTGAGTTTGAGTGAACCAAGTAAATTTATTGTGTCCCTCTATTGTTTTATTTATCTCTTTATATACGTAGTGAGGTAGAGAGTGTTCCTACTATAGATAGAATCATATTATTGGAGATGGTCATTAGATAAATATAAACACATCATGATTCTAACCCTTACTAGGGTATTTATCTTTTCTAGTACTAACACTTTAAAATAAACTTTCACAACTACCATAATATCAACCCTTCACTTTTTGACCAAAATCCACCAATTTACCTTTTTGGTGGTGTTCATTCTTGTTATTAATTTGAATTTGTTGGATCAAATTTATCTTTAAAAGTGGTAAATTGATCTTATTTTTTTATTCTCCTTGAAGAATACATCAACTATGTTCATTTTCAAATTTAATTCTCATTTAGAACACTCCTTTACATCGATAATGGGCAATTAATAGATTTGTGACCATAACAATCACACTAAAAATATAATCCATTACATGAATATAGAGTATATGAATTTATGATCATCATTATCCATTTATTTTATTCATTAAAGTGAAGTTATCCATGTAAGACACATATATTTTATACCCTTTATTTTCAAACAAATAACACCTAATTTTTTGTGTGTTCTTTTGTGTCTTAATTGTAACACTGGTATACTTTTAGGTATGTTTTATGTTATCCAAATCATTATTTATTTATGGGTTTGTTATGAAAAACTTATTATTGATCATTAATATATTTTTCCTATAATAAATATATATGTATTCACCATTTAAGTTTTTATTTTGTTATAAATCCTATAATTTTACAATTATATTTCCCTGCTTTTACTTTACTTTCTTGATAGCCTAAAAAATCCAACTTCCCAATGCCATAATGAATGTAAAGAGTCCCTCTAAAACTTTAATCCTTCAATGTATCTTAGTGAATTATACTTGGAGCTCCTCAATCCTTTTGACCCATTATTTCACCATTTTGGCCACTTCACCAATGATTTAGCTCTACTCTTCAATTTTGATATTACAATCGAGAACCTTATTTGAGTTTTCTAAATTTTTAGATTTTTTCTTTTAAATTTTTCCCTTAAACTCATATTTCCTATTTTTCTATGTTGTATATAAAGTTTAGAATCATGTACAACTCCATTGGCATTATTCTTCTTGGTCCTTAAAACTTCCATCTCTACTATCACATCTTCTAACTCCACTTTGAGGTCTACTATTCCCTCAAATTTAGTATATTCACTGTTAAAATTTTATTCTATTTATGATTTTTCTATTAAAGACATAAGAACTTATTCATTTAGGACTTTGTATTCCTTAATTTCTTCCACTTAGGATTATTCCAATCCATCAACTTCTTGTGAAAGCAATTTATTCTTTTTAAATAATTTATGTTGTGGTATTATCTTTCCTTTTACATACTTTGGTGAGTTCATCATGGGTCCATCATAATCTTCATTGACATCATATTATAACATATTTGGATAATTTTCCATGATGTTCCCAACATTTCCACACCAGAAGCATGAAAGTAAAATTTTAACCTCGAAAGATTCTTTTCACCTCTTGATATTTGAGGAAAGGAATGGAATAATTTCATCAAATTTTTTTCTTTGGTATTATCCTAAAACCTAATATTCTTTAATTACTTGAATTAAAATTTCTAGGTTTTCTATTTTTTCCATAGAATATTTATCATTGTAACTCATTTAATATACCATGAGAGTTCTATGAAGACCATCCAATGTGTAACAACCCTACCTTTACATAAATAAATATTAAATCTATTTAGATGAATATTCAATAAATTTATCAAATAAACACCCAAGAACCATAAAGGTTTTGGGTATTTTGATAATAGATACAAAATCTTATCATTTCATGAAATATATTCAAAATCACCTACAAAGATCCCCCCATTCAGTATTCTTCATAGATATACCATACTTAAAACCTTTCTTCATGACACATGGAAAGAAAAAATAAGAAAGGGTGAAATCAGAAGCTAATTAAGGGTAATAAAGAGAGATATAAATGATCACATAAGCATATCAAGATTGTAAGGGTATGAGAACATGATCTTAACATTTTGAAACCATACCCTGTATAACATATTTCATAATCCAGAATCATGGAATAAATATTGGTAGTTCATAATAAATGAATAATAAAGAAAATAAATGAACATAATCCATGATATTATAACATATACATAGTTATATGAAAAAAATGTAATCTTATAACCTTGTAAAAATGTATAAATGGAAAAATATCCACTCATTAAGATAAGGACATGAAATAAGGCCCTCACATAATCTTATTGACATGAAACCAGGTCCGTGCACAACCTAATGCACGTGAACAAAGTCCACCCATAACCATATAGACATGAAACTAGATCCACACATAGTATTGTGAACATAAAATCCGATTCAACCATAACATCGTTAACTCATGAGATATTAGTATTTACCCAATTCATTGGAGAGGTATAATTTGCTCACCCATCCTCATTTTATAATGGAATTGACCATACTCAATTTATAATAGAACCACTGATGATATTAGAAACCATACATATGTGTGATAGAATATCATAAAATATTCATCATATTATAACCATTGAAAAGAAATGGGTTTCATAAACATTTCATCATATCATAACCCATAGAATATAAATGGTTTTAATTAACATTTCATCATTTCATCCTAGCATAACCCATTGAGAAGGAATGCGATTCATAAAAATATTGTCATCATAAACATAAACCATATAGAGAAATAATAAGGATGGTATCATTTTATCATATCCCTAATAAATCTTAAGTAACATCAAATGATGTCATCTTAGATGGAAAATGATTTAGAAAGACCACTTGTGTAACACCCCAAGAATTTACAAATAGATTTATTATAGAATTCATATATCACTGAGTCTCTACAAACACCACTTTGTTATAAAACATCCAAGTAAATATAATTTTTTCACTTCAATGATGTTAATTTCAAAAATTTGACATACACGATTACGATCAGTAAGTTATTTGGAGTCTGATAAGGAAAACTCAATTTTCAGTGAATAGTAACCTACCCATATGAATAGTAACCAACCCTTATGAATAGTAACTTACTATTATGAATAGTAATATGAATCTTATTAATGGTATCCATACCCGTGAATGCATAAATAAATTTAGGCACCTTAAAAATAAAGATGAATATTTTAAGTGTCTATATTTTTCGATTAAATAATGATTTTAATTAAATATTTAATTAATAATATTTAGAAAATTATTTTTGAAAAATGGAATTCATTTTTGGATTCTACAAGTCAAAAAATGGTTATGGTGAATTTTTGGTATTTTTCTAAAATACTTAAATTTTTGACAAATAGTGAAATACCATAATTTATAAAATAAGCTAAATACACTAATTATAGAGTCATGTATGATGTTATGATAATGTAAGACCAATTTATTCTAATTCACATGATCAAATTACTATTCTTGGTCATGGAAGACTCAATACTCATTGTCTTGTGGAGAAATAATAAATTAATGAAAATAATATAGAGAAATCCTCTCTCCCCGCTACTATATAAACCACCCCTCACCCCTTATTCCTGCCAGACCACTCAAGATTCAAGCCTTGCCTAAATTATGCCAAATACTCTTTCCAAGACCTCTCCCCACGTCCAAGTACTTCTGTTCTCACTAGATGGCCAAAATCAAAGGTCTTAAGGATTTTCTCAATGAGGAGTACTCAAGAGGTGAACCTCTCTTCTTTTTTCTTTAAATTTCTTTTACAAGTTCCATTATTTTGTAATCTATTCCCACCTCACCTCATTCAAATGACATGATAATTACAGTACCATACATTAACTGGATTTTCATTATGCTAATGTAATATTTTATCATAATCTCTCTTTTTTCCTTTCCTTTTATACTTTAAATGCAAACACCGTCTGCGATGTGTTAATTTATCACACTCAAGGAAGACAGGTTTTCAATTTGCATTACTATCTACAATACTATTCACGAAACCTTTTCAATGTTTGAAACAGATCATAAAATATGTATTTTATCTTTTTTAATGTTCTTGAATCCTTACACACTCATAATGTGGAATAATAATACAAAACAAGTTCATTGTGCACAAAACTGCCAAGCCAAATCCAAGCATTTATTATTAACTCATCAAATGAGTCATCCTCATTGTATATAACTAGAATAATTATATGATAATTTATATATCTTTAATGTCACTAATAATATATATTAACAATTATATATGTTTAACAACATTTCTAATGAACTTCCATTCATTAATACAAGTAAATGGATCATGAAAACAAAGGAAGAAAATGCTTCCAAAACAATAAAATTGAATTTCCTAAACCCATAAAAAGGTCAGGAATAAACCTAATAAGGTTATACCATATCAATTAAATGTTTATGAGGTTATGTAATTATTAATTAATAAATCTAAATTTCATTTTTATGGTCATTTAGAACAATCAAGAACACCTTCGAGCTTAAGGTAAAGGATTGCTTAACTCAATTTTCATTCTTTGAGTTAAACATCTATTTCATTGGTTACATTGTTCCAAGAACATGTGTGAATGTCCTATGATTTTTTTATACTGTATATCCAATTATATTTTTTGGATTTTTATTTGTAACACATAAATATTTCATTGATTTATCATCACTCTAATGACACAGTATTTGTAAGGGATTGGTTAACTCATTTTTCATTGTTTGAGTAAAACATCTATTTCATTGGTTACATTGTTCCAAGAATATGTGTGAATGAAATATGATTGTTTTATACTATATATCCACTTATATTTTGTTGATTTTTATTTTTCAAAAATAAATATTTCATTGATTTATCATCACTCTAATGACACAATCTTTCTAAGGGATATCTTAACTCAATTTCCATGCGATGAGTTAAACATTGATGTCAATGGTTTTGTATTTTCCCAAAATATGTTTGAATGAACTATGATTTTTTTATTCTGTATATCCACTTTTATTTTGCGGGTTTATGTTTGTCACATATAATTATGTCATTGATTTGTCCTCAATCTAATGATATGTTCTTGGTAAGGGATCCTCTCTCTCACTTTTGTTCAAGAATTTCCCCTATGCTGTGCCCTTTTATTTTTAATTCCTAATAATTGGGTATGTTTTCGAACCTCCCCCATACTGACCATATGATATATAACTAATGGTATACCCCTTTATCTCTCATTAATACCTCACATGAACACACGTTACCATGCTGAAATGTTTGTAAGGGGTTTTCTCATCTCACCTTCATTTCCGTGATATTTCTAATGTTTGCCACTTATTTCTTGAATGTGGTGTATTTTTACTATAATTTTTAATATAATATCATAATTATCTCTATATTCATGGTGTTAAATGATTCATTTGATGGTTATTATGTTTTGGTCATATGATTCAACTGATTACATTGAGGTAAGGGACTTTGTCTCAATTTTCTATTTCGTTGTGACTTACTTTTATTGTGCACCTAATAATTCTTATGTGGTGTACCTATTTCCAATTTGAGATCAAATTTCATTTGAAATTATAATTATATTAAATATCCATATTCTTATATCATGGATATGATTATTGTCTAAGTCGTATACCATTTTACATACGATATTTAATTTGAATGTTGTTGTAACTGTGGAAGTGTTGATGAATCCATATCCTCTATTCTATATGAATAATGTAAATTCATATTGATATTTTATTGAATCTATATATAAAGAATTATTTGGACATGAAGTGATAGGTGGGGCCCTCTATAGCCCCTCGATGCATCGACAGGTCTAATGAGACAATCAGTTTGGTGACAAACCCTTCGAGTTTGTTTCTAAAAATATGATGGGTTTCTACCCACTGTTGTCATGACCCGACCTAATGGGGCTCGTGCCGTAACTCCCCAAGCCTGCCTCCAATAGGCTAGGGGTTGGCGTCTAGTGCCGAGTAGGCTATAACACACATGGGAGGCATTAGCCTAAGGTACCTGTACACACACACCCACATACACCTCCATGCAACAGTGCAGAGATATATAAAACTGAAAAGAAAATGCATGCATACAACTATCTCAAACCAGAGTACAATAGAAGTAAAAAAAAAAGGGAATATAGGGACCACCAAAAGAAAATTAAAAATTTTCCAACCTTCTTATAAGAATGGAAAACACTGCCAAAACACTTGCCGGTAAGATCCTCGGAACAACTCCGGTAAACACCCCAGTCAATCCCGCTCACTAAGCTCTGCCTGCTCTGGGTCCTCCTGGGACCCGTCGAAAGGCCTGTGGTCTGGACAAGACACAACATGTGTGGGAAAAGCCCGTGTAGGGGTGAGTATAACAATACTCAGTAGGCACCCCAAAAACCCAAAACAAAAGAGAGAAACTGAAAGGCAACAGTCTGCTCATCCCAACTAGAGGGAACCCAGATGAGAGAGAAACTTCAGCTCGTGACCATCCTCATCTAAACACAATTAGTTAGCTCAAACTAGGTGTATTCCCATACATACACCTTGAACACCTAGATATACTCAACTCATGCACCAAGCCATAAGAGGTACTGAACTCATCACCAGCAACTGTTCAAAACTAGGAGAACACACACCACAAGAACTGCCATCCAGAGGACACTCATATGAGAGATACACTCCAACGGGTTTCACACAGACATCTCAGACGCTCACCTGAGAGATCACTCTCCTTGGATATCGTCACTGAGGAAACCTCTCTGAAACAACATAAACACCAAACTCATCGGATAGGGGATCGTTCCTAGGGAACTCTAGGGGATACCATAACTCACACCGGTATAAAAAGATCTCACAGAGAGGGGATCACCCCCATGGTCCGCTGGGGGACACCATAACCTGATCTGACATTCGTAGAACTCACAGATACGGGATCACACCCAGGATCTTCTGGGGGATACCAAAACCTGATCTGGTTCTCGAAAGAAGCACGACACGTAGATAGAGGATCATCACCCATGTCACGACGGTCACGATGATACCGAAACCCTATCTGGTACATCTCGCGATGTAGGGGATCAAACTGACAATGATGCAACCCTACAGAAACCACATGCTGAGTAGTGGATCGCATAACCAACGATACTAAAACCCTACTATAATCCTCATGCTGAGTAGGGGATCGTATTCCCGACGATGCCACAACCCTACTGAGCATGGCCCACCGCATAGTGAATCATATTCCTGATGATGCCACAAACCCTATGGAGGTAACCTGCTAGATAGGGGATCGATGCCCATGGATAAGTAGTCACAGCGATACCAAGAACCCGATCTTGGGTAACGATGCTAGAGGATCCCGCTCTAGGCCCACCAGAGGGATGCCACAACTCTAACAGATTAAACATCCCATTGAGAGGATCAAAAGCCTAGACTAGGGTTGTGATGCCGCGTGAACCCTCATAGGAATGAACCAAGGGTGTACCATCAACCACTGCTAGTCGTAACGTTGCTAACCTGAGGGACCCGCCGCAACGCCACCCTGCACACCCCCAAGGTCGATACCGAGTCCACCATCGTGATCCACGTGAAAAAACACACAGGATAGGCTATTTACTCACCTGAAACGGAAAACTAGTGGAAAAAGAACTATTCACCATAGCCAAACCGTGTGGGACCCACAAAATGATGTTGAAACTCATCAATAGGATCATACCATGGTGATCCCCTTGAAAAAAAACATAAGATCCACTACTGGTTCATCTGAAACGAACACCCGGTAAAAAAGGCACTATTCACGGAAGCCAGCTCAGGCGGGGCCCACACCTCAATCCTGAAACTCATAAAACATATCACACCATTGCGATCCTCTCGGAAAATCACATAGGATCGACTATTCATCCGCCAAAATCGGACTCCTGCTGCAAAAGTTGGGTTTCTCTGCAAATGCCAAAACACGGCCTCGTGGGGCCCGCACCCCAAACTTGGTTCCAAAACCCGGAAACCCATAAGAAAAGTCCACTGTATCATTAGGGTCTCAATGCCAATGACGACATGTCAATCGGATGGTCCGAGTAGAAGATACAACGGCCCGAAGTCGAATAATAATAAAATATCATTATTTTATTCGACGTTTCAAGCACATGGGCCACGATCCCAAACCTTAAAACTCCCAAACCCACACCGAATGGTTCGACTCGTCGCCAGGGTCACGTCGCCACAGACGGCATGCAAATCTGACTCTTGTATTTCAAGAGACAAATGTTTAAAACCTCTGCGTAAAAAAAAGGGGCCGGACCGGCCCGCCATTTCCAGCAGTCCTCCGCCGTGCGGTGCTCCGCGCCGCCGCGCTCTGCTGGCGAGGCCGGCGCACCGCTGCCCCAGGAGGAAAGATTCTGAACGCCGCTACAGATCACCTCGGGCCACCTCGCTCCGCTGCGGACCGCCACAGGTCTGCCGGTGCCAGCGCCGCCGCGCCTGCAAACCTTCTACGGATTGCGGGGGGCACCCGGGGGTCCGTTTTACGATCCGAAGGCACCAGCGAGACCCTCGAGAATGATCTTACCTACTAAGGCAATAAAACAAAACAATTCGCACCAAAAATGGTATCGTGGGATTAAAACTCAAACCACCTACCTTGTGGGCGAAACCCTGACGATCCGCGCTCTAAAGCTTCCACTGCACGATCCTGGAGCGTTCGCCGTCGAAATCCGAGCACAACGGCACCTTTATCGTGTGATTTGGTTAGGTAATTGTCTTAAGAAGGGGAGGAGGAGGATAAATGAAGAGGAAGCTCCTCCGATGGACACCACACGTCCAAGGGGGGGAGAAAGAAGTTATTTTTTTTAAAATAAACTCTCCCACCTCCGGCTCCCGACTCGCCTCCGCCCGACGCTCGATGAAGACAAAGGCAAGGTCATCCTTAGGGTAAAAATGCTGTTCTGAACGCAACAGAGGACTCTGAATTTCAATCCGAGACCCCGTTAAGGAGTTATTCGAGCTGACGCTCATAAATAAACTTTTCCATTTATTTACGAAGACACCCCTGGTGGCTTTTCTCACAGTAGGCCCGCGCTTGCAAAGTTTACACCCCTCCTAGAGTAAACGACACGTTCTGAACACAATTGGGCCAGCGGATTCCTATTTCGAGCTCACTTTTAGGGGATATCACACCCCCACCATGTGCATATTATAAAAAAACTTAATATTTTTATAAAATTAATTTCGGGCACACCGAGCCTCGAAATCGCACGCCGTCTTCGCGCCTAGCTCTGGAATTATTCGTAGAAATATTCCAAAGTCTAACAGGTCCAAAACCCAAGTCACTACAAATGTACTAAACCATTTTAACTGTATTATGGTATCATGTTCCAGATACAGGAAGTCCAATTAATAAGCATTCTCTTAATTCATTATCAATTATTACTATCCACGAGTTTTTCACTATGACAAAATCTGTGGATGCAGTTTCATTCTCAGTTTATTAATGGCATGAGTTTTTCATTTATTCACCATGACATATTGATTATGTAAATTTTTTTATGATTTAGTTATTATTGATTCATGATTATTCTATTTGTAACCCTTAATGAACATTTTATCTCACCACTTTCATTGTTTACCTTCAACAGGTGATGAAGAGGAGATCATTTATTGAGTTCTTGTGGATGCATTTTGTAGTTTTTGTTATGTATTGTATTTTGTAACATTTTACAATGTAATTTGAGTTACATATATGTATCTAGTTTCTTCAAGACTACTAAACTGATTGTTCCTTTGGGATTTTTATTCCTTATAACCATGCCAATGTAAATAGTAATGCACCGACTCTGGTCTAGAGTGTTTAGTGTGTTATAGTTGGTATCAGAAGAAGTTTTGTAGAAAACTTGGAAACTAGATTTAGAAGACATAGATTAGGAAAGAATTCCTAAGATAGTCTTTGAGGATAAACATAAAAGAACACCCCAATATTTTGGTAAGGAATTGATTATGTGGATCTTTCAAGCAATATATCCCTGTCGGGATATGAGTAGGTAGAGGTGTCTCTGGTATAGATATACCTAGGAGTGAAAGCTCCAACCAAGAGTTTTGAGCTTGACTTGGGATATTTTGGTACACGACAATGGGCCTTGCTGCACTCTTGGTTACGACACTCCCAAGGGATATGCTTAGAATAATTCACATTTTCTTTACAAGCCATTATGAAGGATTTTAATGTATATTTTTCCTCAGAGAAACCATATCTATGAGATTAACTATGCATAGAATTTTAATTTATGCTAATTAATTTTCAAATTGAGAGTATAAATTATGATTCATAACCTAATCTTGTGTATGAAATTATTTAAAAATGGTTCCTAATGTAAGAATGAGAATCAATAATCATAGAAAACTTTAGAGATTATGAGTTTTCGTTAAACATATGGTTAGTATCTATGTCTATTCATTAAGTTAAATCCTTGTTTAATAAATTTTCAGATCAAGGAAAGTCAGTTACAAATGGAAGGAGGAGGATCTCAAATGACATTCCTATCCCTTAATGATGATTTGCTTGCAATAATTATTGAAAAGTAATTTCCTGATAATTCTGAAACATTTTCTAACATAAAACTCACTTACAAGCAATTGTTTGAGATATCAAACACCTCCACTATACCTCGATACCATCTTGGATCATGGGTTTTATTTAATCAAATCTTATTTTCTCAATATTCTCATATTTTCAAGAAAGGTAAATATTATCAAGGCATTTTCAAATATTTTACCTTATCACAAGATTTTTAAGCATATTATGATTTTGAAAAAGGTGCTAAAGAAGGAGACCCTTGCGCAACCTATTTATATTTTCTTTTAAAATATAATCTTTTAGCACATACTTATGGAATTTTAATGGACCATTAATTGAAAGTTTAAATTCAATCCCGGTCTGACTATTTTATAAAAATCATGTTTTATCAGTTGTTTTGAAATTATATGTCATACATGATTATTTTCCGATACTATTTTTTTGTGAACACCCATATGACCCAAGTTGTACAAGGTGTATCTGGATGAAGGAAGCAAATGATTTTGAAGGATCTCCAAATCATTGTTGCAATGCATGGACTTTCTATTTACGTGATGATGATGATGATGAAATAATATGGACCCCATGATCAAGGTACCCTCAATTTTTAATAAGTAAATAAAATTTCGAGGATGAAATTTTTGAAGGTGAGAATAATGTAACACCCCAAGAATTTACAAATAGATTTATTATAGAATGCATAGATCACTAAGTCTCTACAAACACTAATTTTTTATAACCAATCCCAGTAAACATAATTTTTTCACTTCAATGATGATAATTTCGAAAATTAGATATATACAGTTGTGATCAGTAAGTTATTTGGAGTCCGATAAGAAAAACTCAATTTTTAGTGAATAGTAACACACCCTTATGAATAGTAACCTATCCTTATGAATAGTAATTTACCCATATGAATAGTAATATGAATCTTATGAATGATATTCATACCCGTGAATGTATAAAAAAATTTAGGCATGTTAAAAATGAAGATTAATATTTTAAGTGTTTATATTTTTTGATTAAAAAATGATTTTAATTAAATATTTAATAAATCATATTTAGAAAATAATTTTTGAAAAATGGACTCAATTTTTTTATTCTACACATCAAAAAATGGTTAGGTTTATTTTGTGGTATTTTTCTGAAATACTAGAATTTTTAATGAATAGTGAAATACCATAATTTACAAAATAAGCTAAATACACTAATTATAGAGTCATGTATGATGTTCTGCTAATGTAAGCCCAATTAATTTGGATTCACATGATAAAATTACTATTCTTGGTCATGGAAGACTCACTATTCATTGTCTTGTGGAGAAATTATAAATTAATGAATATAATATAGAGAAATCCCCTCTCTCCTCGACTATATAAACCACCCCTCACCCCCTATTCCTCCTACACCACTCAAGCTTCAAACCTTGCCTAAATTTTGCAAAATACTCTTCCCAAGACCTCTCCCCATGTCCAAGGATTGCTGGTCTCACCAAAAGGCCAAAATCAAAGGTCTTAAGAAGTTTCTCAAAGTGGAGTACTCAAGAGGTGAACCTCCCTTCCTTTTTCTTTCAATTTGTTTTACACGTTCCATTATTTTGTTCTCTCTTCTCACCTCAACTCATCCAAATTACATTATAATTCCAGTACCATACATTTACATGATTTTAATTATGATAATGGAATATTTCATCATAATCTCTATTTTTCCTTTCCATTTATACTATAAATGCAAACACCACCTGAGATGTGTTAATTTATCACACTCAAGGAAGGCAGGTTTTCAATTTTCATTACTATATTCAATACTAGTCATGTAACCTTCTAAATGGTTTAAAAATATCATAATATATGTATTTTATCTTTTTTAATGTTTTGGAATCCTTACACACTCAAAATGTGGAATAATAATACAAAACAAGTTCATTGTACACAAAACCAGCAAGCCAAATCCAAGCATTTATCATTAACTCATCGAATGAGTCATCCTCATCATATATAAACAGAATTACTATAAGATAATTTATATAATTTTAATTTCATTAATAATATATATTAACAATTATGGATGTTTAACCACATTTGGAATGAACTTCCATTCATTAATACAAGTAAACAGATCATGAAAACCAAGGAAGAAAATGCTTCCAAAACAAAGATATTGAATCTCCTAAACCCATAAAAAGACCATGAATGAACCTAATAAGGTTATAAAATATCAATTAAATATTTATGAAGTTATGTACTTATTAATTAATGAATCTAAATTTTATTATTTAGGTCATTAAGAACAATCAACAACACCTTCAAGCTTAAGGTAAAGGATTGCTTATCTAAATTTTCATTCTTTGAGTTAAACATCTATTTCATTGGTTACATTGTTCCAAGAACATGTGTGCATGACCTATGATTGTTTTATAATACATATTGACTTATATTTTTTGGATTTTTATTTGACACACAAAAATATTTCATTGATTTATCATCACTCTAATAACACAATCTTTGTAAGGGATTGCTTAACTCATTTTTCATTCTTTGAGTTAAACATCAATTTCATTGGTTACATTGTTCCAAGAATATGTGTGAATGGCATATTATTGATTTATAGTGTATATACACTTATATTTTGTGGAGTTTTATTTGTTACACATAAATATTTCATTGATTTATCATCACTCTATTGACACAATATCTGTAAGGGATATCTTAACTCAATTTTAATTTGTTGAGTTAAACATCAATGTCATTGGTTTTGTATTTTCCCAAAATATGTGTGAATAAACTATGATTTTTTTATTCTATATATCCAATTTTATTGCGTGGATTTTTATTTTTCACACATAAATATTTCATTGATTTATCATCACTCTAATGACACAATCTTTGTAAGGTATTTCTTAAATCAATTTTCATTCTTTGAGTTAAACATCTATTTAATTGGTTACATTGTTCCATGAATATGTGTGAATGACATATTATTGTTTTATACTATATATAAAATTATATTTTGTGGATTTTTATTTGTCACACATAAATATTTCATTGATTTATCATCACTCCGATGACACAATCTTTGTAAGGGATATCTTAACTCAATTTCCATTTGTTGAGTTAAGAATCTATATCATTGGGTTTTTATTTTCCTAGAATATGTGTGAATGAACTATGATTTTTTTATTCTGTATATCCACTTTTATTGTGTGGGTTTATATTTTTGACACATAATTATGTCATTTATTTGTCCTCAATCTAATGATATGTTCTTGGTAAGGGATCCTCTCTCTCACTTTTGTTCAAGAATTTACCCTATGTTGTGCCCTTTTATTTTTAATTCCTAACGATGGGGTATGTTTTAACACCTCCCCCATAATTCCATTATGGTATATAAATAAATGGATACCCATTTACCTCTCATTAAGCCCTCACAAAAACACCCGTTACCATGTTGAAATGTTTGTATGGGGTTTTCTCATCTCACCTTCATTTTTTTGAGATTTCTAATGTTCGCCACTTATTTCTTGAATGTGGTGTATGTGTACTGCCATTTTTCATATAATTTCATGATTATATTTATATTCATGGTATTAAATGATTTATTTGATGTTTATTATGTTTTGGTCATACAATTCGACTGATTAGATTGTGGTAAGGGACTTTGTCTCAATTTTATATTTCGTTGTGACTTACTTTGTATTGTGCACCTAATAATTTTTATGTGGTGTACCTAATTACCATTTGAAAACACATTTCATTTGAAATTATAATTATATTAAATATTAATATTCTCATATGATGGATATGATTATTTTCTAAGCCGTATACCATTTTACATATGGTATTTATTTGTAATGTTGTTTTAACTGTGTAAGTGTTGATGAATTTGTATCCTCTATTCTATATGAATAATGTAAATTTACATTGATATTTAATTTAATCTATGTATAAAGAATGATTTGGACATTTAGT
Organism: Viscum album; assembly: GCA_963277665.1. Lineage (NCBI taxonomy): Eukaryota > Viridiplantae > Streptophyta > Magnoliopsida > Santalales > Viscaceae > Viscum > Viscum album. The sequence continues at coordinate 573,076,980 of OY728166.1, forward strand.
GATGGGAGGGGCCTGCTATATCCCCTCGATGCATTGACAGGTCTCATGAGACAATCAGTTTGGCGACAAACCCTTCGAGTTTGTTTCAAAAAATCATACGAGTTTCTTACCACAGAACTAAACCATTTTAAAGATATTATGCTATCATGTTCCAGATACATGATGTCCAATTAATAAGAATTCTCTTTATTAATTTTTAGTTATTACTATCCATGAGGTTTTCACTATGACAAAATCTATGGATGCAATTTTATTCTTAGTTTATTAATGGCAGGAGTTTTTCATTTATTCACCATGCCATATTTATTATGTCAAATTTTTTACAATTTAGTTATTATTGATTCATGATTTAACTGTTTTTAACCCTTACTGAGCATTTTAGATCCCTCTTTCATTGTTTACTTTCAATAGGTGATGAAGAGGATATCATTTATTGAGCTCTTGTGGATGTAGTTTTTAGTTTTTGTTATGTATTGTATTTTGCAACCATTTCCAATGTAATTTGAGTTACATATATGTATATAGCTTCTTCAAAATTACTTAACTGATCATTCCTTCATGATTTTGATTCCTCATAACCATGAAAATGTAAATAGTATTGAACCAGCTCCAGTCTAGAGGGGTTAGGGTGTTACAAATTGGAATATTTATTGAGGAAAATATTATTTTTTACTTTGAAATCAGTTCCTTAAAATTTGAAAGATTCCCAAATATAAAAGAAAAAATTTTATTTGAAGATAAACTTTTAACATTGTAAATGAATCTTTAAATCATTTAGTTTTCATTATAATGGGAAATAACATTCGTGACGTGCATGTTAAAACAAAGATTCCTCTGACATTTTTGATAAAATCCAAAAAAGCCTTATTTGGAAAACATCCAGAAGATTTTTTTTAAACTATTTTTTAAAAATTAAATCATGGGTAAAACTTTCTTTAAAAAATACTTGGAGGGTATTAATGTAACGACCCGAATTTTTTAATAAACTTTGTTTCCTAAATTTTGTGTGTTATTTTATTTCATACTCAACAAAACTATTTCATTTGATAACATGAGTATAATTAAAATGAGACTGTTGGTTTTTGACTATTATATGACTGATAGTCAGTATGACCTTTGGAAACCAAATGTTGCGATTATTGTCTCTAAATACAAGTGATCTTGGTTAATTAATATATAAAGAAGATTCGATGGCCTCATCCAGTAGTCTCGGGCCAATCGAAGCCCATCTAACAGAACTTGGGAAGGAGGTAGCACCACTGGGCTTTGCTCTGGACCAGACCCAAGCTGAACTTCATCATGTGAAGCTAGAATGAAATCGCCTTCGAAAGAAGTTAAAACTGATAGAAATTACTATTCGTGCAATGTTGGCTGAGCCGCCCTCAGATTCTCTCACCTTAGCACACCTTACACTTAGGTCCTATGCTGGGGTTATAAGGGGCTATGTAAGAAGACCGTAACTGCTTTTTGTAATCCTTTGAGATAAATAAAATTGTGTTTTCTTCTTATGATGAATTTTGTAAATTTTCAAATGTTCGGATAAATGTAGGATGTATATTATTGATGAATTTTAGAAAAAGGATATTTTAAAAATGTTTATGTAAACCTTAAATAATTAAAAATGTGTAATGATTTTCAAAAAATCATCTTCTATAATTATGTTTAGTACGAAATTTAGAGTCTAATAAGGTCAACTTAATTTTTGATGAATAGTAAATTAGGAATAGTGATTTTATGCTTAGGATTAGTAATGTGAACAAATGGATTAGCAATCTCACTTAAAGAAAGTATTAATATAATCTAGGAACCTTGATTAAGTAATGAGATTCAATAAAATAGTTAAATAACTGTTTCAAAAATTATTAGTCAAGTATTAGTTTTTTTGGGTGAATATTGTTTTTTAATTAAAAATTAAATTTAAAATATTTAGAAAATTATTTTTTATAAAATGGACTTTATTTTTGAACTTATAGCATCGATATTATGTTAAGGTAATTTTTGGGGTTTTTTCTGAAAAATATGAATTTTTGGTGAATAGTGTTTTTATTTGAAAATTAAATTAAAAATATTTAGAAAAATATTTTTATAAATTGGAGTTTATTTTTGAATTTAGAGCATTGATATTACATTAGGATAATGTTTTGGGAGTTTTTGGAAAAAGTTGAATTTTCAGTGAATAGTAAAAATACAGTTTTAGGGTTTCGGTAAGTTTAATGACATCATGACTGCATCATGATGATGTCATGAGATATTTTAAAGGGATGGTCGACTAAAGGGGATGAATTATTGTATGAGGTGTCCCAAGTGGCCAATACCATGGGAAAGACCATGGTTTTGCCAATACCACCAATGAGGTGTCCCTTGACCATTAATGCCTTGTCCCCTCACTTTCCCTATAAATACCCACCCTTTCCTCCTTTAGTTTTCACTCCCAACTCTCCCCCAATGAAGCTATGGTCTTATTACCTCCCAAATAGTCCTCTCAAGGTTCCCTCAGGCCCTCAAGGTCCCAACCTTTGAGTTTTAAGAGTTATGTTTTAAGGTAAGGGATCCAACCTCTCTCTTTCTTTTCAAATACTCTCTTTTAAGTCATTTCTTTTATTGTTCATGTTCTTATGTTGGAGGATGTTCTTTTATATTTATATTACTGAATTTTTCATGTTTATATGATGAGATATCCCCTCTTACTCTCATCATTTCATTTTATGAATGTTTAAGTGGCGCCGTTAGGCTGCCAAAATTTTTATAACGGATTCTTTCACCCTTCTCATTTTCAAGTTCTATTTTCTTGTCAAGTCTTTAAAGTTTTTTTTATTATGTTGGGGTATGATATATATATCTATCATACAGATATTTTATTTTCATATGATTAGAGACCCTATTTGATCTCATCAATTCATTTTTTTTGAAGTTTAAGTGACACCATTAGGCTGCTAAATTTTTAAGGGATTCTTTCAGCCTTCTCATTTTCAAGTTCTATTTTCTTATCAAGTCTTTCAAGTTCCTTTTTATTATTTTGGGGTATGATATCTATATATATCATACTGATATTTTATGTTCATATTATGAGAGACCCTATTTTATCTCATCAATTCATTTTTTGATGTTTTAGTGACGCCGTTAGGCTGTAGAATTTTCATAAGAGAAATCTTATTTTTGTCTTCCTTTCATGTTCTTCATTTCATATGGTATATCTTTAAAATTTCATTACCATGTTCTTAAATCCTTTATATTCTGTCCCCATACTATTTTATGGATCATTTATGAGTGGGTGACCCATGTCCCCTCTCTTTTCAATGTTTTCTAAGACCCTACAACATAGCCGTTATGCTGCTGAATTTTCGTCTCAAAATGTCTCTCACTTTTTCTCAAATTATTTTATTTTATTAAGTGAATACTAAAAGATCTTTCTTCTAAAGGGGTATTCACATATATACCAAAATGTTCTATTTTAAATTCTTGGATTTACATACATGATACCCCCTTTCCTTTTTCCGTGGGTTTAAAGTGACATAAAGATCATGTCTTGAAAGCAGTTTTTAAAACGATATGATTATGAAAGGAAACCCATTTATTTTATGCTATATGGGTTATTTATGAAATGTTTGATGATGATATATGTGTATCACATGATAATAAAGGCAAATTTAATGTTGCGTTCTGATAGCGCTCCAATGCATTGGGTAAAGACATAATCTTTAGAGATGACCATTTTTAACGATATCTTGGTGAATAACCTTGGTAATTTTTAATGACACCTTGGGGATGGAACTTGGTGAACGGAAATGATTGTCTAAGTTAAATGTTGTAGCCACATATTAAAGTTATGAAATACTTTATTTTTATTATTATATGCCTCATTATTTCTTTCTCATGCCTTAAAGTTCTTTTTCATGACTTTATTGATGTATCTCAAGTTCACATGTTAAATCTTTCCCTTGTTTCCCTTACTGGACCTTTTGCTCACCCTTTCTTTTGATGTATGTCCCCAGGTTATGAGATGCAGTAATGAACCTAGGATGAACATAAGGATAATCCTTTAAAGTGTTTAAGAATAATGTTTTATATTGTCATGTTTTGAGTTCCTGGTTTCAAACACACTAAACCTTAAAGATCCTCGGTTTTGTATAATGAAATGAAAGTTTATGTGATAAAAGGCGGGATGTTATAGTTGGTATAAAAGGATGGTTTAGTTATTTGTGGAAATTAGGATATGAAAACTTTAGGAAAAACCCTATAGAAATGTTTAAATATTGGAAATATTCCTTGTATTTTGGTGAGTATTGAGTAAAGGGTTGCCAAGAAAATATATCCCTGTCTGGATACGAGCAGGTAGAGGTGGCTCTGGCACAGATATACATAGGGGTAAAACCCGAAAACACCTCTTTGAGCTAGACTCGAACGAGAACTGGTACACAACAACGAGCCTTGCTGCACTCTTGGTTACGACACTCTCAAGGGATATGATTTGGTAAATTAATAAGCTTAGTATGAACCATTATTAAAGGAAAAAATATAAAATAAAATAAATATTTACATAAGAATAAATGATCATGGATAACCTAAATTGGAACCTAGGGGATCACAAGTTAGGGTATACTTTTCTTCTACAAGTTTATCCTTTTATGCTTTAAGTTTCCTTTTCATGATTATTGGCTAAGTATTTAAGCCCCCTAATTATACTTTCTTTTGTCAGTTAATGGCGGGAAATGGAAGAACTTGTCCCAAAAACCAATGTGATAGGAAATGTGACGATTACCCTATTGATGTGATAGAGATGAAGAGATATCAAGTTGAACATATTGTGATTATGCCAAACCAGTTATCAAAAATCAAAATTAATAATTGGTACCTAGTTGAATGTCCAAATTTATCAAGGAAAAAGAAGATGAAGTCTCAAGGATGTTCATCTGATAAAGTTGATAAGGGAAATAAGACCCAATTTCCATTTTGAAAAAAGTGTTGGAAGAGGCACCAAGGATAATGTCACAAAGGAACCGAGAGATGTTTTAATTGTGGGAAGATAGGGCATAAAGTAGCCAATTGCTTTTAAAAAAATGGATAATGTGATGAATAGAGATAAGGTTCGATCTAATGTACCTTATACTTTTCAATTTCTTAAATGTGGAGAAGTTGGAAATTATCCAAGGTAATGCTCTCTTGGAATGGATGAGAAGCATGATGAGAATCAAAAATCTTCAAGGATAAGGGAACAATGAAAGTCCTATGCTGAGATGGATCATGATGACTGAAGTACATGTGACTTCTTCACAATAATTTTCTATGTCATGTTGTTTTTTTAGTTCATTCCCTATGAGCATATCTTTAATGTTTTCTAAGAACTTTGAGTCACTACCTATGATGGTTTTATATCATTAATGAAAACATCTATTGTTATGTACCACATGTTGATGTTGTGAAGCTGTTCTTCTTGAAAAAAAAGATGATTAGGGGATTAAAATATGATTATTATTTTGGAAGATGTTCACTATTTTGGGAACCCTATATGATCAAGGTAAATAGATTAATATGGTATTTTCTTTTAGGAATAAAGGTTGACTTATATTTTGAATAATCGACGAATTTAAGGTGAACTTATGGTAATATAGGTTACTTATGGAAATGATTAACCTATCTTGGGTAAAATATGTTTAGGTTAGCTACTTTTGTTATAAGATACTAGGAGTGGTTGATGTTGTTTGGAGATGAACAATGATGATTATTTTGGAAGACTATGTTATCAAATCCTTCTTTTATTTGGGTTTCAATCTTAGTTTGGTTTATTTTGAGGAATTTTAAGGACAATTATTTATGGAATAGTCTATGATGAAATTTGGGTAGTACCATGGAATTTTGAAGATTTAAATAATTTTCCCTTCCTATGGGACTCTTTTTTTGAAGAATTGTTTTATCTTACCCCTTCTGTTTTTGGGATAATGTTTAAAGATAGAAGAAATAGATAGTTAATCTTTTGTGGATAATGTTATTCTCTAGAAGATGATTCTTTTGCTTTGATAAGACCATGCAGTTTTGAATGCTCATCTTTTGGAGGAAAGAATAGTTTTGGTAGAAACTTATTAAAGGATGAAACTCTACTTGAAGGTAGGTATATTTCCTTATGTTTTTATTCTATAATTCCTCAAAATTATTAAAAGGAACGTAAAACAAAAACATTGATGGTTTAAGTTTCCTACTGGGTAATAAAAGACCGTTTACACACATCATAAGTTTGTGATTTTCTTGTGGTTAAATTTCTCCTAATCATGTTTTCTATCACTCTCCCTCAGAACTTGACCCTTTGTTTTTCTTCCATATCCATGTTTTCCTACATGTAATCCTAGTATGGGTTAACTCGGGTGGCCTTTGTACTTCCTTTTCTTTCTTTTAAAGTAATAGTGTTACTAACTCTTTTTTCGATGTGGGACGTTCATGAAATTTCCAAGCCCAATTTTTAAAAAAATTACGAGGACACAATTTCTTAAGGGGGGAAGAATGTAATGACCCAAAATTTTATATAAATTTTGCTTCCTAAATTTTCTGTGTTATTTTATTTCATACTCAAAAAAACTGTTTCATTTGATAACATGAGTATAATTAAAATGAGACTGTTGGGTTTTGACTATTATATGACCGATAGTCAGTATGACCTTTGGAAGCCAAATTTTGCGATTATTGTCTCTAAATACAATAGATCTTGGTTAATTAATATAGAAAGAAGATTCGATGGCCTCATCCAGTAGTCTTGATCCAATCGAATCCCATCTAACATAACTTGGGAAGGAGGTAGCACCACTGGGATTTTCTCTGGACCAAACCCAAGCCAAACTTCATCATGTAAAGCTAGAACGAAATATCCTTTGCGAGAAGTTAAAACTGATAGAAATTACTAGTTGTGCAATGTTGGCCGAGCCGACCTCGGATTCTTTCACCTTAGCACACCTTACACTTAGATCCTATGGTGGGGTTATAAGGGGCTATGTAAGGAGACCGTAACTGCTTTGTGTAATTCTTTGAGATAAATAAAATTATGTTTTCTTCTTATGGTGAATTTTCTAAATTTTCAAATGTTTGGATAAATGTAGGATGTATATTATTGATGAATTTTAGAAAAAGGATATTTTAAAAATGTATACGTAAACCTTAAATAATTAAGAATGTGTAATGATTTTCGAAAAATGGTCTTCTACAATTATGTTCAGTACGAAATTTAGTGTCTAATAAGATCAACTTAATTTTTGATGAATAGTAAATTATGAATAGTGATTTTACGCTTAGGATTAGTAATGCAACCAAATGGATTAGTAATATCACTTAAAGAAAGTATTAATATAATCTAGGCACCTTGATTAAGTAATGAGATTCAATAAAATAGGTAAATACCTGTTTCAGACATTATTAGTCAAGTATTAGTTTTTTCGGGTGAATAGTGTTTTTTAATTAAAAATTAAATTAAAAATATTTAGAAAAATATTTTTATAAAATTGACTTTATTTGTGAACTTATTGCATCAATATTATGTTAAGGTAATTTTTTGGGTTTTTTCTGAAAAAAATGAATTTTTGGTGAATAGTGTTTTTATTTAAAAATTAAATTAAAAATATTTAGAAAATTATTTTTATAAAATGGAGTTTATTTTTGTATTCAGATCATTCATATTACGTTAAGATAAATTTGTGGGAGTTTTCAGAAAAAGTTGAATTTTCAGTGAATATTAAAAATATAGTTTTAGGGTTTCAGTATGTTTAATGACATCATGACTGCATCATGATGATTTCATGAGATATTTTAAGGGATGGTCGACTAAAGGGGATGAATTATTGTATGAACTGTCCCAAGTGGCCAATTCCATGGGCAAATACCATGGGCAAGCCCATGGTTTTGCCAATACCACCAATGAGGTGTCCCTTGGCCATTAATGCCTTGTCCCCTCACTTTCCCTATAAATACCCACCCTTTCCTCCTTTATTTTTCACTCCCAACTCTCCCCCAACGAAGCTCTAGTATCATTACCTACCAAAGAGTCCTCCCAAGGTTCCCCCATGCCCTCAAGGTCCCAACCTTCGAGTTTTAAGAGTTACGTTTTAAGGTAAGGGATCCAACCTCTCTATTTCATTTCAAATACTATCTTTTAAGTCATTTATTTTATGCTACATGTTCTTATGTTGGAGGATGTTCTTTTATATTCCTCTTACTTCCCTTTTCATGTTCATATGATGATAGATCCTATATTACTCTCATCATTTCGTTTCATGAATGTTTAAGTGGCACCGTTAGGCTGCCAGAATTTTTATAACGGATTCTTTCACCCTTCTCATTTTCAAGTTCTATTTTCTTGTCAAGTATTTCAGGTTCCTTTTTATTAGGGTGGGGTATGATCTCTATATCTATCATACTGATCTTTTTTGTTCATATTATGAGATACCCTATTTAATCTCTTCAATTCATTTTTTTTGAAGTTTAAGTGATGCCGTTAGGCTGCCGAATGTTTAAGGGATTCTTTCACCCTTCTCTTTTTCAAGTTCTATTTTCTTGTCAAGTCTTTCAAGTTCCTTTTTATTATGTTGGGTTATGATCTCTATATCTGTCATACTGATCTTTTATGTTCATATTATGAGAGACCCTATTTGATCTCATCAATTCATTTTTTTGAAGTTTAAGTGACGCCGTTAGGCTGCCAAATTTTCATAAGAGAAATCTTATTTTTGTCTTCCTTTCATGTTCTTCATTTCATATGGTATATCTTTAAAATTTATTTACCATGTTCCTAAATCCTTTATATTCTGTCCCCCTACTATTTTATGGATCATTTTCGAGTGGGTGACCCATGTCCCCTCTCTTTTCAATGTTTTCTAAAACCCTACAACATAGCCGTTATGCTGCCGAACTTCCGTCTCAAAATGTCTCTCTTTTTCTCAAATTATTTTATTTTATTAAGTGAATACTCAAAGCTATTTATTCTAAAGGGGTATTCACATATATACCAAAATTTTCTATTTTAAATTCTGGGATTTACATACATGAGACCCGCTTTCCTTTTTCCGTGGGTTTAAAGTGATATAAAGATCATGTCTTTAAAGCAGTATTTAAAACGTTATGATTATGAAAGGAAAACCATTTATTTTATGCTATATGGGTTATTTATGAAATGTTTGAAGATGTTATATGTGGATCACATGATAATAAAGTAAAATTTAAGGGTGCGCCCTGATAGCGCTCCAATGCATTGGGTACAGACTTAATAACTAGAGATGACCATTTTTAACGATATCTTGGTGAATAACCTTGGTAATTTTTAATGACACCTTGGGGATGGATCTTGTTGAAATGGAAATGATTGTATAAGTTAAATGATGTAGCCACATCTTAAATTTATGAAATACATTATTTTTATTATGATATTCCTCATGATTTCTTTCTCATGCCTTAAAGTTCTTTTTCATGACTTTATTGATGTATCTCAAGTTCACATGTTCAATGTTTCCCTTGTTTCCCTTACTGGGTCTTCTGCTCACCCTTTCTTTTGATGTATGTCCCTAGGTTATGATATGCAGTACCGAACCTAGGATGAACATAAGGATAAGACTTTCAAGTGTTTAAGAAGAATGTTTTATGTTTTCCTGTTTTGAGTTCCTTGTTTCCAAGACACTAAACCTTAAAGATCCTCGGTTTTGTATAATGTAATGAATGTTTATTTGATAAAATGGTGGGATGTCTTAATTAAACAATTTCTTTAAAATGTTTTTAGAAAACATGGATAAGGAAGAAAAAGGATTTTAAACCGAAGTGAGAAATAGAGTCAGTTTTCCTTAAAAATGTTCTTTTGGAATATTAAGTACATAAAGAGAGGAAAATGAAAGGGAAATATTAAAATAATAAAAAAATATAAAATAATAAAATTCAAGAGTTTATTTATAGATATATCATAATATTTTATCATCAAAACATAATCACAAACAACCCCAATAAATAATGAGTTTGTAACGTAATACCCTTAACACTTTGGTAAATTTTGAATCATAAGATGAATAATAAAATAATTTTATATTGATATGTATATCTCATGATTTTTATGATAATAATGATAAAATTTATTCATGCTGAGTATATACAGCACCCAAAAGAAACAATTAGTGAATATGGCATGTGTCCCACATAAATAAAAGTGAGATAAAAATCCCTTACAACTTTGGAAAATATTTTATTGTAATACTCATTAAAGAATAAAATCAAATGAAACTTTAAATATAATGAAAATAATAAGATCCATGATATACTATTTCAAATGGGTAGTACAAACACCACATAAAATAAATGGGTGGTGAATTTGACATATGTCTCCCATAAATAAAAGAGATTAGAAATAACTTACCTTTAGTCCCGAATTTCTTCACACACATTAAAACCTCCTATATAATAAATATAGGTTAATTATAATTCTATTAAAAAACCATAATATATATATATATATATATATATATATATATCATACCATATATGAATCACTTATGAACTTTTTTACCCTTTTATTAAAAATAACTTGTAAAAATCACTTTTTGGGTACTAACTGCTTTGTTTTTCATGTATGTTTTTTTTGATATTTTCATTACTTATAATTTTATATTAGTAAAATAATATAAGTTTTTTTAACCATGATATAAAAATCATTAAAATTCATTATATACAGATTTATATTTATCCATAAAAGTTAGATATAGAAAATGAATTACACCATCTATCACTTCTGAAAATGAAGTATATCCCAATGATTTTAAACTATTGGGATAGCCCCTCAAACCATTGGGATATCCTATAATAATGGTTTCAAAAACCATTTTCACATCTGCCATTGGAATATCCCTATCCCAATGGTTTATTGTAAACTTTTTGAATAGGCTGGTTGAAATTTAAATTTTCCAACGGTTTAGTTTAAGACATTGGGATACCTTTAAAGCAAAAATTTGAACTGATGGGATATAGATATACCAAAGGTTTAAACTGTTGGGTCAAACCTATGCTAACAGTTCTGTATAAACCTTTGGAATAATATCTTGAAGGATGGATAGAAGTCATACCAATGGTTTCCAAACCGTTGGGAAACATAGGTTTTTAGAAGGAAGCCATCCCAATGGTTTCCAAACCATTGGGAAACGTAGTTATTGGAATGAAACTATTACAAAAGTTTGAAACCTTTGTGATAGGCCTTTTACAAGGCTAGAAAAACACCAACGATTATGTAACCATTAGTATACCCCCCTTGCCCCACGCTGCAGCTACAAAATCTTTGGTATACACTTCCCCAACACTACCCACACTGTAACATCCTTTATATACCCTCCCACCCAACCTACACTGCCCATGCTATAGCACTGCCCACTCCACTACAACATCCCACCACTCAACACTCATCTGCAACATCCCCCACTCCACTGCAATATTCCCCAATTCCCACTATTCTGCAGCAACCCCCACTCCACTACACTCCACTGGCCATACAACCCACCTGCAATCAAACACACATAACACTCCACTGCCCACACAAAAATACCACCTACAATAAAAACACACAACAAGAATCATCCCACCTGAACAATGAGTGGATTTTGAGGAACAAATAGATACTCTATTACTCCATATATTTAATTTATGTCCCAAATCACTGAACTAGAGACCCTATAAAAGTAATCTACCATTATTTCTAATTCAGTTGGTTGTGCATTATGATGTACAAAAGTGAAACACACAAGTCTAGTAGTGTGTACTCTGATGCATGCACATAGGGAAAATAGTGTGTAATAGAAGTGTGGAATGTGATATATATAGGCCATGGAATGTACTTTAAAGTATAATAAGAGGTTATGATAAAATCAAAGGCCAAACAGTTTTTATTGGGAAATACACAGGTGTAAAAGACTACCATGATTTTTAATTCAATAAAACCAGTGTGTACGAGGAGATAAAGAAGCCAATGATAAATATTTAGCACTCCTATAACCCAAAAAATAATATTCCATTATAAGGAACAAGGGTCCCTACATAAGAAACTATAGTATAGAAATAAAAAACCACATCTGGTTGCTTATTATTGTCCAACAAGTTGTTTTTTATAAATAATCAGAGACTCCATTCCTCCCTCAATGGAATTTAAATCCTAGATCACTGAATAAGATAATCCATAGTAGTAATATTTGATTATTTTTAATTCAATTAGCTTTATATTGGGTTATAGAAGAGTGATATACACAAGCCAAGCAATGCTCATTATGATGCATGTACATAGGCTAAGAAATGTGTACAATAAGTATCGTCTATGATATATATATGCCAAACAACATAATTAAAAATAGAATAGGAGGTTGTGATAGAATAAGAGGCTAAGCAGCATATAGTGGGAAGTACACATTCCCTACATAATACCATGCTTTCCATTTCAGGCTAAGGAGTGTGTACTGGAAAATAAGCAGGCCAATGATAGAGCATGCAACACTCTTATAGAATGGGAAGAAAATTCTATAAGGGGGAATCATGGACACTATATGATAAACTATACCCTATAAAAACAAAAAAAACTGGGTTTTTAGGGTCCCCATAGCTATTTCTTAGTGGTCCCATGTGAGGAATAATGGGAGGTGAGGCTATTAAAAAGGGAGAGTTGGAGAGAGTAGGGAGTGAAAGTACTCTATAGGAATCAAAAAGGTTTCTTGGACATGATAAAAGAAAGGCCTCTTGTGTATTTCTCTCATTATCCATTCCTATTCTCCCTCTTTTTAGGTGAAAAATTTAGGTAACTATTTCTGTTGAAGAGCTGAAGTTGATCTAAAACAAGAACCAAGTTTCTTTCACCATTATTTAATACTTTATGGAATTTGGAGTCCTTTTATGGAGAATAAGGTTATATATATTCCCAATGAAAAATTATCATATACAGACCTTGGTATTGGCTTCCAAGGTGGATATAAAAGTAAACACTTTCATATACATATTGTGAATCCATAAAACCTATATGACTCTAGGTATTATAGAAAATTACAGGTTACCTAAAAAAATACCTAAGATATCTTAAGATAAAGTTTATTTTTGATATGTTTGAATAAGAATGTAAAATAAAGAATTATGTATCTATCTACGATGAATTAGAAATGGAAGTATCAAAAGACAATTTAATGAATATATTAAAGAACTAGGAAAATAAGGCAAGGAAAAATATAAAGTACGAGAAGGATCTACCACTTCCTAAAATTTAATAAAGTGGTAAGTGTAGATCTATAGAATCTATTTATAGAAATCCTTTTGATAATTCAAGTAGAACATGTGGATAGTATAAAGAGATTAAAATACATAAATACTTATACTCTCTCAATATAGATTATTTGAATAAGGTTTCTTTTTTATGTCATAGCTTATATAATTTGTTTCTTCATGGAATTCTTTGATGAAAAATCACTGATAGGGGAAAAAGTTCCCCAAATGGATCCCAAAAAGAGTGGTAAATCTAAAAAAAAATGGCAAGGATGTCAAGAATATTGTTCCTGATAGATTGATATTCTAAAAAAAGGTTTATGGGATATTTCTAGTGTTATTAAAGATTTTGAAACTTTTCCATATATGTTTGGCATAATAGGTCACCAGAGAAGAGATTATAAGAATATAAAAGTAAACCCAACCAATGTAGATGTATTATGACATAATATTTAAATAATACAAAACCAAAAAAAAGATCCAATGTATTAGTAATCTAATATAAAACCAGCATAATCTTTCCTAAGATATACAAACATATTAAATGAATGTAATGACATTTTTAGAAAAATGATTTCATGTAAGATTTTGATTTAAGTTGAGTTTTTTTGTTAGGTAATTATTTTCATTCGTTTAGAGGAGAGAACCTGATAGATGCATGAAGGTTTAGAGGAGAGAACCTAAGATAACATGTAATAGATTCATTAAGGTTTAGAGGATATGCATGATGGTTTAGAGGAGATAACCTATGAGAACATGTAATAGATGCAAGAATGTTTAGAAGAGAGAACCTTAGAGAAAAATTCATTCACATATATGGTATAAACCCTATGGTTAATTTATCATTAAAAAAATTTATTCAACTATATATCTTGATAATAGGATCACTAGAATATATATTTTTTATTAAATATGAAATTTTGTAATTTATCTTCTAATTATGGGTGGGTTGGGGAGTGGAAATCGAAGGGTATTAGAAAAGGTGCAGACAAGGTTTCAAATGATTGAAGTGTTATAATATATATTAGACATGGATATTCATGCCAAGTGTGAATGTATATGACTATTCTCAAGGCTAGACAAAATCAGAGTAGAGTGGACCATTGAGATCCTTTATATAAAGCTGGTGGATCTGATACTTTTAGTTGCGTCTGGAAGGAGAAGGCGAGGACCGAGAAGATGAAGTCTATCTTAAGTAAGTAATGGAGCTACAGAAGGGTCTAGGATATCGTCCTTTCTAGAGTTTGATGTTTCAATTGTTGGGGGTGGTTTTCATTTTCATAAATCACATGCCCAGTCTCTTAAGATATCCATAGAACACATGAATTCCTCAGGGGATTTTAAGGAGAAGCATGTTCATGGGAATATCCAACACGTAGGAAGTTATAAGTTACTACAAATAAAGATTCTTCAATAGTAATGATCTCCATATCATGAGTTCTTTAGAGTTGTTTACTCTTAGATTATCTGATGTTAAATTCATTTTTTCTAATAGTACATGTTATAAAATTAATTATGAACTTGTTTGAACTTAGAAGACAAGTCATTGGAACTCATCCATGAAAAAGGAATACATAAATATGACAGTAATACAACTAACCATAATAAAATTCTAGGCTTGAGTTGCATCATGAAATTAGAAATAGGTTTTTAGATAGACATACTATCAATTTTCAATGAATTTTTTTCAAGCATTCTTCTAATGTTGTGTGGTGTTTGGAAATAAATCTTAATATTATTAGTTAAACATATCCTTAATATTTGAGAGGCATGAACCAAGGGGATATTTAATAATTATATGAGGTTAAATTCAACGAGAAGTAAAATTGTTTCAAAAAATTCATTTAATATTTCAAAAAAATACCATGTTTGGATTCTTAAAAGATGTTTGTGGAAGATGTGTACTAGAGTTACATAGAATAGAGAAATATGTGAATATCCTAATAATAAATGTTCATTGTGGTGTGAAAGGTAATGGAATTATAGAAAAAAATATAAAATAACCATTTTGCTGAGAATAATAGGAATCCATGTTAAAATCCCCACAAAGTTGAGAATTCTAAGATAATGTTCTTAATAGTTTGTCTAACTCAATTATAAATGTATCAGAATAGAGAGAAAGGAAAAATAATATCTTGTGTTGATGTAATGAAATTGAGTTCACAAGAATAGATCCAAGATAATGATGGGTTTTCCAAAAGTTATAATCTAAATATTAATGATAAATTTTATAGAATATGTGATCTAGATGGATATTATATAAAAATATGTTAGACCATTCTACCAATGAAAGTAGGATTAATGATGAAGGTGACACTGGTATCAAGAAATTCCGTTCCTTTAATAGATTTTCATAATAAGAAAATTACACACAATGAGAATAAAATGATCATGAAATATATATGTATTTATGACAAAATGTTTATAAATAATTCATTCCTAATGATATTGGATGGAATGAGGGGTTTAGGTTGAGAGGAAACTCTCAAAATTTTTGTTTCAACTGGGGAAGTAATTGGTTCCTAATCATTCAATATTTTTTTTATTTCTTCTATCATGTAAGAAATTAATGATATGGTGCAAAGGATTTTTTAGAAGAGTGTTGTATACATTGTACTGAAAAGAAGGTTCCAATCATAAAATTCTCAAAAAAGAACTATGATAAAGAGGGAATGAGTCCCTTGATAGGGGATATGAAAAAACTCTACCAAATTTCCATTATGTAGTGTATCTTGAATTTTTAGATAGATTTATTAAATTGGAGAATAAGGATATATAATCACACTTATTTCCATTGTTTTGATTATATGAAATATTTTTATAAAGGGGGAGTTTTTTCTGATTAGAAAAAAAGAAATTTTGACATCATGCGCTTGATCTTTTGGTGTGTTTATTTGTATGAGAGTAAAGGGAAGTTTGGGACTATTTATTAGTCTGGACTCAATACTTTTTACTTGCCCTTGGCATATTAAATATGAACTTAGTGAGTTTTCTTGCATGAAATTTAGGATGTGACAACTTTTTTCAATTTTTTGGGAAAGAGTTTAGAGTTAGAAATAACATTTTGGCATAAACCACCCGTATGACAGATGTCCATGCCAAAGGAAAAGAAAATAAATAGAAGCAACATGGTATAAAGTTGAACAAAAATGAAACACACTAATAAATATCTCCACTACCAAAATCCCCCTCTATTGTAAAGAGAGCCACATAGCTGCCTCTAGTGCCCTTCTAGACCCCTTCCCAGAATATAACTACCCTTCATCCATAGAAAGCAGTAAAAGGCCTAAGTGTCCAATGCGATAAAGAAAATAAAATAAAAACTAAAATAAAACATACCTATCTCTTGTGACTATACATGTCACCTCCCAACATATAATAACCACATCACCCCATGGGTCAAATCATGTTCCTAAATGAAAGGGGGAAACAAATCTATGTTTCAAAATGATACTATCAATTAGTATATTCCTATTAATTAATAATTAATCTTCTTATTAATTTTATATAATCAATATGGCTCGAGTTTTAGCTTATTTTGGTTTTTTTAGATACAAGTCTGTTTGGGAAATTTCCATTATATTTAGTTAGTCTTGTTTTTTTATATTATCTTGGAAAATTTCATTCATTTGGGATCTAGTCGATTCATTTTTGATTAAATTTGATTCATATCAGTTTGGTTTAGTTCATTTTAGTTCATGTCAATTGGGGTCATGAATCATAAAACCCAGTACAATAATTTGAGAATTGGGACAATATATAACATTTCATGAATTAAAACTAATTTTTCAATATATAATCAACACAAAAAGGAAGGTCCCCTTTAGGTTTATTAGAAAAAACATTATTGATATAGAAGGCAACACAGTTGGTTGAATGAAGAATCAAGAAATTGATTCATCCAATATATCCATTAACTGTATCTTTTTAGCTAGTGTAATCCTGTAATAGGTAATAGATATATGTATCATACTTGGAAATAAATTTATAGGGGAATTTATCTCCCAATCTAGTGGAAAGAAAGTAAATTATGATAATAAAATATAAAAACTCAAAATCTATAGAAGGATTTCCCCCAAATGAAAATGGAAACTCCAATTCAAAATAATAAATGGATATCATTCTACCCAAAAATAGAATAGATTATTGGAATAGTTATAAACTATGTTTGATTCTCCTAAAAAACATCAGACCCCCCATCATGGGAAGTAATGTGGATTGTTTTTTAAAAAATAGTCAATCATGGAATTAATAATAATCAGTAAATCCATATTAATAATTATATCCATTGGTTCCATATATGGAGTAAAAAATACATTTAAATGAATGATATCATATAAGAAAAATCATAAAAGGGAAATATAGTAATTTTCTCTCTCTTTTTACCTAGAGGAA
The DNA here is from genome assembly GCA_963277665.1 of Viscum album. NCBI lineage: Eukaryota > Viridiplantae > Streptophyta > Magnoliopsida > Santalales > Viscaceae > Viscum > Viscum album. The sequence goes on from OY728166.1 coordinate 573,094,611, forward strand.
TTTCAATTTAAATAACTTAATGTATGAAATAAATAAAATGATTTATCATATACACAATATAGTTATAAATAATATGGAAATATTTTCAAATAAAACACTATATAATGATGAATCAATATTAATTGTACCTCTCACTATTGTTGGACCTGCTTTATCTATCATTGGATTATCATATACTATGTGATGAAATTTCATTCCTAATTCATGTGGATAGAACTTCAAAATTCATGATTTATATGAAAATCCCTCATATCCTCTTGGAATAGAAAACCCCATACTAGTATGAATATTGGTATAAATTCAGAAAAAACACTACAATTTATCTTATTAATTGTAAGAGCTTTAGATCTTTGATATATTTATGCACAGATAAATTTAGAGCCCAACCTGAATATTAATAAAAAGTTAGTAGACCTTTAGTAGACACTACAACCATTTTACAGACTGTTTTCTATTAAGGAGCATAAGTACCTTTTCCACCATGATATTCATTCCTCTTCAATATTACTTTAACAAAACCAATACAATTGCCTATGTGAGTAGGAGGAAGTTTATTCAACCCTAAAATACAAGTTAGATCAATTTTTCCATCAAATATATGTCCAGAACATGTGCATACAATGAATGATTCAAAAATAATTACATGAGACCAGATATATGTTAAATAACTCAACAAAAACCACCATACTATTAACTTTTCCATCTATAATTCATTTGGTGATAAATGGGAATGTTCATAAAGTTGATTATTATTGTGATTCATTGTACTCTACCATTGATTAAGGTGAAGGGACTCTATAGAAATAGCTAAAGAAATTGGAAATAGTTAGTATTTCTCTGTAAAAATAATCACAAGACATTCTCACTTCCTGACCCAATTCATCAATAGAAGAAATATCACTCCCCAACATCTCCTAAAAGGCCCATAAAACATAAATATATGTCACCGTACCTTAAAGGAAGCTATCATATCCATGAAGTCAAAAAGTTTCTATATATTGTACAACTATTTCACTTCCTATTAAAGATTAGTCACACCATATAATGATCATGATTTATACTAATGATAGTCCTATAAATGATATTTTATAATGTCCTGGTTCTGGAATCCACCCAGAGGCGCCCCGTACCCGGTTGGTCACATGGCCTCAAGCTCATTTCTCCGAATGCCAGAGTTTGCTGACTAGCAGCGAGGGCCTTGGGTATAATAGTTGGGAAACTATGCCCTAATTGGCAGAGTAACACAATGGAAGAAAGAAATAACAATAGTGGAAGTAGTAATAATCCATAAAAAAGTAAACAACGGAAGAATAGAGAATAATAAATTGGAGCACACACATATATATGAATAATGCATGATACATTTTTATAGGAAAGTATCCAAACAAATAAAAATGTTGGAATACAACAATACTAAGCCAAGTACAAAATAAAAATAGTAAAAAAATCCTTAGAATCACAAGAAATATCTTAGTCCCATGCTCTCCAGCTCTACATCAAATCAAGCACCTGAAGTAGAAGGGTGATTGCCCTTATCTATACCTGCAAAAATATAATCTGTTTGGGCCCAAAAGCATGGCCCAAATAGGGTGTGAGACTAAATCCCAGTAGGCAACCACCATGAGATCTATGACTAACAGTCAGTGAATATATGGCAGGCAGTAAGTAAATAAATGTAGTAAACAAGGAAGTACTCAGCAGTAAACAATCCACAATTTCAATGCATTCAGTTTCATAAATCAGGCAATAGATATTTAAACAGGTAATCAAAAATAGGTAATCACAAACAGGTAATCCTCTGGGAATTACTCATAGCCAAACCCCTCTGGTATTACCTAGCGACACAAGCAAGTAGCTAAACACAAAAGGTAACCCTCTAGGAAGTACTCATAGCCTATCCCCTCTGGTCCTACCTAACATAGACTCTCTGAGGTAGAAATCACCATCAATTCCTCCTATAGTCTCGTATCGGTAACTAAAGGCACTATAGGGAAGTAATTACGTCACATTACCTCTGTGGCCCATGTCGTGGAACTATAGAAACTCTGAGGAAGCACTTATGTCAATTCCCACTATGGTCTCACATCGTAAGTAAAACAGACACTCTGGAGAAGACCTCAACATCCATTCTCCCTATGGTCTACTACACCAGGTTCTCATGACCATGTGTAAGTCAAGAAAACATAGCAGTGCGTATAGGCCAAAGTAAACCTCAAGAACAACTTGGATAATAGTCTACAACATATCAGCATGTCAGAACAACAGTCACACTATTATACAACTAGGCATGAGAAAGTAAACAACAACTTAATAGGCAGACTAGACCCAACAGTCAAAACAGGAAAAACATGCATGGGAAAACACATCCAAAGCATAGAAATTAACCCTATTTACATACAATTAACCTCTACTCAAGCATACAAGCATATCGGGCAAACAATAGAGCTAAAATGGTAAACATGCAATACCCCGTTCTTGGGTATTGGGTAAAATTGCACATATAACTCAAATAATCTCAATGAAAAGGCACAAAACACCTACCTCAGCATTGGAAGATCAATATACTTGAGTCTCAGGGCTTGAATCACCATAGAATTCTGAAGATCTATAAAAACGTCTAAAATGTTCAACAGAGGATAACATGAGAAAGAGGAGGAATCATGAATTAAGGATCGAGCAAAAGGAAGAGCTTACCGAGGTGATCCTAACACAATTGACGACAGTCAAATTAGAGATCAGATGCTCGGTCGGGGGCTTGGAGAAGGATCCCAGCCGTACCATCACTCTCAGACGAGCCAAACCTAGAAGGAGGGCTTTTTGTCAATAAGACGTGACCCTGGTGCATTTAATGAAAAAAAAGAAAGTACAAGGAGTGTACTTTTAATGTACCTGGAGTGTAATATCCCTTACTGATCCCCACATTAGGCAACCTCCAGGTCACCCCACATGACCATGTGCATGGCTGCTACATGGCCAGCACCCAGTTACTCGTGGTAACCACGTACACGGAGTGTACTTAGAATTTTTTTTTGAAACTCCTATTTTTCCTCAAGAACACTAGAAAATGAAAATCATACTTGAAAAGAAGATCTGGGATCTTAAAAACTTCCACCCTTAAAGAAATTAGTCTGCGAATTTCCCTAGTAAGGTAGCGTAGAAGAAGAAACCCCAAATAGCTCCCGCCACTGTGCTCGTACATCAGCCTCCCTCTCCCAAGTATCATCTTGTACTCACTCGTGCTACCATAGCACTCATACCAGAGGGACAAAACGTCCATGGAGAACCTTCATACTTTAATCAAAAATCTAGATAGGATGTTCCTCAAATGACACATCCACTTCCAATTCAACCTCCTCGGGTTGAAAGACATGAGACAGGTCTGAGAAGTAATGTCGAAGCTGAGAAACATGGAAGACATCATGCATATACCGATACCTATGAGGTAACTACAACCGATAAGAAATCAGCCCAAATCTCCCTAACACCTCAAATGCCCCAGCGTACCTCGGCAAAAGCTTACCCTATCTCCAAATCCTCTTGTGTCCCAACCTCAGTGTGACACTCAGAAAAACCTGATCCCCGACCTCGAACTCCAGAGGTCATCTCCGCTGATCAGCATAAGACTTCTATTGAGACTCTACAGTAGCCATCCTCTTCCGAATCAACTCTATTTGCTCTGTGGTCTCTTGAACAAGATGATGTCCCAACATAGTTTCCCCTCCTGCCTCCAGCCAACATAAGGGTGATCGGCATTGCCTACCATACAAAGCCTAATAAGGTTCCATCTGAATAGTTTCTTGAAAACTATTATTACAGGAAAACTCCATAAGAGGTATGTTCTTCTCCCAAGAACCTTCAAAATCCAGGATACATTCTCAAAGCATGTCCTTAATCACCTGAATCATATGCTCAAACTTGCCATCTTTCTAGGGATGGTAAGCTGTACTAAAAAGTACCTGTGTACCCAAAGTCTTCTGAAGCCCCTGCCAGACCTGAGAAGTAAACGTGCATATCTATATTAAACGATGGATTTTGGAACTCCATGTAAGCGCACAATATCATGGATGTACAACCATCCCAAATCATCGACACTGAATGTCTCCTTGATCGGTAAAAATTGAGAATCCTTTGTGAGTCTGTCAATGAAAACCCAAACTGCATCATTCCCTCAAGACAACCTCGATAAACCTGTCACAAAATCCATCGCCACATCATTCCACTTCCACTTAGGAATGGGTAACTGTTGTAAAAGCCATGATGGTCACTGATGCTCCGCCTTCACCTGCTGACAGGTGGAACACCTAATGATGAAACTAGAAACTTTTCTCTTCATACCTGTCCACCAATATTGATGGTGTAGATCATGATATATCTTGGTGACACCAGGATGAAATTCCCAAACTAAGGAATGAAATTCCCACATCAGCTACTCGTTTATGTCTACTGATACCCATACGAACCCCTGGAAATGAAAGATCTTATCCTCTCCAATGGTCCATCTTTGAATAGGGTCTTCTCTTTACACACTTTCCCATTGGACTAGGCCTTTAGAATATGATAGCTTCCTCATTGGCACTTGATCACAAAGAGGAGAGCTAACAACTATAGAAGAAATAAAAGTCTGACCCTGTCTATCGTGCACCTCCAAATGCATCTTAGAGAACAGAGACATAAGATGCCACACACTACTGTCCTCCTGAACTGCCTGTAACTGAGTCTTCCTTATCAATGAATTAATTACTGCATTTCCTTTCCCAGGCATATAGGCAAGCTTGAAATCAAAAGACTAAAGATACTCCACCCACGTACACTATTGAAAATTTAGATCACACTGAGTGAAGATGTATTTAAGACTCTTGTGGTTGGTGAAAACCACAAAATGATATCCCAGAAGATAGTGTCTCCAATAGTGTAAGGCATGAACAACTGCTGCTAGCTCAAGATCATGCTTCAGGTAATTCCTCTCATGTGGCCTCAACTGCCGAGACCCGTATGCAACGAATCCTCCCCCCTACATAAGCACAACTCCTAGCCCAATACCTGATGCATCACAGTACATAGTATAGCTCTTTTCTGGCTCCGGAAAGACTATTATCAGTGCTGAAGTCAACCTCCCTTTCAGATCCTGAAAGACCGACTCACAAGAATCTGTACACAGGAACTTTGCACCCTTCTTACTTAGGCCCGTAAGTGGCGCTGAAAAGTGTGAGAAGTCCTGAATGAAGTGATTTTAGTATCATGCCAGCCCTAAAAAACTTCATACCTCAAATAAATTCTTTGGTTGCTACCAGGAAGCTGCTGCTCTCACTTTCTCTGGGTCTACTGATACTTCTGTCTCTGAGATAACATGACCCAAGAAGTGAATATGATCCATCCAAAAGTGGAACTTGGAGAGCTTAGAATATAACCGATTCTCTCTCACTCTACTCAGAACGATCTCAAGATGTGTGGCATGGTTGTGTCGAGTGTGAGAGTACACCAAGATATCATCCACAAAAACCACCACGAAGGAATCCATGTATAGATGAAACACTCTGTTCATCAGTGCCATAAAAACTACATGTGCGTTCATGAGACCGAACAACATAACCATATACCTTTATAGACCATAGTTTCTCTGAAATGCTATAAGATGTATATCTAATGGTCTAACACACACTTGATGGTAACTATACCTCAAGTCAATCTTCGATAACTCCCATGCTCCTCAAAGCTGATCAAAGAGATCATCAATACACGTTAATGGATATCAGTTCTTGAGAATCAACTAGTTCAACTTCCGATAGTCCACACAAAGCCTGAGGGTACCATCTGCCTACTTCGCAAAAAGGATAGGCGAACCCCAAGAAGAAGTACTGGGTTAGATGAAACCATTTTCCTGCAACTCTTATAACTGCTTCTTGAGCTCCTGCAACTCCGTTTTATCCATCATATAAGGATTAATGGACACCGGTGCTTCTCCTAGCACAAGATCAATATAAAAGTCCACCTCTCGTTATGGAGGAAAACCTAAAAAGTCCTTTGTAAAGACATCCTTGAAACGATCCACCACTGAAGGAAAGTCCATTTGTGAAAACCCCTGGTCATCCTGATATAGACTAGAAATCTAGGATGTAACTCCTCCAAACCCATGATGCTTAGGTCTTTCTCTGCTTGCCTGGACATCCCACTCACCCTTAGAAAGAAAGGATCCTCCCTATGGTGATGTGAAACTCAACCTACGACGATAGCAATCGACGATTTCCAGGAAGGGAACTAACCAGTCCATTCATTGAATGACATCATAGACTGTCATCTCTAGGACATAGTGTTACCATAAAAAGTGACACCCACTAGACTCTAGAGGGCACTCCTTGAATTGAAGTACACTCACCATTCTAGTCCCAAATGGAGTGTCTAGTGTCTAGATACCAGTAGAAGAAAAGATGCAGAGCCCAAGGATCTCCACAAACGCAACAAATATAAAGCTCTGGGAAGCCCCCGTATCGAAAAGAGCAGAAGCTAAAACTGAGGATACTAAGATTGTACCTTGCACTGTAGGGGGTTCAGGATCCTGATCTTGTTGGGTCTCCTCCACTGTAAAAGTCTGACCTGCACCGCAGCCCTGTGACCCTGTTTGGCCACCCTGAGCTAATCCACCATGTTGTCCCTGAATACTAGGCGACTGGCTACCATGGCCACGCCCTCCACCTCAGCCTGAACGACCAGAAGAACTCTAGTTCCCCGACTGGTTAGAAACTGGTGGTGCTTCTCCTGAATGGGGAGTTATAGACGAACTCATTTCACCAACTGCTGGGGAGAAGATCTAACAAAAGCACTGAATATGACCCATCTTTCCACAAGATTGGAACTCCACTAGTTCTCTCGAGCAATGTGTCCTCGTATGCCCACTCTTACCACAATGGTAGCACACCAACTGACTAACAAAATAATTGTTTCACCTCCTTGGATCACCGCGTGAAGACTCCATGAGGTGCTTTCTGCTGTCAGTAGAAGGGATACTAACTCCAGATGCTCAGCCGCCCTAGATCAAAAGTCCATAATCCCTCAGATTGTGCTGTGTGATCAGCGCCAGGTTAATGATAGAAGTGATAGAAGTCAACAATAAGATGTTCACCTACAATTGGATGTTGTCCCTCAGACCATCCTTGAACTTATTTTCCAGGAATAACTGATCACCTCCGGAAATAGGTGTGAAGTGCTGCAGCTCAGTAAAGCGAGAGGAATACTCCATCACAGAAAGAGTACCCTACTCTAGACTCATAAACTCCCAGGCTTGATCAGTCCTCAAGGTCTCTGGATAGAATTTGTTAAATGAGACACGTTGAAACTCATCCCATGCTATAAAATGCTAGCATCCAGCCTATGAGATCACATCCCACCATCTCTTAGCGGAGTCCCGAAGCCTGTAAGTAGTGAGCTTGACTCTCCTATCTAGTGGCATCTCCAGATGCTCGAAGATAGAAAGAATGGATTCTAACCATGACTTTGTATCCTGAGGTCCTCCTTCCCCTATGAAGGTGGGAGGATGCTGCTACTGAAAGACCCACGTCAATTCTTCCATCGATGGGGAAGGAGGAGGTGCTCCTTGAAAGGTCTGCATCATCTTCATAAATCCATCCCTAAATTGTGCATCAGAACCAGTGTCTGGTATAACGGTTGGTGCTAATACTGACATAAAAATAGGATCTGCAAGAAGTCCCTAATCAGCCACATCCAGCGTCTGATCACCACCTTGTAACTGGTGAACAACCGGAGGACGTCTCAGTGGCATTAATCTGCAAGGTCAAACACACACCTTAGATCAAGATTATGAAGGAATGAGAACCGAAAGTAGAAGAAGGGAATAAGAGAAAAAAAACATTCAAGTTTTTCAGAACATGACTACATGGCGTTTACATCCCCTACATGGCGTGTTCCCATAATCCAAAAACATGGGCATGTACTCCTGCCAAAACTGTTCGTGTAACACCCCAAACACACGGTGTGTTTTCCTAACAAACGACATGTACTTGAATCCTCTTCCCCTGCCCTGGTCCTCTTACATGGCTAAGACACATGGTTATCCTTGAAGAAGACTACATGGTGTGTTCATGATAGACACAGCGTGTACTAGACGAGTTTCACTGACCCGTGATGTTAGTGACACGGACGGATACACGGCTTACACTACACGGCGTGTTCCGGATGAACACAACGTGTAGTAAGAAGATTTTGTTGACCAGTGTTGTTCATTACATGGCTTGGTACTCAGGTTACTCTACAAGGAATGTTCCAGACAGACATAACATGTATTAGGAAGGACTCAACCAACCCGTGTTTTTAGTGACACGACCGATTACATGGTTCTACAACACGACGTGTACATCCGGTACACAGATTGTCCTACCAAAGATTCCAAACCCTGTGTACCTACCCACACAGTCTAAGACACAGTTAGAGACTAAAAAACATGTACATATGGTATACGACGTGTACATAAGAAAAAACAGTTTCCTCCCAAACTGAAGAACACATGGCGTGTAGTCAAAACTACATAGCGTGTATTCTGGGTTTTTCCAGACAGTAAGCCTTAGATTGTACTCCAGAGCCTAGAAAAACACTTAAAAGAACATTAAATTTCCAAATTACAATCCGTGAGGTCCCATACCCCCTTTGAATCAAATATTGGCATCTTACACATGTTATAACATGGTAAAAAAAGTCAATGATCCACCAAATTCCAGCCAATGAGGGCCCATAACTTCTCAAGAACCAAAGTTTGGCGTCCATTCAAAAAAACCTAACACAAACAATAATTTTTCACATAATATATATTCTATCAAAGAATCTATCACAACAATATAGACATCTAGCACAACATATATCACAACAACATGCAATTACTAATGCACCCTAAATGGAATGGAAAGAATGCATGACATGTGATTTCTAGCAAGTGCCTAATTGATGCATGAGATGACATACCCTCATCTCATTGGGTTGAAATAGAAATATAACCTGAATAATTTCGACAATAACAACACAATATATGTGAGTCACCCAATGGTGAAAATCATATCAACCTTAAACTTGAAAAACCAGAAAAATTGAAATAAACGAACTATATTGGATTTTCCCTATACATGTGTTAACTAATCCCATGCAAAACTTTTTACCAAGAACCTATTCCGTACTATCCCTAGATATATGCTCCAAACAGTAAGTAAAGAAGAAAAAAACCTCCTTTGATACCACTTTGTAACATCCCAGTTCCGGAAGCCACCTAGAGGCACCTCGTACCCGGTTGGTCACATGGCCTCAATAACATTTCCCCGAATGCCAGAGGATGTGGACTAGAAGCGAGGGCCTTGGGTATAATAGTGGGAAAAATATGACCGCATTGGCAGAGTAACATAATGTAAGAAAGAAATAGCAATAGGGGAAGTAGTAATAATCCATACAAAAGTAAACAATGGAAGACTAGAAAATAATAAACCAGAGCACACATATATATATGAATGATGCATGGTACATATGTCTAGGAAAGTAGCCAAACAAATCACAATGTTGGAATACAATAGTAATAATCCAAGTACAAAAGAAAAGTAGTAAACAACTGCTCAACATCGTAAGCTATAGCATGGTCCCATGCTCTCTAGATCCACAACAAATCAAGTACCTAATGTAGAAGGGCGCTTTCCCCTATCTATACCTAAAACAATATAATCTATTTGGGCCCAAAAGCATGGACCAAATATGGTGTGAGACTAAATCCCAGTAGGAAACCACCACGAGATATGTTCCTAATAGTTAGTGAATATATGACAGGCAATAAGTAAATAAATTTAGTAAACAAGGAAGTAATCAGCAGTAAACAATCCATAGTTTCAATGCATTCAGTTTCATATACTAGGCAACAACTAATTAAAATAGTTAATCACAAACAGGTAATCACAAACAGGTAACCCTATGGGAAGTACTCACAGCCAGAGGAGGAATCATGAAATGAGGAATCACCTTTTAATGGGAAGTACTCACAAATAGGTAATGTACTTGAGTCTCAAGGCTTGAATCACCTTAGAATGCCGAATATCTACAAAAACGTCTAAAACGTTCAATAGAGGATAAATTTAGAAAGAGGAGGAATCATTAAATGAGGCTCGAGAAGAAGGAAGATCTTACTGAGGTGATCCTAAAGCAATAAATGATGGTTGAATCAGAGATCGGATGCTCGGTCGGGGGCTCAGAGAAGGATTGTGGCCATACCCTCACTCTCGGATGAACCGAACCTAGAAGGAGGGATTTCTGTCGATAAGATGGAACCCCGGTGATTTTAATGAAAAAAAAGAAGTAAATGACGTTTAATTTTAAAGTACACGGCGTGTACTTTCCCTTATCGAGCCCCGCATTAGGCGGCCTCCAGGTCACCCCACACGACCATGTACATGGCCGCTACACGGCCAGCACCCGGCTACCCGTGGTAACCGAGTACACAGCGTGTACTTATAAAGTACATGACGTGTACTTATAAAATTTCTAGAAACTCCTATTATTCCTCAAAAACACTAGAAAAGGGAAAACAGACTTTAAAAGAAAATCTAGGTTCTTACAATTATTATCATCCCTCTAAGTTACATCATGTACAACCAGTATAAATGTAGGTTAAACATCTTATCCTAGAGAGAGATGACATTCATTTCAACCACTACATGTTTTAGGATGATCAGAGGGTTCACTCACTATGGTTCATCAAAAGCAAATTCAATTAATATTTTAGGACATCTTCTTGGGTGGATCGTACAATACAACATTAACATATAGAAAATAAATTTCTTTTAATAGAATTAAAAGATTCAACTCTATTATTCACAACTCAACATGGGAACACAAATATCACATAAATTCATTGAAAAATAATAAAATATGATAAAACTAATTGGATAATATTTTTAACAATAACTCTTTATATGTTAATGATCTTTAATGATGCGTGATAAAAATTAACAATCTCATAACCAATATTTTTGGTTAAGAAAATCAGGCCTCCTATATACCGTGGCACCAAAAATTATTACCAATATCTTAGACAATACATGGCCAACATTGATATAAATTTATCATGAATAGTCCAAAATATATTTCCTAAATGTTAACTAAACCAGTCATGACATGATCTGAATAAATCTCTTGATAACTGTATAAGAAATATTAGATTACTCACCTAAATGGTACCTAATATACTCTTTACACAACCCGAAGAAACTTCCCAACCCCCAGGGTAAGCCACATTATCCTTGGTATTAAAAACAACCCTAAAATAATTATTTATATTCTAGAAAAACCAATATAAAATATTTGAATATGAAACAAAAAAATTAGTATTCCAATACAGAATACATGACTAAATATTCGATATTATAGATAATTTAATTAACTAAAAATATCGATTAAAATTATAGAAAAAATATTATATCTAATAATAACATCTATATGAAATAATCCACTAACCACCACCATATCCCATTATCCCTATACAATAAACTGTTTCATCCTCAAGAATGTGTTAAAAACATTGAATCAGTTATTGAGAATATAGAATGGGTCACCAATACATTGGACATCCATTAAACATAAAATAAAAAAAAATTATAAAAGATAAATAACCCACATTAGATTAACATAATTGAAATCAATTCAAAATTAAAAAATAAATAATAAACATAATATTCAATGAAAGTAGAGCTAAAAATACACTAATATGAGTTGAATAATATAATAGCACATACTAAAATAGAAGAAAAAACAATTATAACCATATATCCATTGTACAATATCATGTTTCTAACCATATACCAACTCGCCCATGGATAAACAAACATGAGATGATTATACCAAAGGATGAATCTTGAACATTTACACATAATATGAGCTACAAACACACAAAAATAGATATGTAAGATGTAAAGTATCCTTATTTATTCAATTCATACCCAATATTAAATTTTCATGGGCACATAAATCCAAAAAATCACCAAATTAAATTGGGCAAGAAAAAGGAAGAATAAACCAATATCAAATGGTGTAAAATGTTGGCAGATGAACTAAGATAATCCAAACTACTTTTACTTTTGTAGAGGATGCTAAATCATGTCTGAGGTGGATCCAAAAGAACCATGATACACACTAGAAACAAGGATCAAAGTTAGAATCATAGAACCTCAAAAACCCTATGGTTCATCTGAATGAAACCTGTGAATGAGAGAGAGTAAACCTCTATGAAATTGAACAATTAAAGAAGATTAATGCTTACCACAAAGTACCGACCAGGAAAGCTTAAGAAATTATGGAGAAATGGTGGGAGGAGAGGGAGGCGAGAGAGGGAGATGTCGGGTGGGGTGTTCGGCCGTGGGGTGTCTCACATGCAACTGGATAGGATAAGGGGCTGAGGGACATCCCCAGAGGGTAGGGAGATGAGAGGGGCTGGGGGATGTCGCTGAAGGAGAGGGAGACGAGAGGGGAGGGAGGGGGATGTCACTGGAGGAGAGAGAGCCAAGAGGGGAGGGGGGGAATCGCCATAGGAAAGGGAGCTGAGAGGGGTTGGGGGATAGGAGGCGAAGGATGAGATGTTGAGGTAGAGGAAGAGGCCTAGAGGTTGAGTTCGCTGAGGGGAGGAGAGGGATTGGAGGCGGAGGTCGGGGAGGAGAGGGGAGGGTTTATGTGAGGGGAGGGGAGGGGAGCCCAATAAATCAGCCCTCTATTATTAAATTTATAGAAAAAATTTAAATATAGATGAGATGGTATCATCTATACCAATGGTTTTTATAAACTTTTGGTATAGAAGCATTGGTATAAACTGATTTTAAAGTAGTGCTTGGAGATGGGATGCCTAACATATGCGTGAATGTTGTTTCTATTTTCTTGATGGATGAAACTAATGAAAGGTAAATAATATATCACATTTAAAAAATCATTTTTATATCATATAAACTAACTAAATTTATCTTTATTACTATCCATGTAAAAATAAAATGAAAAAAACCACATTTCTTCATAGAGGTGGTAGTCCACATGTACGCAAAAGTGATGAAATTGTTTTTTAATAGATTTAAAGGTAAGAAGGTAGATGTGATATTATCATTATAGGAGTTTAAATATTTTATAAATATCATATATAAATATTAAATCTATCATTATATCTATCTATGAGAGGCGGTGATGAAAAATGCATCACACCAGTTTGTGATGCGGTAGTCCACCGTACACACGATCAATGGTTTCATTTCCCATTTGATAGAGGAGGAGATGGATATAAGTTATTGAATTAACATAATAAAATCTTAGTAAATATCATATACTAGCATTATTATATTATAATTATGAATACATGAATTATGGTTAGAAGAGAATAAGTAAAAAATAAAGTTCTTAGTGAAGACAATTAACTTTTTTAGAACAACCACCTTTGGATCTCTAATTAATAACAGTAGAGTTGGTCTTTTGGGAAGAAAAGAAGATCTATAAAGTGTAAAAGGATGACGTGGAGTGATTTTTTTTTAGGTTTTAGTTGATCCAAATATATTAATAAGTGTTAATAAGTGATCGTAGGAGGTTATCTTTTATAATTGAGATGTGACATTTTTGAAAATACTCAAAAATAATAAATAATGGGGAGTCACTCTAAATCCATGTGACTAAAAAATTAATGAATAATTGATTGGAGGGAATATATACTTGATAATAAACTCTACCATAAAAAAATAATCTTTTTTTAAATATTTTATTTCCTCAGCCTCTAAGTTGACTCACTTTTACCTTTTGAGTTTTCGGCATCGTAACTAGTCTATTTTTATTTACCTAGGTAATTTATCCTTTAAGCCTAAAAATAAAATGAACCTCATTAGGAAATATGGACCCAATGGTTATAAATATTAAATTAAATTTATTATTTAAAAATAATATGTTTTTGGAAAATTAATTTTAACACATGTGCATATAACGTGTAATACCCCATTTTAATCTTAACTGCAATAATTAATATTTTTACTGTATTTACTATTCATTATGAATATAATTTAATTTGAACCTATTAACTAATATTAATTATGATTATTATAAATATTGAATATATTTTACTAAATTTAATTAACAAAAGTGGAATAATTTAATTAAAAATTAAACTTATAGACGTGACAAAAAAGCAGTTTCCCAATTAAAATAAATTCTCAGAAGTGTAAGATATTTTTATATAAAACTTTAATATAAAATTAATTAGAATGACCTAAATTGGATTAATTATAATATAATTGAGATAATTTTCCCTTTAAAACAATATTAAAACAAAATGGGACTTTTAAATTCTTTAAATTAAAAGAAATATTTTTAATAATAATTAGTATTTTCACTATTCATTGAAAAATTAATCTTTTCAGAAAATTATAAAAAATTTTATATAAGATAATTTTTACATTTTGATTTAAAAAATTAAGTTTATTTTATAAAATAAATTTTATAAATGTTTAAAAAATTAATTTTATTAGTTTTTTTTATAAAAAACAATAAAAAACATTTTTTTTAGAAAAAAGTATTTTCGAATCAAATAGTCTTTACTAAAAATAAAGTTAATTTTTATCAATATGTTTTATTTATTTAAAACCATTATAATTAATTATAATTTTTTTCATTCTTATCCCAACCTCCAAGTTTAATGGATTGGTTATAACAATCTTCTTTAAATAATAATAATATTAATCACATATTATGGTTTGTTACAGATTGGTGTTACATGTAATGAAAGGTATTAAAATTAAATCTATTTGAAAAGACTATTTCATATAATTTCAGGGTGTTAAATTCTACCCCCTTAAAAATTTATTTATCCCTCAAACTTATCTCACTTTTATATAAGAAATTGAGGATACTTCTACCCCATCATATCCTCAGGTTCCGATATAGGTTCTTCATGTTGGTGTTTTCAACACAAAACTTTGACCAATTGAATAGTCTTGTCTTGTAGTGATTTATATCTATAATCTAGAATTTTAATTGGTTATTATTTATATGAGAGATCATGATCCATAAATATTACTTATATTTTTAGTACATATGAAGGATTGGGTATGTACTTCCTCAGGATAGATACATGGAAGACATTTTGAACTTGAGAGAGTTTTGGAAGAAGCACCAAATGATAAATAGCCATCCCAATCAGATAATTAATCTTAAAAGGGAAAATATTTTGAGGACTCAAATATCCTTTATTTTTTAATATCATAACCTTCATCCATGGATAAATTCAAAGAAACACCTTCTCACCAACTTCAAATTCTAGATCACATCGATGATTATTCACAAAAAGTTTTTATCGCCTTTATTATGTCCTTATGTGTTTATGAATGGATCTAAACTTCTCTTCAATTTATTCATCTAGGTAAAGTCCCAATAGATTTATTTCTCCAACTTCATCTGATCATGTTTTAGTTTTACACTTATTTATATATTGGGATTTATAAGGATCCATACGAATGATTGAGTGAAATCTATTATTGTATGAAAAATTGAGTAGAGGAAGGTGTGTTGATCCCAACCACCATTGAAATACATAGAAAATTTCTCAGAATATCCTCTAGGGTTTTAATGGTTCTCTCAAACTATCTGTATTTTTAAGAATGATATGTAGTTATAAATATCAAATTTATATCCAAATTATGCTGAAGGATTCTCTATAACTATGATGTAAACCTCAGATTCCAATTAGATATGATTGACATTGGTAATATATGTAATCGTACAACTTTCTTAATGTATAAAAGAGTAAGTTATTCAAGAGATCAAATATTCTTTTCTAATGGAAATGAACTGTACTGACTCCATAAGGTGATTGACTACAAACCATATAACGTTATGACCTTTAGATGTTTTGGGGAGTCTGATGACAAAATCCAAGGTTATGTTTTCCCATTTCCATTATGTTATGGGTGATGGTTGTAAAATCCCCTTATAATTTTTTCTCTCATCCTTAACTTGATGAAATACTAGACACTGATTTATGATCATTCGTTGATTCATAATATTAAATTTCATTTCATTATTACAGAATATATATGGAGAGAGGGGTAATTAATGTTTAGAATTACATCAAATTTCACCAAAGGATAAAAAATAATATTTTTTAGTGCTCATCCATGTTAACCCCAACATAAAATACTACACTCTAGGGTGGAGGTAAAGTGTGACCTAATTACCAAGATTCCATTTAACTATTATTATTTCATAAGATTTTACATTTTCCTTTTTCTTTAGAGGTTATTATGGATTATTATCATCCTTAGATATTTTATTAGAACATTGAATCACATAATTGCCAAATTCCTTTTATTTGAAACATTGGAGTATGGGTGATGCATTTTTTTGAGCTCTATCTCTCTATTCATTTCATCGATTGGACTCTTCACATCACATCTACATTATTTTTCTTGATGTCTTGGCTTCCCACACTTAAAAAATTTTCTTGTCTTGTGTCATTTTTTGTAGGTAGGAGGTTGAAACTTTTTATTCCCTCTATGTGAAATATCATTGGAACTTCCATGAAACCCCATCTTAATTTTCCTATCACAAAAACCATGAGGGTTTGCATCTTCCATTTCCACTTTGAGTACACATCGAACAATTTATTCATATATTCTAAAGTCCCTTATGGATAACACACTTAATAAACATAATTTTAATCCTTTTAAGAATCAATAAACCTTAATTTCAGGATGGATGATAATACTAGAAGGGTTCCTCACAAGTCTTGTAAAATTTTCCTTATAAGTACCAACAGATTCATTTTCCGTCTACTTAAGCTCAAGGAATTCCTTCTTCATTTACATTTGAAGAATATGAGAAAATTAATTATTGAAGAATAATCTCTTAAAATTATCCCACTATAGGGAGTCAATTAATTCTCATTGTCTCATATTCTTAATAAGATTCCACTATTGATATGATTTTCCTTCCAAATGATAAATGGAAAAAAGAAATTTTTTCTATTCTGAATAATAGAGAATGGAAAATATATTTTAAGCTATATTGTTCCATTTCTAAAAAAATAGTGAATCACTCAACCCAATAAAATAAATTAGATTTTTTCTAATAAAGGATTCAAAAAAAATTTGTTTCTTCCTTTGATTGTTTGTATTCTCATCAATATTCTTAGATTGAGAAAGTTGTGTAAACATAACAATAAAAATTCTTTATTTCAGATATCATACCAATTGTTTTATTAGGGGGAAAATCATTTCATTTTCCATTAAATTCAATATTTACATGGTTCATTTGATTTTTATCAATTGATTGGAATAAAAAAACATAGTTCAATCAACACTGATCATAGAGGGGAACCACATAATCATGAAAAATCATTTATTTGATGTCTAAATCATGACATTATATTTTTAATATATGAATAATTAGGTTTAACATAGTTCATATGTGATTATCATATATTCAAATCCTTCATAATGGTTCATAAATAAAATGTGAATTAACTTAATCATATCCCCTAGGAGTGTCAAACTAGGTGTGCAGTAGGGACCGTTGTCAAGCACCAGGTGATGACTGAGTCAATCCCAATACGAACTTTTTAGAATTTTTAACCCTTGGAAAAACTATTCCAGATCCATATCCACTTTTAGTATTTATATGGGGATATATTTTTAGGAAACCATATAATCTATTCCTTACCAAAAATTTATGATGTTAACATATACCTAAACATATCCCTAGGGGTTTTACCAAAGTTATCTAACACAAATATCCAAATATTGACTAAACCTTTTCTATGATACCAACTATAACTAAATAGGATTTCCATACATAAATATTGTATCCATTTAAATGAATATTCAATAAAGTTCATAAATACCTGCCTAAGAACCTTAAAGGTTTAGTATATTTGGAAACTAGAAACCCAATCTTCTTATTTCAAGAAATATCATCTACATCTCCCACAAATATTTCCCCATTTAATATTCTTCACAGACATACCCTACAAAAAACCATTCTTTATGACCTAGGGAAAGAAAACAAAAGAAATAGTGATATTATATTCTTAGTAAGGGTATGAAAGGTATATATAAATGATCACAAAATCATATCATGAGTGTAAGGGTATTAGAACACGAGCTTAACATTTGAAAACCAAACCCTACATAACAAAGATCATAATACCAAATCATGGAATAAAGCTTGGAAGTTCATAATACATGAATCATAAAAGAAATAAATGAAAATAATCCATTATATAATAACATAGACAAAGCAATGTGGAAATACTTAAGCTTAAAACATTATGAACATGTATAAATAGAAACAGATTCACTCATTAAGTTAAGGACATGAAATCAGTCCATCACATGAAAATATGTATATGAAAAATGGTTTACTCATAACCTTATGGGCATGAAATAATTTCCACACATAAACATATCAAAGTGAAACTATATCCATATGTAACATTGTGAACATGAAATTAGGTTCATGTAAAAAATCATTAACTCAAAAGTTACCTATCTTTACCCAGTGCATTGGAGAGATATAGAGTGCTCACCCATCCTCAATTTTGCAATAGAACCACATGTCCTTGGTCTATAATGGAACCAAAAATCATATAAGAAACCATAAATATGTGTTACATAAGATTCAAAAAAATTCATCATATAAAAAACAATGAAAAGAAATGTGTTTCATAAACATTTCATCATAGGATAACCTATAGAAGAGAAACAGGTTCAATAAACATTTCATTATTTCATCATAACATAAACTGTAGAGAAGGAATGAGTTTCGTAAAAATATTTTCATCATAAATATAAACCATATAGATAAATAATAAGGATGGTATCATTTTATCACATTCTTAGTAAATCTTAGGTAACATCAAAGGATGTCATCTTTAATGGAAAATGATTTTAAAAGACCACTTGTAACATTTATCGAGGAAAATATTTTTTCTAATTTGAAAGAACTAATTTAAAATATAAGAAATTACAAAATATTAAATGAATATTTTTTTTATGAAAATAAAATTTTGTACTTGTAAATTAATCTTTAAATCATTTAATGGTCTTGGCGGTGGGAAATACTGTACATTTCGTATAGTTAATTTTTTTTCCTTTCATATTTTCAGTTAAATCCAAAATGGGCCTTGTTTGGAAAATGATAGGAAAACTTAAAATATAATACATAGGGACATGGAAAAACAATTTTATAGTACTAAAAATATTATTTAAAACATTTTTAGAAAACATGGATATGGAAGAAAAAGGGTTTTCTAACGAAGAGAGAAATAAAGTCAGTTTTACATAAAAAAAATATTTTTGGATATTTAATACATAAATAATGGATAATTAAATGAAAACACTAAATTTATATAAATAACCATAGGGGAATTAAATTCATGATTTATTTTATATATACATCATATGATTTTATCATCGGAACTTAATCATAAACAACACTGATAAACAATGAGGTTGTAACATAATACCCTTACAACATTGGTAAATTTTGAATCATAATAACCATGAAAGAAAGAAAATTGGATGGGTATTTATATCATATAATTTTAATTATAATAATCATAAAATTCATTCATGGGAAGTATATACCCCACAAAAAAGAAACAAGCGGTGAACATTCAATGTATACACACAATAAAAAAGAAATGATTGGTGAATATGGAATATATCTCTTAGAAATAAAAGAGAGACTTCAAATCAATTACCTCAAGTCCCGAATCTCTTCATACATGTTAGAACCTCATGTATAATAAATATAATTTTATTATATGTCTATTAAACCACCATAATCATATATAAATATATATCATACCAAATATTATATAATTATGACCTTTTATTACCCAGTTATTGAAAATTTCTTATTAAAATCACATTTTAGGTAATAACTAATTTTCTTTTCACGTGTGCTTTGGTTTGGTATTTTTGGTCTTTTTAATTTGATCGAGGTTTCATAATATTAATAAGTTTAACCTTTATATAAATATTACATTCAGTCGTTTCATATATATTCAGTGTCTTCCATAAATGTCACGACCCCCTCCCCACAAAGTGTACCCCTCTTGGGCTGGAAATGTGGAAAGGGAGATAATAACCCCCGAGTCCCGCCTCCAGTAGGCCCCGGGTTGGCGGCTAGCACTGAGGGTATAATAAACACATAGATGGGAGGCATTACCCTATAAGAGAACACATGCGGAAAAGAGAGATAAGATAGACACCAACCGACTCCAACTGAAGTATAAAAAAACCCAAGTACATATATGAAATGCCATGAAAAATTACTACAACTGAAAGGGGAAAAACTACAAGTACCCAAAATAAAGTAAAAACAGTAGAGACCACAAGCCCGAAAAGATCCTACAACCCCAAGCTAGTAAAAACCATCTTGATCTCCAACCTGCTCCAAGCGACCTGAAAAACAGTTTATATATACGTAGGGTGAGTATAACAATATACTCAGTAAGATCCTCCCCGAAGCCTCTCGTGAAAAAGTAAAGAAAGCATTCTAAAACACAACGAACAATAAGTGAAACTAACTCGTCACCTAAACATGTATACTAAGTTCCCAACCTCACCATGGCTACTCTCACCAACTAATGCATAGAAGAATATATCATATAGTAAAGAATATCAAGGGTACCCCGCTACTACTTCCCCTCTGGTTTACCGCTTTTCCCCAATGAAATACGTCCTGTGCATCTCTCTCCAAAGGATTACCTATATAAACTTGGGATAAGCTCCACAATCTGCACCTTGTGCACCACAAAGGCTTGCCCGCAGACACCTGGGCTAAGCTCCATACCATCCTCACAACCAAAAGTAACCAGGTAGTTTCCTGGAGCGACCACAGCTTGCATAACATGTATCATACGTCAGGTATTATACCTCAAGCCATTACAGCCCATACTCCGAGTAAGGATCCTCAATCCATCACAACCTATACACATTACACCTATAGTAGTCCATAGGATACTATATCCAGAATATATGTGTGGAAGTAACCACAAGCCATTATAGCCCTCTACACACATATATGGGGAAAAATAACTGCTGTGCCAATGACACTAGTATCTACCAAGAGAAGAGAGCGAGGTCAAAGGGGATAGTCAGCCATTCATCCTCCCACCAGAATGTTAGGGAAAACATCCCCCCGGTCTCAGAATCCCCAGGGTGTCAGTTTCTCTAACCGACAGGGTGGAGTATCATATAGAAACACAAAAATTACAGAATATATAACTCACAACCACACTATGGACATAACCTAGTCTTAGCCTCATCTACAGCTAACGTCTCTCGGACTCCGGGCTGCTATTTCTAAGACTAGGCATCCTATAAGCACACAACCAGTTAAAGAACTTCATTAGGTTACTTCATTACCTTTTCATCAATTTCACTGTACATTGATTAATTCTTTTCACATTAATTAACCATGAACAAAAACCACATTTAAACTTTCTTGGCATCACATTCCAAATTTACCGTTCCTTTAAATTTACAACGTCACCATTAAATTCCAGCATCTCCATCCCCGTGGATTATCATCATTTAATCAAACTTTCATTTCATAATTACCTTCCCACATTCCCAGGAATTCTAGAAAATCATCCTAAGCTACTAAACACAAGGGGGATCAACACGGTGAGTAGATATACTACCTGTCGAGTCTTTTCCTCCTATAGAAAGTGTGTAGGCCCATTCTCCCTCAAGAGGCTAACCACGGAAAACACGTGGCATACCCCGCGTGTCTTCTCCCCTTTCGGAAGAAGGGTAAGCAAGACCATCTATCTTGAGCAGTGGGGAAAAGTAAAGTAGATAAACAACCAAGAATCAAAAAACATCCAACAATCACAACCATCCCATTCCATCATCCCTGGTGTCCTCCCTAACACCCACATGCATAAACCAATGCATATCACCACTCTAGGCGTCATCTACTGCCACAACCACAAGGCCTCCCTGCCTCCACATATCAAAACACCCCTCCAGGGTCATATAACAACAGAAGATATCACAACACCCCTTCTAGGGTCACAACACAACAAAAGAATCAGGAAAACAACACATTACATGAAATGGGCTCTTGGACCTTTAACAAGGCATCCAGCCTTTAACCAACAAACACCAATAATCACATCAAATGGGCTTTTAGCCCTAATTCACAAAAAGAGGGTAACTCCAAACCCTTCATGGAACTCAATTAAGTTATTTAATCCATCTTGAATTAACAAATTCAATTCATTGGTTCCAACATCATGAACCAATACAGTAAGCTATCGCTGAAGATTAAACATGCTTACTATTCCAAATTTTATCAACATAAAATTAGAACAACTACAACAACGGAAACAACTGGATTCATTTACATGCCTCTTTATCATTAGCCAATTAATTATCAATTAATTCAGGCTTTATGTTCTTTATCAATTTTCATCAAGAACAACATGTTAACAAGCAAGGCATATATATCACACTATCTAGAAAATCAAGAGGCAAACCGTTATCACAGTACAAAGAAACAACATGCGATCAAGCCAATTCTTTTAATCTGGTTCATGTATTTAATTAGGTTAATTCCATTTTGATCCAAAGGGAAAAATCATGCTAACTCTACGATTGCACATAACAATTAGAGAAGCCCCAAATCCCCTACCTCAAGGGTTTTCGAGGAAAACCACAACGGTCGATGAACGCCCAAGAAACCGGGTCGATTCTCCATGAATCCCCCTTAGATCTCCTCTCTTATCACAAAAAAGACCAAAGCTCATCACAAACGACATCCACATACCTAGATCTACCCATAACGAGCATAGATCTAAGAAGACGAGAGAAGAGGATGAGTAGATCTAAGCAGATCTAAGAAACCAAACAAGAACGAAGAAGAACGACCACATACCTCAAGAAAACGGCATGAATTCGCGAAGAGAAGCCTTTGTATCACCTCCAAAACGCTTGGGAGAGGTTCTTCCACCTCCAAGGAAGGGTAATCCCGAGTTATGGCCGATTAGGGGCTTAAATGAGGCGATTAAAGGAAAAACGAATTAGATCCACAATTTTAGGATCTAACTTTAAGTGCCCGCACGGTTAGTCCACACGGTTAGACAAACCGTGCGCTAACCGTGCATTAGCCACTGCCCTCAAGACCAGCCTTGTATGGTTTGTCCACACGGTTTAGGAAAACCATGTGCCTCCCATGCGAAATCCATAACCATTTAGATTTTCTTAAAAGTCCACCCAAACGCACCCCAAGCCACCTTGACCTTCCATATCACCCCCAACACCACATTTTCACAAAGAAATGGACTGGAGTGGTCCGGGCCATTACATCAGATACCTATCAAAACATTCTCGTCCCCAAGAATCCAAAACCTACCTAAGGAGAAAACGAAATAGGGTCTGAACAACCACCCATTGAGATACCTATCAAAAGAGAGCAAGCCACCAAAGAAACAAATGGAGCCATCTCATAAACATGAAGGTTCCAAAACCACAAAAGCTACAACGATACATGTAAAGAGTTAAACATAAAAAAACTCTGGGTACTAAACATGTATCTGTGACTCATGTTCCCAAGTACTCTCCTCCATGACACTGTGTCACCACAAGACACGAACAAAGGGGATGTAACTTTCATGCAACACTTTGTCCTTGCGGTCTTGGATCTCCACAAGTCTCTCCTCAAAGTTGGCATCATTATCAACATCGATCTCTCCCCAATAGATGATGTGAGAGTCATCATGGAGATAACGACAGAGCTGTGAAGCATGGAAAACATCATGTATCCGACTCATCTTTGGGGGAAGTGCCACTCGGTACACCACAACTCCAACATGAGCTAACACCTAGAAAGGCCCAACAAAATGGGGATAAAGCCTAATCCCACAACCAAACCTTCACTGCCCACGATGGGGAGTCACCTTTAGAAACACATTATCCCCAAAATTAAACTCTAAGGCTCTCATTCTTTGATCAGCATATGATTTCTGACGATCTTGCACTGCCTTCATCCTCTCACGAATCACCTGAACCATCTCTGTTGTATTCTGCACTAGTTCCGGTCCAAGAATTGCTGAATCTGCAACCCCAGTCCAGCACAATGGAGAACGGAAATGTCGACCATACAAGGCTTAAAACGGTGCCATACCAATGGTGGAGTGAAAACTATTATTTGTAAGCGAATTCCACCAAGGGTAAGTGCCTCACCCATGAGCCTCCAAAATCAAGAACACAAGAGTGTAACATGTCTTCAAGAGTCTGGATGGTTCACTCCTTCTGACCATCCGTTTGAGGATGAAAATTAGTGCTAAGACATAGCTGAGAACCGAAATCATGTTAGATACCTTTCCAAACCCTGGAGGTAAAAAAAGGATTTCGATCAGAAATGATCGTCCTTAGGACTCCATGAATTATCACCACCTCCTCCAGATACTACCTTGACAATACTTCCACTGAGCTCGACTCCTTGATCTCTATGAAGTGGTCCAATTTTGTTAAACGATCCACTACCACCCAAATAGCATCATGTCCTCCCGGAGCTCAAGGTAAACTTGTAACAAAGTCCATTGAGATGTCCTCCCACTTCCAATAAGGAATCTCTAATGGCTGGAGAAGACCACCAGGAACACAATGTTCGACCTTCATCTTCTGGTAGACTAAACATCGAGAAACAAACTCCACAACCGCACGCTTCATCCCATACCACACAAACTGGATCCTCAAAAATTGTTACATCTTTGTCATGCCTGGATGTACTGCTAGAGGTGAACTATGGAACTCTCTGAGAACTGTCTCGCGCATCCCCAAGGGAACAAAAATCCTTCCATGATACAACACTCTGTGTTGTTCATCCTCAGACCAACCATTAGGGGCCTCACCACAAACAACTCGGTCTCTACGAACCTCCACCTCAAGATCCCCCAACTGGGACTCTTCCACCTTCTACACCAGGGATGACTGCACCATCATCTGATAAAGACAACCTCTACCCGCAACTTCTCCCATATCAAGATGTAATGCTGAAAGTTCTTCCATTACTCCCCAGGAATCACCAGATTCATGCACAGCATCACTACGTGACTTTTGGCTCAGTACATCAGCTACAACATTCCTTTTTCCAGGTGTATACGATATTTCAAAGTCATATTCCTATAGGAACGACATCCACCGACGCTGTTAGAAGTTCAAGTCACGCTGGGAGAAAACATACCTCAAAATCTTGTGATCAGTGAAAACCACAAAGCGTTCACCAACAAACACCACTTGCTCTCCATCCGCACCAAGGAAAACGACCTTCTTCCTGAAGCAATCCACAATAGACTGCATCGAATACAACCAATCCATGCTGAGGATGACATCATATGGTTGTATCTATAAACATAGGAAATATCCCCAAGAGAGGTGTTTCCCCAACACTAGCTCATAGTGTCTACATACTTCAAACAAGCTAGATCGACCTCCAACTAGCGTAGTCAACGCCAAGGGCACTGGAATCCTCTCTACCTCAAGTCCCAAAGCGTGGACAAGGTTCGGTGATATGAAGGAGTGCGCCACTCTTGAATCAAACAAGGCATACAACAAGGTATAAAACAAGCAAAGGGTACCTCGAACGACATCTGGCTCGTCTGGAGCTGGCAACGCTAGAGCATAAACCTGACCACAGCCTCCTCCACGACCTCTATGACCCTGATGACGACCACCACCATGGCCGCGCTTTGCTCTTTGAGGACGGGGAACATCATGGGGCTGTCCTCTGCCCGCCCCATCTCCCTTCTTCTAATCGAAAGACGGTGTAACCTGCTTCTGCTTCCTTGGATGGAACTGCCTCAACGGAGGAACCTAGAGCAGAGCGCCCAGTGCACGATGAACACTCTGAAAGGTCGAGCACTCCCACTGCGGATGGCCATGACCACCACAAGAAAAACAAGCGCCTGATCCCTTGGCATAGGCCTGAGAGTTTCTGCCTCCAAAGAAACGAGATATGAATGGCTGAGACCTACCCTCAGCTGAACGAAAACTCTTCTACCCTGAAAACTGGGAACCCCAGACCATAGATCTTCTCCATGAGGAATCGTGCGGATTCCCCTATCGTGACGATCCGGTCCTGGCCAAAGTCCTCTCGAAAACCACTGCCCTCGCCGACACCTCAAGATATGTTTTCAGTATAAATGGGGTGACCTGGTGCTAGATCTCTGGACCCAAAGCCTCCTCGAAATGCCTCGCCCTGGCCTCCTCATCTGGTAACAGGTCCGAAGCATATCGTAGAAGGTTCTTGAAACGGATTCCAAACTCTTGAACATTGGAGCTCCCCTATCGAAGGGTAAGATGCTCTTGGAGACTAGACACCTTTGCAGTCGAAGAATGGAACTCAGCTCTAAACTTGTCTCGGAACTCCTCCCATGAGATCGCCGACTCCTCACGATCCCCAAGGAACAACAACCACCACTGCCTTACTGCTCTACGCAGCATCATCACAACCAAGGACACCCAATTCTCCTTCCAAGCATGGATCGAACTGAAGCCTATCTCGGACTCTTCCAACCAGTCTTCCGTGACTACATCTGAAACGGATCCCTAATACTTCTGCAGACTCTGGCACTGAAACTCTCGGAGTGTCTTCCTACAAGCATCGTCGTCGTCAACCTCTACCCTACGGAGACCTGCTAGAACAACCTGCTAAACGTCTTCTATGCAAAACTGACGAGGAAGTTGACCTGGAGCCATACCTGCAAAATAAAAAACAATTAGAGCTCCTAAGCCTGGAATATGGAAGACTCACCATTAATTAATTAATTTTTTTCTTCTATTAGTTTTAGGTTAACCTATCCCAAGGTCTACCCATTCAAACATAGGCACAAAGAAGATTGATGCATGATCCTTTCCTAGGTCTCTACCCTGAAACTAATATCACCCTGTTTAGTATCCACTGTAAACTTAAAGGTCCATGCAATAGATCATAGGGAGCCCTAAATGCCTATGTCTCTGCCGGTCTCCGGTGTTTACCCCACTTGCTAAACATGAATTACACTATTTCCCTACCAACCCATGCAACCTCACATGTGCCTAACTCCAAACTCCATCCTATCCCTCAACCTCCCTTTGATACCACTCTTTCATGACCCCCTCCCCACAAATTGTAACCCTCCTGGGCCGACAATGTGGAAAGGGAGATAATGACCCCTGAGTCCCGCCTACAGTAGGCCCCGGGATGGCGACTAGCACTGAGGGTATTATAAACACACATATGGGAGGCATTATCCTCTAAGAGAACACATGCGTAAGAGAGAGATAAGATAGACACCAACCAAATCCAACTGAATTATAAAAGAAACCCAAGTACATATATGAAATGCCATGCAAAAGTACTACAACTGAAAGGGGAAAAGCTACAAGTACCTAAAAGAAAGTAAAAACAACAACGACCACAAGCCCGAACAGCTCCTGCAACCCCAAGCTAATAAAAACCATCTTGATCTCCAACCTACTCTAAGAGACCTGTAAAACAGTTTATATATACGTAGGGTGAGTATAATAGTATACTCATTAGGATCCTCCCTGAATCCTCTCGTGAAAAAGTAAAGAAAGCATGCTAAAGCACAGTGAACAACATGTGAAACTAACTTGTCACCTAAACAGGTATACTGAGTTCCCAACCTCACCATGGCTACTCTCACCAAGTAACGCATACAAGAATATAGCATATAGTAAAGAATATCAAGGGTACCCCGCTAATACTTCCCCACTGGTTTTACACTTTTCCACAACAACATACGTCCTGTGCATCTCTCTCCAAAGGAATACCCATATAAACTTGGGATAAGATCCACAATCTGCAACTCGTGCACCACAAAGGCTTTCCCACGGACACCTGGGCCAAGCTCCACACCATCCTCACAACCAAAAGTAACCAGGTTGTTTCTGGGAGCCACCACAGCTCTCATAACGTGTATCATACGTCGGGTATTATACCTCAAGCCATTACAGCCCATACTCCGAGTAAGGATCCTCAAGACATCACAACCTATACACGTTACACCTATAGTAGTCCATAGGATACTATATCTAGAATATATGTGTGGATGTAACCACGAGTAACTACACCCCTCTAAACACATATATGGGGAAAACTAACCGTTGTTCCAACAGAACTAGTATCTACCAAGAGAAGAGAACATGGTCAAAGGGGGTAGTCAGCCATTCATCCTCCCACTAGAATGTTGGGGAAAACACCACCAGGGCTCAGAATCCCCAGGGTGTCATTTTCCCTTACCGATAGGGTGAAGTAGCGTATAGAAACACAAAAAGTACAGAATATATAACTCACAACCACATTATGAGCATAACCTAGTCTTAGCCTCAACTACAGCTAACGTCTCTTGGACTCTAGGATGCTATTTCTAAGACTAGGCAGCCTATAAGCACACAACCAGTTAAAGAACTTCATTAGGTTACTTCATTCCATTTTTCATCAATTTCACTGTACGTTAATTAATTCTTTGAACATTAATTAACCATGAAAAAAAACCACATTTAAACTTTCTTGGCATCACATTCCAAATTTACTGTTCCTTTAAAGTTACAACATCACCATTAAATTCCAGCATCTCCATCCCCGTGGATTATCATCATTTAATCAAAATTTCATTTCAGAATTACATTCCCACATTCCCAGGCGTTCTAGAAAAGCATCCTAAGCTACTAAACACAAGGGGG
This sequence comes from Viscum album, assembly GCA_963277665.1. Taxonomy (NCBI): domain Eukaryota; kingdom Viridiplantae; phylum Streptophyta; class Magnoliopsida; order Santalales; family Viscaceae; genus Viscum; species Viscum album. Next base: position 573,123,359 of record OY728166.1, read on the forward strand.
CTCAACACGGTGAGTAGATATACTACCTATCGAGTCTTTTCCACCTATAGCAAGTGTGTAGGCCCATTATCCCTCGAGAGGATAAAGACGGAAAGTACATAGCATACCTCGCGTGTCTTCACCCCTTTCGGAAGAAGGGTAAGCAATACCAACTGCCTTGAGTAGTGGGGAAAAGTAAAGCAGATAAATAACCAAGAATCAACAAACATCCAACAATCACAACCATCCCATTCCATCATCCCCGATGTCCTCCCTCACACCCACATGCATAAACCGATGCATCTCGCCACTCTAGGTGTCATCCGCTGCCACAACCACAAGGCCGCCCTACCTCCACATATCACAACACCCCTCCAGGGTCACATCACAACACAAGATATCACAACACCCCTTCCAGGGTCATAGCACAACACAAGCAGCAGGAAAACAACACATTACATCAACTGGGCTCTTGGCCCTTTAACAAGGCATCCGACCTTCAAACAACAAACACCAACAATAACATCAAATGGGCTTTTATCCCTAATTCACAACAAGAGGGTAAATCTGAACCCTTCATGGAACTCAATTAAGTTATTTAATCCATCTTGAATTTACAAATTCAATTCGTTGGTTCCAACATCATGAACCAATTCAGTAAGCTATCACCGAAGATTAAACATGCTTACTATGCCAAATTTGATTAACATCAAATTAGAACAACTATAACAATGGAAACAACCAGATTCATTTACATGCCTCTTTATCTTTAGCCAATTAATTATCAATTAATTCTGGCTTTACGTTATTTATCAATTTCCATCAAGAACAACATGCTAAGAAGCAAGCATCTATATCACACTATCTAGCAATTCACGAGGCAAACCATTATCATGGTACAAAGAAACAACATGCAATCAAGCAAATTATTTTAATCAGGTTCAGGTATTTAATTAGGTCAATTCCATTATGACCCAAAGGGATAAATCATGCTAACTCTACGATTGCACATAACAATTAGAGAATCCCTAAATCCCCTACCTCAAGGGTTTTCGAGGAAAACCACAACAGTCTATGAACGCCCAATAAATCGGGTCGATTCTCCACGAATCCTCCTTAGATATCCTCTCCTATCACAACTAAGACCAAATATCATCACAAATGACATCCACATACCTATATCTACCCATAACGGTCATAGATCTAAGAAGATGAGAGAAGAGGAGGAGTAGATCTATCCAAATCTAAGAAACCAAACAAGAACGAGGAAGAGCGACCACATACCTCAAGAAACCGGCTTCAATTCGGGAAGAGAAGCCTCCAGATCACCTCCAAAACGATTGTGAGATGTTCTTACACCTCTAAGGAATGGTAATACTGAGTTATGGCCAATTAGGGGCTTAAATTAGGTGATTAAAGGCAAAACGAGTTAGATCCACAATTTTAGGATCTAACTTTAAGTGCCCGCACGATTTAACAAACTATGCACGAACCGTGCGGTAGATTCTGCCTCGACAATCACTCCTCGCATGGTTAGTCCACATGGTTAGACAAACCGTGCGCTAACCGTGCGTTAGCCACTACCCCCAAGACTAGCCTTTCATGGTTTGGATGCACGGTTTAGGCAAACCATGCGCCTCCCGTGTGAAAGCCATAACCCTTTAGATTTCCTCAAAAGTCCACCCAAATGCACCCCATGCCACCTTGACCTTCCAGATCACCTCCAACACCACATTTTCACAAAGGAATGGACCAGAGAGGTCTGGGCCATTACAATAAAAGTGGGAGATAGAAAATGAATTACACTGTTTAGGGAGACAGTATGTCGTACGTACACATGAACACTGTTTCCATTTTCTTAAAGGATAGAACACAAGAATGGAAAATAATATATCACATTCAAAAAATAATTTTTTTTATAAACATCATATATATTCACTAAATATTTTATTATTACCATTTATGTCAAAATAAAATGGAAAATGAATCATATTACTTCATAGAGGTGGTAGTCCCCATGTACGCACAAGTGGCGTTATCATTTTTCAATATATTGGAAGGTAAGATGATATATGTGATATTATAATTCAAATAGTTTAAATATTTCAGAAATATTATATATGAACATTAAATCCATCATTATCTCCAACTGTGAGAGGTGGTGATGGAAGATTAATTATATTGGTTTGTGAGGTGGTAGTCCACCGTACATACCATCGATGGTTTTGTTTCCCATTTGATGGAGGAGAAGATATATATATGTTATTACATTGAAATAATAACATATTAGTATATTTTAGATAATAATTTTATTATATTTTAATTATTAATACATGAATTAAGGTTGTAAGAGAAGAATTAAAAAAAGAAAGGGCTTAGTGAAGACAATTACCTTCTCTTAGAAAAACCTCCTTTAGATATCTTATTATGGACCATAAGGTTGATATTTTGGGAGGAACATAAGATATAAAGTATGTATAGTGATTTTTAGGAGATATATTTGTAGGTTTTGGTATATAAAAATTGTTAAATATGCGTGAATAAGTAAGGGGAGGAGGGACCCTTTTATAAAAGAGGAGGAGTGGCTTTTTTATATTACCCAAAACTATTCAACAATTAGGAGTGAATATTAAGATATGTTCCTAAAAATTAATAAATAATTTAGTTGTGGGATATTATGGTATATCTAAACATATAAACACTAATTCTTTATACTTTTTTTTCTTTTATCCTTTAAGTCAACTCAGTTTTACCAATTGAGTTTTCACCATGATAACTAGTCGCTTTTTATTTACCTAGTTAATTTATCCTTTAAGACTAAAAATAAAATGTGCCTTATTAGATAATTTGTACAAAATTTATATAAACATGAAATCCAATATATTAAATTAAAATACAATGTTTTTGTAAAATTATTTTTGACACATGTGCATGTAACGCGCAAAACCCCGTTTTAACCTTAACCGTGATAATTAATTTTTTACCAACATTAATATTCGACTGACTGAAAATTATATTTTTATTATAAACTCACTTTTTAGGAAATGTGTGAAACCCGTCCAGTTAATCCGGAGGTGAAGCCTCATAGGAGAAAGAAAAGATGTCAAAGAAAAGCCTCATCCTACTAGTTATTTCCTCTATAAAAATATTCCAGCTCGTAAGCCATACCTTAGCATCAGGGTCGTTGCCAATAAAATCTTTAAGACGACACACCATTTTGTACCAAGTTCGGGCATACTCTTCTTTGCTGATTTTCCCATCATTGAAGCCTCTCATCAAGATCATATCTTGTTTTTCGATCCAATTCGCATGCTCATTGTTGACTGCCACTTGAATAGTTCTTACCATCATCTCTGTCTCTTCCTGTGGGATGTTGACATAAAGAAATTCCTCCACCATCTCCTCTTTAGAGTGGAGGATAGGCTCTGTGGATTCCTTTTCCGTTCCGGTCTTGTTGGACATGTTTCTGTTTTCCTGAACTGTACCTTGGAGATTCTCCTTCACAATAACTATGAGGGCCGAAGGCATATCCATCTCGCATGTTTTCAATTATTTACCTGACTGTGTTTCCATCAGTTTTGGTAAATGCGAGTAGTCCCTGCGTCCTTTCCCATTCTTCTTCCTAGGGGTTTTTACCTCCTCATGAGCCTTAGGATCCTCCTCATACTCCACGCCATATGCAATTCCTCCATTCGAGTCATTGGGTGTGTCCTGTACAAACACATTGGTGTCCAAACACTCAAAGGATTTTTGAGTATGAACACCATTTTGAACTGAAGCCTTTCTCGATGCTTGGGTGTTGACCCCCTCAAACCTCTGCTTGATTTGGGATTCATTTTCCACCCATTCTAACCGTACCTCTATTTCCTTCCCAGCCAATCCCCTACCTTCATCTTGGGATTCCTGTGAAGAGGATTCATCTCTCCGGACTAAAATACCCAGGTCGCAGTCCCTCAAATCCTCTTTCAGCCTAGCAAAAATCCTCAACACAGAGGGTTCCTACACTTGTTTTGTCAAAGATCCCTTTTGCACTAGCATACCTGTCAAGAGATTATTCTGTATGGCCTATTTCTCCTTTCTCCTCTACACTGTCACCTTCTCCTTGTGTCCATCCCATCTGCAAATAGTAGCCGAGTGTCCCAGTCTTCTGCAGGAAGAGAAAAATTCCACCTAATGATCGAATACCACTGGTTGTTTACACTTTACTTCCTCGCTAGCTTCTATCCACACCGACTCAACCCGCGGCCTTGACACATCCACGTCCACGCACATGCGTGGGTTGATTGGGTGAAAAACGACCACAGTACGTGAATCCACACAGATAAATCGGCCAAGAATATTTCTTAACATACATAGAATTGAGGGATTCTGAAATGGTAGAGGAAGTTTCGAAATACTTACCCAAACCAGCACAGTAGTAGAATCACAATTCAGGTAAAAATCGTAGCTCCACCAAAATAGATAGAAGCTGTATCCACCGCATTTCCTGGGCGTGCATGACAGAGCATGAACAAAGCCATCTGACGAAGAACATCTCACCATCAAGTGCCTTTTATCAAGAAGTCCAACGACCGCTCATTCTTTTAGACCCCAATGATCAAAGATGAACCTGCCAAATTCATCCATCGAAGGACGTTTGCTCCTAAATCGGGCAACCAGCGTTACCCGCAGAAAACCCTCCACCTCCATAAACTCCCTAGCCACCGATGATACCATCTGGTCACCTTCCTGAATACCAGGGACCTTCAGATCAAGATTAATCCCAAGAAAGCCTGGAATCGAGGCTAGATTAGTGAAGGGATAGAAATCGCATCTCTAGCCATTATGAGAAAGTCGGGAATCCTCCCCCCTCCCACAGACTTGCGGTGGATGGGGAAGCACATCGACCCCATTCGGGTTAAGCCATCACCGCTTCATGCTCCCCTCCTGTCGCATCAATCCAACCAAATTAAATTCATATAATTAGATGTATTTAATTTAAAATTAAACCCACAAATGCGATGCAAAATATGTTTTTCAAAGAAAAACATTATCATAAGTATGAGGTGTTATTATATAAAAATTTAATATAAAATTGATTTAAAGGAATTAAATTTAATTAATAATAATATAATTGAACTATTTTTATGTTTAAAAACATCTCAAAATAAAATGGGGCTTTTAAATTCTTCAAACGAAAAGTATGTTTTTAATAAAAATTAGTATCTCCCATTATTCAATGAAAAATTAAACTGTTCAAAAAATTATAATAACTTAAATCTACTATAATTTTTACATGATGATTTAAAAAATTATTAATTTTTTAAAATAAATTTTCTTAAAGTGAAACCAATTATTTTTATTATTTTTTACCAAAAATAAATAAAAACACTTAAAAAAAATTATTTTTGAATCATATAAGGACATTATTAAAAATTAAGTAATTTTTTATCAATATGCTTTATTTATATAAAAACATTATAATTAATTTAAAAAATACATTTATTCCTATTCATACTATGAGTTTTAATTGCTAGGTTATATTGGTGTAGTTTAAATAATAATATGAAAAGTGTATTTTGGTTCGTTAAAGCCCAGTGTTGTATGTAACACAAGCTATCAAACTTAAATATATTTGAACAAATATTTCATAAAATCTCATGGTGGGAGAAAATGTATCATAATTTTGATCTTTTTACTTGAGCACCAAAAAATTCAAGTTGAATTAGGTTTTAAATCTTCTTATATGTCTCTTGAAAATATTAATTTCATCAAGGGTTTCACTGAATCTATGCATGTCATACAAAATAACGTTCACCTAATCAAAGAATATATCAATGGATTTATTTAGTCACTTCTTAAATTCCTTTTACTTGTTCCAATAATATTTAATTTAGCTTAAAAGACTTTAATGTCACATTAATATCTATTAAGAAATTTCCCCACATGAAATTTTAGTATTTACATGATATTAATTATGTGTAGATTATGTTTGAAAAATCTCCAAACAAAAAATTGATTAATTTGTAATTAGAATCTAGATCCTTATAGTCAATTTTTAAAAAATCTCCACTTTCCATTTTCACCAAAATTATTTATACCGTAGCTGTGTAAACATCCATACCCAATGATCTGAAGTTGGGCTGTATCCAATTATTCCAAAATTTAACATTATTTCCATTGAACATTAAAATTCAATTATGATTGAAAACCACTGCCTTTCCCACTAATAAAGTGCACTCCACTAATTTGAACCACCTACTCTAATACCACTTGTTAATCCTATATAATAAAGATACCCTAATAATGGGGGGGGGGTATTAAGTTATATTGATTTCAAGTGACTCTTCCAAGGATCTTATACTATTGTTATTAAAAGCACAACTCTCTACTCCATAATGAAAATATAAAATATAAAATGTTTAAAATAGAGAAACAAATTTTTTTTAATTTGTTCACCTACATCGGGATATGCAATTTGATCATAAAATAAAAACATGAAGATGTACCAAAATTCATTGAGCACACAACATGTTCATTAAAAATTCCGAGTTATTTCACTAATGTTATAGGTTAATAATACCAATAAGGGTAAAAAATGTCCACTCTCATCACTTTATAATCTCACCACCCCTCTATTTGAATTATTTTGCCTTTAAGAACCAATAATTTGAATTAAACCAATGATTATGTTGCAATATTTTCCTCTTTTACCAATATTATGAAAATTCATGAATTACCTTGATAAAAAATGGAATGTATCTTTATTCCATTCAATCTTTCATTCCTATAATCTCCTAAAAAAACCTATTTTTTTCAATAAAAAATATAAAATGTTATTCTTCCATATTTTTATAGAGAGAGATATCTCTTCTATATTGACAGAATCACCAAGTTTCCCTTGTTTATGATCATATTTTTTTCATTTTATTATGATATAAAAAATTATCCCTAAAATATTCAAAATATGAGCCAAAATCTATTGATTTGGATCCCCGAATAACTCTAAAATTATAAGAAATTCAAAATTTAGATATTAACAGCTAAATTTTCCACCATTTAATTTATCATCATCACCACAACTTTTTGTAATTTTAGGTCAATATTTCACTCTAAAATGCATAGCCTTAAAATATTTGACATCTTAAAATTATTTATATTTCCAGAATTAGATATAACTTTCATCACATTGTAGTACACACCTATATATGGAATAGAAATCTTCTTGAAAAAAACTCCTTGTAAAAAACCCTTCTTTAAAACCTATTTCCCATTTTTATAATTCTCTAGAAAACCCAAAAAACAAAATGAATTCCTCTATACCTAAGACTATTCTAGTAGCTTGTTTTGATTAATCACATATAATACCATTCTAAAACACATAAAACCTATTTCAGGCCTCCCTATTTCTTGTATACTAGTCTTTATCACACTATAGTGAATATAAAACTTGTTTCAATACCCAACATGTCATTTAAATTTCTCCTATATCTCCATGACATACACATTAGGTACCTCCCTCAATAAAATAGTATATACTAGTACATATACTAGCCTATATTTCCCATTTTTTATAACATGTATATCCTTTTAAATATTCAACCACCACTATAATCATTTATATAAAATGTAGTCACCACCACACTATTTCCAACACAAGAATACATTACATATGGAGTATTTATAATAACATTCAACTATATTTACTTATAATCATTATTTATATCTTCCAATACTGAGTTAAAATATTATTTATAGATATTATGTTCCTTTTATAGGAGAAAAAACATAGTTTCATAATAATCACAACTCAAAAATTCTTGATATATATTTTTTTCTAATAGCATCAAATGGAAAAATTCTACAATGTTTCTAACCTAAAACTTGTGTTTACATCTCCTGATAATTTAGTCGCTACATTTCAAAAAAAAAAATAGAGGATCATAAAAAAAGTATTGTTTTGTGTTGTCCAAGAACTCTTTATTGATAAGTGTAGTGAGGGTATATGAATCTGTTTTGCAAATAGTTTTCAATGTCAGTAAACCAAGGATGAGATAGAAAATCTACATGATACATTTTATCATATAGGGATTCATAATTAATATCAATATCCCCTATTACAATTCATTTTTCAATGTCAATCATGATAAGTGGTTAACCATTACTTCTCTAACCATTTTAATCATTTATTATGATTTTAAATTATTATAAAAATAATATCAACTAGATTATCCGTGACTTTGCATAATTTTTTAATAAATATCTCAATGTGATATTATCAATATAGAATAATACCTTATAGAGTAGTAAATATTATCTAAACTCATTGAAAGAAAATACCCCTTATATAAGATCTTTATCCATGGAATTTTAATTGGTTTGGGTCTCATTGAGTGTGATTATTATATAAAAAATAGTTTCAAATATATAATTAACATTCTATCCCAAGGTATCTTACATAAAAAAATCATTATAATCACTCATAAATTCAAAGGTTTTATCCTAATTTGGAGATATCATGACCAAGGAGGATACTAAATTACTTTTTTAAATATAAAATAATACCATTAATTATTCATCAATGTTTAATGAAACTTCCTTTGATAGTAGGTGGGTGAGTGGTTCAGATATCTTAGAAAAATACATGAAAAAAGATGATAGAACCCACATGTCTAAGAAAGATTCATATCCCCTTCATTGGGGTAGGTTCATGAAATTATTATATTGAATTTAATTTAGTGGGGTTAAAGAATATTTATTACTTTGATATCTAGTGTCCAATGAAGATTCCATCTTTAAACATGAAATGAAACTTTTCTCAATTAATTACTAATCATATATACTCACATCATAAGTGTAAAAATCAACGGTTATTAAAGAAAAATTCAAATTATCTATCCTAAAATTAAAAATTATCAATGCAAAATTCTTAAAATAATCAACCATGCCATGAATTATATGTATCATACAACATTGAAATGTCACCTATGCATTAACCATGCCAAAATAGATGGGAAGATAATTAAGGGTCAATTTAAACATGTGAATTCATTTTTTTATTAATCTATGGGATCCATTGGTATTTATTTTAAGTAATATAACCATCTAAAAGGAAATAAGACTAGTGTTTGGCTATCCTTTCCAGCATCTGATCCATGAATTGGGTTTGTAAGGTAATCCTCCATTGTTTCTACCTTAAGCTTCTATTAAACAACACATACTACCATATTGTAACAATCCATGTTGAGATCGATTCAATTTCCAAATATTTAATCACCATTATGTATCCCTTATTTGGTACAAATATAAGTGTACTAACCGATTCACAGTCTAAAATTGAAAAAAATGTTTCCTATATAATGGAAATTTAAGAATTAATTTTCACTAATTTTTTTATTAAGGGTGGAAGTCTCTTTTTTTAGTTGGAGTCTTATCTTACTTATATATTCCAAATTTAATTTATGTGACAAAATAGTGGGGTTAATTCCCATAATGTTAGTAATAATACAAACTATAAATTGTTTTATTTTCTTCAATACTTGTAAATATTTTTCTTGTTATTTTTTTAAAAAGTCTACATTAATAGTCACATGTAAAATTTTCCTCTCCCAAAAAAGAATAAATATTTTCTTTCCCAATAAAGGAAGGTATAATAGATATAAGAGGGGTGTGGATTGTAGTCACAAAGATAAAAAATTTATTTCCCACTCAAATATATAGTTGATCGGAAGATACACTTATCGATCTAATAAAAGTGAACAAAAAAATGTATTAGAGAAGAAATCTCTTAGGAGATAACCAAAAACCAATAAAAATTATAAAGTAGTGAAGTATAAAATAAAAAATCTAATAATATTGATTTAATTATATAATAACTATTTGAATACCCCTCAAAGGATATTATCACCAAAAACATCACATCAATAGATGTTTTAATTTTTTTTTAAAATGTTGCTATATGGTTCGATAACCAAAACCATGATATACAAGTTCTAACCTTAGAACATCCCTAATGAATATATTCAACAAAATATTACACTCTAGAAATATCCTTGATATAAACTATAGACATAGGTCACTATATTCCCGAGAACCTCCTTGGTCTGAAGATTGGTAACATGTGTGCATAAGGAATTCATCGACTATAAACCTATTAAAAGGTAAAAAAATCTTCCTATCCTCATTGATACAAAATAATGAATGATACCATACTTATAAACTCTTTGATCACAAGGATCATACAAAGAAAAAAATATAAGTATAATTCTAAGATAATTATAATAAATCCTCACACAGTATTGGAACTCACTAGAGAGAACAACATAATTGAAAGACTCAAAGCAGTGATATGATGCACAAAAATAAATTATATAATTCCAAAGCTGTCATGTATTTTGTTATATGAATAGTTGGGTTTAATTTATAATAACCATTAATAAAACATCAACAGTTGGATTATTGGAACTTTAGGTTGAGTTCAAATTTCTTCAGATGCAACAATCCATCTACAGATAAATGTTCTATCATTAGATGAAACTGCCAGTAGGCCATCACAATTCTCTACATGTTTCCACTAAGTTCTAGTAAAATAAAGAATCACTTTAGCTAATCATATATTAAGTGAAGAAGAAATTAATTCTGTATGAATAACCCAATTTAGTAAAAAAATTAAAGTACATTATTAATTTTTTAACAATGGAAGCATAAAATCCTTTTGACTCAACACTATCCATTGTTTTGACAATCATAAGACACACATGGAAACTCTAGTAGAGGAAAGTTAAACAAGAATTTAAAAACAAAATTTTTTGTGTGTCATACAATAAAACCCCCTTGGGTATAATCATTCAAGAGAACTAAAATAATAACATTTATGAATCATACAAATTTAGTAGAACTAAAATCCCACTTTAAGAGAAAAAATTTATTCATTTGACTAATTTTACTCTTTAAACACAAGACTAAGGATAACTTACTTACTCTTATAAAAATTATCTTCCATTTCTATTTTTAAAAAGATAATAAAAAATTCAAAGGGAATAATTTTAGTGGATCAAGTAATAATAAAAAAATCGTAGTTAAAAAAATGATTCTCGAAAATTATTGTAATTTCTATTTTTAATATTCTCCCCTTTGTGATAAGTATAGATAATCTCCTCAAAAATTCAATTTTATCCACATTAATAATATATTAATAGAAAAAGAAAAAACATTTCTGGTATTTTTGATTTTTTTGGATGAAAAAGAAAAGAATAATGGATAGAAACTCAAGAATTTAAGTAAAATATTAAAATAAACATCCCAAAAGTCACCTTATGATTCTTAAAAATGGGTTTTTTCTAATTTTAATGTTTCCCAGAGTTTTATTAAAAAATAGATAATTTATTTTTGAAATTTTTACAAAATATAAAAATCTATAAAAGTTAAAAAATTCCAACACTTTCTCGTTTTCAAGAATACAAACAAGAATATAATATTTTTAAAATTATATTATTATAAATATATAAGATATCCTTGTATAAGATTTATATATGTACGTTAAATGTAAAATTTACAAAAATAATTAGATAAAAATAAAAATGGGGTATTATCCTTAAGAATAAATAATTAAGTAAATTGTACATCCCAAAATTTAAATACTTATTATAACATCCCCAGCAAGGTCGCCACTAAAATATTTCCCTGATATGGTTTGTCACATGACCTCAAGTAGACCTCCCCGTATACTAGAGGCTGCCGACTAACGGTGAGTTTCTAATAATATAAGTGGAAAGATAATACCCTCTTTACCAGAGAAGTCCACAACAGTTAACAATATAAATAATGGGAACAATATGTAATAATAAATAAACAAGCATAGCCAAACATTTCTAAAAACAAGGTACAATCAAAAATCAACATTAGCCATGTCATGTAACACTAATATAGAGCTAAAACGAAGGAACCCCAAAATAAATACAACTAGCTTAATCTCTGAAAGGGTTTAGACTCTAAGTCCAGATCTTCATCCATGCATAACCCAATACCGAATCAACTACCTAGCACCAGGCCCTTGCTCTTATTCGCACATGAAACAATGAAGTATGCTTGGGTACCCAATGAATTCCTAATGAGGGTGTGATTAGAACTCAATAGGCCACCAGAAAGAGTGTCTACAAAATATCCAGTCTAAATAGATAGTGTATGCAAGTACAAAGTATATGGTATTATAAACAAAAGTACAACTTGTGTTCCATTAGATAAGAAGGAACACTTAAACCGTTTCTATCTTTATTACCATTTTCATCTTTTATACTAACTTCATTACTCAATCCATTTTTATCATGTGTTTCATGGGTTAGGCATATATATAATCTACACATGGTTCTAAGGTAATCAATCACTATGCATAAGTGAATGAGTCAAGTACCTATATCACTAGGGATACACATTTCATAACAATACATCACACTTACCTTGGACCCTCAGCTAGGGTAATCTCTTTCAATACAACCATTAGTGGCATATATCATCAGTTTAACTCCCAAACCCATGCTTTCCAGGGTGGGTTTGGAGCATCATTTTAACCTGACCCATGGTAGAATCCTCATTCATTTATCCCACCACCAAGCCATGTGCACATGATTATTTATCCAGTCACCACATGCATACCATATCAGAACAATAAAAATAGTAATCACATTCCGTAACCATCAACATGGGTATCAATACTATGACATGACCCATTAACACATTTCCCATTTACACTTCATATCCATTTATCTGAATTTCCATTTTCGTGCCTTAACCCATTGAGTATATTAAAAAATTTCCATATATTAGCAAATATTCATCAATTACCATACATTAGACCATTTATCCCATCCACCATTTCACAAGCATTTTACCACTTATGCTTCTCAAGTAAAACTATTACATCACACAACAAAAACACTTTATTACACTCAACCCATTAGGTATACCCCATAATTCCCATGTATTAACCCATTAAACATATTAATCAATTACCATATGTTAAATCATTTAACATATTTATTAATTCCCTTATGAAATCACATTTGAAACTTCCCTCAATTCCCAAGTTGTTACCCATTTAAAAATTTCATCATATTCATATGAACTAACCCTATTATACATTTATATCATAATTTATAATCCATTTACCACAATCTAAATTAACCAAATTAACATATTTATTATTCCTAAGACTTAGGACATCAACCGATTACCCTTTTTCATTTCATATACCAATAAATGATTAAAAATTAACCAAAAAAACCCTTAAAACATTATCCAAATATATACATGTTTATTAATACACCCATTTCAACTCAATTTAACACATTAAAATATAGAGACCCAAGCCTTTTACATATAAAATTTCATGATTTTAAGCATAATTATACATCAGAGTACAAGCCTAGGATTGTTAAATCTAGTGTCTTTGAAGACTAGGTATATAAAACATAAAAAATGGGGATAAAAAAACTTCTTTATTTAATTTCCATAAAAATATCCTAACTTAATTTTAGCCCTTAAATCTACATAGTGTACCCTAGGGAACACATGAAAAAAGGGATGAGCTAAAAAGTCTAGTAAGGGAATGAACACAAGGATACATCTTAAGCACATGAGTTAGGAGGCATGGAATAATGATATCCCAAGCATGGAAACTTTGAAATAATATAATTTAAGCAAGGGATAATATAATCATGGAATCATATAAATGCGTCAGAATCATAAAACATATATTTAGTATGGGTCAAGGCTAACCTCCAATCACATTTCCCATTTTGGTACGAGTTATGGCTAACCGCAAATCCCGTTTCACATCACATTTAATGAGACTTAACTTTACCCAATGCATTGGAGAGATATCTGTGTTCACCCATCTCAAAATTTTCATGAATATGTTTTCCAAATAAATAATCATACATAATCAACCATACATAACCATAAGGGTACCCATGGAAAGAATTGAGTACAATAATCATGACACAAAGCATAACCAATGGGCGTATCATGAAAGTGTCTAGGAAAGAAATGGATTAGAACATAAATTGACATTCATAAGGTAAAATAGTAATATAACATGGTAAGTGATTTCAAATAGAAGTGACAATGTATAAGAAATGTATTTGAGAAACATTAGCATTAAAACATTTTTGTGTGGTTTTAAGGAAAATACTATAGAGATTTTAAAATAGAAAAGAGGAAAATCTCTTATATAAAACCAGAGTTTATCCAAGAAAGTTTTAATAATAAAATAATTATTTTAGAAAGACAGTGGTGGCTTAAAATAGGGGATATAGTGCACTTGAAATTGGGTAAAAATTCGGGATGTTCCCTTAAAATATGTTTGCTTATCTAAAAGTTCTAAGGAAGAAATATTTTAAAAACATGTACATCCACAAGAGAGAGTGATGAAAGGGTATTAATAAATGAATATTGTAATATTAAACATAATTTATAATATGTAAATAAAGATATAAGATAATTCCATTTTGTTTAAAAGAAAGTTATGGAAACTTTAAAGAACAAAGGAGGTTTGGGTGGAATTCATTACGGTTTATCAGCATAGTGTCGGGTGTACCTAAGAGGGCTTGATGAGAGAGATAATGGGTTTATCATCACCTATAAAACATGATGGAAATATGGGGGATGTGATAAAACATACCCTATCAATTATTATTACCCATAAAGAGGCATAACATAGAGGACGATCTTGATTAAGAGAGAAATTGAGAGGATCCCTTTCCTTATGTCTGGTGGTGTTCTCCACTTGTTATTAATGACCTGAATAAAAAAAATTAGGTTTATTAACTAATAAATACAGAAAATAATATATATTTAAATGATTTATTATAACCTTTTTAAGTTTATCCATGACCCTTTTAATGGGTTTAGTTGTTCAATTTCATGGTTCAGAACCGTTTGTTTTCTGGGTTTTCAAGATTGGTTTACTTATATTCATGTTTGGTTAAACACATATAATAAAAGTCATTGTATATAATTAAATTTGTATGTTATTAGTGAACATATATAATATTACATGGTTAAAACATTATTTGGTTACTTGGAGTGAAGTCGAACCATTATATACAACTTTAGTGACAACCATTTTGGGTTAAACGGTGGGTTTGATTATAAAGAACATGTTTTGATTTATAACTTACTACCATTTGTACAAAGGTATTAAAAAACCATAAAAGGGATATATTAAATATATAATAATCAGGTTCAACCATCACACAAATGGTTTTAGGACCATAATTAAAGATGATAATAGAAATTGATAAACTGTTCTCCTTGATTGTCCAAAATTAACACATTTCAAACAGTGTTTTTATTTCATTTAAATAAAAGGTAGGGAAAGGAGAGATGATAAAAAAATATCCCATTAGAATAAAAAAATTCCAGTAAATGTATTTTACTGGAGTTATCACACTATTTGGGTGAAGGGAGGTGAGGAAAGAAACAAGAAAAGAAAAGAACTTAAATGAAATAAAAAAATTTGAAAGAGGAATTTACCTATTGATTTTATCTCCTTTAAGAACCTCTTAAAGGGATAGGTTTTGTTATTTTTAAAAGTCTAGGGGATGTTGGACATGGGGGAGGATCTTGGGGAGATATTTGGGTGGAATATTGGCAAGGGAAAAAATCTTGAGAGTAGGGAAGAGAAGAGGGAGTGAGGAAAGTTTTTATAGTGGAGGAGAGGAGGGTTTTCATAATTTTTTAATAATTAATTTATTAATTTACCTCAAGACAAGAAATAGTAATGATTCCATGACCAAGAATAGTAAAAAATTCATGTGACTTTGGACTAATTAGGTTACATCATCATATCATCATCAATGACTCAATAAATCAATTATTTTTCATTTATCGTCAATTGTCATATTTTACTATTCATAAAAATTCAAGTATTTTAGAAAAATCTCAAAAATTCACCCTAACCATTTTCTGACATGTAGAATCAAAAAATGAAATCTATTTTTCAAAAATAATTTTATAAATATGTTTATTTTAATATTTAATTAAACTCATAATTTATTATTAAAAAACTAGTTTTAAAACATTCATTTACTTATTCTAAAATATAGGTACATCATAATTTCATGTGAATATTTTTTTTATACTATCATAGGTAAGTTTACTATTCATTAGGATATGTAACTATTCATAATGGTATGTTACTATTCATAAGGGTATGTTACTATTCATAAGGGTAGGTTACTATAAACCAAAAATTAAATTTTTCTTATTTGAATCCAAATAACTTACTAATCGCAACCATTTATGTTAGTTTTTTGAAATTCAAATCACTAAAGTGACAAACATATGTTTAAAGGTTACATAGCACTTAGTAGTTCAATATTTTGTGCTTTCATTACATATTTATATGAAATTAATTTCCATTGAAAAACATTGAGTCATTACATTCTTCCACCCTTAAGAACTTTCACCCTCAAAATTTCATTTTACATTCAAATATGTAAACAGGTGCAGGTACTTTTCTTTCATTGCTTCCTTCATTTCCCATGTTGCCTCTTTATACATATGGTTTCACCATAGTACCTTGACCAGATGAGTAGTCTTGTTGCATAGAACTTTTTCTCTGTGATCTAAGATCTTCACTTGTTGTTCCTCATAAGAAAGGTCATTATCCAACTACACCACCTCTGAAGAGAGTGCATGTGAAGGGTCTAGAATGTACTTCTTTAAGAGGGATATGTGAAAGAAATCATGTAATTTTGACATGGTAGGTGGAAGTTCCATTCGATTGGCAACAACTCATACTCGATAAAGGATCACGAAGGGGCCGATGTACTTGGGACTTAACTTCCCTTTCTTCCCAAATCACATGACATTATTCCTTGGATATATGTGTAGAAATACCATGTCTCCAACTTCAAACTCAAGGTCTCATTGAAGATTATCTGCATAAAGTTTCTGACAACTTTGAGTTACCTTGATATGCTGCTGAATGGTTTTCACATTATCCACAATTTCTTCAACCATTTCAGGTCCTAACATCTTATGCTCACCAACTTCATCCCAAAAAACTAGTGTTCTGCACCTTTTCCCATAAGGGGATTCATATGGTGCCATCACTACCACAAAAACAGTTTTTCGCAGCGCCCCCCTTTATCAGCGCTAATGAAAAAGTGCTGATAAAGGCACCCCTTTATCAGCACTTTTTTTAGCACTGATAAAGGGACCCCCTTTATCAGCACTTGTTTAGTAGCGCTGATAAAGAGGGGCCTTTATCATCGATTTTTTTAAAAGCGCTGATAAAGGGTCAGCTTCAAAAAAAAAATTAAAAATATATTAATATATTAATATATAAATATAGTTATATTGTTATATAAATATAATATATATTTTATAAATATATTTTAGATAAGTATAAATGTACATTTACACTTATTATACTTAATATATATGATATTTAGTGAAAATGGCTTCTTAAAAAATTAAAAAAATATATTTAATTAATAATTTGATAATCATTATTGGGTAATAGTCATCTAATAACAATTTGAGGACTAAAAAAATTAAAAAAATTAAAAAAAGATCCAAAATATGTTGAAAACGCAACTCAAGCTTCAAACAGCCATAACTTTTGATCCGGGTGTCCGTTTGAGCTCTACCACATATCAAATCGAAGCCTGCGACGAGGTCTACGTCGCTGTGGCTTGGGGGAACCCCAGGAATGCGTTTTTCGAGGCCAAAAGGGGCCCAGAAGGCCTCCAAAACTGAGTTTTTTGTTGGGGTACCCAGATTTTTTTAACATTTTGTGGATTTTAAAACTCGTTTAAGGGGGTTTTATTGGATTTTTTTGGTGGGGACTAAATTTATTCCAAGGTATTACATTCATATTGATTTTATGTCTTTGAAATTTCATCCTTTTTTATAATGCACTGCTATTTATGATCAAATATATAACTATATGTACATATTTTTTATATATTCGCACCTAAAAATTAAATTTTTTAAATAAATAATTAAACATATTTACATATAAAATATATTAGCTTTATCTAAATAATAACTAATATCCATTTTTTTAAAATACCAATATATGAATATTTATATACCTATATATTAATCTAACTATATATATATATATTAATCTAATAACTATATATATATATCAATATAACTACATATATATATATATTAGTATTAATATAAATATATATATTAATATCACTATATATATATTAATATAACTATATATATATATTCATATAACTATATATATGTTAATATAACTATATATATATATATATTAATATAAATATATATTACTATACGAATAAATATAACTAAATATATATATATATATAGATATAGATATATATTAATATCACTATATATATATATTAATATTACTATATATATATATATTAATATAACTATATATATATATTATAATATAACTATATATATATATATTATAATATAACTATATATATATATATTATAATATAACTATATATATATTAATATAAATATATATTAGTATACGAATAAATATAACTAAATATATATATATAGAGATATCATGAATTGGAAGACAAATCAAAATAGAGTAGTGGTAAAGGCTTAGGCGCGCAGGGGGGAGGTCTCGAGTTCAAATCCTGGTGGATGCAGGGGCGCGCGCGCATGAGGGAATATAGCAGCAAGTGCTGTTAAAGGGTGGAGGGGGTGCGTGGGGCGATGTACAAGGGCAGAAAAGCGCTATAAAAGGGGGGGGGGGGGGTTCAAGCGCTATAAAAAGCCCCCCCAATTGGCAGTATTTTTTTAATTTTTTTTTAAATTTTTTAATTTTTTTTTAATTTTTTTACCTTTTATCAGCGCTTTTAAAAAAGCGCTGATAAAATGGTCCTTTATCAGCGCTAAAACAAAAGAGCTGATAAAGGAAGCACTGATAAAGGGGACCCCCCCTTTATCTACGCTGGCTTTATCCGCACTTTTTCTAGCGCTGATAAAGGCCATTCTTAGCGCTGATAAAGGCCGTATTTGTAGTAGTGCATTCAGATGCTCAAGTGGAAACTGCTGTTGTAGGATAATTCAACCAGTGGAAGATGTTGGTCCCATACTCTTTTGAACTCCATAGAACACTCTCTCAACATGTATTCCAGTGTCTAAATAGTTCACTCAGATTGGCCATTAGTTTGAGGATGATAGGTCATATTAAAGTTCAGTTTAGTGCGAAGATCTTGTTTGAGACTTTTCTAGAACTTTTAAGTGAATCTTGGATCCCAATAAGATACAATATATAGTGGTAATCCATGAAGCTTTGCCACATATTTGATGTAAATCCAAACAATTTGATGCAATGAGAAGTCCTATTGAATCGTGAAAAAGTGAGATGTCTTCATAAGGTGATCCACAACGACCCATATAGCATTATTTTCTATGGAAGTACTTGGAAGCCGAGTGACAAAGTCCATGGTAATGTTCTCCCACTTCCACGTTGGTATGAGTAGTGGTTTCATCATCCCCTTATACCTTTTCCTCTCAGCCTTCACTTGTTGACATACCACACACTTTTATGTATATTCAGTAATCTCCCTTTTCATATTTTCCCACCAAAAGTTTTCTCAGAGATCTCGATACATCTTTGTGCTCCCTGTGTGGATAGATGAGGTTGATCTATGTGCATCATTCAAAATGTCATTCTTTATATTTTAATCTGATGGTACATAGAATCATGACCCAAATCTTACAACCCCTTCCTCATCCACGTTAAACTTTGCGGATTTCCCATTTCTGATAGCTTCCACCCTTTTCAGAATTTCCACATATTTTCTTTAAGAATCATTTATTTTCTCCAAAAGTGATGGTTGAGAAATCATTTGAGAAAGGATTGATGATGTTGTTACGTTAGTGATTCCCACGTCCATCCTTTTAAAATATAAGAAGATTGGATCATTTTCAATTCTCATCATTGAAAAAGTTGCGAGAACTTTTCTACTTGGAGCATCCGCCACCTTATTTTCCTTACTGGGATGGTGGTGGATTGAGTAGTCATAAAACTTAATGATATTTATCTATCTTTATTTGTGCATATTAATCTATTTATGTGTGAATATATATTTGTGACTCTTGTGGTCAGTATATATCTCACACTTCTCCCCATATAGATAATTCCTCCAGATTTTCAATGCAAAGATCATAGCTGCCAACTCTAGATCATGCGTAGGATAGTTTTTCTCATGGATTTTTAATAGCCTTGAGTAATAGGATATCACTTTATCATTTTTCATTAGCACACAACCTAATCCCTTCTTTGAAGCATCACTATACACCACAAAGAGCTCTCCACTTATTGGGAGTGTGAGTACTGGCGCAATGATAAGCCTCTTTTTTAACTCCATGGAACAATATTTACATTTTTGAGTCCAGAAAAACTTTACCCCCTTCTGTGTTATATTGGTCATTGGGTTTTAAAATCATGAAAAGTTCTTCAAAAATAGTCAATAATACCCAGCTATACCCAAAAATCTATGGATCTCCATTACAGAACTTGGTCTGGGCCACTCTTCAATTGCCTTTTTCTTGAAAGGGTCTACAAATATCCCTTTGCTGGTGATAACATGCCCCAATAATGATACTTTCTCCACCCATATCCAACATTTAATGTAAATTTCATACAACTTATCCCTTCATAATTTCTTTAACAAAGTATTCAAATACTCATTGTGTTCCTCCTTTCTCTTGAAGTATATCTGAATATCATCAATAAATACTACCACAACTTTGTCGAGGTTATATCTAAAGACTCTATTAATTAAATCCATAAAAATTTCTTGAGCATTAGTGAGTCTGAAGGTCATCACTATGAAATCATAGTGTCCATACCTTGTTTGTAAGGAAGTCTGAGGAATATCTTCCTTCTTCACCTTTAGTTGGTTATATCCCGGCCGAAGGTCCACCATAGAGAAATAAATATCCCCAAAAATCTGATCGAAATAGTCATCTATCCATGGAAGGGGATACTTGTTCTTTATCGTGATTTTATTGTGTTTACGATAATCAATTCAGAGGCACATTGATCCATCCTTCTTCTTGACGAAGAGGACTCACGAACCCCACAGTGAAGCACTCAGACATATAAATCCCTTCTCCAGATTCTCCTGCAGCTGCTTCTTCTGCTCCTGTAGATCAACGGTGGCCATTATGTAAGGTGTCTTTGAGATAGGAAGAGATCTAGGGATAAATTTATTTGAGAAATAAACCTCTCAGTTTGGAGGAAGGCTAGGAAACTCATCAGAGAATACAATAGTGTAATCCCTCATGATGGGCATGTCTTCATGAATGATTCTCTCCTTTGTCTCAATCGTTTTATCTAGATATGCTTGCTCATAATTCAACAATATCCACAATGGATATGCTGATTCTAAAGGAGATTAATCTCTCTCCTTACACTTGTAAATAATCGTAGGATGCTTCATGATGTGAAGAGTGATCTCCCTTTCCTAACAGTTGATGTTGGATTTGTACAAAGATAGCCAATCCATGCCCAAGATAGCATCAAACTCCACTAAAGGAAGTATGATGAGATTTTCTTGGAAATTAAGTACACAAACATTAACCCATGAGGAGTTATAAACCTTCGACAAAATAATTTCCCCATTTTCTATTCTCAAAGATAACTTTTCCTCCAAATTTTGAGGTGGTGTTTGAATAGTTCTACTAAACTTGTAAGATATGAAAGAATGCGTAGATCTAGAATCAAATAGTACATTCTCTATTATTGAATGAATAACTAGAGTACCTGTCACCAAATCATTTTCTAGATCCACCTCAATAGTAGTGATAGCATACACCCTTCCTTTTTCCTTAGAGGTTGTTGTTGATTGCCTCTGACAACCCTCAAATTTGGTCAATTGTTCACATAATTCTGATTCTCCTTGTATTTATAACACCGCACTACAGGTTGAGTGTTGATATGAACCTTCCTTTCTTCTTCCACATTAGTGGAATTTTTCAAATCCCTTCGGTAGTTCTTGGCCAGATGACTAAAATTTCCACATTTAAAGGAATTCTTGGTTCCCTTTAGACAGTTCCTTGGATTATTCTTCCCACAACTTTAACAAGGGAAAAATTAAGTCTTATTTCCATCATGGGATTTGTTCGATGAATCACCCATGTTGTTGTCCATTTTCCGCTTCTTGTCAGTGGTCCCATGAGACCACTGAGAGTCTCCAATATCCATTTCAACCTTGAGGGAACAAGATAAAATATCCTCATAAATGTCAAAGTCTCTAATCACCAAAACTTTTAGTAGGCTCGTCTTTAGTCTGCTAAAGAAGTGATCCACCTTGATTTAAGTGTTCATGATAAAGAAAGAGGCATAATTTGAAATCCTTATAAAGTTTTCTTCATATGACCTGATTGAATCATCTTCTATCTACTTGAGTCTGAGTAAATCTATTTCCATCTTGAGATGGAGGGTTCAAGGAAAATATTTGTTGAAAGATATCCTCTTGAATTCCTCCCAATCCATGGAATCAATTTTCTCTTGGGAATTTGTATTCTTGATCAGTTTCCACCACTGATCATCTTCCCCATCAATACGATAGACCGCTAATACAAATTTATATTCTTCTAAGCATTAGAGTATGAAGAATATCTTTTTAATAGAGTTAATGCACTGTTCCGTGGGGAGGGAATCCTAAGATCCTCTCAAAATAAGAGGCCTTTGACACATGAAGGAATATATGGAAAATTACTCTTTCCTTGGAGGAGGAGGGAATTCCGCATGATTCAAGTTATTATTCATAACTCCTGCCAGCTAAGAAAGTACTCCCATGAAGTTTTGAGTACCCTCTCCCGTCATATCAGGCATATCATTAGGGAAATATTCACATTTCCTATCACATTGTTTGTTGGAACATGTTCTTCTATTTCCAGCCATTAACTAAGAAAAAGAATGTATAATTTAAGGGCTTGAATACTTAGCTATTGATCATAAAAAGGAAACTTTGAACATAAATGTATAAGCTTATATTGAATAAGTATATCCTAACTTGTGATTCCTTTAGTTTAAATCTAGGCTATCCTAAATATATTTCTTAACTTATATTCTTGCATGATTTTTTGTCCCTTAATAATGATTTGTAATAATCTCTTGAATCTACCAAAGAATAACCCCCAGGAGTCTCATAACCAACAGTGTATCAAGGCCCATTGTCGTGCACTAGTTCCCGTTTGAGTCTAGCTCAAAGTGGTGTTGTTAGGTTTTACCTCAAGAAACATTTGTTCCAGAGCCTCCTCTACCTTATTGTATCCATATAGGGATTTATTTTCTTGATAAAACACTTTCTCAATACTCCCCAAAATTTATGAATGTTTTCTTATACTTAGTATCATACTTAGGGCTCTCACTAAGGTTCTATATTCATAATATCCAAAAATAACTAGACCATCCTCTGATACCAACTGTATATACCCTATCCTTTTACATATAACATTACATGATTTTATGCATAATTATACATCAGAGTACAAGACAAGGATTGTTAATTCTAGTATCTTTGAAGACTAGGTAAATAAAAAATAAAACATGGGGATAAATAAACACTTCTTTATTTAATCTCCATAAAAGTCTCCAAACTTTCTTTGATCCCTTACATCTATATATGATACCCTAGGGAATACATTAACAATGGGATGAGCTAAAAATCCCAGTATGGGAATGAAAATAAGGATACATCTTAAGCACATGAGTTAGGAGGCATGACATAATGATATCCAAATCATGGAGCGTATAAAATCATATCATATAAGAATGGGATCATATAAACATGGAATCATATAAATGTGGAAGAATCTTAAAACATATCTTTAGTATGGGTCAAGGCTAACCGCCAATCCCATTTCCCATTTTGGTACAGGTCAAGGTTAACCGCTAATCTCATTTCACATCGTATCTCATGAGTCATAACTTTACCCAATTCATTAGAGAACTATCTAGGTTCACCCATCTCAAAATTTTCATGAATATGCTTTCCACATAAATATTCATACATAATCAAGCATACGTAAACATAATGGTACCCATGGAAAGAATCGGGTACCACAATCATGACATAAAGCATAACCAATGGGCGTGTCATGGAAGTGTCCATGAAAGAAAGGGAATAAAACATACATGGATGTTCATAAGGTAATATAGTCACATAACATGTTAAGTAATGTCAAACAGAAGTGACAACGTACAAGAAGTGTATGTGAAGAAACATTTTCATTAAAATATTTTTGGGCGGTTTTAAGGAAAATACTATAGAAATTTTAAAATAGAAAAGAGGAAAATCTCTTATATAAAAACAGAGTTGAACCAAGAAAGTTTTAATAATAAAATACTATTTTTATAACGACAATGGTGGCTTGAAACATAGGATACAATTCACTTTAAATTGGGTAAAAATTTGGGAAGTTCCCTTAAAACAGGTTTGCTTATTGGAATGTTCTAAGGATGGAATCTTTTAAAAACATGTATATCCCCAAGAGAGTGTGATGAAAGGGTATTCATAAATGAATTTTTTAAAACTAAACAGAATTTATAATATGTACATAAACATATAAGATAATTAAATTTTGATAAAAAGAATGATATGGCAACCTGAAAGAACAAAGGAGGTTCGGGTGGAATTCATTACGCTTTATCGACATGGTGTCAGGTGTACCTAAGAGGGATTGATGAGAGAGATAAGGGGTTTATCATCACTTATAAACATGAGTTCAGTGTGGGGGAGGTGAGAAAACATACCCTATCATTTAGGATTTCCAATAAAAAGTCATATCATAGAGGACTATCTTGATTAAGAGAGAAATGGAGAGGATCCATTACCTTAAGTCCGGTGGTGTTCTCCACTTATTATTAATGACCTGAATAAAAAAATTAGGTTTATTAATTAATAATTATAGAACATTATCTATATTTAAAGTATTTCTTATAACATTTTTATGTTCATCCATGAACGTTTTATTGGGTTAAGTTGATCAATTTCAATGTTCTTGACTGTTTGTTTTATTGGTTTTCAAGATTGGTTTACTTATATTCATGTTTGGTTAAACACATATGAAGAAATTTGTAGTACAGAATTGAATTTGTATGTTATTAGTGAACATCCTTGAGATTACATGGTTAAAACATAATTTGGTTACTTGGAGTGAAGTTGAACCATTATATATAACCTTAGTGACAACTGTTTTGGGTTAAACGATATGTTTGATTACAAAGAACATGTTTTGATTTATAAATTACTACCATTTGTACAATGGTATTACATAACCATAACTAGGATATATTAAATATATAATAATCTAGTACAATCATAACGCAAATGGTTTCATGACCAGAATTAAAGATGATAATAAAAATTGATAAACTGTTGTCCTTGAATGTGCTAAATTAACACATCCCAAATGGTGTTTTCATTTCATTCAAATAAAAGGTAGGGAAAGGACAGATGATAATGAAATATCCCATTAGCATAAAAAAATTCTAGTAAAAGTATGTTACTGGAGTTATCATACTATTTGGGTGAAGGGAGGTGAGGAATGAAATAGGAAAAGAAAAGAACTTAAAAGAAATAAAAGAATTTGATACATGAATTTACCTTTTGAGTTTATCTCATTCGAGAACCTATTAAAGGGAGAGGTTTTGTTATTTTGAAAAGGATAGGGGCTATTGTACATGAGATAAAATCTTGGGGAGATATTTGAGCCAAATATTGGTGAGGTACAAGGCTTAAGAGTAGTGAAGAGAAGAGGGAGCGAAGGGGGGGGGGGGTTATAGTGGAGGAGAGGAGGGTTTTCATAATTTTTTAATCATTAGTTTATTAATTTACCTCAAGACCAGCAATAGTGATGATTAAATGACCAAGAATAGTAATAAATTATTGTGAATTAGAACTAGTTGGGATTATATCATCAGATCATCATCAATGACTCAATAAATCCATTACTTATCATTTATCGTAAATTGTCGTATTTTACTATTCAAAAAAATTCAAGTATTTTAGAAAAATACCAAAAATTAACCCTAACCATTTTTTGACGTGTATAATACAAAAATGAAATCTATTTTTTCACAACTAATTTTCTAAATATGATTATTTTAATATTTAATTAAACTCATAATTTATTATTAAAAAAATAGTTTTAAACCATTCATTTACTTATTCTAAAATATAGGTACATCATACTTTCACTTGAATATTATCTTTACACTATCATAGGTAAGGTTACTAGTAATTAGGGTATGTTACTATTCATAAGGGTATTTAACTATTCATAAGGTTAGGTTACTATTGACCAAAAATTAAATTTTTCTTATCGGACTCTAAATAACTTACTGATCGCAACCTTGTATATTAGATTTTCAAAATTCAAAGCACAGAAGTGACAAAATTATGTTTAAAGGTCACATAAAACAAAGTAGTTCATTATGTTTTTCTTTTATGAAATATTTATAAGAAATTTACTTCCATTTAAAAACATTGGGTCATTACATAACATGCTCATCTTGGGCTCTACGTTATCACATGACAACTCTGCCCTTAACCTTACCAATGTATAGGTTCAGAAACATCGGTACACCCCATGGGTGGCCCTAAATTGGTCAAATAATTATCCATGCATCCCATGTAGATCATGTGGAGTTAAATTCATCATTTATACACCCAATTTTCCAAAAATCACTAAATACATGATGCACAAAACAAGGAGGAACCAAGAACACAAGCACACATGCACAAATCCACATCAAAACTATGGGATATAAATTTCTAACAACCTACCTTGAATCTGATGATGAATGCACTATTAATCATAGCCTTAGATCTAGATTCAAACATAATTTGAATTACCAACGTATATTCCACTTAGAAAAGTGGGTTTTACAGCTTCATAAGAGGATTTCCAAGCCTACAATCCCTAATCTGAAAAAGTGAAGTGACAAGGGGATTAGAATTACCCAGAACATAAATCCGTAATTGATGAGGATCCAAATGGGATATATATAAGGGAAATTGGTCCATGTGAGCTCTTGAGGTTTTTGGGGAATAAAAATTGATAAAGTTATAATAAAGAGGAGAAAAATCAGATGGGATACTTAAAATCTCGTAATGAAACAAATTTATATTTTACAACTTTTTACGGGCTTCACGGTTTACCTGCCTGATTTTACAAATCGTACACAAACCATTTACAAGAAACTGTACAAGTAGGGTGGAGTATCATGGTTTTTTGGAAAGCTCTACATTATTTGAATAACCATGCGCCCACCGTGTGTAATTCCACTATATAATGTTTTATGGTTTTTCTAAGAAGGCTGCACAATTTAATTAACCATGCACTATCCGAACATCTTGCACAGGTTAGCCCACTTTCCGTTATTTTTCAAGTCCCAATCCCACTAAATACCCCAAAGGCTTCTCATACACTTAGGAAACATCTAATTAACCAAAAAATATATTAAAACCAAAATTTAAATAAGGTAATTTATTCATGAAAATTGGGATTTTAAACTTAAAAAAACTATAAAGTACAGATTTTTTTTGATGTTGTTCTAGTATATGTTTGAAGATACATCAAATATTTTTTGTTTAATAAACTTCTGTATAATATAAAGTATATTCATGAAAATTTAGCTTAATTATAAACAATAAATTTCCTCCTTTATCAAGGATATTTTTGATGTTAGGATATACTAAAATGAGAAGTAAAAATTATGATCACTTTTAATTGATCATAACTAACTTATTTTTAATATATTAAAGTTTATAAAATATTAATGGTTTGTAAAAATATAAAAAATTTGATTTTTTGATCTAATAATATTGAAAATAATATTGTTTTTGTGTGTGTGTGATACCAAAATAAGTTATATATATTTTCTATGTGATTCACAAGTGAGTGATGTGAAAGGTTCTTAGACATGAATCTATCAAAAATAACTATACTATGAGTGACACTCAAATCAAAATCTACGAGTTTGTGCTATATCCACAAAACTTGAGTGAAAAAATTTCCAGCTTCTATATATTCAAATTTATCAGTGGAAATTGAAATTTAATGTTCTTTTTTAATGTAAAAAGAAACTAAATAATTAGCAAGTGTCAAGTGCTAGGTGTATTCTTCCAATCCATTTTGTATCTACAAAATTCATCATTTGAATAACACTTAAGAGTGAACTTGGTTATAGTGGAATAGAAAATTAATGTTTTGATGAAACATTAAGGTAACAAAAAATTGATTTAATTTTCTTAATATGATATACCTTCATATTTCCCTAAAACCTCAGACATAAGAATAAAAAATATATAATGCCTAGTTAACTAGACATAATGTTGAGTAACATTCCAATCATCCCTATAAAAATATATGATCAACCAGGTTCCCAGATTTATTAAGATCAAGTTTAAAAGAGGTACCTACTAGAGTAATAATAATTGAAGCATTATAAAAATTGAATCATTTATGTAAATATATTATACACTTAAAGTGAGTAAATATTGTTCCTTTTTGCCTCTATGTAATTTGGAAATAAAGAAAAAATCTATATTCACATATCATTCTCATCTCAAACTCACTCTAAATAAGTTAAAAATATTTGAATGTTTTTGAGTTAAGACAAACATTATGTAACCAACATAAATTTGAACAATAATGGTGTTCTTAAAAACTTTCTTCATAAAAATATTTGGATCTTACATTCCTTTAGAAAAATTATTTTAAAGTATAAATCTAAATAAATGATCATACCGGGATATTTGGGCTTGTTTAAGTATATAAAACATATTAATACATTTAAAAACATGTACTAGAAAATTTATATCTTTAAATATGGGTGGTTGTTTTGTATAAACCTCATTATAAACATATTTCATAAGAAAGTAACCCTTTACATCCATTTAAAAAATAGTAAAGTTAAGGTGAACAGTAAACACTAGAAGAACATAGATGGAGTCAATCTTATATTTCAGAGAAAAATTATGACCATAATATATTCCCTCTTATAACCCTTAATTAATAGTTTTTACTTATTATAGAAAATAATTTCATTTTCTTCACATTTATTCTATAATACCCATTTAACAATTATAGTCAAAAGATCCTTAAAAAATTCAACTAAGGCCTGGACTTGTTCTATGTAAATTGATTAAGCTCTTATTGTATAAACCTTACCCAAAATTTATCACCCTCAGAACCATATTCATTTTTTAGGATTTAATTGAGATAATATTGAAAGATGACCACATTAATTTTGAAGATAAATTTGATTTCTTATTAGACAATATACATCACCATTGAAGTTATCAGTGGGATTATTCCTTAATATTTTCTGATTCTTCAGAAAAAGGGAATGTTGATTTTCATTTATCTAAGAATTAATTTTTCTTGAGAAAAATCTTGGTAATATAGTTTCATTTATTAAATATTATGATATACTTGTTTCTGATTGATCCAAGTCAACATCTCTTAATAAAATAGGGCAAGTTTCAAAAATAAAATTTTTAAAAACACAAAAGGGTCAATTTCATCAAGCATGATATATATTGTTTATTTGATAATATTTCTACATTTGTTTAAAACATAATAATACTTTATAGCTATTTAATAACCAAGAAATAAAACTTCTTTAGACTTTATATCAAATTCATAAAAAAGATATTTTGTATTTAAATTGAATAGTTTACATCAAAAGACTCCAAAGTAAGAAAGTTTTGATTTTCATCTGATAAACAACTTATAAATAGTTTTATTTGAAACCAGTTTAAGAAAAACATGATTTATAGTGTAAAAATTAGTATTCCAAAGCTTATCCTAAAAATATTTACCTATGAGTATTTTTTGGGGATGAGGGTGCATTTTTATCACTGAATGTTCAACCTTTCAATGGACCAACACTGTTAACCATCTACCATCAGAAGCACCTACCTCTGATAAATCACCCCATATGAATTTGAAGATCAAAAATAGGAAGACAAAACACCCCATCTAATACATATATTACTTATCAACCATCTAGTTTCAATCACCTCATGACCCTCTTTTCAGAAAATGAACAATTGATAAAGCACATTAAAATCACACACATCAAAGCAAAAAGTACAAAACATAATGTGTACAAGGATTACATGGTTTAGACATTGTTCCCTCTGTCCACATGAGAACATCAACATTAGTTTCATTCAAAAAAATTAAGTACAAAATATACAAGTAAAAACCATGTATTGATACCCTACATATAATAGAAGAGGACGTATCACCAGTGCCATTTTTTTGGTCATTTCATATTATCTATTCTCCTCTCAATCTCTAGAATTTCACCCTTCAACCTCCATCTATAGCACTTTATCCATTGACACCTAGATGTGCCCAGGTGAAATCCTTCATAATATACATTTTATTATAGGTTTGGCCTTGTTATCACCTCTATTAGTCTTTTCTATTGTCATTTAATTGCACATGTGAACCAATACCATTATTTATAGGGGTCTTAGCTAGTTATTCAGTCATCACCACCATTTTTCATGTGTGGATGATCCCCTGTTGGCCTGTGAAACCTCTTTTCTAATATAGAATTAATTTCACCAACTAACCACTCTCAACTAATTATGGAAATCATTCTTATACTCAACATTGATGACTTTGATGGATTTTCTATTTGCCGAATCGATGAAGTAAGGCTTCCACACTTGATATCAGTTAATTCATTAAAGTCATGAATATTTATACTTACTTCACCTGATTTGGAATTCCATTCGGCTACCAAAATCCACCCATTACATTTTCCCCACAATATCCTCTGGTTCCATGACCAACTTCTAAGTAAAAGCATCAGATGAACATTCTCATCATTCCCACATTTAGAATCCACTATACTGTATACACTAGATTTAATCCATCTAGTTTATTACACTACTTCCAATGAACTCACACGATCTAATATGATTCCACTAACCTAATATTCCAAGGATCTATCAGACTTACATTAAAATGATATTATTGCTTCTAGTTAATTGAATTATTCTTATTGAATATAGATGTCACATGATGCTGATGTATTGCCTCCATATTGTACCATACAAGTGTTACCTGTAGTGACTAAACTTATAAATCTTGAATGATTAACCCAAAAAATGATTTTCACACCAAACCTAATAATTTCCCACTTGAAATTTTTTTCTTACGAAAAGTATGAAAATATTTCACTTGAAGACCATTGATTATACTCACACAAAATTCCCACTGGTTAGCTTCCTTTCACCCACATTTTATAGTAAACACAATGTTCTACACTCTATATTCCATCCAATTGTCTAGGAACCCACTAAAAGAATTATTATTTAGTTCTATAGAGCCATGATCTATAATTTTTCCTTATATATAAAACTCATATGAATGCCTCCATATAATCCTTAGAAAAAAAACATGCACTAACTTTAAATCATTAAATTTTATTTAATTTCTATAAAAAAGACTAACTATGAACTAGGTCCATGGAATCACTCTCCTGGATATTAGCTTTCAACACTTTGGTCTGTATCATTGAAAAAAGAGAGATTTTTAGTACAACAAAATAGAGTCACATCATCAATATGAAACTCTGTCCATAAATTCAATAAATTATAATATCATCAACATGATTAATTACTACTGAAACTCTCTTATGTGATACCATGAAATGTATAAGCCTTTTCTCCCACTACATCTATGCTTAATTCCAAAACATTATGAATCCCACCACCATTCAAAAGGTCCTTTCGATTCTATGATGATATTATAATGACCGTTTACAAATATTCAGAAACCCTTATAATGAAATGTACACCATGACTTGGGGTTGTTGTTTATCTAAATTTAGTGCAACCAAAGTCACCACCATTTATAAAATTTATAGATGAGAGAATTATATTTAGACTTTCAAAAATATGAATCATTATTTGAAAATACTACCTTGAAAATAAAATAAAATACTACACCACATATTCTGGTTGAACCAAAACATATTTCCTTAAATATGAAACATTCTTCTAGATTATGAATATCTACCATGTAAAACCCTTCTTGTAGTATTCCTGATCAATATTCTTTGACTTAGTCAAAATCAATTAGTAGTCTTCTAAAATTTCAACTTTCTCTATATGCTCATCTCTTTGAAAAATTATAGTATGACTATATCATGTTTTTTCTCTATATTTTGACGAAGGTACATTGAATTACAAATGTATTTCTATGATAGAAATAAAAAAAACGTGAGAACCAACCACAACCACTAGAAACTACACTCACGTCCGCTGAGTTATATAAATACTTTGCATGAATTATAATTATCATACTTCCTATTCTCTCCCAGTCATGTGATCATAACATACACACCCTATATTTGATATTCCATTCATTAGATCCTTGAAATTCCAAAAATCCTAGAAATATCCTTCTAGAGCATGAAAACTATCCATACATTCCATCACCATGAAGCCCACCAAAGTGAACCCCAAACCCTACCATAATTTCTACTGCTTCTTAGCTATCCATATTCTAATTAATAGAGTCTATATTACACCACATATTACTATGTTCATCTTCAATATAGGTTCATCACTTTTCCAAAAGTCATGAGGCATATGGGACAAACACATGCTCCATCATAGGATACATTAAGTGATGACAATAACTAGAGTTATATGTCCTAACTCTTTATGGGATCAAGAAAACTCTTTTTTATAATTTTAGCCATCTCCTCCAGCTATGGTTTTTTAATCCTTTGAAATTTAACCTCTAGGAAACAAATATCTTGTCCTTTGTCAATTTCCATCAAATTAACTAATTTCTAACTCTTAAAAATTACTTTTAGGAACATGGATAATTGTTCTGATTACAACCTCTAGAACAATCTATGTATTTTTTATCATGGATTTATAGTTCTATATTCTTCTTATGATTAACTCCTATATCAAATATGATTATAAAACCTGGATGACCATCAACAAAACTTTTCTCTAATATTAGTAAATTCTACCGTCATATTATCACATCATTGCTATCCCATCCCACTATTTTTTTAAGAAATGTTAATTTTGAATGAATCTATAAAATGTAAGGGATTATCGACTTCCTTTCTGAATTTTAGTTATCTTAAACAAAGATAAAAAACAACACCAAATGAATTGAAAATTTCACATGACACCTTTGAATAAATTGATCTTTTTATATCTAAACATCATTAATGGTATCAACACTATCTTCCAGTGTGATTATTATAGTATCTTGATAGAAAAAATAACCATGAGAACCTAATAATATTCCAACCAATCCATAAAAGTTACCAGAAAATGAATCTCACCTCAAGACTCTTGTTGGTCAAGAGAACTTTTGATATCCTAGAATCCATTTGGTATCACCATTGTTCTCTCTGTAACATCATTCTGATTCATTGATATACTTCTACAATAAAAACTGTTCTACCATAATCTTCCACCAAGAATTGAAACCAAGATTTAATATAACTTTTTAGGGATGAAGACACATTTTAAATTATAGAAAGTTCACCCTCTCATGAGACCATAATAGTAGAAAATCAACCAGTAGATGTAGGTTCCTTGGATCAACCACCCTCCCATGACTTTTAATAATGAATTTGGGAAGATAGAGAACCCCCAACACCATATCAAGTCATTCTTTACTACCTAGTTCTATTCACCTAATGATACTCCATTCGAAAAACACATAAGAAAATAAGCACACAAAGAAACCAAATATAAAAGAAAAAAGTAAAAAACATAATGTACACATATATTATGTGGTTAGTTTATTATGTACAACATCCATGGGATAACAAATACATCAATTTCATTCAATAAAACAGATTAATAGAGTTATAAGGAAAAAATATACTAGTTCCATACCTAAAGTTGTGGAAAATGTCTCCCAAATTTCACATTTTTATAATTACATCCTCCATCTACTCGTCCCAATCTGTAGACTTATATCCTTTAACCACATCCTTTAAAACTTCATCCTCTATATCCTAGATTCCCCTAGGATAACTCCTTTTAGAGCTGCCTCTACCTTTAGGTATGGATCTATAAAATCATTCTTCACTCTTTTAAACTATTACTGCATTAAAAATGTTGACCAATACCAATATTTATAGTGTTACTAGACCATTATGTAGTCAGAAACTCCATTCAACATGTGAGGATGACCTTTATCTTTCTTATGAGACATATATTTCTCTATAACATTCATTTCAATGACCACCAACTTCAAGTGAATAGTGAACATCATCCTTATGCTACACTCAAATGAATCTGATGAATATTCATTTTTTTTCATTTGTGAGGAAGGAATTAAACATCTCAACATCAATGAATTCTCACAAATCAGAAAGATTTACACATGCTTCACCTACTCTAGAATTCTATTCGGATACCAGAAGTTTTCTCTTCATTTTTCCTCATGTATCATTCAGATCTATAATTGATTCTAGAGTATAAATATTAAATGAAAATCCTCATAATTCCCACACTTAGACCTCGATATAATCCATGTGTTGGATTGAATCCATCAAGCTACTTCCCCAACATTCGGTTAACTCACCCCATTTTGCAAGCTTCCACAGATTTGATGTTATGAGGATTTCTCAAAATTCCTTTCTAATAATATTACTACTTCTGGTGAACTAAATCAATCTATCTGAATCCAAACATTCCATGGTGAAGGTGAATTTCCTATATTTGGGATCTGCTAAGTGTTCCTTATAATAAATGAACTCTCTAAGTGTCGATGAATGACCTTGAAAACAAATTTCACAGCAAACCTAACAGTATTTATATAGTATGGTCTAAGTAATTTCCTAAAAAATTATATTTATTGATTCAGAAACAACATTCCACTGTTGTGTTCTAGGTACCGAAATATTATGAATAATACCTTTATGTATTTAAAATGTTTCAAAAACAATGTTTAAAAACTCACCACCATGATTTCTGTAGATAGTACTCAAAGATAGGTTTTTATCATTAAAAAAAATTAAAAAATATTTTAAAATGAAAGAGTGATTTTAAATTATATGATAAAAAATATATTTAAGTAAACCTAGTGTAATAATCAATTAGTAAATACACATAGTGATTGAATCTAATAATTCTAGTTTATATAGGTCCAAAATGGTCCATGTTCACCAAATAAAAATCTCTAGAAGTTGAAACTTCATTATTAGTTCTAAATCTTGACATTTGTTTCTTACTATATTAGTAAGGTTTACAAAATATGGTAGAGTTAAACTTCAATTATAGTAGTTCCTTTACTAGCACCTTCCTAAAAAGCTTAGTTAAGGTCTTAAAATTATAGTCTACTAACAACTTATTCAAAATACAAGAATAATATATATATAATACACTAAGACAAGGTAAGTTTTGATTAGTAAGTTCTTCTAAGTCTATCATATAACCATTATCATACCTATCAGTAGATAACACATGATTTTTATCTAAAGTTTTAATGGTAAATTTATCATTAGTGAAGTTCATAGAGTAACATTAATTTCATAATTGGATAATTGTAATGAGATTTTTCTTAATTCATAAAATATAAAGGATGTTATAAATTAAAGATGCATTGAGAAATATAACATTAACAATATTGCAATATTCCCTTACACATTTTCTACAAAAGTGACTCATCCACAATCCACATTTTGTATGTTTTAGAAATAAAAATCATTTACAGTGATGTGTTGAGAACAAAAATTGTTCATGTAACGTATGTTTCGATTATTGGTACTAAAAATATGTTCCATAAAAATTAAAGGCTAAAATTTTGGTACCCAAAATTTACGGTGACTATTAAATTTAACAAAAAATACTCTTGGAACCCACCACTATCCAACTATTATGTGCTGCAAAATGGCAAGATATTTAGAAATATAAGATTTAATATGTCCAACTTATTGAATTTTTTTCAAAGAATAATATTTTCTCCAATGTCCTCCCCTATAACATTCAGTATAAAAGGTTAATTTTTTAGTAAAAAGTTGTTTAATTGAAAATAAGACTTTATGGGAATAAAAAATATTCCAAAAGATGTATGGCTGGGTTTTAACTCTCTTAAAATCTTATCAAAGTTCTTCATATAAAAATTAAAATTATATATAAGATTATTTAGTCTATTAATATCAAACTTTAGTTATGAATTACATTCTGATTATTTTGAGTTGAAGGAAATATTGATTTAGCATCTATATAACAAAATTTTTAGAATTAAGTATATGATGCATCCTAGTGGTACTACTAATCACTCTAATTAGATGGGATGAATTAGGGAATCTTGAAATTTATTATTTTTTTATATTGAATAAGAAATTTTATTTGTGTTTGTAATGACACCTTGAATCTACTGTAGGATCAAAATTTAAGATGCAGATAGCTCAATTACAAGAGTGGGGGGGGGGGTGAATTCTAAATAAAAGACCTGTCATTTTTATACTTAATAAAATAAATGTTTTACAAATTTTTGCAAGATTAATTCAAAAAACCCCTTTAGTTATTAATAAAGAAACTAACTTGATTAAGATAAGATAATATGGATCCGATAATGAAAATTAAACAAGTCTACTTAAGGAAAGATTCTACCTTAAAGCGTATAGAATCTAAATCAAATTTTGTACATGAATAATAAAGTATAAGAAAATTACACTCTCTATCCTTAACTTAATGCATCATAATTTAAACAAACGTGAAAAAATTACCAAGTAAAAAAAAAATATTTTAATCCAAAGAGAAGGGTATCCAATAACCTTGGATAAATGTTCCTTCATTTATACATTCAAGAAAGTCTTTATTACCCACACAAGGGAACGAACTTGATACAAATATCAGTATCTATATTTATATCACTGAAAGACCTCAATTAAGTACAAAATCAGTACCACAACCTTCATATCCTAAGAATACCTTGACAAAGAACATCACCAACCATATTCACACTAAGTTGGATGAATAATTTTTTCATAGCATTGGTACAAGGAAAGTTGAGCAGCTCTTTTTCAGTGTATGACTTCAACATAGA
Source organism: Viscum album (assembly GCA_963277665.1). Taxonomy (NCBI): domain Eukaryota; kingdom Viridiplantae; phylum Streptophyta; class Magnoliopsida; order Santalales; family Viscaceae; genus Viscum; species Viscum album. Next base: position 573,160,418 of record OY728166.1, read on the forward strand.
ACATCAAGAATTCAATTCTTGAACATTAGCTCTTGATAAAAAATCCTCACCTCAAATGATTTCAAATGGTTGGGTATTATAGGAAAAGTCTCAATGGTCAAATTCCTCCTCCAATAATCATATTTTTCTAAAATTTCAGAGGGAACTTTATACATGGAATTTAGGAAATGGTAAATTTATAATAGGTTTGACAACATCATTTTGAATGAAAAACTATGAGAAGTATTAAAGACATTATTTTTTATAGATAAGTATGAGAAACATTATCATATTTTGGATGTAATAAAATGGAATGTTATATTAAGGAAATTTGGTAACTGTAAAGAAAAAAAAATAATCATATTATCAAAATATTGAAATTAGGATTCAGATTTTTGAGGAAATTGAAGTCATATTTCAGAATAAATCGGAGTCAGATTTTAGAAGAAATCAGAGTCCAATTTTAGAAAAACCAGAGTCCGATTTTAGAGAAAATTAGAGTCTGATTTCAAAGGGAATCAGAGAATTATTTCATAAGAAATTAGAGTCTAATTTTAGAATAAATCAAAGTCTGATTTCTAAATAAATCAGAGTCTATTTAAATTAAATAAATTTTGGATTAAGAAAAAAATAGACTTGGTTAAGAAAAAATTAAGTAAGAAAATAAAGTCTATGGGTATGGTTTAATAGGATATAACATATAAAATTCCTTAGAGAAATAAACCTATCTCTTAGAAAATGTGTTTGTGATTTTGAAAACATAAAGGAATGGAAAAATTCATAAGGAAACTTATTTACTCATTATCAATTTCATAATCATATTTAGAAATAAAATAGTAAAAACCATTCACACGTTTTTTACTTGGTTTACCCATAAATTGATATATCCAAGGAGCATATAAAATTATGTGCTAATATTCTAATTAATCACTACTTCCCTAGTGCATGATTACAAGCTTTAGAAAGAGATAACTTCTCAACCAAGGTTCACGAAATCTTCTTCTTTTCTATGAAATTATTTCAAGAGGGTTAAAAATATGTAATCTAAGTAGGTCAAAATCATAAGATTTTTAATCAAATAATTAATACTAAACAACAAGTGTTCTCTCTATGATGATATATTATTTAAATTTAATATATATAATGATGTGAACAAAACACTCTAATTTTCATTGTTTATATTCAATGTATTTTATTTCCACACACTTATATTTAGAATTAGAGTTACCTAATAGTCTTCTTTTTTCTAATCCTTTTTTCTTCTCAGATATTTACATTTCCTCCATTTTATCTTATATGTATACTCAATTTTATTCTTCTTCACAACAGACCTCTTTCTATATGCATAGAATTTTTAAATTTTATATTTTAAATTTAAAATTTTACTAACTTCATATTCACATTCCCCAATAAAAGTGATTTATATTTTATCTATATAATTTAAATTTATAAGGGTTTTTATTAGTTTTTTAAATAACTTATAAACCTCCATATGTCTGTTACATAAACACCTTTGTTTGAATTCTTCAGAATTCCAAAATCATGATGTGACTAGCTGATTCAAGGAACAATGATAATTTTTCTATAACTTATATCACTTATAGATAGGTCATGGAAAAATGTATGTCTGTATAAAATGAGATTTTACTATGAAAAATAACTGATTCAATACTATAAATTGTTATTGTGTGGATTACCTTATCACAATGTTAGTGCTTTAATTCCATAAACACTTAAATTTTTAAAAAATAATTCATGGTGTGACCTTTGGTTTTATGAAACAAACACATACATTCAATAATATCAAAAAAATATTTTCTAATTTTCATGTGTTTCATTAACTTCATGATTTGGCACATCAATAGACCGAACTAAAAAAAAAGTGAAAAATTACCTTCAATGCATGACCTACTATGTCAATGCAAGAAACATATATTTAGATCAAATAAAAGAAAACATCATAAATATTATGTGAGTTATCATAAACATTTAAAAATATATTATGAAATCTCAAAAATTTAATTAAACATGTTTTCATGACAAGTATCGTCCTTATGATGTTTCCCAAGTAAAATTTGAAACATAGACACACAACTTGAATGATAACCACTATACGTTAAAAACAATAATGATATGGAACATGTTATAGTAAAGTTAAAAAAATTATCACAGTATTGAACAGTAGTTTTAATACCCTAAAAGTATATTATTATTAAAAAATCATTTTGAGAGAATTATAGACTTTGAAACCAAAGAGGAAGGTTGTTTGATAACCAGAACCAAGGTATCCTAGTTCGAACATCACAAATTTCTCAACTAAAGCTTATTTGCATCAACATATTCCACATAAGGAATCTTCTTGAATGAAATGTTAGACACATGTCACTCTATCCCTTGACACATCCTTGATTTTCTGATAGGTTTCAAGTTTGTATTAAGACTTCATTGATTGTAAACCTATTAAAAGGTAAACAAAACTTCCTATCTCTAAAATCTCATCAATCTCCTTTACTAGTAACTACTTAGGTTCTTAGACCAAGAACATACTAGATCACAAGGTTTTGAAAAATAAAAAATATACATGTAAATATAAGATCCTTACAATAAAACCAAACTTATAGGCATCCCAAAACAAAAATAATTAGAAAAATAATATAATCAAAACACACAAAAAATGATAATGAATATAGATTCATTGTATTATTTTCAGTGAATTTTTATATTTTATTCTATGAATTCCTAGGTTCAAATACTTGTACCATTGTAACAAACTTAAAAGGTTAGATTCTAATAACCCTAGGTTCAGTTGAAATTCCATCATACACAACATTCCATTTTTTGATGAATACTTCATATTTAAATGAAACATCCAACACACCATCCAAATGATCAAAATGGTTTCACTAATTTCTATTAAAATAATGATTCCCTTTAGTCAATTAGAACTTAATTGAATAAAAAATTAAGTCTCCATGAAACAAAACCTAAACTGAAATACAAGTTAGTAAACCAAGTAAAGTGTATTGTAATTTTCAAAATAATGTAAGTAGAGAAGACTTTTGAATAAAAAAATAATGTTTATGGTAGTGGATTATGATAAATATTTTAAAACAAGACGATTTAAAGGATCAAATCTAGGTAATATTCCATTGATATGTGTTTAGTCCACCATGTATCTCCATCTTCTTATTTATCCTCCAAATTAGTGTTTTTTATTTCATTTTATCCAAGATGTCATTAAGTAGTTTCATCATGTTTTCCTCTCCCTCATTGCTTCAAGCTCGTGGTGGTTGAGTGTTATTCAATAGAAAAAAATAAACATAACAATAAATCAATCCTAAAATTCATCTCCATGATTAATGTATTTCATAATATCAAAGGTGAATTTTTAATCACAAAATCTTATAATCAGTATACCTTTTTTAACATAAATAAAACATTTCCTCGTGTTAAGTAATTGTTTCCCAATAATTATGAAAAAATACCCTTCATATTCTATATCAAAAATTATAATTTTAGTGGGATGTATAAAAATATCCATGATCACAAGAACATGTTCAATAATCCTATGAGGTTCCTTCACTAAGTGATTAGTGAGTTGAAGGTAAACCCTAATTTTTTTTGGTTCATCGAATCATACCTTTTGAAACACAAACAAGGGAATCAAATTGAAAATTTCTCCCCAGTTTCAAAATTTATTCTTAATTTTTTATAATCCATTTGTGAATTGGATGTAAAAAATTCATGGATCTATTATATTTATAGTGGGTTTTAATTGAATAATAATAGATAACTCATCAATCAAAGAGATTACTCCAAGATTCCCAAATTACCTTTTATTGGGAAGTAATTCCTTCAATAATTTCACATTCAATAATATTTAAGATATTTCATCAGAAAATGATATATTGAAGTAAATTTAAATAAATCTCTAAATGAATTTTTATGCTAACTTTATAATATTCCTTTCCCCATCTTCTCCCAGAATGGTAGATGGAGTTTTTATGAATCAAACTTCTTTTACTACTATAAAATTTATTTTAGTTTTTCTTTAAATATTTATGTTATTTTCACATTTTTTTTCCTTATCTCTTTTTTAATTTATATTTACATATTTTATTTACTTTGACTTCCATTTCATCCTAATTTCTATTTATTTTTTCTAGCTCCCACCCATTGTGAATTATCTTCATTTTTACTCCTCTCATAGGTTTTTATTAATGTTAACTAATGGTTTACTGTGTAATAACACCAATAGAGTATTAAAAATATATACTACATGATTCTTAATATTTCAAAAAATGGATTAATAATTTATTGTTTAATTCTCTTGGATCATCATCCACTATTATTTATTTTTAATATAGGTAGTGAAACTATTATTAAAATATGGTTTTACGGGATTTTTATAGCTATAACTATTACAAAGAATGATTATAAAGAGGTTTAGGATGTTATAATACTTAATGAAATGGTCTCAAGAATCGAGTTTTAGGTTTTTATATATATATACCTTAGTTTATATTGATTTTTACCCACTTGGTGATTATATACAAACAAGTTTTGGGACTAGATCATGATTTATTGGTCTTCCATAAAAAAATTTAATTTTTTGAGGTTAGTTTTAATTTATGTAATTAATATCCATTGAATAATTTTCTTTCACACTATCCTGACACTCGTGGTAGAAATATATTTCTATCTAAATATCTAATAATATTATGAAATAGTAGTGGGTGTTAGAGGTTTAGGAGGCACAAATTAAAATAGTGTATATTTTTTGAAAAAATTCCACATGGGATGCCAAGTGAATAATATACACCACTTGATGCACTCCATAACACTGTGGTTCTATAAAATTTTGAAATTTACTAGTAGTGTGAGAAATTTTATTAAGGGTGTCTTATGAATATTTAATAGTTTTTATTTCTGATACACTATCACCTGAGGCATCATTAATAACTCAAGATATTGGCTATAAATCATTGTAAAACAATTTTACATGAAGCTAAATATAAGTATACACTGTGATTGATTTATCAATGGATCTTTAAATTATACCAAAAATTAATATATTATCTATATTTCTATTTTTTTTAAATTTTAATCACATTCATCATTATATCTGATGGTGAAATTATTTATCCCAAAATATTTTAGCAATTATGCCCTATGATTTAATGAAACTATCCAAAAAAACTCTTAACCAATATTTAATCTCTCATTTAACAAAAACGAAAATGACCCCTATCATATAGAAGGTATTGAGACTCCATTATGATTAATGGTATCAAAAATCTGTTTGAAATTTTATAATTATCCACGATAGTATTTATATTTTATACCTCTAAATTATATTATATTTTAAATCATCTGGATAACGATATGCCTAATTTCAATTTTTTTCTTGAATTATAGATTGTATTATTGTCAATGAGGCCTCATAAATGGATGTTAGACCATATTCATAGATGGTTCTATCCCATGAAAGTTGTTATAATCATTATTAACTATCCTTATTATTGATATTTTCAAAAAATTCTTAAGGTTTATTAGGAAGACTGTGTCTATCCATGCTTTTTAAGCTGTGGTGTAAAAGGTACCATTCAATATTGAGATTGTAATCTATAGTTTCTCAAGAATCTACACAACTCAATCGAGTGAGTGATATCCCATCTATAAACTAATTAACCTATGAATACAAAAAAAACTTTTGTATGTAATGATAATAAAAATAAAAACTGAGATGAAATGAGGGAAATATTGGGTTAATTAAAAAATAATTTAACCCCCTGTAATTTAACTATTTTACCCCATAATTGTTCTAAACTTTTTGACCACCCATGAGCATTGTTACCTCTCATGGTGCAGAAGGTTTATAAATTCTAAATATTTTTCAATTCTCAACTAACATACATTGTCATAATATTATGTTGGTACACTATCCTTCCCTTGAGGATAGTGAGTTAAACTAAAAAAATCATTTTTAATTAATTTTTATGCCTCAATTTTAACCATATGAAAGTTTTTTATATACTAAGAAATTATATTCTAGAAAGATAAACAATATTATGTATAAAAAAATAAATTTCAAATAAATGGGGTTCATAAAATAATTTATCTCTTTATTTAATAAATAAATTCAGTTAGTTAGTTTCAAGGATATTAAAAAAATGTTAACTTCTTTATGGTGAAATACTTAAACTATATTTGATCTAATTTAAATGTTTTAATTTAATAAAAAATAAAATTAAGTGTATTAAGTTCAATCCTAAAAATTAAAATTGAATCCAAATTATTTTTCAGAATTTAACCCTCTACGTATCTTGGAAATACTATATTAAAAATCTGATTGTAAAATAATTATTAAGGAATTACATTAAAATGAATTCATAATAAAATCAAAATTAAAATTTCCACTTTATGAATGAATTTAATATAAAATATTTGGTATCAATACTTCAAATCTTGATTCCTTACCTCTTAAAACTCTAACTAATCATGATAAAAGTAAGTTCAATAATTAATTAAATGTCTATGTGGAGAAATAAGAATCACAATTAAGGAATTATTTTTGAAATAAAACGAATCAACTGGTAATTAAGAAATCTATAATAATTCAGCCTTATTAAATAGAATGAATAAATTGTCAAAATAAAGGGTATTTAATGAAAAAATCACTTCAGGGAATGAAAAAAATATAACAATATTTTTCCACACTTCCTAAAATATCCGAGACAATAATATTTATAAAATAGGTTGGCCACTATTTTTTAGGACTAAACCACATCCTAGTATCCCAATATAAATTTAAAATGATGTTTATTTCACTAATATCACTCTAAGAATAAAAAAATCATCATACCTTCACACCGTGATCATTAACCATGACATGGATCAAGTTATAATCCCCATTTTATTTGAAATTCTTGAAATTTATAGAGAGAAAGAAGTGGATACAACTAGGGTATCTGTCATATTTTATCTTTATATCACAATCCATTGGAAACTACTTTCTAAATTTAAGCATGATGTGGTTAATTATTGATAAGTTCAAATTATTGTTTATATTTTGTTGATATTTTTACATCCCAATATTTTATGGTATGTATCCTCTTAAATAAATTTTATTTATTCGGTAGCTTATGTTACATGCAACACCGATCTTAAATGAATCGGGATATACTATTAAATATTAACATGATTATTGGAATAATAATGTGAACCTTAGAAATATTAATCTATACATTATAATAATAATATCACCTGTTAAATTATAAGTAAAATTTAGGTATCTCATAAATAAAAAATATGTTATTTTTATATCACAGAATAAATAAATAAATGTTTTAAAAATGATAAATTAAGTGTTGATATTTTTGTGAAACATAAATGTTCATTTAAAATTTTATAATTAATATATTGATTAAAAATAATTATTTTCAAAAAATAGACTCATAAATTAATATTTTGTTTAATTATAATGTTAATATAATTTTATAAGACCATAATTAATTTTTCAAAGTGTTATAAAATCGATTATAATATAAATATTGGTATTTTTCAAATAAATGATTATTTTAATAAGAAATTAAATTTATCACACACACACACAAATAAACACATATATGTCTTCATGAAATGAATTCAATTTTGGAAATCTACACATCAAAAAATGGTTTGGGTGAATATTATGAATTTTTATGAAGTAGTTGATTTTTTGATCAATAGTGAAATATGACAATTTATTGTATTAGTAAATAAATGATTTATTGAGTCAGGGATGATGTATGGATGAGATAATAAATAATTAGTTAGAACTCACATAATATAGTTAAAATATTTAGACATGGGAGTCAACACTATTTATATTCTTGAACCAAAATAATAAACAAATGAATAAAATAATCATGAAACACCCCTCTCCTCCTCTATAAATACCACCCTTCACCACCCCTTATCCTCCCAACTTCTAAAACTTAGGAATATCTAAATTATAAACCATTCACTTCTTAATCATATTCTACACATCCAAGACCTACTCATCTTACCAAATTAACAAATCTAATTTTCTTAAGGAGGTTCCCATGGAGATGATATTTAAGAGGTAAAATCCTCATACTTTCTCTTTTAATTTCGTTTACTTTCTTATTCTATCCTCACCCATTTTAAAAACAAAATAAAAAATATAGTATAATATATACACAAAAATTTTGTTATGTTAATGGAATATACATTATCAAGTATCTTCTATTTTCATTTTATTTTTTTAAAATGAAAACATCAACCCAGATGTATCAATTCACCACCTTCATGGATGACAAGTTTTTATTTCCGATTACTGCCTCAATTATCATCATAAATCCATTATTATGGTTAAATAAGATTTTAATATAAATATTATAATTTATATCATGCTGTGTATCCAATATATATATTAAATAAAATGAGGCATGATTGCGATGGTCATAAAAACTACTAAAATAAATTAAGACATTTTCATCAACATTTTATATAATGAATCATCATAATAACATAAAAAAATTATATATGAGATCATATAACCATATTTAATTTCTTTAATACTAAATAAATTCATTTATATATAATTTATTACCATTTTACAAGAACACCCATATTTTATACTCCAGGGAACTAACCATAAAACCATGAAACAATTTCTATTAGGGTAACAAAATTAAAGATATAACTCATAAAAATGGCCATAAATGAACTTAATAAAATTATAATAAATAAAATATATGTTGAATAAGTTCTAAATTAAGTAATTAATGATTCAAATTTTATTATCTAGTATATTACGTATAAGTGTAGAATGATTTCAGAGATACGATAATGGTTTCTCATCCCACTTATATTTCTGGGAGATATGCCTTATTCATGACTTGTTTCTTGTGTGTGGTGTAGGTATACTTACCTTTGATATATCATATCATGAATATTCTTATATTTATGGTATTTAATGTTTCATTTTATGATCATTAATTTTATGGGGAATATGGTTTGACTCTTTACAAAGTGTTATGATAATTCTTAACCCAGTTTCCATTATTTAGGTTAAACTTTAACTCCATTGATTATTTCATGACATGATTATGTGTGAAGAAATTTTTTAATATATTATGTGTTATTTCTACTTGTTTTATGTGGATTTACACCTGATACACATAACCAACTCATTTTGTTAACACTCACCCTTTATTTTAAACATACCTTTTAGATGATTCTTTTCAAAATTTAAAAGGAATGTTTTTTAAAACATATATAACATTAGTGGGTTTCACACTTTTATGATGAATTAATGACTTGATAATTCATTTAGAAATTTAAAATTTTATTTTCCAAGAAAATTGTTTCTTTTATAATTGTGTGGCTTTTTAAATAAATGACTTGAAAGAAAAGTGGTATTTCTCTCAAGTATTTAATAATGATTTTATTAGATATTTTTAATCTATGTAAACACTCTTTATTGGATGTTATTATTAATTGAGGTTGATATATTATGATACCATATACCATATTTAATTGAATTTTTTAGGAAGAGTTTGACTGTTGATGTGCTATTTAGATACCATTCATCATATTATACTAGATGATTTATGATTATGTTTATTATTTTGGGAAATTTATTAACGTTTCATAGGCTAGTTTCAATAATAATGTACATGATGATTATGTTTCACCCATTTCATATGTGGAATTAATTTGACTTAGTAATTGATGGGTGGGGATCTCTATATTCCCTCGATGCATCAGTAGGTTTTATGAGATAAACTAGATCGGGTTTTAGTTAAGTCCTTACCCATTTATATAGACTTCTTAGATGAGGTCTTGATGGTATGTTTTAGATGTCCCACATTATGAATTCCCTCATTATGATATTAATTATTGATAATTCATGTGATTATTCAACTATTATAATATCCATTGTTAAGTTTCATTGTTATGTGATTATTTATATGGTATTACTTGATTATATTGTATTCCTACCATATCATGAATAATATTTTGTTTTAATGGTATGTGTTTTTAATCATTCACCTTTCCTTATTATTTATGTTTATTTATGATATATTATGTTGTATGTTTACCTTTAATTATCATATGAGATCACCCCTTTCTTATTTTTATTTTTCCACAAGATTCCAAGATGTTTCTTACGATTAACATATAGGGATAATCTATAATAACAGGGGGATGTTTCTAATTTAGTTACTATGTTGTATTTCATTTAAAGTTGTAATGTAATACTTATGTTTTTATCTAGGTTTTCTAAATCTACTAAACTATTCAGTCCTTTGGGATGCTATTTATTATACTTAATGCCAATTTAACAAAGTAAGGGACCAACTTTGGCTACTGGGGTCTGGGTCCTTATACTTGTTATCAGAGAATGTTTAGTAGACACTTTGGAAACTAGATTTAGAAAAACATATATTAGGGAAATGTAACCCTATAATATATTTTGAGAATATTCCTAAAGTAACCATGATTATGATTTAGAGAGTAGTTATACATAAATTATCAATTTATGTCAAGTGTTTTACTAGTTTTAGATTATATATTATGTTTTATAATGAAATGATATAATCTAGTTTTTGCGATTGATTATAAATATTACATAGTGTAAGGAATGAAAATTGTATCAACACATGTAATCCATGCAGGTATTTAAATCACATGAAATATTATGATGATAGATCTAGAACTATTGTTAGAGTTGAAAAAATTATAACAGTACTAGAAAAAATAACTCAGGTTATGAGAAATGACCATACCCATATGGAGCAGCTTGATCCAAAACCCGGTGTAACAATGTTAGACTACTTCATGTGATAACAACCTCCATCATTAAATGAGACTAAAAACCCATTTGTAGCTGAGGAATAAATAAGTAACTTAGAGAAGGTATTTCTTACTTTGGGAAGTAAAAAAGGGATAAAGTTATCATGGTAGCTTATCATCTCATGGGAGATGTAGATATATGGTGGTTATTAATTCAAAACACAAAAAAGAGTAAAAAATTGAAAATATAGAATGAAATATTTTTAAGTATATTTTTTATGGAAAAGTATTTCCTTCACAAACAATGAGTGGATATGAAGAGACAATTCTTGAGTCTAAGATAGAAAGAGGATTAAAATATTTCCAAGTATGAATCCAAATTTACAAGGTTATCAAGGCATGTTGTATACTACATATGTAATTCAAGTAGTAAAATTGATTATTTATTCTATGGGCTTAGCACAATCCTTGGAAGGGAAAACATATCCCAAATATTATCATAATATAAGGATATAATATCTTATACTATCAAGACAGAGAGAAAATTATCTAAGTGTTATGGTTATGAAGGTAAACAAGATAATAAGAGGATGTAATACCAAAAATGGATAAAGAGACGGAAATAAAGAAATGTTTTTCCACATGTGATAATTGTGCAAGGAAACACCCTAGTACTTTCTTGGAGGAAATGTGATTTTGCTAAAAGTGTGGAGAGAAGGGACACCAAGATTGTGATTTAAAAGGAAAGAAAGAATCCATCCAATTCTACAACTGTAAGGAGATGAGGCTCTATGAAAATGAATGTCACATGAATGAATAGAATATAGATTAGAAGAAGCAAAGGGATCAAGGTCAAGCTTATGTGTTACTACAATAAAAGTATAATAATTAAAGTATTTTTGTTTTTGGATTTTAAAATTATTTTATAAAATTATTCTATAAATGATATTCTGATTATAATAATCATGAGATATATAAATATTATACTATGATATTTCTTCTTTATGGATTTAGAAGCTTGTGATGAATAAAATAGTAATAAAGAGAAGTGATTCTGTTGTAAGTTGATCTTTTTAAAAATAAATTATTTGAGAATGATAACCCTAAATATGTTCTTGATATTGAGATAATGGTAAATAGATATTTATGAGATAGTATTGGTGACCATGGAGGTAATTAGTTATTTTAAAGCTTATGTTATTATAGAATTATTAGATGTTTTGATTTAAGGAATATATTCAACAGCTTGAGATTTTACTTTTAGAAGAATGCAAGATTTATAAGGGTTTAAAAGAGATTAAGGTATTCATATATTTGGTATGCGATGATAAGAGATACATTATTTGGGGAAATATTATGTTACGTTGATTTTGGAGATTTAGTGATCTTCCTTCTAAATTTTTGGACATAAATTTGAAAAAATGATTATTGAATGAGTCTTAATGTATCTAATTATGGAATGGATTAAGTTTTAGTCGGATAAAGTATAATTTATCATATTATATAACGTTTTAAAACAATTTTTCTCTTGGTAAATATTTAAAGGCCAAAGTAATGACTTATGGATCGTTTGATAAAAGTTCCTTTGGAATAAAAATTCATCTTGAATATCCCTATTTTTGTTTAAGAAATAAAGTAAAGGTGGACCGAAGAACAACCAAATGGTGATTTTATTGTTATGAAATTGAAAGAAATAAAGTAAGTTTATTTTATCAAGTGACTATATATATAGTAAAATAATCCCTCAACTCTAGGAAAAGGATTTTGGAACAATAATGTTATTCCTTTAATTAACTTATTATGAATTTAATGGTATTTTAAATAATCACAATTTTATGATTTTGTGATGGTAGAATTTCTACAGACCATTTTTTCTATCACCATCCATAAAAACTTGATAATTATATTTATTTTCTACACCCATGTTTTTACTTCACACTAATATTCTCATATAGGGAAACCTAGTTTTACAGTGACCATCACATTGTCCTTTCCCTCTATTTAAGTGAAAGTTTTATTAAACCTATTGATGATGTGGGATTTACACAAGGGTATGTAAAAATAAAAACTCCATGATTACAAATCAAAATTTTAAATTGTGAGGATGAAATTTATTGAGGGAGGGGAGAATGTAACACCATAATATTTTACGGTATGCATATTCTTAAACAAATTAAATTTATTCAATAGCTTATGTTATAAGTAAAAATGAGCTTAAACAAACGATGATATACTATTAAATATTAAAGTGACCGTTGAAATTGTAATGCAACCATTAGGAATAGTAATCTGGCCAATAGAATAATAACTTCACATATGAGAGTATAAGTAATATTTATGTATCTCATAAATGAAAATATGATATATTTATATCATGAAATAAGTAAATAAATGTTTTAAAAATGATAAATTATGTGTTAGTATTTTTGTGAAATGTAAATGTTTATTTAAAATATTATAATAACCATAATTATTTAAAAAAAAATTTATTTTCATAAAATGGATTTATAAATTAATATTTTGTTTCATTATAATTATAATATAATTTTATGAGAACATAATTAATTTTTCAAGGTGTCATAAAATTAGTTATAATATTAAAGTATGTATTTGTAGAATAAATGAATATTTTTATTATAAATTAAATTTATCATATTTATAAAATTATTATTTTTAAATGGATTCTATATTTGAAATTTATATGTTAAAAAATTGTTAGGATGGATTTTTGGGATTTTTCAAAAATAGTTGATTTTTAGTGAATAGTGAAATACATTAATTTATGGTATAAGTAAATAAATGAATTAATTTGTAATGGATGATATATAGATGTGGTAATATCTCCTTATTTTGAACTCACATTCACCATTTATGGTTTTTACACATGTTAATCAACACTATTGATAATCTTGAGCCAAAATAATAAATAAGTGAATAAAATAATAAAAAATATCCCTGGCCTCCACTATAAATACCACCCCTTATCCTCACACATTATAAGCCTGTAATATTGTATAATTCTTCCCAATTACCTTCCAATATTCTTCTACAAATACAATACTTACTGGTCATACCAAAAGACAAACTCTAAGTGTCTTAAGGGGGTTCCCAAGAAGACAATATTTAAGAGGTAAAATCCTTATTCTTTCTCTTTTAGTTTCTATGATTTTCTTATTCTATTATCACCTACACATTAAAAGATATCATTATAAATAAAGTATAACATATATAATTTAATTTAATCATGTAAATTTAATATCCATTATCAACTCTCTTCTCTTATCCATTTATTTTTTTAAAATGAAAACATCGTCCGTGATGTGTCTATTCACCATCTTCATGGATGATGAGTTTTAATTTTCCATTATTGCATTCAATACTGGTCATAAAACCATTATTAGGGTCAAATAAGGTTTTAATATACATATTATAAGTTATATAAGGTTCTGGAACAAATATATAAACATAATATTAAATAAAATGACACAAGTTCTCGATGGTCGTAAAAACCAAAAAAATAAATTAAGACAATTTCATTAACATTTATCTAATGAATAATCCCCATAACTTACAAAAAAGTGATATATGAGATCATAAAAACATATGTAATTTCATTAATTATAAATTAATTAATTTCTAGAGAAGTAATTCCCAGTTTACAAGAACTCCCATATTATATACTCAAGGGAACTGACATATAACACCATGAAATGAATGCTCCTGGAATAACAAAATTAAACATTATAACTCATCAAAATGGCCATAAATGAAATTAATAAAACTATAATAAATAAAATATATGTTTAATAGGGTATGTATTAATTAATTAATTAATTTAATTTGATTATCTAGGACATTTATTACAAGTGAAAATAATTTCGTACATAAGGTAAGTGTTTCTCATCTCACTTTTATTTATGTGAGTTATCTATTATTAAAAACGTATTTCTTTTGTATTGTGTGTGTATAATACACTTTGATATATTATATCATGAATCTATTTATCTTCATGGTATTAAATGTTTCATTTTATGGTCATTAATTTTATTGGGCATATAGTTCGACTATTTACTAAGTGGTAAGTGACTTCTTAACCCAATTTTCATTCTTTGGATTAAACTTTTACTCCATTGATTATTTCATGACATGATTACGTGTATTTTTTTATTATCGTATTTAATATTTCCAATTTTTATATTGATTTAAAATGAATACAAATAACCAATTCATTTTTTTAATGCTCACACTTTATTTTAAAAATACTTTTTTAAATGTTTCTTTTCAGAATTTAAAAAGAATATTTTTTAACACTTATACAACATGAAGATATTTTCATCTTTTTATTATTACTTAATTCCTTGAGTATTCCTTTACATGTTTACAATTTCATTTTCAACGAAAATTATTTATTTTATAATTGCGTGTCATTTTAAATAAATGATTTCAAAGCAAAGTGGTATTTATCTAATGAATTTCACAGTAATTTTATTAGATCATTTTCATCTATGTAAACACCCTTTTTTGGATCCTATGATTAAGTTAGTTTGAAGTATTATTATGTCATATACCATATTTTCTTAAATTGTTTATTATTAGTTTGAA
Organism: Viscum album; assembly: GCA_963277665.1. Classification (NCBI taxonomy): domain Eukaryota; kingdom Viridiplantae; phylum Streptophyta; class Magnoliopsida; order Santalales; family Viscaceae; genus Viscum; species Viscum album. The sequence goes on from OY728166.1 coordinate 573,175,805, forward strand.
TTTGGATGTTATATTTTTGATACCATTCATCATATTACACTAGATTTTTTATAGAAATGTATTTTGTTTGGGGAATGTTATTAACATTTCTTATGCTTGTTTCAATATGAATTTATATGTTGATTATGTTTTAAAACTTTCATATGTGGAATTAATTGGACTTAGTATGCAATAGGAGGGGCCCTCTATAGCCCCTCTATGCATTAGTTGGTCTCGTGAGAGAAGCTATACTAGGTTTTGGATGAAGCCTTATCTATTTATGTATACTTATTGGTTGAGGCCTTCATGGTATGTTTTATATGTACCACATAATGAATTACCTCATTATATGATTATTTATTGATTATCTATCTAATTATTTATCTAGTAGAATATCTATGGTTAAGTTTCATTCTCATGTGATTATTTGTATGGAATTATTTTATCAGCTTTTATTCTTTCCATATTATTCTCAAAATTATGTTTTAATGGAATGTGTTTTTAGTCATTCACCTTTCCTAATTGTTTATTTTTATTTATTATTTCTTTCACTGTATGATTAACCTTATTAAGTATTTGAGATCACCCCTTTTTATGTTTTATTTCCCCCCAGGATGCCAAGATGTATATTATGATTGACATGTAGAGATAATATAGAAGAATAAGGGTGTTTCTAATGGAGTTATTATGTTATATTTCATTTCAAGTTGTAATGTAATTCTTATGTTTGTATCTAGTTTTTCCAAGGCTACAATACTATTCGTTTCTTTGGGATGAGATCGCTTTTACTTTATACCAATATAATAAATTAAGGAAACAGATCTTGGATACTAGGGTTGATATGTTTACATATATTTTATACATTATTTTTTTTAATTTTTTTTAATAAAATATATTCTATGATGTTTTGAAATTAACACCACTTTTTTTGGATTTGAAAATATTTCCCAATTTGGGAAAATTATGAATTTATTCTATTAAAAAATTTTAGAAATACAATAAATGATCGTTTCTTAAATATAATTTGATTTTTTATGTAAAATAACAACCCCTAGATCATTATAATGACGGTAAAATTAGTGCACTATAATAGGAAAATGTAAATGAGCCGAGAAACACATAATGTTATCGGATCAAGAAATTATTTGTGTCATTACCACATCAATAAGACTCAAAAATTCACTATCTATATCACCAATCTAAGATATAGTGTTTGAATTCAAATTTTATATTCACTAAACCCCACTATATTGTAAATAGGAATTTTTAGAAATCATAGCACAACCTAGTTTCCATCCGTGGTTATCTAAAGAATATCCTCCTTGATTACTCATTATTTTTATTAAATTTTTATGTTTTTGGTATTTTTAATAATTAAAAATAAGGTAAATGTTCAAGGGTTTATAATTTGGTGTGAGTACAAGAAAAAAATATGAAAAGTTTGATGAAAATTTATTTAATACGTGGAAAAAATAAAACACACCCTAAATTTAACCAAAATTTTCTTTCATATCCTCGCTTATAATGTTTTCCAAACTCTAACTCATTGTGTCAGTCGAATAATAAGAACACACACACACTATTGAAAATGTGCAAATTATCATTACACTAAGGAAATCTTGAGTACTTTGTCCACCACTATCTACAAGAACAGTGAGAGGGAAAATACCTCAATCGAGAGTGCATCCATAACTACCTCTACAAAATACCATTACTATTATTCAGATAATTATTGAATTTTTTTTGATAATACATAGTCTAGTAATTGGTTTAGGGGGTTTAAGGAGAATTTTTAGTATTTTTGGAAGTTTTTTGAGCTTTACATGATTGGTGCACCATGAGGGAAAACTGTATAGTTTGGATCAGAAAACCGTGTTCCCTATGTGGTGGTTATAGTGGTTAGAACAAGGATGGATCATGGTTAGTGTAAACCATATTCCTCCCCACAAATATAAGTGTCCTTTGGAAGTAGGGGTTTGGATGGTTAGTGTATGTTTAGTCTAACAATGTGGGCAAACCAAGCATCCTTTTTAGAATCCCAGTGAGGGCGCATGATTAGGCACATGTTCATCACCAATCTCATGGAATAACCTAGTAAACTATGAAAATTGGTATTTAATTTCCTTGAAAATTATAATGAAAATCTATAAACCAACATTATAACTTCTAAACTCATACCATTTGACCCTAATCCAATCCTTTATCTTTTGAATGCCCTCAAGACATGAATTGGATCCTCTAACCTATTCTTCTAAGATCGATGAACTAGTATATGTGTTCGATATATCTCTAGTATATTATTTATCATTGATTTTTAATTTACCTTTACTAAATTAAATCATCCTTTTAGATTGGTGAATCCTCATGTTATTGAAACATTAGATCTTGGATTTGATGGGTTGTAATTCTAGGGATTTCTCTTTAATCTTCCCTACCTTTGATTATTTAAAAGAGGTTCCAATTTTAGGTGATTGATTACTTGTTTCTTGATCATGTGAATAAATATAGGTGGGTATATAAGTATGTTACCTACAATTTAATCATTTATTTATTAATTTAATTTAATTAAAATCTATTTTAAATTGTTTTCTAAACCTTGAATTGTATTGATTGATTTCAAAGGCATGATATTTTTTAATTAAAACCAATTTTAGAAGGCTTAAGAAATAAATTGTTATTTTTTCAAAAATATGCATTAAAATGATTTGATGATGATTCTTTGAGAAAATGAATTTAAATGAAATATGGTTTTTAAATGCATTAATTTGAAGAGAATCCATGATTTGGTTTTGAAATTGAAATGGAATTTTGAAACATGATAATAGAAAATCAATCTAGAGACCATGATTAGAATTGAAATGAATACCATGGTTGGTTAGTTGATTTATTGATTGAATCACATATAAGAATAATTATTTAAAAAGAGTATAGGATAATAATTCTTAGACTCTAACTTCTCACCATTAGATTTGTTGATCAAAACTATGACTAAACCTAGTTTAGAATGATTTTTCCCGATAGGGTGTTGATTGATATTCCTGATGGGATGAGCCTTAGGTACGTGCACATAAACCTTGATATATGATTATTTACTAAGTAGTGTGAGGATACTATTTCCAGAAAATAAATTATCTCAGTGATTATAAAAACGTTTCTTGGTTTTTACATGTTTATTACATGCTAGTGATTAGATATCTTTTTTATTAATGCCCTTATATTTTTTTTATTTAATCATATTTTGATATACCTTTCATATATTATTGATTTTAAAGATTATTTTTATTAATAATGTGAATTATTCTCGATTACTTTTATTTATTTAATTTGAAACATAAAATGGATTATCTATATTAGAATTTCTTAAGGAACACTTGGTGGGATCCTACTTGAAAAATATTGATCACAACCAAATTTTGACTTTGAGAATTTGTAGATATTATTATTCCAAGTATATGAAAAGGGAAATAACCACTTTAAGGTTGATTATGTGCTTGATGATCAACCTTAGGGAGATGGTGCGGACTGGTGGACCTGCGGCCCACACATTGCATGGAGATTATAAGTTTAGTTTTGATGGATGGTGTGTTGTATTTCAGATTATGTTTTACTTTGGGATGTTTATCTATGTCATTGTGGTACTTTTATCGTTGAGGAGTGTTTTTCATACTAACCATTTATTGTTTTATGTTTCACTGTTTTTTATTGATGGGTTTTAATTGTAGAAAAACTATTACCTTTTGACATTTGAAATAATGGTAGGCGATATTTGTCGTTATGTGGGTAATAGAAATGCCCTTTAGGATATATTAGGAATGAATCAGTTATCAGTGTACTAGGATATTCATTTTTATTATTTATAGACTCAATAGACCAAAAATATGAATCCAAACACCACTTAATATACTGATTCCACTATATATCATCAATTTGAGTAGAGGAAGAGAAAATAGATTAATAGTGTGAAAGGAAATGAGAGAAAGAGAAGTGTGAATTCCTATCACCTACCATATATTTTCTTTCACCAAAACCCTATAATATTAAAAGAAATAATTCAATTTAAAAATTGTGCAAACTCTAGAATAATTTGGTTTCATTTAGGCGGTGATCCTTGGGGAAAGCCTCTCACCATAGTGAAATCATGAGATATCATAGTAGAAAAGTGAGAGAGAAGGAATATGAAACAATACAATGAGAATAAATGAAACATATAGTATTATAATAAAACTTAAAAAAATACTAAACTACTCAACAAAAAGTTAAAACCTTAAAACTAAACATGGAAATTGTTTAAATAATAAATAATAAGATTTGACGTGAATTGAATGCAATATAAGTGGGTTTTTATGAGATAAATATTTCTTCAATGTTGATATATTTATGATTCTTACCATATTGGAAATTACCCCATTTTACTTATTTGATGCATTTTCATGGCTAAATAATAGGTGGGATGGCCGTTTCATTGTAACTTTATTTTAAGAAGTAGTTAAATTGAGAATATTATCAATTTATGTCTATGAATACATGAAACCATATGTATCTTTGATGGTATCAATGAATGTAGTGGAGTCTTGGAAGATTGTACCATAACAATTATGATAATGATGAATAGTGTTATGATAATATGAAATGATTATGAGAAGTAAAACTCTTTTAAAGTATTTATATGAAGCTTATATTCCAATCAAGATAATATCAAAAATGTCCAAATTTATTTGATGTGGCCTTTGAAAAGTTGAATTTATTATTACACAGCTTCTGGCTAGTCCATGAGAATTTATATTTCTTAGTTGAAATTTATGGGTTTTGATTTCATGGATCACTTGTCATTGCTAGTTAATTCTTATATAGCACTTCGCTATAGGAATTTTTTTTGTAAATTTCTAGATGTAGGGTTAATCACATGAATCTAATCAGTCATGATTTTTATTCGTACCTTATGAAAATAGCTCTTTTTTAATCTTATATAGAATCCCATAAGTCTAGTTTATTCACAAAATTCATTATAATATTAACCTATTTTCATTGAAAAACAAATAAAATGGATTTTAGGTTTTTAAAATTAAATATTAAAACATTGAATAATTATTTAAATAAATGTAAAATTTAAGCTGGTTTTATATTAAACTCATTATTTACTAAATAAAAAAATAATATTTTATAATATTCTATTATTATATTTATATTAATTATACTAAAATGTATACTAAAAATTGGGAAAAATATAAACAAATCACACCCTAAACTTGAATTATTTCTCATCCTTAAGGGATGTTTCTCAATAATTTTTTTTATGATTTCATTTCTTCCCTTTGTTCAATCCTTCTTCAATTAATGTCAATAATTTAATATTTAACTAAATTTAAATATTAACAAGTAATAAAATATTCAATTCTATTTTATTCAAGCTTCTCATCCAACTTAGAAATTTAATAAACACTAATTTATCACTATGAAATTAGATTAAATAAATTCATTTTCCTATTATTCATTCAAGTTCTGTATGAAACTTCCCTTAGGTATCACTAAAAAACCATGAACTTATTCACACTTTTATTTTATGAAATTCATTTTCATAACACTTTTCAATTTTTTATTTTGTTTTTTTTTCATACACTCATAGACATTGTGATTTTATAAATTTTGAGAGAATTACATGCAGATCCCAACAAATAAAAATATTCTAATTCAAATGAATTTATGATTTTGGTTGTTTATTGACGAATCTATGAATTAACAACTTTTCTTAACAAGTGTTTCACTAAAATTCAATTTACTTGATTTAATTTATGAATGATAATTTTTCCCATTTTAAAATATTTTTTCAATAAATATTCATTAACTAATTTTTAAACCAGGATATTCATTTTTAAAATTATAATCACATATCTAAGTAAATTTAAGAACATGATATATAAAAGTGAGAATATAAATTCCAAACCATATATTGAAATGATAAAAAAAGAAAAAGCACACATAAAATCTTATATGGGTTGGAACACACTTGAAATTTACTACCCTCTTCAAATCAAATAAACATAGAATATATGTAAATGAAAAACTATTTTATAGAGAGATAAAACCATGTTGTTAACTATAGAATCTAGAGTTAATCTATTTACATTTTATTCACTAAAATATATAAAAAATGAAATACTTGAGAATTTTTTATTCAAAGAAAAAGTAAAATGATAAAAAGGGTGAGAAAAGAGTCTTGGTTTAACCCCTAAGAGTATACTAGGTTTATATTTTCTCTAGTTAGGTAGTTAAAAATTATTATTATATATCAAAAGGTTTAGGGGGTTTGTGTGATAGGAACCAAAAAAAAAATTATTCACCTATATGTATTTGAGTAGACACTAGGATTGGGAAACACTAGAAGATATTATAAGTATCCTAACCCCAATAATGAGATGAGAGAGAGAGAGAGAAAAGTGAGAGTATATTGGGGGAGGGAAGATAATTTAGGGGCACTCATTACTATTATAAGTGATTTCCTAATTCTATAGGGATTATAGTTTATGATGAGGAGGTAACCACATCACTACATTCACGTTAGATTATTTTTTTTATAATCACCACATCTTGTATGCTCTTTTCTTAAACATATCAAGTCATTATCTCATCAATGGTGGGATATTGTTTTTATTTTTTCACTCTCTAAGGCTATACATGGATCATACAATCTTGGAACTTAAAAAATAATATATCTATAATGAGTTTCAAGTAACGAAATATCAATGGGAATAAAAAAATATAAATTGAACTCCATTTATTTGCTTGGTCTGAAGCTCTTTCTTTTCTTGAACCACCACTTGAAGGAATCATTAATATTATAGAAGATAAGGGTTTATAAGTGTATATTTAATCTCCATGATATATTCGTAAAAGTCGAGATGAAAGAGAGACTCTTATTATGACTTAGACGCATCATGATAGAACTTAGAGAAGTAGTGGGGGAACTTAGTTAGCTCCATATATAAGGATTATAAATCTTGTTTTTAAGGTCCTCTTTTAGGTCTTTTATGATCACCTTGAAATCTTACTCTTTATAACTCAAAATTCATACTCACATCACCTAAATATAAAATAAAAGAATAGTTTATTCAATAATATTGGATGAGGAAAATAGTGATTTCATTATTTTTTTAAATTTACTATAAAGTAAAAAAATATTTATGATTTTAAAAGAAAATAAAATCAATAATTCATCTCCAAAATAATTATTCTAAAATGTTTTATGTATTATTATAGGGTTTTATAAAATAGAAAATTTTAAAAATTCTACTGTATCCTAGTGTCTTACCAAGGTCATCATATGAAGAGCCTAACCCATTAATTACTATTTTTATTCTAGTTTAATATTTTTTATATTTTTATTATTTAAAAATAAGTAAAATGATAGGGGTTTTCTTTACAGTGTGAGTGTATGAAAAATATAAATAAAAATACATTTGAAAATAGAATGAAAGAAAGGAATAAAATAAAGGCATTTTGGATTTATCATACATGTTTGTGTATAGTATCACTAATACTTTTTCCTTATTATAACTCACTGTGTATATCCCATTAGATATATAAAACCTCATTATAGAAAATTTGTGAATGAACATTTCACTGAGGAACCTCCTAAGTACCCCACCCACAATTTTCTCTAAGAATAATTAGAGTGAAAATGCCTCAATTGACAATGCATCCATTATTGAATTAATAAAACATGAACATGAATGCACTAACCACTCAAGAAAATTAATCCACCATATATTATTTACTCATGCATAGGGAAAGGAAATAAATTTACTATGTGGAAGGAATTGGGAAAAAAAGAAATGTGAAGTCCTATCACCCACCTCATATTGTTGGTCACAAAAATTCTCTAAGATTAACACAAGGAATTAAAATGGAAAAGTTTATAGGCTCTAGAATCATTTTATTTTATCTAGGAGGTGTTACTCAAGTTATCTTTTCAACATAGTGAGATTTTGAGATATTATAGTAGAAAAGTGAGAGAGTTTGAATCATGAACACTAAAATCAGAATACAAGAAACATGAAGTAATATATTAAATTTTTTTAAAAATATACATGATATATCAATTTTAAAATAGATGAACCCTAAAAATGGAGATGAGTACTATTTAAATTGGAAATATTAAACTTTGATGTGCATAAAACACATTATACATGTATTTTTTTGAGAACATGATTAATTATATATATACACAACCCCAATTCTTAAAACCTAAAAAATTATTCCATGTGACTTTGTTGATATTTTTTCATATATTGGAAGCAAGTGGGAAAGAAGTTAGAATAAGATTATTCTCCACGTATGTCCTTGCATGAATACAACCAAATATAGATTTTTTTGGAAATAATTATTGTAATAGAGTCCTATAATTTTGAGTGTGAATAATAAGTATGATAAAAAATAGTGGTGTGATCCTAGAAGATAATTGCAACTAGTGATATACCTTTTAAATATTCATACATTGATTCTATTTTGAATGATTTATTCTCAAAAGGTTTGAAATTAATATGAAAAAACCTTTTAAATTTTAATTTTATTCTTAATATATTATTAAAAGTATTTGGGAATTGATATTATGTAAAAATAATATATGGGAGTTTGTATAATGTGGAACTTATCACGTATGGGTAATTTCTATATAGAAATTCCACACATGAAATAATCTTAAGAATCAATTTAGCTATGATATTAATTACTCACTAATAGTTAGTTGGTATTATTATTTATACATAATGTCATTAAATCTATTTTAATCTCATAGAGATGCCCATAAATCTTGCTTAATCACATAAAGGCCTCATTTCATCATAAAATTAATATTTTTTAAAGAAAAAAGAAAAGAAAAGAAAATATAATGATTTAATATTAAAAATTAAATTGAATAATAATTATTTAATAAAATTAATAATTTAAGTTGGTTTTAAATTAATCTAATTATTTAATTTATAAAATAAAAACTCATCTATTTATAATATCCTGTTAATATATTTGTGTTAATCATTCTAAAATATATTCTATGAATAAGGAAAAATATATAATAATCAAGTGCTATAAGTTATCATGGAATGAGATCATAGAAGTGAAATAATAAAATGAAACCCTATGGACTAGAGGGATCATAATCTACATGGTTTGAATTAAGGATACTCCATAACACTGACACCCATAAAGAAAAAAATAGAGGATAAATAACCAATTTAATGAATAAGACACTACCCTTTAAGAGGTATTTTGGATGATATTTTTATTATTTTAGTTTTATGAGTCAAGATCATATTTCCTCAGGTTTGTTTACCTTTACATAGAAGTATAACAAAAAATTTCTAATTGATACAGTAGGGTATGTTTTTTATGATCAATTCTATACATTATTATCGATTCTATACATTATTATCAAATTCTCTCTACTAATCCTGGTTTACAGTGAGCAAATCACTTGATTGTATGAAATTTTCAATAGTTTTTTGTTTCTAGAAAATCATGGAAGATAACCTAAGTCAAAAAATAACAGGTATCCATTTTTAACACTTTATTAATAAAAATGAACAAATGACCTTGCAGGTGAATATACAAAAAAATTATCAAAGAATTTGCTAATGTGTTTGAAAATCTAAAAAAAAGAAGAGTATTTAAAGAACATGTTATGTGGAGGATTTTGTTTTCTATTTGGAAGGATTGGATATATAATTTTCAACCAATATAAGTCACTATTTAGGGTGAAATTTAAAGTAACATTCTATAACACTTCTTTTCCAACTTCAAGAAGTACTACCTATAGGAAGGGGATTTATGAAATAAGGAAGTTCATGAGAGAAATATTATATGGATATTGGGAAAGGATAAAAAATTTATGTTAAATATTTCCACATAAAGTTATTAAATAGAACTATTTTCTACTCTTCTTTTATCAAGCCCTTCTAGAAATTTATAAAAATTGTGTAAATATATAATTTGTAGGTGAATTGATTGAAAAATAACCTATATAAGGAAATGGAATCACAGATAATATATTACAAACCTTATAATATTTTAATAGACAAGGTACAACAAAACTTGGAGTATATAAAAAAAGTTAACCGAGTATCCATTACTTTATTTAAAACTTGATGAACTAACCACCTTGGTTTTCTTGATGGCACTAAATAAATTGATAGATTAACTAACTATAATGAAGGTATATGAGATTTGTTATTTTCAAGACCATTTCATTAACCAATGTGGTTTGGTTCAAGAAATTTTGATTTATGATTATAATTATCAGAATAGAAAATTTCAACAATAAACGAATAACAAAGTATAAAGATAGATATATCAAGTGAAATATGGATTTAGGAATCAATATAATCATCTAAACCCCACCTTTATAATATGGTTTTAATAAATGATATATAGAAATTTATATCCACTTCCATTTTATAAAATGAAACCATCTCCGTAGCCTTTAATATATTCAAAACCACAAATTTTGACCTAATAAAGCTATAAAGTTGAATAATTTAAAAATTATTTGAATGAAATAAAAAATTAAATGGTTAGTATTGTGTTATACTTAGGGAAAATCATGAAAATAATACTATGATATTTATAATTTAATCCATTACCAGTATGATTGGGAATGTGTGCGTGGTAAAAATGACAAGTGGATACTAAATTCACACCATATCAGAATATAATATATAAAAATATAAAACAATCACTAAAAAATAATATTGAAAAAAATAGAATAAATATGGAAGAATATTAAAGACACAATCTAAAAAACAGTTTGAAGAGAAGGATCTTCCAATACATTTTCCTTCTTATTGTCCCATAGTAAGATAAAAACATTGTTCTAGAGATGGGGGAATCTACCTTTCAAAATTATTTAAACAATTAAATATTAATATTAATTTGGAGTATATTTTTACTTGAATAAGAAACTGAATAAATTTTGCACAATATAAACTATACAAGTGTAGAATAGTTGTGATCAGAATAAAATGCATGAAAAAAATAAAAGATATAAACACCACATTTTTACAGTAGTTCATATTAGATTAATCCTATATATACTTTTAAATCCCCTCTAAATAAACAAGAGGAATGAATTTCACTAATTAAAATACCTAAATTTTGTAAGGAGTGGAAAACTTGTACATACAAAACATTTTTATCACCGGAATACACAACCCAACCTTTCTAAACCACCTTTCTATGGAATAAAGAATTACCAAAAGACTGAATTTTATTTTATTGTCACAAACCAAGGACATAATTTTTTTTTGATGTATAACCAAAAATAAACATTATTTTTTCCGACAAAAGAATAAACTAATGAATAAAATAAAAACGTATAATAAAAAGATACAATGAATAAGACTATAAATAAATATAGAATAGAAGATTAAATTATGATATTTCTTCAATCCATTTTGTAAAAAATCAATGTTAAAGTTACTATATGATCATATTAAAGAAAAAAAATCATATAATAGATTTAAAACTTCAAAAGTTTTATATAAATGTTGAGCGTGTTACATTTTCAAAAGATTTGTGTCGATAATTTTAGATAAGTTCTTACAATATCATTCTATTGGATAATCCTTTTTTATTAAAACAAAGAGCTTATTTACATGGATTTTTCTTGATAAATAATCATATTAATCTACAAGTTATAAATAATAATAAAAAATAATATTATCATTTACCCATTCATGACAAAATACCACATGAATCCTTTATTAAAAAAATTCAAAAACACTATGGATTAATCTTTTAGGACATATATATATTTTATAATTTAATAAAACTAATAGTACAAATCATATAAAAATACATTGAATCAAAATATCAAAATAATAAAAAAATAGAGTATCAAGATCCATTTAATATGAGAAATTAATTTTTCATATGACTTTAGTTATAGATTGTATGACTTTCATTAATTTCAGAAGTTTTTCATAAGGCTTCATAAATCATTTTGTATGGCTTTCATATAAAATGTTTGAAATTTTAAAAAAATTCATAGGAATTGAATATTTCCATATGAATTTAAAATAGATTTTTTATACATTTAATCTCTTCATATAACAATAAAACAATTTTCTTGTGACTTCTAAATTTTCTTATGACTTCAATTTTTTTTTGCATGACTAAAAAATATTATAATAAAAAATCAAATTCTAAAAAATATACAAAAACAAAGTTACTATATATATATTTTTAAAAACATTATAAAAATAAAATGTATTAAATAATATACATAATTTTATTTAATAAAGTTGTGACAAATTATAAGTATCCAATTTAAACTTGTGAGGTATTTTTTAATAACGTGCCTAGTGATGTATTTTTTTTATTCAAAGAAAAAAAGCTGAAAAAAATATTCTGAAGAATAATAAATGGAATATTAATAAAACATAACTATAATAATCTCAACCTTTTTAGAAATTACAATACCAAGCAATAAAAACTAATTTTTTTAGAAATTATAAAAAACATCTCCCCCATATTAAAATTTATCAAAAATATAAAAATAAATACAATTTATGAAGGAACTCTCTTGGGTTTTTAATATAACAATTTATCATGTTGAATTAAGTATATATAGAATAATCATTATCATACTAAAATAATGTATAAAAATGGCAAATAATTATAGCTACCCTAAAGTAATGAATATATAAAAAATCACAAAACTGTATATTATATGAAGAAAACAGTAGAGTTATTCAATTCATTCATGTTACAAATTATCTTTTTATGGAAAAATGAAATAAGTTTCAATACATAAAATCGATTCCTTAATATATATTAAAAAATTTTGTAATTTTTGTTTCACATGAAAATATTAATCATCATTTAAAAAATCATCAATTAAATATATATATATATATTCATTATAAAAAGTTTTTATTTTATTTTCTCAAACATAATAACATCCATAGGTTTAGTGAATATATCAAAAATTTTATTTTCAGTTGAAGTAAATTTTTAAACAATATCTCCTTTATTATAATAATATCATAGAGAATGATATCTAACATCTATATGTTTTTATAGAATATTTTAATGGATTTTTTGAAATATAAATTGCACTAGAACTATCATAGAAAATAGATTTTTTTTCAAAAAAAAACATTAAAATCATAGAGGTTTTTATTATCTAAATAATATAAACACAACTATAAGAGATGAATATATATATTCATACTCAACCATTGATAATGTCACTGAAAATTTCCTTCTATAAAAACTTATAATTTATCTTTTATTGAGAAATTGATACATAAATAATGTGATTTTTCTCTCTATCTTAAAACCCATTGAATTAGAATTAGAATAATATAACAAGAAAAAATAGATCTTGTTATAATAAAATAAATTAGAATTAATAGTAAATTTAGTGTATCTTATGATTCTTTAAACAAACTTAAGATGAATTTCCATAGGATTAAACTGGAATATAGCACACAAACACACTAAAAACATTATGTGAGGTCTATATGCATTCTAGGAAATAAAATTACTTATCCTACCTCTAAAATGTTTAACATCAACAAATTTTACAAAATATTCTAAATCCAACTTAGTGTTAGTAGTCATAGGTCCTTTAAATGTTTTACACGAATGAAGGAAAAAAGTTTTCAAATGTTCTTTAAAAGATTTAGATTGGTTTAAAAATATTCCATATTTTATTTAAGTGATTTTAAGACTAAGAAAAATTTTCAATTGAACTATCAAACTCATATAAAATTCACAAGTCGTCAACTTAGAAAATTAATTAATAATTAAATAATTTTTATATCCTAACCCGATATCATCAACATATATTTTTACAATTGAAATATCAATTGAAATTTTATTAATGAACATGGAAGGATCAACCATTTTTTTCTTTAAAATAAAATTTCAACAAAGAAACTTTGTCTATCACACCAATATCAATGATATTTATTTATACTATAAAAATATTTACAGAAATTTAAAAACATGATTTGGAAACTTCTCATGCTAAAAAACTAGGGGTATATTTATATTCACCTCTTAAGAAATTAATCTGTTTTAAAAAATCATTTTTGACATCCATTTTTAAAAATTTAAAATTTTTAAAATAAGGAAATTACAACAAAATTATAATAACTTCTATCCTAGTAGCATTAGAAAAATAATATTTAAAATTAATTCCTTTTTCTGAAGAATAAAATTAGTTAATGAATCTATAATTTTTTTAATTTTGGGTTGAATACACTTTTTATTATGAAATAAAAGACCTCTTTTTATATGGGTAGAGGGAAACTCATTACAGAGGTTTTAGTCCCAAGGCTAAGTGTCTAATGAACATGGATTGAAGTCCTAGAGCAACGTTATGCTTGAATCATCCTACTTGTATCCCTATGACTGCATCACCACCTGCCTACAATGCCTACATCACTACCTACCAGCATCATGCCTCCATCCTAACCTGCATCATAAATCTACATGGGTATTTCTAGGATTTTAAACTTGATCTTTTGGATGCAGATTATGGGGTTTTACATGCAGTCTCCACCCCAACTACAAGTCTATCATTTTTATCTATTCTTGTCACGCCCCATCCCCGGACTTCCCTGAAGCCGTTTTAGAGTTGGAACAAAACATGGTGTGTAAAATGCTTTGTTAAAAGAAGATCTGAAATCAAACACACATGTTCCACTAGAGAGGAAAATTTTGGTTTAGGTCCTAGAGAATCAAATATAGTTATTATATTTCTTTTAAAAATTGAAGAAAAAGTACATCCACAAATATGCCACCAAACAAAGTGACTTAAATCTACTAAAACTGTAAAATAAAATAGATTGAAAACATAGGGCGAGCATATGAGTGCCCCGTAAGGGGTTTTAAAAATAACATAATATACCCGTTAAAACTTTTGGAAACATTCTTTTAAAATTTCCCATAATATATTTTCTTAAGGAATACTCAAACACATGTATCATATCATAACATTTAGTCTAAGAATTATAAGGTAACATTTCATAGAGTGCTGACAGAGTTATAAAGAAGAATAATTTAATTATAAACATGATCATTAAGAAATAATAAGTAAAAGATATTCTAAATAAGTATGGAATGTGAATTTTCAAGTGAAAAATTAAAATCTACTAGTAATATATGATTAGAGTTGCGCATAATAATAACTTCAATTTCATTCATTACTAACTGTAATCCATAACTGCTAATAAATTCTCTCAGTGCTGAATAAATGTCATGCCAAAAGCATTTACTTCTTCTGATACTCATAAGTACCAGCTCCTAACCATTGATATTCTACTATTCGAATATCCACTTGGTTAATTAATTATCATAAACATAATGGGGGAAATGTATAATGTGGGACTGGGTCAAGTCCTCGGCCGCAACATCTAATGATTAAGTCCTCGGCCAAAATCCATAAATCATAATGGGGAATGACCTTGACCAATTCTAGATATAGTTGTCTTATTGACCCACTGACGCATCGAGGGGATATAGCGGGCCCCACCCGTCACATAAAAAGTCCAATTCATTTCTCATATTCTAAGTAGGGTCGTATGTTCAGTGTGTTCCATACCATTTTGAACAGTTAATTTCTCATTTCATATTATTCAAAGTGTCCCATACCACCTTGAATAATTTAATTCATAATTCCATAAAAGTTCATAAGAGTTTTAGTTACATTCTTTAGAATTTACATATATTTAGTGAATCAGAAATATAAGTGTTAATTATAAAACTATCAATATCATGACTATGTCATTGAATGGTAAGTATGATAAGTAGATCATGACATATGTTTTGACAACTAATGTACTAAAATAAATACAAGTTTTTTCAAATATAATGATATACTTAAATTCTAAAACCTTATTAATCAAATACATATTGTAATTTTATTAGGATGCATAATTAATTAAAATATAAACCAAATATTTTATGCGGGGTATTAAACTCAGAGATTCACAAACTTTTATTACTGATATGATTTTGTATAACACATCAAAAGGTTATACATAATGTTAAAAGTGGAAAGCATGAAACTCCACCATAACTAATACAATTTAATATATATGAAAATAAGTGATTTAAACATATGTATGTAATAGTAGCAAACCCAAAATATTAAACTCATGAATTCTCTATAAATACTAATGCATCAGAAGTATAATATTTGGATTATCCAAAATTAGGGTTTAGTATTGTGTAAATCTATTTGAACACAAGGGTCTATAGAAAGAGATGTATATAAAAACCACTCATACTTAGAAAACCATATGTTTTATTCTTTCTTATAAATCCTTCGAAAATTAAGGATAAAAGTTTATAAGTACACACATATATTCAAAAAACTAAAAATACATTATGTATTAAAGGGTTTAAACCAAAATTCTAATGACACCCTTATAAATTAAATATATTGGATACATCAATTAACCAGTGTCCCTGAATTATAAATCATAATGTAAAGTTTAAAAGGTTTATTTATTATCCAAACTTATAAATATATATATATATTTTTATGTAAAAATATTTAACTTACATGTATAACTATGTATACATAAGGGTCTTACACTAAAATTAATTGACACTTTCATGTTTATGAAAAACATAAATTAATCATTTAAGTTCAATGTTGAATGTATTAAAACTGGTCCAATAGTTGAGTTAAATAAACCATATAATTATATATGACCATGTATGTGTATAACAAGGATTCCTAAATCAATGTTTAATGGAAAATGCATGCTTTTAACCAATTAGGAATATTAGTTAATAAATGGTGTATAAAATGAAAATCATTCCATTAATTATAGAAGTTTTTTACGAAATACATTCATACATTTCTTATAAAACCATTTATACAAGTTTTCCTATATATAATTATATATACTTATACACATATAGAACATGGACATCATACACACCCTTGCATGTTAAGGGGTTAAGATCATCATGTAGGGTAAAAGTCTCACCATTAGAAAGAAATGGGTACGTCACACTCTTAACCATATATACATATATACAAATAACCATATATATAAAAAGTACATAAATAATTTTTTCATGTGTAATATAATCCCCCATGTTCATTATACTTCTTAACCTCGAAATCCAGAAGACCTAGAGTCAGGCATAAGAGAAAATTTTATCTAAACTGTAAGGTTATATATATATTTATATGAGTATACTTATATGTTTATATACCTTCAATGTAACAAAACAAGACAACGTATTACCTCACCTATTTTAAGGAGTAAGAGAGACTCAGGAATTCGTCGAAGGAGACTTGCTGGAATCTTAGGAGGAGGAACAAGTGAGGGTTCTTAGGATGCAACAGAATGATTATAAAATATAACATGCATAAAATATAAAGAATATTTTAATGCTACTATTAGAAAACTGAGGCCTAATCTGTCTATTAAATGACTGAGGGTGATTTGGTCTTGTAGAAAATGAGAGTAAAGAGACCTCAGATGGCGATGGGAGGAGTCACAGGTATGGAAAGAAAAGAAAAACGTAGTGGAATACCATTGGTGTGACACATGCAGGAGAAGGAAGAAGACACAACGAGTGAGGTAAAAATGGAAAATAAATAGATGGATGAGATCATAGGGAAAGTAGATCAGATAACCACAGGTGATGTAGCATTTTAAAAAGAGTTGGATGGTCGTGATTAAATCTGCGATAGATCGGATGACACAGATTCGACGCGGTGATTTAAAAGACTCAGACGACCGATATTAGATCTGTCAGGATCATACGGTGCTCAAAAAAATGTAGAGGATATCTGCAGCTACTCAGGTTCGATAGCCGGAGTGATCCAATGGTTTAGTTCAGGCACGACATGATCCAATGGTTCAGATCATGCGTAGCATGATCCAACGACCTAGATTCAATCTTGGCCGATTTTCATTGTCCCACATCAAAACAGAGGGTGCCTCCATATCTTCTTTATAAGGCCAAGACTCTGAGAATGTGCTCAAAAAACTCCCTCCTCCTTGGCACCACTCTATACCAGGTTCTGTGGGCATGCTCTATGCCCACCCCTACCGTCATGCCGCCCCGTGTGGTGGCACGCTCTAGTTCCCTTGTGTGTGCCTCAAGTGTGCGCACACACACCCACTATCTGGCCTATACTGAGGCTAAATTATAGGCTCTACCACCTAGCATGTGCTATGTCACTCGGCCTGACTAGAGGGATGGACCTTGTGGGTACATTTTTTGTTAAATATAATACCATGTTTTCATACACATATATAAGTGTTTTTCAAACCAATATTTCCCCTAGTTTTATAAACACTAATGTTTTAAAACACAAATTTATAAATTAAAATTTAATACAACATAATGAAAACTTTACACTAGTATTGTAAAAATAAAATACCTAGTCTAGTTAAAACCTTATTTGACCATTAATAATGAAAACATTTACAAGAAATTTGAAATAATTAAAAGGTGTTTGAAATCCTTACCTCAATTTAAAATCACACTAAGTGTATCTCAAAACTATAATTTAAATATATAACTTAAATATTTTAGAAGACTAATTTAAGACTAAATTATACTTAGATAGTTTAATTTAATCCACCAGAAAGACCAATGATTAAAATTATATCCATTATAACTAAACGGTCTCCTAAGGGAAACAGTCTAATTGAGACCCTTATAAAACCATGCAATAAGGTATTTACAAAATCAATACGGCTTGATGAAGATAGTTCTTATAATCTCATTGATGGTTAGTATAACTACTGTGATTCTGGCTATAATGTTTTTCATTATGACCGACCCAAAGGATCTTCGCTACCTACTGGGTCAAGTTGTTGTGTTAGGTGGCCTTCTTATGGCTTTGATAGGGCTTTTAGCAGGTATTTTTGGTTAGTATGGTTTCTCTTTGGTCTTTCTATAATGTGAACTCTTCAGTGTTTAATTAAAAAATTCCTTCTGTTTATTTCATACGTTTTTTTCATATAGCGTAAAAATTATATATAAGTAAACCATAATAATATTATTACATGTCAAATATGTTTTGGGGCGTCACAATATTACTAGATTCTTCTATCTAATTCCAAAAAATCTATTTATTTCTTATAACTTGTTTATATTTTGGATGTTCAACTATAATCAAAACATTATTTCTTATGAATTGATTACATTCATCAATCATTGTTCTAGATATTTCTTGAATTTATCCATTATTTCTTTCCACCATTCTATTTTTCTACAGTTTTCTAGTAGTAGAATAGCTTAGTAAATATCCATTATATGTATATAATTTCACATAATATAATGTAAAAATTTCCCCACCACTATCACCTCTATTAGAGATTATTAAATAACCTTTATAATTTTTAATTGGTTTTCAAAAATAAATAAAATTATTTAAAGTTTCACTTTTATGAGTTCAGAAATAAGTCCAGGTTAATCTAATAAAATCATTAATAGTTAAAAATATATAATTATTTCCACCCCTAATAGTAGTTTTCAATTGGATGAATAAAAAAATATCTAATAATTAAATAGGTATATTATTTTTAATAATATTAATATTTTTAAAACTGTCCTTATGATACTTACCTTTCAAAAATGAATAACATATGAAGTTATTACTTATTTCTAGATAGAGTAAATCCAAAACTTGTATATAATATTAAAATTAATAAAACCAAATGAAGTTTTAAAATCCAAGACTTTAATTCCATAGAATACAATGTTTATCTACGAATTAATACTCTTAATATTATTTTTTAGTTTATAAAAACCAGTAGTAGAAATGTTATCTTTTCAATTTTCTAAAAATTAAACAATTTCATTCTTAAAAATTCTACATTTATCATTTTCAAATTTAACATACATTCCATCATCACACAATTGTGATATTCTTATTAATTTATGTTTTAAATCATCAAAATAAAAATAATATGAAAGAAGAATTATTTTAGAAATTTTAACTTTAGAAAATCCTTTAATCTGAAATTTACATTTGTCTCTGAATGTGACAAAACCCAATCACATAAATTAAATAATATAAAGTTAAAAATATCACTAGCTATATGTCTGTAATTTCCATTTCCCAAATATTGTGAATATTTGAGGCTTTTAAAGTGTATTATCTATAATCTATCAAGTGGATTATTATTTTGGTACCCACGCACTCTTAGATACAACTAGATTTGTAACATAAAACTTATGCACTGAAAAAATACTTCAAAAATACATTATTGGGTATTTTTGAAAATATTTTTTCAGAAATTAAATTTTTAGTATGACAAAAAGATTGTGAAAATATTAAAGAAGATTCATTGGAATAATTAACATGCTTTGTACACTTAAAACAGATGACACTTTAGATACATAAATTTTTACTTTTTAAAAACAAATTTATCTTAGTTCTTGGTAGTTTACAATTATGACCCAAACAATTTATTTTTCATTCATTTACATCATAGAAATTAATTTATCATTTTTTTATTTACCTTGAAAAAATTAGACAATGAATTTTTCAAAATATTTATTTAAAATTTTAATTTCTCATTTTCTTTTTGAATAAATTCTAAACCATTAAATTCTTTTACATTTGAATAATAATCATTATTTCTAATTATTTTGTTTTGTAGAAAGATCGCGTGATATTTATTCTCAAGTTTACCCAATTCATCTAATACTAATTTAAATTTTCTCTCTTAACTTTAATTATTCGTAGAAAAAAATATTTAATCCTTTTATTATCATATTTTAATTTTATTATTTTAAAATCAATATTTTTTGTTATTCTTACTCATTATTAGAGATATAAAATTTTCAATTTTCAATTTTATCTTTTAGCTTATTATTTATGTTAACTAGTTTCTAATTCTTACCTTATAATTATTTATATAACTTGGAATGTCCCAAACTATTTTCCTTTAATATTATTATCTATATACAATTTTTTAATATTATAATTTTTATAATATGAATTATAATTAGAACTATAAAAATGATTGAAATTAATTTAATATTCTGAAATAACATTTTAGAAAACATTAAAACATTTAAATAATTGTGAAAATTGTGAAACTAGTACCAAAAAAGACATATCCATAAAATAAAGTTTTCTAGTTTCCACTTCACTTCCTAAATCAATGAATGATTCAGAATCATTAGTGTAAGTCCATCCACTTAAAAGTGACCACTTCTCATTTTTCATGATATCCCGGTCTTTTTTTGAATTCTTTATTTTTAGACAATCTATTCTAATATGTCTGTTATTTCCACATTTATAGAAATTTATTTCTATAAATAATTATTTTAACTTAAATTACCTCTCCATATTTATTTTCTGTTATTCATCTTGAACCGCTTCTTGACTCCTTTACCATTCTCTATAATGTTGTAATTTTTTTTCCAAGTGAGACAACTACTTTTCACTTCTCTATTAATTAGATTCATAAGAGTTAAAATACATATTAGTATTATATTTCAAAAAAATACCATTATTTTTAAGAACATACTCATCTAAAATATTTTTCAACTCCTATTCATTTTATAGTAGGGATCCAATGATTTTATCTAAGGTATATTCTTTAAATTTATTACTCTTATCTTTTAAAACATTATTCACATGTCACTTTTAATAAAGTGATCAAAACAAAATTTAAACTATAGTAGTATTATACAAATACAGTCTAAGTGAATCCATAGGATTTATAATTCTTGTTAATTGGTGAAACTTCTAGTTTATAGATTCATCCTTTACCATAAGAAAATCTAGGTACTCTTTATGGAATATTCCTAGTTTTAATCATTTAATCTTATTACTATTATAGTGTGTGACTTTAAGTATCTTCCTTATATCCTAATAATTATTATAGGATAAAACATGGATAAAGACACATCTACTTATAAAACAACATATTATATTCATTAATTTAGAATTCAAAAACATATTTTAGCACATTATTACCAAAAAGATCATATATATCAACAATTAGTAACTTGTATAATTTTACCACATATATCTTGTGATCAATACTCAATTTCTTATGATATGAGTTCATTCTTGATTCCTAGTAACCATATTCATTTCCATTAAAATATTTTGTCTTCTTTGGAATCTAGTTATTATTTAATTTTACCCATTTCATCTTAAAAAATAATTCTTGTTAGACTGTTAGGTGAATAATATTCCGGTTATCCAAAAATAACAACAAAACCTACATCCGAGAGGAATTATATCTTATACACATTTCTAGCACAGAGTATGTAAAAAATGATCTATATAATGGAAATATAATCCTTTTAAAATTATTTTAATAGTTACTTGTTATTAATAGATCAAATTATATTTTAACATGCATATGAAATTAAATAAAATATATACAAAAAAATATTTCAAGTACAATTCAGTAATATTTAGAGAATAATACATTTTAAAATAAAATATATAAACAGAGAATTTTTATATTAATTTAAATTATCTTGATCCTAAAAATAATATTTACTTCCCTCTAACTCAGTGTGAGGAATGATACTCACTAATGATAAGTCCTATCCTTTTAAAGGTGTGAAAACCTTGAACAGACACATCCATTTACTCACATAGTATCACAAATCTGCTTATTTAACCTACCTTTATATAAAAAACAACCAAAAACCTTAAATTATTTTTGGATTCATAACCTGAGAATAGAACATTTGGTTAAGATATATAACCAACAACATACTTGATTTTTTTGGGACAAGCTAAACCAAATAATAGAGGAAAAATAAATAATAAAATGATATATCAACGAAAACTATAAAGAAATATGTAAAAAATTTACAAAGAAGAATAAGATGATTCAATTATGATATAGATTTACACAATTGAGAAAAATAATCAAATATTAAGTTATTTCATTATAAAAACACTAGAATATTATTCATAATATAGATTTAGTACTTCATAATTTTTTTATTAATTTCACATATGTCTAGTTTTCAAATGACCTCTTTTAACCATTTTATTAAAGTTCCCCAATCTCATTACAAAGGAAATTATTTTTTATAGACATTGGTATCTTCTTCACATGGATGATTTTTTATCACCAATAATAGGAATCAATAAGTTATATATAATAAAAATAAATAATATTATCATTAATCTGTTTATGGAGAAATACTGTGTGAAACCATATAAAAATAAATTGAAAAAACTTCAAATAGATTCATTAGAATATATATGTTATTATAAACTTAGTAAAATTGATATAACAAATAAGATAAACATGAATTGAATAGAAATACCAAAATTATACTAAAATAGATTGTCAAAATGAAATTAAATAGGAAAAGTAAATTCTGTATTACATTATGTCCAAATTGTTTGAATTTCACTAATTTCATAAGACTTTCATAATAATTCATAAATTATTTCATATGAAATTCATGAAAAATGTACAATTTTAATTTTTTTATAATACCAATATTTTTATATTAATTTAAAATAAAATTTATATGAATTTAATATTTTTTATGACTTTAATGTAGATTTTTTATGACATCAAAAAAAAAATTAAAATTACAAAAACTGTAGAAAAACACATTGACTGCATAATCCTTTATAAAAATATTACAAAAATAAAACCAAATTAAATAATAGATGAATGAGATTTAAAAAATACATGATAAGTTATAATTATAAATTTTTTAACATATTTTTTATTTGTAAACATTGTAACCAGTGGGTTATTTATAATATTCCAAATACTAAACAAAAAAAAATAATCTACCCAAACACAAATAAACTTCATATAAATTAAACTTAACACTAAAACTTACAGAATTAAACAATGAAAGAAAATACATGAGTAAGGAGTTTAAAATGAAATTTTTGGTGAATTTAAAATATTATAAATAAGTAGACCCCCTACTAGAAGCTCTTAAGAAATACCAAGATATGAAAAATCCCCAGATAAGTATAAATAAAAAAGATAATACTCTAAGGAAATTATATAGTATATCTCAGAAGGAATATATCAACCATGATTTAACCCAAACTTATATCCAAATTTAAATATACACGGATATTTTTGATTCCCTATAAAATAGGATCCATGAATTTAACTGATTCTCTATGTGATGTTGGTGATTTGATAAATGTCAACATAGATGGTTGTTCAATTGGAGAACTGATCTACTACCGTTCCAACTAGAGTAATAGAATATGTACTATTAAGAATTTATAATTTAATATTTCTATCTAAATTTTATGTGTTTTACAAGGGGGATAATGTAAAACAACCCAATCACTAATCATTTTAGGAAAAACCATTTTAAATATAGAATGGATAATAATAAATGTTCATTAAGGTAATTTTTGAGTGAAATTTAGATAAAAAATTATGTACATTTGTATTTTTTATTCCATGAGATATCCCCTAGAACAAAATTTATTTTTCACACTTTCACACTTAGAGAAATATAATCCATGTGAATACAAATATCCATTTAACGAAATCATAATTTTTTATAATAAATTGAGAATTTAAGATTCTATAGAAAATAATGAAATAAGAGAATATTGTGATATTGTTAGAGATAATGGGAAATCACAATAGAATGATCTAACCCTTGAATTTATTCACAGGTTTGATTATTTTTTTAAAATTATAATGAAATCAATGATTTATCTTCTATGATAGAATAAACGGTCACTTTGGTAAGTAAAACCAAACCATTAACTTCTTTGATTCAGCCGCCAAAAATGAAGTAAAAACCATTGCCATTTAACCTTAACTATATGTTGTTATGTGGTGATGGAAATCCAACTGTAATCATTTTTAATAATCTTCCCATTGATCAAGAAAATAAACCCATAAATTTGTTGATATAAAATGTGAGAGTTATTAGAAAAAGTATAAGTGGAATTGTTATACTTACTCCTTGAACATGTATGCATAGGATCCTATATAAAGATGATGTGAAACCTATAAGATAATAACGAAGAATAATTTAACCAATAATTATGGAACTAATACCTAAAAATACCAGACATACAATTATTAAGAATGAAAATAATGAGTTGATCTCTATGAGAGTTCAAAGCTGTTAGAGGGTGTGCATTGATTATAGGTGACCTAATTAAGTAATAATGAAATTTTATTTCCCTATAACATTCATTGATTAAATGGTATATAGATTATTATGGAAGACACATTACTATTTCCTTGATGGGATGTGTTATCAATGTTCTTACACATGACTATTAGTTTTGATGACTAAGAGAAAACCACTTTTACTCATTCTTATAACACCATTTCCTATAAAATAATTTTGGTAAGATAATGTACTATTATTAGTACCTTTTAATGGTGAACGATAAGAATATTATCTGACCTGATTGAAGAATTCATAGAAGTTTTTATTGATGACTTTAATATTTTTAGAACTTCCTTAGACCAATGTTTTTCAAATTTGGATAAAGTATTAAACACATTCATTGAAAATGATACTCTTTTGAACATTAAAAAAATACGATTTTATAGTTGAAAAGGGAATCATGTTTGGTAATGTGACATAAAAAATGGGATTGATGTTGATAAACCAAAAATTGATATCATTACAGCTTTTCCTTATCCTACTTGTGCGAAACATATAAGGTTATTTTTAAGACATAAAAAATTCAACTGGTTGTTAATGAAAGAATTTAATAATATTCCTTTGAATATTTCTAAATTACACAAAAAATATGTTAAATTTATCTTTTATGAAACTTACAATTAGTAATTTAATGAGGAAAAAATAAAATTAACCAAACCTACAACCATCTAACCACAAAGATGGGACAACCCACTTGAACTATTTTGTAATGCTTTCAACAGTGTTGGGGGATAGTTCTCTCATAAATTATTGAAGAGAAAAAATGAAAATATATAAGATTTAGAAACATTATATTCTACCTATAATAATTACATCATAAATGAGAAGGTTTTCTTATAAATTTTTAAAAAATTAATGAAATACCAATCTTGTCTACTTGGAAGTGAAGTGACTATTTTCTCTAATAATGAAGTAATCAGGTATTTCATAAATAACGTAAAAAAAGAATTTTAGTTTAATGTATCTTACTTATAAATGATTTTAATTTGTAATTTAAGGATAAGAGTGGAATAATGGACATAGTGGAAAACCATATGACCAGATTACCTTACACTACATAGGTGAGAACTGCATACAAGGTAGCTATCAACTATTCAATTCCAAGGGAATATGTCTACTTTATTTTTAGATAAATACCATAGTATATAAATATGGGTAATTATCATATCACTTATTATATCCCATATTATATTAATGACCAAAACATTATAATACTTAAAGATAAATAGAATTATTATGTGTGGGATGATGCATATTTATGTAAAATATATTGTGATCAAATGCTTAGATTAAGCCTATACAAAAGTGAAGTAAACATTGTACTGAACTTTTATCACACATTAGCCCATGAACGATAATTTTGACCTTAAAGAATATCTATTTTTTTAGTATAGATTGTATTGGATAACCTTGTTTAGATACTATCACGTGCTCTATAATATTTGAAAAAAATGAAAGTTATTTATGAAATATATGTATGAGGAATGTATTTTACGGTAACAATTCTAATTTGTTTTTGATATTAATACATCTTACACAATATTTATTATTCTTCAAAATGGAAAGAATTAAAAGCCAAAAAATAGATGAATCATTTTTTGTTTGTGAATTTTTTATGACTAACATTCTATATATGTTTAGGATACTAAGAAAAAAAATCAGTGAACTAGGATCCCATTTTTTAATGGGATCCTTGATAAATTAACGAGGATAGATGGAGAAAACCATAATAACTAAACCCCATACATTTCATAGACCAATAAGAAATATAATTTTTCTAATTGATAAATTATAATCATTTTAAATAAATCTATTTATAAAAAAGAAAATTTTCAATTATTTGTGGACACTTTGTGGGGATAGATAACGTATTAAAAAACTCACCTTGGAATAATCCCTTTTCAAGTTCACATATTTGAATTTTCGTCACATCACTTTAGAATAAGAGAATAGTGTATTTTGGGTAGTTTATAATGTGAATTTGGATTTTGAATAATCTAGACACCACAAAAACTATAGATGTAGGATCTTGAGGAAATGAGAAGGAAATAATTTGAAAACACCTAAATTTATAAAGAAAAGACAAGGGTGCTGCACAAAAATATGATTTATAAAAGTGAATTTCAACCAAGATATCAAGTGATGATCTTTAATTATAGATTCAAATTAATGCAAGGTAAGATTCATTTAGTCGGGATGTTATATTCTCAGTAACAAATGTTTTACATTATGGTGTAGTGGAAATTTTTATATAAAGTGTAAATAAGAAATTCAGTGTAAATGGAAAATGATTATATAAGTACCAAGTTAATCTTTTATAGGAACCATCAAAGGAGATCACAATCCCACAACCTTTTTACAAATGATTCATTGAGTTTTGCCTATCCATCAGATTTATAATTTTATCCCTATTATAATATACTAAACATGTTCATAACTTTTAATTGTGAACTAAGGATATCACATGAATCATGTGTGGGGTAATAAGTAAGTCACTTATATATTTTTCTGGATTTTTGTGTTTCATTTTTCTTTTTCTATTTAATTTTTATTTTTTTGTGGGTTTTAAAACTTTTTGATCTTAGTTGAATACCATAATAAGGTTTATACTCAGGTTATTTATGAGGGGTTTATTTGATTCCAAGAACCCAACTTATATTAATATTTAAGTAAACTTAATTATCAATTTTTTTTGAATTAATCATGTAACTCCAACTAATTATTGAATCCTATGCCATGATATATAATCTAATGTTAATTTCACACATATGAGAGGTACCCAAATGTTTTTAAATTTTCTTATAGTTCCATAATTTCTTGAGTAATTTGTGTTATGATTGAATAACTACAATTTATTATCAACTCTTAGTAAATATTTATGATAAAGAGACTTATTTTGAGATGACACAAAAATACTAATTAAAATACATTTGTACTAAAAAATATATTTGAAACCGAACTTTAACATTTGAACTTCTTATTTATCCCTTATTATCCATGAGAAATGATGCTAGGAAGTCACATTACAAGAAAAATATCCATAACCACCATACATTAAATGTAAATTCATGATCACAGTTGAGATCAAGTGAGTGTGTGGGAGGAGGGGAGGGGGGGTGCATTTTAAATAGTTAAGTTGGTTATCATGTTGATAGAAAATATAGAATGTTATTGTCTTTTATTGTAAAATGGTTTTAAATTTATACATGTGATTAATGTTATTGTGTTCATATCAGTTCGTAGTCCTTGCGTTCATCTAGAATGGAAGTGTGTATTTGACATAGGATGAGTTTGAGGTTTTGAACAAGTATCAAATATCACTGAAAGATACAGAATAAAAAATACTCAACACTATGATTTTCTAGGAGCATAATCAATATAATTAAATTTGTAAACTAACAACAACCCATACCTCACTATAAATAATTATCTTCATACAATTCATGAGGTTGATGGATATTAATCAGAAAAAAGAAAAGGTTTCTTACCTTCGAAGGTGTATAATGATAACGAGAATCATAGAAAAATTTAGTAATATACTTTCTACTTAAAATGTTTTCTACAACCACCTTATAAATACTAAATGAATACAAGATAATGGAGATAATTTTAGATTGGTATATGATGATTTCAAAAAATAGAAATAAAAGAAGAAGGAAATGATTACATTTACAATGTTTCTCTATTTAATAATGATACTCTAAGAATTCATAACTATCTGAAAACCATTTTCCTTCAAATGTGATGACATTTATAAAATTTATATCATTTATTTAAGTAGTTGTTAATTTTTTTAAACTTTTATGGATTTTTAAAATCCATGAAATAAGGATAATTATTTATGAGAGAATAAAATATAACATATTATGAAAATCAAGAAAGAAAATACAATATAATGTGGTTAAATTCACAACTTGTGCATTCATAGACACATAAATCAATTATCACTATTTAATTCTTTTATAATTGGGTAATTTGATTAGTAGTTGATTTCATCATCACAGTTAACTGATATCATATGTAGTGATAACATAAGTAGTGATTAAATCACTTTTATCAATATACCAATGTCATGAACTGAAACCTCCACATCCATGTCTAATATAAGTACAAAGAAGCAATCATTATGTGAAATATACTAAAATTTCATCTAGTGATCAATATCATCTTTTATTATATCAGTAATCATCACTGGAAATAAAGAAATAATTCAATTTATAAAGGGAGATATAATAAATAAAAAATATTGAAAAGAAAAAGTTAGATATCACATTTAATGATCCAACTATATCATAAAATTGTATCATCCTTTTTTATTCCATCAAAACATTAGACATTTATCTTGAAAGATTAATTTTTTTGATATTTTAAATAGATTAGATAGAAATTACTATAAATAAAATATGACATACTGGAGAATTAATTTGATAAAGGAGAAAAACAAAGTGATGAACTTTATAAATTTATTCTAGAAATTGAGTCTTGTGGTCAAGATATAATATTTTTATATTATTATTTATGAATAAAAAAAATTCATTTCATTATTTTTTAATACAAATTTATTGTAAACTATAATATTATTTATTCTAAAAAGATAAACACAAAAGATAAAACACATGATATTAAATTAATAAACACCAACATTAAACCAAAAATCAAATCAATAAATATCAATTATTTAATATAATCCAAAATATATACATATTGAAAACATAAGAAAAATATATATTAGTCACTTTTATTATAAAATATAAACCATCTAAATAATGTATAATATAAAGGTTCTATTTTTAATTATTAAAACCATAACAAAGTCCAAGGATCCATCATTCTATCCATTTTTGATATTTACAAAACACACCCAGATTTTATTCTCCTTAATTTGTTATATCAAAAATGTATTACCATTAAGATAAAATCTCAGTAAGTATAAATATTAAAAAGGATCCAATATACACCATATGTATAACAATGATTTCCAGAAGTATATAGTAGTAAATAATGGTAGATACTAGTATTAAAATATATATTTTACAACAAAAACAAATCTACCCATATATATAAATATAATAAACTCTTCCTAAAAAAAATAAATCTTCAGAAATAAAAAGTAACAAACACTTCATGCTACTCCCCCATTGTAAAATGAGACAATATGGTTATCATTATTATAAATATCAAGGATAATATTTCAAAAAAATATTCAAATAACAAGATAAGGATCTAGATATAACTTAAATTGACATTATATAAGGATACATAATTTATGTATAATATATCAAGAGTAATATAGAAAATAAAAAATAGATATAATATTTAGTTTGTATAAGTTAATTTTTATCTTTATTTTCTCACAATCAGGGTTATAAGTCTCTAGAATATTCATTAGATGTCACGACCCATCCTCAGGGCTAGTGTCGTAACTACCCCAAGCCCGCCTTCTATAGGCTAGGGGCTAGCGACTAGCACTAAAGGCATTAATCCCTAAGCTGGGAAGACATTGCCTTTATAAAAGTAAACAAACACAAAATAGTACGCAACAAGGAGTAAACACTAAGTAAAACCGAATACAAAAGGGTGTGCAGGAAAGTAAATGGGTCAGTATACAAACCCAACTGAACAACAAGTACAAGTAAAAAGGGAAAAACAGCTTAAAGTAAATAGAAGATCCTGGTTCGTCCTCCGGGGTTCCTACTTGAAGGGTAGGTACAGATGGCTACCTCAGCACTCACATCCGTCAGTCTCCTCCATGTGCCAACTCGTCGCAAGGTCCACCTCTGTGTACCATCCAGTCGTGGTGCTCTCAGCCTCCATCAACGTTGTCCGTCGTCTGCATCTAATACAACGAGGTGCGGGCATAGCCCGTGAAGGGGTGAGTATAATGATACTCAGTGGGGACCCCGAGACCTGTAAGGTCTCAAAATATCCACTAAGGATAAAAACAGAATAAAGATACAATCACAAAATATCAACCAACCCTATTTAGGTATATGCCCATACATATACCTAAGTTACCAATCTCAGTCCGGCTCCAACTCTCGAGCCCAACCATAAACCAATTCCACAAATGAAGAAAAGTCAATCACCATGATGATAATGGTTGAAAGACAAAATTAAGCTCACACAAGTATTCCAAAATAGTAGAGAGATATAGATGATGAGATTTAGCCACTGGATCATCTAAGCTGTCAGACCCACATAGGATACAGGACCAGCTCTGCTGTCAGACCCACACAGGATACATGCCAGCTATCTCATCTAAGCTGTCAGACCCACACAGGATACAGGACTAGCTATATCGTCTAAGATGTCGGACCCACACAGGATACAAGACCAGCTATTCTGTCAGAACCACATAGGATATAGGAACAGAAGTCAGAACTGTCGAAACCACACAGGATTCCGGTATAGTAGTCATCATCGTCAAGCCCACGGAGGATTCCAGTACATTACTCATCGCAGTCGCAACCAGATCTAGGGTTCTCGCACATAGCACACTTGATTCTGGGAGGGTCTGTTCCTCAAGAAAAAGGGTCAATACATCAACTATAATTGAGTTTATGTATCCCGAAGTTCCGTCTCATCAAAATAAACCCAACGTGAAAAACGACGCGTCAATCGGACACACGGTCTGAGAGTTAGTGGCTTTTCCATTCCAGGGGCCTGGATGGATTTACACTCAATCCAAACCCGACCGTTTTCCAAAGTCATATTAAACTCACTTAGAGTATCGCAAAAGGACCGCCTCATCGCAAGGGTCCTAGTGCTGCAGATGTCACGTTGTTCGGTCACGCGGTCTTGAAGATATTCGCATTTAAACAAAGTCGGGCCCAGCCCATCAAGCCCAGTGGGATGTGTTGGGTTGGCCTGACCCTGTTTGGCATGTCCGACCCAGCTGGGGGTCGACCCGACCCAGTTTGGCTGGCCCGAACCGGCAGGGGGGTCAGCCCAGCCTGGTGGGCCGCGACCCACCTGTAAACCTGACCCGCAGAGCGGGCCGGTCCGGTTCTCCTGGCGGTGCCAAGTGACCTCACCACTCCTCTGCCCGGCCAGCCATAGCCGACCGGTTCTGTCCGGTGCATGCGGCCTGCACAGCGGGCTGCTGTTCTTCCCACGTGGTGCCAAGTGGCACTGCGATTCTTCAGCCCGACCGGCAGGCGGATGACCAGTTTTCCCGGAGAGCGGCCCGCGGTTGCGGGCCGCAGTTCCCCCTCCTGGTGGCACCTACGGGTGCCACGATCTTCCATCCCAGCTGGCTATTTCTTCCAGCCCAGCCGGCATGAGGACATCTAGTTCTTCTCCATCCGAGCGGCCGACGAATACGGGCCACAGTTTTCTTCCACGCAGCGCCTTCGGGCGCCGCGGTCTTCCTGCGGGCTGCCGGTCGGCCCGTTGCCCGACTCCACGGCGGCTGGCTCGGTCAGCCATATCCACATCTCCACCACGGCGCGACAACTCCATGGACCTGCTACCCTCTACGTGGCGCGATGGAACCACACCTCCTCCGCCTCCGACGTCAAACAATATAAACCAATGGAGGGATGTCGGGCCATCTTTGTTCGGCCCGCGCCCTCCAGGTTAAATGATAACAAAAGGTCATCGTCAAACAAAGTAAGCGTCGAAGTGAGTTGTAATAATTTAAAGTAATCAAATCCTCCAACCTTGATTTGAGGTTTGTTCGTTGACTAAGGCGTCGATTCGTTGAGGTCGAGGTGCGTCGAAGGAGAATGTGTCATTGTTGGCGATGTTCTTCGCGGGCAGTGTCTTCTCCCTTGACGTGGAGGAATAGGTAGGAAGACGAGCATTCCTTGTGGGCTTCGTCTCACTTTCTTTCCCCAGTTGAAGAAGTGGAAGAGGTGTTCTTTTTGGGAAGAAGGCTTTCCTTCTAATTCTCCCAATGCCTCCCAATAGAATATTTTCCAAGAAAATAAAATAATAGGCTTCCTCATATTTTAATGATTCTATGTAATTAAAATAAATTCAAAACAATTCATCACACCACAAATTAATTAATTATGGAATTAATTAATTGTGTTGACACAATTAAGGGGAGGGAGTTGGAGAGGCTTCACCATAATGTGGGAGTTCAAAAGTTAAAACAAGGTTTCAAGGAGAAAGGGGAGTTGAAAGGTTAGACACATGTGTGGGACCCACCACATATTATCCTCCCATGGGAATTTATGTGGAATGTGGGCCCCACCTCCAACTTCCCTTTGGAGGAAATAACCACCACCTAAAATAAAATTATGTATCACATAAATTTTATTTAATTTATTAAGAATCCCCAAAATTAACTTTCACTCTCAACCAAACAAAACTACGGTAGTGGTCTCCTTAACCGAATACCGGTGCTAAAATTTTATCAGTGTCTTGGGATTTTAATTCCAAGTACCGGTTCAAAGGATAGAAAAACCCGCATGTACTTTTACTGAACATACCCGAACAAAACTTCAGAAATTGATTCCGGGCACACCAGGCCTCAGAATCCGGCGCCGTCAGAAACCGCGGACTCGTAAAATTCCAAATAATTTAAGAAAAAACTATCCTTGAAATTTTTGGGTCTTTACATTACCCCCAACTCATGGATTTACGTCCCCATAAAGCTACAACACACACTTGGGAAACAAATGGGGGTACTGAGAACGCATCTGAGCCTCCCGCTCCCATGTGCTCTCCTGGAGGTTCCCGTGCTACTAGAAAACACGCACTAGAGGAATCGACCATCCATGCAAGAACCGCTCCTATCGATCCTCAATCTCCACTAGAACCTTCATGAGAGTCTCCCCGTCATCGATGTACATCTCCTTGTGGTTGATGATATGGGATGAGTCGTGCACCTATCTCCTCATCTAAGATATGTGGAAGACATAGTGCACCTGGTGGAACTGAGGTGGAAGGGACTGGCGGTAAGACACCTTGACTACTCTACTGAGGACCTAGAACAACCCGATAAATGATGGAGATAACTTGTCACCTCAGCCAAATCTCCGTAGACCTCGTCGAGGTGATACCCATAGGAAGACATGGTCGCCATCCTCAAACTACAGTGGTCTCCGTCTCCAATCTGCATAGGAATTCTGTTTGCTCTGTGAGGTCTTTATCTGCTCCTTGATTATCTGTACCTTCTCAGTCATAGCCTACACCATCTCTGGTCCTACAAGTGCTGACTCCCCTGGGTCAGTCCAGCACAGAGGTAATCTGCAGGGTCGGCCGTACAGTGCCTTGTAAGGGGCCATCCCGATAGTGGAGTGGTAGCTGTTGTTGTACGAAAACTCCACCAAGGGTGTATGATCCTCCTAGCTACGACCAAAGTCAAGGACACATGCAAGAAGTATGTCCTAGAGAGTCTGAATGGTCCTCTCAGTCTGACCATCCGTCTGAGGATGGAAGGTGGTGCTCAAGAGAAGCTGCATCCTGAAAGCCTCCTACAACCCGTTCCATAGCTGAGAAGTGAAAAGGGCATCCCAATCGAAGATGATCGTAAATGGTACACCCTGAATCTGAATGATCTCTTATACATAGAGGCATCTCAAGCTCTATAATGAGCCCTTCTCTCTGATCAGTAAGAAGTGGTCCAACTTGGCGAGTCGGTCGACAATAACCAATATAGAGTCATGTCCTCTCAATGTACGTGGAAGTACAGTCATGAAATCCATGGATATCCCATCCCAATTCCACTCTGGGTCCTCTAAGGGATGAACCAATCCTGCTGGAACTTGGTGCTCTGCCTTCACTTACTGACAAGTGAGGCATCACGAAACAAACTCTGCTACTGCCTTCTTCATACATGGCCACGAGTGCTGTCTTATGAGGTCCCGATACATCTTCGCCACTCCTAAATGTAACGCTAGAGGGGAAGTGTATAACTCCCTCAACTCCTCCTCCTGTAGTGAAACTATTTCCATGGTACATCCTCTGAAGAGGATGATGTTCTCCCCACTTTCAGAAAATCCATCAGGTTCCTGCCCTGTGGATATCTAAGCATGTCGCTTCTCACTGTCAACGTACCCACACTGTGCCTCTCTGAATCCCTGAATAAGTGGAGGATTTTATATAAGAGACTATTGAAAGGCTGCTCCATCTCTATCCACAAAGGATATCTGCAACGTGGCCAGCTGCTCTGTCGCCTCTCCTAGTAACTGAATGCCTGATCTCTTGCTGAGAGCATCTGTTACACTGTTCCCCTTCCCAAGAGTATAGACTATTTCGAAGTCGTAGTCTTGGAGGAACTCGAGCCATCATCGCTTTCGTAGGTTCAGGTTCTTCTTTGAGAAGATGTACCTGAGACTGGTGGTCAGAGTAGATTGTAAAACGCTCGCCCATCAGATAGTGCCGCCACATCTTCAAGGAAAAGACCACTGATGCTAACTCTAGGTCATGGGTAGCGTAGTTCTACTCATGCTGTCTCAACTGTCATGAACCATACTTGATCACTTCCCACTCCTGCATCAAGACACACCCGAGTCCGTTTCATGATGCATTGTAGTAAACTACGTACCCTAAGCCCTCCTCCGGTAGCCTATAGATGGGCGCACTGGTCAACCTCTGCCTCAGATCCTGAAATCTCTTTTGGCATCTATCTGACCACACGAAGGGTTTCCCATTCTTCGTTAATGTTGAATACAGTGATGCTACTCTGGAGAAGTCTGGAACAAATATCCTATAGTACCTAGCCAGACCCAGGAAACTCCGCACCTCCATCACACTCCTGGGTGGCTCCCAAGCAAGTACTGCCTCGATCTTCGCTGGATCCACTTCTACTCCAACCTCCGAGATGACATGACCCAAAAAGCGAACCTCTCGAATCTAGAACTAGCACTTCAAGAGCTTACCATAAAGCTGGTGCTCTCGGAGTTTGTCGAGTACTACCTGAAAATGGTAGGCGAGATCCTCCTTAGTAGTTGAGTAAATTAGCATGTCGTCAATGAAGACTACGATAAAGCGATCGAGGTAAGGATGGAATATCCTTTTCATAAGACTCATGAACACTATTGGAGCATTGGTTACACCAAAGGGCATAACCAAGAACTTTTAGTGGCCATACCGACACCTGAAGGCTGTCTTCTGCACATCCTCGTCTCAAACTCTAAGCTGGTGATAGCCATACCTGAGGTCTATCTTCGAGAACCATCGTGCTCCCTTGAGCTGATCAAAGAGGTCATCAATACTCAGGAGTGGGTACTTTTTCTTCACGGTCACCTGATTTAGGCAATGATTGTTGACACATAGTCGCAAGCTCCCATCCGCCATCTTGGTGAACAAAATCGGAGATGCCCAGGGTGAAACACTGGGTCGGATAAATCCCTTCCCCTGCAAGTCCTCTAGATGTACCACCATCTCAAGAAGCTCGGTGGGAGCCATTTGATATGCTAGAGTAGATATCAGTGCTATCCTAAGGTACATGTCAATGAAGAAGTCTACCTCTTTGCGAGGAGGTTGTCCTAGAACGTCATCAGGAAAAAAATCCGCATACTGATCCACCACAATAGGAAAACTCAGACTCCGCACATCAACCACTCCAAGGATGATACTAGCCAATTGATGTGTGATCGGCTGCCCCCTCCTCTGCCTAAGTCAATCCTTCACTGAAAAGACTCCCTTCTCACTGGTGAAGGTGAACCTGGTCCCATCCGTGTGGATACACCACACTTTGTGCCTAATACATTCAATCTGAGCATGAACTGTGGATAACCAGTCCATACCCAAGATGATGTCGTAAGGCCTTGACACCGATACAAGAAGATCCCAATCAAAGCTCTCGCAACCTAGAGTAAGCTTACACTACCAGCACCAGTGCGTAATCATCGTGTCTACTCCCGTAGAAGTCTCTAGCCGTAAGGATCGAGGCAACGAATCCGTCGTAATCTCTGAGATCTGAACAAGGGCAGCTGCAATAAAAGAATGACTCGCACCTGTGTCTATAAGTACTGCAGCAAGGGTGGAGTAGACCCAGATAGTACCACAAATCATTTCGGGTGCACCATGGTCATAGGCCTCAACTTCCTAGAGCTAAGCCCGCCTCTTTCTTCCAGCTCCCTGTGGTCGGGGTGGACCTCCAAATGGTGGTGGTGGTAGTGCCTCAAAACGTCGTCCACCACCCACTGATCGACCAGCTCCTCTGCCACGTCCGCCTGCTCCCAGTGGACCACCATGGTCAAACCTCTGCCTCTGTCTGGGAGGTCCCTCTAATGTCTGCTGCTCATCTGTATGGTAGGTCAGGTAGTCAGGAGCCATGTGGCCCTACCCACCGCATGCATAGCACTGCCTGCTCCTCAAATAGCTGACTCTGTCTTGTGTGCCCCGCATAATCAAACATGTGTCCTAGTATTGACCACCTGATAGCCTGGTCCGCTTAGACCTCTGTGACATCTATCTGCTATCGGCTGTAGAAGACTCTGCTTCGTGTCGCCCTGTGGTGGATCTCGCTACTGGTGACTACTCAGCGAGAAAGCTCTCCACTAGAAGGGCCCGCTCCAGTACCCCACCTGCGTCAGAATGCTGAGTGGAATCATCGAAGCCCTGATCTCATGGCTAAGCCCCTGATCCAAGGTCCGAGCCCTGAAGAATGGGTCCCACACCATATCCATGGAGTAGCTTGAGAGGTCGGGAAACCTTGTTGAGTACTGAGCTACTGTCATGCTGCCCTGCTGCAGATGTAGTAACTTCTGAATCTGCACCGCACGAAGGGTGTCTGGAACAAACTCTACCCGGAACAGGCTCTCGAAGTCTGCCCAGAGTAGTGATGCCTCGTCATGAACCTGGAGCCTTAGGATCCACCATCTACCTACTGCTGCATGCAAGATACTCTCGGAAAGGATCAACATAAGGTCAACTGGTGTCCCTACCAATCTGAAAACTCTCATGATAGCCTCCAGCCAATCCTCAACTGCCTGTGGGCCTGTCTCTCCCCGGAACCTGCGCGGTCTCTAGTGCTGGAACTCATGAAGCACACTCAGGTGGCGTGCACTATCTGCTTCTAGAGCTGGTGGTATCAGTGGACCTGTGGATAGTGGTACCGCTGGTGCCTCCGTTGTGACGGGGCCCTGCACCGAGCCCTCATCACTCAGTGGGCTACCATCTCGTATGTAACTCAGAACCCTAGCTAGATTCCTTCGTGGGTCCATCTTGAAATGAAATAGGTGTGACACAGGTAAAACAATATACCTAGTGAGCTGACACAAAGTATTCACAATGAAAACATTTTCAAAGGAAACACACATGCAATCAATGTTTTCGTGCACTGAGTCGGTAATCAAAAGTCAGGGTCCTGGTGTATGGATACGTCGGCCGCTGCACCATCACCAGTTTCCCTAAACTGATAACCGCACCCAAAACACTTAACACTATTGTCATTAAAAGAATTAGAGTCTAAGTTCTATGGTAGAACCGACCACCTTTAATACCAATTTTTCATGACCCATCCTCGGGGCTCGTGCCGGGACTACCCCAAGCCCGCCTTCCATAGGCTAGGGGTTGGAGACTAGCACCAAAGGTGTAAATCCCTAAGCTGGGAAGGTATTTACTTTATAAAAGTAAACAAACTCAATAGATTACGCAAAAGGGAGTAAACACTAAGTAAAACTGAATACAAAAGAGTGTGCTGGAAAGTAAATGGGCCAGTATACAAACCTAACTGAACAAAAAGTACAAGTAAAAAGGGAAAAACCACTGAAAGTAAAGAACAACTCCCGGTTCTTCCTCCAGGGTTCCTACCTGAAGGGTAGGTACAGATGGCCACCTCAGCACTCATGTATGTCAGTCTCCTCCATGTGCCAACTCGTTGAAAGGTCCACCTCCGGGTAGCATCCAGTCGTGGAGCTCTCGTCCTCCGTTAGTGTTGTCCGTCGTCCGCATCCAACACAATGAGGTGCAGGCATAGCCTGTGGAGGGGTGAGTATAAAAATACTCAGTAGGGACCCCGAGACCCGTAAGGTCTCACAATATCCACTAAGGATAAAGAAAATAAAAAAGATACAATCACGAAGTATCAAAAAACCCTACTTAGGTTTATACCCACACATATAACTAAGTTACCAATCTTAGTCCGACTCCAACTCTCGAGCCCAAGCACAAACCAATTCCACAAAGGAAGAAAAGTCAATCACCACGATGATAATGGTTGAAAGAAATGTCTCATCTCACAGAAGTATGCTAAAATAGTAGAGAGATATAGATGATGAGATGTAGCCATTGGATCATCTAAGCTGTCATACCCACACAGGATACAGGACAAACTAAGCTGTCATACCCACACAGGATATAGGCCAGCTATCTCGTCTAAGCTGTCAGACCCACACATGATACATGACCAGCTATCTCGTCTAAGATGTCAGACCCAAATAGGATACATGACTAGCTATTCTGTCAAACCCATAGAGGATACAGGAAAATAAGTCAAAACTGTCGAACCCACATAGGATTTCGGTACAATATTCATCGTCGTTGAACCAACGGAGGATTCCAGTACAGTAGTCGTCGCAGTCGCAGCGAGCTCTTGGGTTCCCACATACAGTACGCTCGATTCTGGGAGGGTCCACTCCTCGAGTAAAGGGTTCGATACATCAACTATTATGATGTCCTGAGTTGATGTATCCTGAAGTTCCATCTCATCAAAAGAAACCCAACGCGATAGACGACACATCAATCGGACGCCCGGTCTGAGAGTTATTGGCTTTTCTATTCCAGGGGCCCGGTTGGATTTACACTCGATGCAAACCCAGCTATTTTCCAAGGTCATCGAAAACTCACTTAGAGTATTGAAAAAGGACCTCCTCGTCGCAACGGTCCCAGTTCCACAGATGGTGCGTCGTTCGGTCACACGGTCTTGAAGATATTTTCATTTAAGCGAAATCGGGCGTGGCCCGTCAAGCCCAATGGGCCATAGAGGGTCGGCCCGACCCAGTTCGGTGGGTTCGACCCAACTGGGGGGTCATCCTAGCTCGGTTTGGCGAGTCTGACCCGAGCGGCGCTGCCACTCCTCTGTCTGACCGACCGTAGCCTGCCGGTTCTGTCCGGTGCGCGCATCCCGCACAACGGGCCGTTGTTCTTCCCAGACAGCGCCAAACGGAGCCGCGGTTCTTCAGTCCGGTCAGAAGGTGGCCGGCCGGTTCACCTGGCGAGTGGATCGCGGTTCCCCAACCGCGTGATGCCTGCAGGCACCGCGATCCTCCAACCCAGTCGGTCATACCCGGCCAGTTCTTCCAGCCCGGCCGGCATGAGGCCAGACGGTTCTTCTCCCGCCAAGAGGCCCGCAGATGCGGGCCGCAGTTTTCATCCACACGGTGCTGCTGTCTTCTAGCGGGCTTCCGGTCGGCCCGATTCCTAGATCCACAGCGGCAGGCTCGATTGGTCGCCTCCGTATCTCCTCTGCGACGCGACAACGCTGCGGACTCGCTACCCTCCGTGCGGGGTGATGATGTCACGCCTCCTCCGCCTATGACGTCAAACAATATGAACCCACAGAGGGATGTCGGGCTGTGTTTTTTCATCCCACGACCTCTACGTTAAATGATAACAAAAGGCCACTATCAAACAAAGTAATCCTCGAAGTGTGTGGCAATAATTTAAAGTAATAAAATCCCCCTACCTTGATTCGATGTTCGTTCGTTGACGACAACGTCGATTCGTTGATGTCGGGGTGCATCTGAGGAGGATGCGTCGTTGTTGGCGACGTTCTTCGTGGGCGGTGTCTTGTCCCCTGACACGAAGGAAGCGTCAGGAAGACGGGCATTCCTCGTGTGTGTCGCCTCACTTTATTGTCCTAGTTGAAAAAGTGGAGGAGATGTTCTTCGTGGGAAGAAGGCTTTCTTTCTAATTCTCCCAACGCCTCCCAATAGAATATTTTCCAAGAAAATAAAATAATAGACTCCCTCATATTTTAATCATTCCATGCAATTCAAATGAATTCAAAAGAATTCATAACAACACAAATTATTTAATTATGGTATTAATTAATTGTGTTTACACAATTAATGTGAGGGAGGTGGAGAGGCTCCACCATAATGCGGGAGTTCGAAAGTTAAATGGGGGTTTCAAGGAGTTAAAGGGGAGTTGAAGGGTTAGATGCACATGTGGGTCCCACCACATATTATCCTCCCATGGATGGTCATGTGGGATTTGGGCCCCACCTCCAACTTCCCTTTGGAGGAAATAACCACCACCTAAAATAAAATTATATATCATATAAATTTTATTTAATTTATTAAGAATACCCAAAATTAACATCTGTTCTTGACCAAACATAACAGTAGTAGAGGTATCCTTATGCAAATAATGGTGCTACGAGTTCATCAGTGTCCTCAAATTTCAATTTCGAGGACCGGTTCAAAATATATAAAAACCCGCATGTACGTTTACTGAACGTACCCAAAGAAAACTTCAGAAATTGATTCTTGGCATACCGGACCTCGAAATCAGGCGCCTTCAAAAACCACAGACTCGTAAAATTATAAATAATTTAAGAAAAAAGTTTCCTTGAAATTTCTTGGTCTTTACATTAGACATGTCTTTTTTAGATTCTGGAATATTTTGACTAATATTATATTCTTCACTAATTTTATAAACTTTTTATATAACCTTAATCAAATTATCAACACATAATGGTATAGGAAAACCATGAGGTACATTCTTAGAAGAGGGATCAATGAAAACAAAGTTATTAAATTTTTTTATAAATAAAACACATATATCTTTGGAGGTAAATGCTTTACAAGAGGCAAATATATAGGTCCTAGAGTTTTATTTCTCACTATATTCCCCATTGAATTACTCATAGAATGAGTTTCTTTAGTTTTTATTGATTTCGAATTAAGTGAATGAATAAAATATTCCTCTATAAATAGTTATATAATTATTTTTTCCCTTTTATATTCTTATAAATCTTCATTATAGGTCATAATAATTTTCTAGAATACTTACTTTAAGTTATATATTTCACTCCATTTATTTTAAAAACTTTTTATTTTTCTAATTTTTCAATTTTTACTATGGAAACAAATTTTTTTATAGTTTGTTTTATGAATTCAATGCCATTCACATTGTTATAATTTAAACCTCTAGATTTATTATATTTTTATATAATTATAGTTTAATCTATAAAAATGTTCCAATAGAAAGGTATATTATATTTCTTAATCTAAAAAAATAGTTGAATGTATTGATAATCCTCTCTTTTCATGCACAATGATGTAAGATCCAATGGCAGAAATATATTTCTTAATTATACCATGTTTTTTATAATAAAAATTTATTTCCATTTATATATGATTTGGTGTTGAGACCACTCGATTCAATCCTTATCTCATTACATTAATTTTCTCTTTGTGATAATTTTTAATCTCATTAATCTTTTTGTAAATGTTTCTTTTCAACATAAATTCCTCGTCATATTATACATTTTTCTTCTTTGATAACCCTTTTTTATTAGATATTATAAGTCCAGGAATTTAAATAACTCTTTAACATACTCCTAAATGAAAGATAGATTTTTCTCAATCTTTATGAGGTGAGGGATGAGTACTTGGTGTTAATTTCATATATATTTATAGTTTGAAGTTAATATAATTTATGATCTAAGGATTGTAGGAGACCTTACATGAGGATAATTATATTTCACCAATACATGACTCATCATTAAATTTATTTCTAGGTTTTTCATATAAAAAACATTTTAACTTATTCAAAATTATATAGATGATCATTAAAAATAATAAATGTCTCTAAACAACCCCTTTCTCTTGATATGGGTTCTTAATCAACCATAAAATTATTTTACTAAGATATAGAGTCTTATTAATCATCATGAAATGAAAAAATAGATATCTTAGAACTTAAATTTTCAATATATACCAACCTTGGAAAAAATAAGCATTAATTGAATTCATTAACAAATTTATACTCAATTGATATTTGGAAAGACTTAATTCTATCAGATTTATCACTTCCCACTAGTATTATCAACCTCACTTCTCGACTGAACTCTGATTTCTTTGGAATATTTTAGCTAAAAAACTAAAATTTCTTATGAATTCTATATTGAACATGTATTCATTAGTAATATATGTTATGGTCAATTATTTTCTATTAACTTTATATATTTAGACATCATATAATTTCTTCTTAATTAGTGTAAAGTATACATTAAATTCCCTAATTTAATTTTCATAAACATTTAATAATAAATACATCAAAATACAAGTTTCCAGTCATTAAATATCATTAAATATATTAAAAACATTTTAGTTTCATCAATCCATTCCATGTAAATGATTTCCCATTATATTATTTTGTTTTATAACTATTTTCTATCTATTTAGTATTTCACATATGATGTGAGATCTTTCATACGTGAATGAGATGCTTAAATTCCTTTTTACCTGTGAGTTATACTAACCAAATCATATTTTTCTATCTATTTACATGATAGAGGTTATAATGTTTTCAATAGAATCTTAGATGGTTCTTGATTCACAAGATACATTTATTCCTTATGAAAAATTGAAATATAATAATAAGGTAGATATTAACCAACCTTTATTAACTTATCGATCATTTTTACTAGCTTTATTTGATATGTAGATTAGGTTTCATAGAACCTAGATTACGAATATATAAAGGGGTACTACCTTGAATCTTTAATTCATAGTTTTTGTGTTTCTAAATAAAATTTTTATAAATTTATTTTATTTATTATATAATTCAAAATGTATAATAATGATAATTTACTTAGGTAGGAAGTGGATATCATAAATTCTGATAAATGTATACTTTAGGTTTGTAAGTGGATTTATAATTGATGATATGAAATATCACCTTTCATTAAAAATTAATACTCAATGAAAATCTTATATTTAATATATTGAAAGATTTTATGATTTATAAATAAATTTATCCTAAAAAATATACTATATAGTGAATTATTTATCAAATATATGATTATAATGGACATT
Organism: Viscum album; assembly: GCA_963277665.1. Lineage (NCBI taxonomy): Eukaryota > Viridiplantae > Streptophyta > Magnoliopsida > Santalales > Viscaceae > Viscum > Viscum album. The sequence continues at coordinate 573,219,880 of OY728166.1, forward strand.
ATAATACAAAAAAATGTTAATTAAAGTTTATAATTATAAATAAATAAATTAATATTTATATCAATTAATGTTTTAATTGATATTAAATGAATATAATATGGCAGTAATGAATTATTTACTATGAATTGATGTGATAAACCATAAGTACACCCACAAAAATATGTAAATTATCTAGTAAATAAAAACATGAAACGACAATGAAAATTCCAGTTGATTATCAGATAAACTTACTTTGGTAAATAAATAATATTGAGTCTAATATTAATATAGTTTTAATTCTTTTTAACCTAATATAAGTAAAAAAATAAAAAATTCAATTCAATATAAATTGAATATTAGATGCTTTTTGTGACCCAAAATTCCTTTTTTAGTAATCAATATAGTACTAATCACTATATTTATTTTCACAGGATATGTAATTATGTATTTTTATAAAAAATATTTCATATAACCTTTCTTTATTTCACTACCTTTATTTGTATAATATATATTTAATGATAGTGGCTCCACAAAGGATATTATTACTTTAGTGAACATAGAAAAATAAAATCATACCTTTTCTAGAAAGGTATTTCTATGTACATTATTAAATGGAACGATATTTGAGAATTTTTATTTTTTCCCTTTAATATGGAATATTCAAAAATAATTTTTTAACCAAAAGCCTCATTCCTGTCATTATTATTAACATTAATTACAAAATATTTAAATATATTATATATATATATATATCATTAAATTTATCAATGTGCATGTCGTTATCATGATATTTTAGCTATTTATCTATTAATGTATTATAAATAGAGAATATAAGTGACATATCAATGATAAATTCAAATTGATAATCAAAAAATATATATATTTTTAATAATAATACTTCTAAAAATCTTTTGAGATGTCAATCATTATGATGGGAAGTAATTTAAGTATACTAGTATCATCAAAGGATAATTCATTAGTGGCTACAACTTGCTAATCATAAGTATTTCTTGATGAATTTCAAGAATATACCAAGAATATATTTTTATTCATACATTTATCATTAAAAGTTACCTCCCATTTAGAAGGAGTTTCTATATATTTCTTAATAACTGTATAGGTTTCCAATTTCACTTTTCTTTTTTCTTGAATTTTGTTTGTCCTCATTTGAAATTATAGCTTATAATTAGTTGTAACTATATAATCAAAATAATTATAGATTATAAAATAAGATAAATTTATTATTTGTTTTCTGTTTAATTTTCTTTATTCATGTTATTTTACCTTGATAACAATGAAGAAGTATTTTGTAGATGTCTTAAGCATTAGACCAATTATATAATTAATTAAAAATATATATGTTAATAGAGTGAAAAAATAAGTATAACTCATAAATTTATTTCACAATTCAATATATAAATGTTATTAAGTTCTTTAATATCACAATTATTAATCATATAAATATTTACCAAAATATTCAAACATAATATACCATGATTTCTAAGGAAAGCCTCAATTCTATTTTTAGAAATATGATTGTTTCCACAATAAAAGAATGGTGGTCTAGAAAGTTTTTTTTTTCAATTTTTGAATTAATATCTAGACATCCTAATGATTGATCATTATCTTAGATTTTTAATAGTCCAGGATAGAGATAGTGAAGGAATAATACAAAGTCTGAAAATGATTTCCAAAAAAAATCTAGTATTAAATACCAACTGATAGGCCTGGTGGATTCGATGGAAAATATATGAACAATGAATTATCTAATATAAAAAATAATATAAATTATGTGAAAAATCATAGTAAATATGAATTGTGGAATATAGTGGATATAATATATGAAAAATTCAAAACCTCTTTTCACAATGTAGTTGGTGTAAAATATTAAATAAGAAAATATATGTAAAAAAATAAACAATATAGTAAAAGAGATTTTAGAGTGGTTTAGATTAACTAATCCTAGTTCATTATTCATACTATCAAATATACATATATTTGGATTTGAAATATGTGTTTTGACATTTTAAGGGAGTTACAACCCATTAAAACCATCCCTTTTCACCAAGGTGTCATAAATTAAGACTTAACTTTTATTGAAGGTATAACCATTACCTTTCCTTTATAGAAATAGAATAACCATATATATATATGTACTCAATTTTATTTTAGGTAAGAATAAATATAGTTTCTGGATTTTTATCGAGGAATATCCATGATTAATTACAATAAATTATTATACATAGTATTCTAAAAACAAATGATACAATACTTAAAATCAATGATAAATTTTGATGAAGAAAAAAGGATGTAATGAAGAAGTAAAACCACCAAGATCCTTGAATGATGAGTGTAGTGGAAGTATCACATGATCTAAAATTTATTTATATGTTTATAGTTTATTTTATACTGTGTATAATTTTATATTAATGTCTTGAGTTCCATAAATAAGAAACATATCCAATGTTCACCAAAACTCCAATAGTCACTTCTTCAATGATTTACAATAGTAGATAGAGTGGACGTTTCCTTCTACTTTGATTCTAGAGATATTGGTTTCCATTTTATCCTTCAATACTTTGTATCATAAAAATAGTAATAAATATAATACTATAGAAAATAACTTTTTCTTACATCGTGAATGTCATCAAATGAGTTTCACTATCATTGTGGACTAAAAGGTGTGTAATTTTGATCAGTTGACACTCTACATGTTCAAATAGAATGGTGTCAAGGATTTGATATAGGTTAAATGATCTTTATTTAGTTATTTTATAATTTTATACATTATTTAGTTGATAATTTTATATTCACTGACAATAGATATTATAAGTAGTGATTAAATCACTTTTAGAAACATAGAAATGTCATAATGTATAATATTCGTATTCCTATCCAATTTAAGTATAAATAAAAAACAATGATAAATGATGTATTGAAACCATATCCAATAATTAATAACATATTCTATGATATCAGTAATTATTATTGGTGATAAGATCAATACCACAATTTTTAAATGGTAATATAACAAATCATTAAAAATAACCCAAATACGGATATTTTTTTCAATGATTCCAATATATCATAAACCTAAAATAACATTTTGTATTCAAAAAATAAAATTTAAATTACACTTAATGTATTAATATTGGTTGATAATTCAAAGATAAAATATTTATAAACTTCTAAATTTATTATGAAATACTTGCTAATTAATTTTATTGAAGATAAAAACAAGGAAATATATTTCATAAATTCAATCCAAAAATATAGTGTTGTGGTAACTCTATGATATCTGTATATCATTATTGATGATATGTAGTAAATGAATAAATAATCAATTGTAATATGTTGTTATATATCTATATCATAAACCATAAAATTACTTATTCTAAATTGATAAACAAAAAACATAAAATACATGGTATTAAACAAATAAATTCCATCATTAAACCAAAATTCACTTCAATATATGGTAGTTAGCATCAACAATTATTTTTTAAATTAAATTAATTAATTTAACTTAATAATTAATTATTATTCCATATTTTATATTTATTTTATATTCATAATGGGTATGAGATATTTAAATTTATAATTTCAAAAAAAGAGAAAAATTGAAGGAACCAATAAGTTTTAAAAAAGTTCATGGAAATTTTCTACAAAGTAAAATAAAGCGGTACCTAAAAAAGTATAAATCACCCCTAGCTAGATAATGGAGTGTCCATTTAAATGTGGATCATTACTTTTTGGCGGAGATAGTGATGGAGGCAGCATAGGTCTACCTATTCATGGGTCAATGCTCATTGATCAAGAGCATAGAGTAGGCACGGTGTGGCACCGACAGGAGAAAAGAAATAGGGGTATGGTATGTTGTGGTACCGTGGGAGATCCATGATGTTTGTTTTATATGCTTTAATATATGAATAAGTTTCCATTCACTAGATTTTATGATATGGGATTCAAAAACACGAATTGTGTTGTGTAGTTAAATATTGAGACATTGTTTCAGTGCATGGGTGCTATCTTTTATGCCCTTATAGGGTTCACACCACACCTCGCTAATCCATGGCACAATATTTCTTTACCATTAAGAAAAGTGATCGAGTTTGGTTCGCTATGAAGAATATTTTACATGATGTGTTTGAAGGTTCTCATCATGAATCATAGTAGGATATGAACATAAGGACATAATAGAAGCATTTTCAAATAAAATATATCACTTTGTGATGTTTTCATTATGTGTTATGTCTATGCATGTAGTTTCAATGACTATAGTGATGACATGAATCATGACGGGTAGAGTTTGGTTGCATTGCAGATGGTTCTTTTTCACTAAGCCTATAAGAAAAAAAAGAATCATTTGAGTTTCATTCCACACTTTTTAGTGTCATTCTGTGCTTTTAATGAAGTCTAAAATCCAATGGGAGCATACAAGGATCTTGATTCTAGGACAAATGTGAAGGTTGGAAGCCATATCAGTTTGTTGATTTTTCTCGGTGCCTTTGTGATGATTGAAAAACACCCCAACATTGATGATTATGATCAAGGGTTCCCTAAATGAATATGTGATGTAAAATGAAAAGTTTTTTAAGAGTACTCATACTAAGAAATAAGAGTTTTAACTAGAGTCACGTTAGTGAGTGTGTAATATCAATGGGATACTTAGTAATATATCTTTATACAATGTTCTAAGATATCATATCATGATTAGAGTCCATAATAGTACCTGAATGTTCATAAGACTCATTGAAAGTTTTTAGGAGTGAAATATATTTTTAAAACTTTAATAAAACCTAATGTTGTGGATTGAAGCTCATGGAGACATCATTTGATACATGTGAAATGATCATGATTTATATAATTCATAATGTCACATAGGTATTGTGTTGTGGTGGAGAACTTGGTGGAAACAAAAAGAACATTTTTTTTGATAATTTTGGAAGGAATTTCATGCCATGGTATTCTATTTTGTGTCAACTTACATTTAGATCCATATAAGAATAGTTTTTTATGAATGTAATATCACGCTACATGTGGAAGAACTCATGGCTATATTGAGGTAGTACAATTGATGTAGTAAGAAACATTGAGATAATACTAATTATGTAGAAAATACCATGATATTGTTCACTTCTTGTATGTAGTATCACAGTGTAACATTTTAAGATGTTGAATTATTAAAGTTATATGAGTAACCGCTACATTGTGCAGTGGTAGTATCATATCATACCCATGTAGATGCCTTAATTGTTAGTCCATGAAGTAAAGGGACATCCCTTGTCTTGAGTTATATGGAACAGTTCAAGGTTTTCTGTAAATTATGTTTTAAGATATGATATTTATGGAATTTTAGGAGGAAAGAAATGCCGATTGGCCATGATATTTGTGGAAACTTTGAAGATGATATTTTAGAAATAAATTCAATCCCTTAAAGAGATTTTGTGCTTATAAATACAAGGGGATCCACTGATTAAATGGGATTGAAAATACACAAGAGGAATATACATATGATTTTCAAGAAATTGAAACTATAAGGTTTTATTGTTTTTCTATATTCTCTCATGATTAGATTAAGTGGGTTGTTTTCTTTGTTCCAAGTGATGTATTGTAGGGAGATTATGTTATGAGAATATATTTCCATTTTTAGTCCATCACTAGGATATTAAAAATATTTTTTATTCCATATATATTTTTGTTTCTTTGTTTATGACCATTATTTACTTAAATCCGAAATTAATTTTAACTGAATCAACTAGACAATTTGAATCATTCGTGACTATAGTATGGTATAGGGTGCCTATTTTTAAACATGGTAAGTAGTCACTGACCTCTTTTGTTAACTAAAGAATTTGACCTTGTGAAGAGTAGTGATTTTTATGGTAAAGAGTTATTACCAATAGAAATGATATTTTAGGCTCAAATTTGATAGAAACATGGCAATTCAATTTATATTCTCACTTTAGTAACACATAAAATAGGGTTTATTAAAAATAGCCTGTTTTATCTAACTGTGATTTTCAATTCTAATTTCCATCATTCTCAATCACTTATTTTTATTTTAAATTTTCCAGAATTCATACCCATGGGTTTGAACTCAAAATACCAAATACTATAGTGGAACATTTTAGTTAGTAGAAGGATGAGTGAAATTATAATTTTATAAACTAGGTTCCCCATGAGGAAGTAATGTTACCTTTTAAGCATCCATGTTTTTGGAACCATCATTAAGGATTATGTCTTATGAAGTTAGGATAGTTAGGGGTTTCCTTATTATTTTTAGTTTTTATTTTCTCTATTATACTATGTTTCCTCATTCTTAGATTTTTGGAGTTATTTTTTAACGCATGAATACTCCACATGAGGAAAAGTAAATAATTTCTCTATAATGCCTATGAGTTGGAAAATAGTGTAATATGGAAAAATAATAAATAAGGAGACACAACTAAAATTGAGTGAAAATAATAAATTTTATGAGGTGTATATAGAAGGGAACCAAGGAAAATAACCTTAATAAAGTATGTTCAGACTTTAATTATAGGGTTCGAACCAATAATTTGGGTGCCAAAAGTTTCCATAAAACATTTAGAGATCAATCCAAAAATTATCCAAATGATAATTAATTCATTTTATCTCTTTGTGTTACCACATGAAGATCCAAACTCAAGCCATAGTTGTTTTATCAAAATTTTCAACACTTTTTTAGTTAAATAATGTTTCCAGTTATTCAGAATGCTTAAAGTTGTTTCATTTTTCATTTATATATAAATTAAAATAATGGATCCACATTTTGGCCCCAAATTATCTCACAATATGGGATGGGTTAGAAATAGAATTCCTAACCACATTCTTTCCTCCCTCTAAATCTGTGAATATCTACATAGAAATTTTAAATTTAAATCAATATGATGGTGAATCACTATAAAATTTAGGGGATAAATTGAGATTAATTTTTCTAAAATTAATTAATCAAAATTTCATAATGTGACTACTAAAAAAATTTCTATAGGGGTATCTCTTAAGGAATTTGGTCAATTATTGAATCCACTTCTAAAGGGTTATTAATGAAAAGGATTCATGAAGAAATATATGACCTCTTGGATGAGATATCAAGATAAAATTTTCAATTGAAATATGAGGAAGAGAAAAATAGGTGAGTTAACATAGAGGAAAAACCCAATTGTATGCCTTCTCAAATGGATACCTTAATGTGTAAGATGGATGTGATGACAGAAATACACAAAACACAAGGTATGTAAACTAAATATGTAAAATATATTTACTATAATGGTTAAAATAATTATTAGGGTTGGACACCATAAGAACCAATCCATGGGTACCAACCAGGAGAAAAAATATTTTATCTTCCAAAAAATGGCATTCACGAACCAGCTTGTGTTATCCCTCAAACTCCTCAACTGAGCCAGCCTGTGGTAAGGCATGAAGGGTGACCTTGATCCCCACAAGATGATGAGATACATCGAGTAATCACTAGATAAATCACCAGGGATGATTTCAACCAATAACCATGACATAAATTAAAATATATAGAGTATATAACACATAAATAAGGATATAATAAATCACTAAAAATAAGACAACACATAGAAAAAACCAGATACAAGATACCTAAAATAAAAACTATAACCCTACCAGAACCAGACATGATCTCCATGTGAAATCATATTCACCACCATAAAAAAGACCAGCCTTCTCCTTGGTCTAACCTAAATGATAAAAAAACCTAAAAAATAGCTTAGGCCTGCCAATGTGGAGTGAGAAAAATAGGGTTCAAGTATAAAACAACATAGTTGGTAATAACCATAGAATCTATACATGTACTTCACTAAGATGGTCTATTAATACTAGTTTGAAAATATAGTCAAAAATATGTTTGTATATTTTCAAAAACAAAAAAAAAAAACATTCCCAAAATCTACTTTTGAAATCAAAATTTGGATTTACTTTTTAAAATAGATCTCATATTTAAAAACCCAGTTTTAAAACTAATTCCAAAAATAAAACCACAACCCAGGTAAAAACATAAGAAAGGGAAAACATAACTAAAAAAAGAAGTAGGGTATATCAAAGTGGAGTTCCAAAAGAAAAGGAATCATCACAAGTATAAATACATTCATATAAACAGATAAAATAAATAGTGTACCCAAAAATATTATTGGAATACATAGTTTAAAAAGTCATGGGAATATATTAAACTTCCCAAGAGGTGACCCTCGATGTACTTAGTTTGGAACCATCACCTGACATATAATGCGGTCTATAGTCTATCAATAACCAAGCTTCCCTAAAATTATAACACCAGTAGAACTCCCACCAAGTACATTCATATAATATAGGGGACCTAGTCTATCTCATCAAGATTTATAGGATCCCAAGATGATAGTATAAGGGAAAAGTGATGAGGTTAGCACATGATTGACACAACCATATACCAATGTGCATGCCTTACCCACTTAAATAGACCATATATGTGGATACCATCTCCAATTGGAGGTCAAATATGGGGGTGTTCATCACATAGAAAACATTTCAGAAGCTCTAACTAAGATTTAGAACACCGAGAGTTTCAATCAATTCTCCAAGATATACCTTAGGGTGATAACCAGTCAGTCACTTAAAATATTAATAAAAACTTTCTTACAAAAACCCATTTCTTTAAAAACCCATTTCCAAAACAAAGGAAATCATCCAAATTCACTTTAAAGGTTCCAAATAGGCCTTTCAACAGTTTTAAGGAAGCACCACTTCCCAAAATGTATCAAACAGACCTGTCAAGAAGGTTTCCAAAAACTCACAGTTCTAAATTTCCAAATGAGTCTCCAAAGAAAAATATAGGAATAAGAAATTAAAACCATATTTGGGGGAATTTTAGAAATAATGAAAAAATGGAAATTATTTAGAAATTTATAATTCATTTGAGGTTTTTTTATAAAATTAAAATTATATGGAGTTTACCATTTATATGCATGCACACATCTATAGTAAACCTCCTGAACATAAGGACATGAACATACCAAATCATTATATATATGTTAATCCATATCAATTCCAATGGTTTGATCAAGGATCATAAGGGAGAATCATATAAAAAAAACAGTCCCCACAAAATTACAAAAAACCACAAGGAGGCAAAAACCTTTGAAAAGAAAAATCCCACTATTAACCCAATTTCATCAAACCCCAACAAGAAAATAACACTTTAAAGAATGAAAATACATTTAAAATGATACTTTTAATTTTATAAAACACCTTTAATAAATATATATTAGATATATATATCCATAACCAAATAATTAACTTGAATGACCAATTTTTTCATCAAAACACCATTATAGAAAGCCATAAAATATAATTTAGAAAACCAAAATCATGAAAAAAACATTCAAAATTCATTTAGAAATTGTCAAGAATCATTTGGAATGTTTATGAATGTAAATGGTTAGAAAAACCTACCTTAATGGTGTGAAGACATTATGAAACCTTTGAAAGAGTAAATATTTAAGACCAAGAGAAAAACCACACACTGTAACATTAAAATAAATAACTCACATTAGATATACCCAACCCTAGGGTTGAACCAAATGGAAAATGAGCCAAGGGAGAAGAAAGAAACAAGATAAATAAGAAATTAAAGGGTGAATAAGGCTTACCCAAGAAATAAACCACCAAATATTGAAGAAGGAGACACCCAAATTCTAAGGCATTGGAGAGGAGGAGATTTTAAAATTCTCCCAAGGGGATTATTGAATGAATGGTGGATGAGAGGAGTCAATTATGGTTTTTTAATTTAGGAAGGGAAAACATGGAATGTTAATTTTTTTGAGATTATATTAAGGTCACAAAGTTAGGCCACATGGATTCCTAAATTATGACCCAACTATGGAAACCTTACTAAAGAAACAAGGAACCCTTCCATGGTTTGGACGCATGATTTGGAAACTATTTTCCAATTATGATCCCTCCTCTAGAAGCCTATAATCCTCACACTTGATAGTCACACTATATGAGGATCTATATGAAAAATATGAAACTCAAGTCTATTATGAAGATATACACCCTTGCAAGCTTGTTGCATGGTTTCCTCTAACTATGCATAGGACATGTTCTCGGTATCTGACACCCCAAAATAGCTACACATTTTCTCTTTCGTCTCACATATGGGATCGAACAAACCATGCAAAAACCTTGCATGAAAAACCATGAATGAGAAAAATGAACTTTAAACACACAATTAGTTAATAAGATGCATGTTTTCTCTCCAAATCATTCACACTAATCTTACACATGGAAAAAACCAACCAAAACCTCAAATAATGAAAATCATCCCTGGTAATTGAACCCAACCTCAACCAAAAGATGAAACATAAATAAATAAATAAACTAATATGGAAACATGAGGTATAGGAATTCTAATTATTCCCACTATAGAAAAAATCTATAGCTATGAATTCACCAATTATAGGATGAGGAAGAAAATCAAACCAGTCAACTCTAAAGAGAGAAATCCTGAAAAGAACCTCAAACTAGGTCTGAAGAAAAATAGAACCACTAACATCAGTATGAAGTTTCAATACCACAATTCACATATAAAATGATCAAAATAAAACAAAAATGTGATTAGTGGTGGGTTTCCACACCATTTAAGAAGTAAATTAGTGAAACACTAACTTCTAGCAAGGGAAAAAACCAACCAAAATTCATAATTTCTACAAAACACATTCATCTCCAAATAGAAATAAGATAAAAAATTCCAAAAGTCTCCATAGAATAAAGACATGAAACATTTGAATGGGTATAAACTGATCAAGGGCCATTGATTGAATCATATAACAAGGGGAAAACATAAAAGAAAGATACCTCAAAAACATTAAGAGGAATGGATTATTAGATTCAAAACTGCTATGGAATTCTTTTTATTATATCGAGGTCTCACCCTATAGAATTTCTAAATATTTCCCAACTAACCACACTAGAGACATGTCTTCAGAGCACTACAAAAATATAGTAAAAAATGGGATAAACCTACATAACTTAAAACACATGAGTGATTGGTCCTTTGAATTAGAGAAAGGCATTGATAAATGTGACTCCTATAGAATATATTCCTCTTGTTTACCCTCCTCACCGAATGTGGAAACCTTATGAGAACCAAGAGAAACTGGGCTTCTAGACACCACATGGTACACTATAGAAACTCACTTAGATAAAATGACTTATCCATAACCTTCCATTATATATCATTCACATATAAAAGAACTCAATCCATAATCTCAGGATAGATACCCCAAATGAGGAGATACAATTTCAATAGATCAATCAATTTCATTTTTGAAGAAAATGAGAGAAAATCATTAATGTGTTGATCATAAGACTTAATTTTCTATTGACCTTATTGAATACCATAGGATCTTCTAATTTTTTTGTCTCAACATCCTTAGGTACAAACCATTTTATGAAATTGGTATTAAAGATCTCCCAAGACATCCCATATTTCAATAAAGATAGAGTTATCAACTTCTACTAATCCATACTAGGTCCCTAAAAAAGACATAAGACAACCCACAACCTCAAGGATTTAGAAATTCCTAAGGACATTAAGATCCTTTCAATTTCCTCGATCTACTATTCAACATCTAGTAGACTATGATCCCAATACTATAGAGTCAATAGATGAGAATAACTCAACTCCAACAGTCCACTAGGATTTTGGGTAGGGATGAAAACCAGGAGACAATCCTTAGAAAATTTCATGACCTTTATGGGTTTCATACTCTAAATAACATGAAAAAATAAAACAAGATAAATATGGGACCAAAAATCCCCTAAAACTCAAAAAATATTACACCTCTAGTCAAGATAAGCATCTAAAATACCAAAACACAAAAAAGTAAGAACCCTCTTTTAAAAATCACCATTTCTATTCCAAATTTCAAAAACCATTTCACTTCAAGATAATTTCCATTACAATAACCATATCAAAATTTAATTCTTCATTTCAAGTCTTATTTGAAAAAAAATATTTCCAGAAATTATTTTCATTTTAAAAATCCACTCACACTAGCCAAGAATCTAACCAATAGAGTCACACATATCAAAATATTCGAAATAGTGTACTAGTGGTCATGCTTGACATTCCCACATGGTTTAACAGACCATGCACTAATCAGGAACCACTATTGGTGGCATACCAAACCATGTCCGAAGGCTCAATAAGGTTTGGTATTCCATGTTAGGTCAACGTGTGACACATAATCACTTCTATTTTCATCCCCAACATGCACAATCTCATCAAACCAAACAAGAACCAACAAAATAAACTCAAAAAAAGAACCAAAGTCTCAAGGAACCTATTATCCCTAGTAACTTAGGTTTCATCACCAGTGGTGGCGATTTGGAACCAACCCAGGACCTATCTCCATAGACCCAATAGTTCTACATACATTTAACCTAACACCCAAATAAAAAAGGTCCACCTTGATACCGTTTTTTAATGAATCATCCTTGGTCAGCCCTCAAATTGCGCACCTAAACTGGTCCATGGTAAGGCCTGATGGGAATCCATGATCCCCATGGGATGAAAAAAGTATCAAGGTATCAGAAGATAAATTTATGGGGTGATTTTTCCAAAAAGCTATAACATAAAATAAATGAAATAGAGCAGACAACAAAACTAAGAGGATACAATAGATCATTGAACATAAGATAATACATAATAAGAACTAGTTAAAATATACCAAAAATAAAATCTATAACTAAACAAAAACTAGACACGATATCTTTGTGATATCTTGGTCACCAATATCTCCAAAAACTGCCCGCCCCATAAGAAATCCTGAATGATAACTAGTACCTAAAAAAATAGCTCTATTCTAATGACATTGAGAGGAACAGGTAAATATTAATCATAAAACAACTCAGTAGGTAAGAACCAAAGTATCAATTCATCACCTATCCCAAAATGTCTATAAACACTAGTTTAAAAACATAGTTAGAAAATATATTTATATAGTTTCAAAAACTAAACACATATTTCCCAAAATACAATTTTGAAATAAATAAAAAGATTTAATTTATTAAATATATTTCCCATTTCAAAACCCAATTTTAAAAACCAACTCTACGAAGAAAACCAAAACATAGTTAAACAAATAAGAATGGGAAAATAGAACTTAAAAAAAGCAACAAGGTATATCAAAAAGAAATTCCAAAATAAAAGGAATCAACACTAGTATAAAAAGGTACATACAAATAAAACAATAAAATAGGGTTACACATAATAATATAAGAACATATAGTGTTCATAGTCATGAAAATTTCCTAAAAATCCCAAGAGGTGATCTTATATGTACTTAGTTCATAAATATCAACCATCATATGATGCAGTATATAATCTATCACCAACCTAGATAATCCACTGGCCTAACAGCAGTGGAACTCCCACCACAGAAATTCACATATGATGGGGGACCTAGTCCATCTCATTGGGAACTAGATAATAACAACCTTTTGACCCTCTATATGATGTTTAAGATCCCATGATGATAATATAAGAGAAAAGTGAGAAGGTCATCATATTCTTGGCAGGACCAGATGCCAATGTGCATGCCTTTCCCACTTCTCAACACCACCCATACAGATATCATTTCCAATTAGAGGTCAACTATGGGAGTTTCGATTACACAAAAAAAATTTCACTAGTACCAATTGATCCTGATCATCCTGAGAGTTTCAAACCATTTTCCAAGAGATACTTTAAGGTACTAACCAGGCTGCCACATCCAAGATTCATAAACACTGTATAGGAAAACCCCATTTCATTCGAAATTCATTTCAAAAACTAATACAATCATCCAAGTAATGTTTAAAGGTTTCAAATAGTTATGTCAACAAGTTTATGGAACCAATACTACCCAAAAGTACCAATCATGCCTTTGAATAAAGTTTCAGAAAACTCACTGTTCTAATGTTCTAAATGAGCCTCCAAATAAAATATTAGGAATCAAAACCAGAAACCTCATTTGGGGGAATTTAGGAAATAAATAAAAAAATGTGTATTTAATTTAAAAATTAATAAAAATTTTGAGATATCAAATATTTAAGAAAAATAGGAATTCTATTGAATTTATCATTTATAAGCATGCAAACATCTATATGCACACCTCATACACATATGGACATGCACATACCAGACCAAAATATATATTTACATCTACATGAATTCCAAAGGTTTGATAAAGTAGAGAAATGGAGTATAATATCCAAACACAAGAGTGACTCCATAAGTACCAAAATGATAAGGAGGCCAAAACACCTACAAATCATAATTCAACTAGTAACTCAATTTAATCAAATCCCAAAAGTAAAAAAAAACTATAAAACACTATAAAACACTAATTATAATTAATAAGAAACTTTAAATTTTATTAAAAAACTTTTATACATACACATTATTTACATTTATGCATAACCATATAAATCCTTTGAAAACCGCATTTTCTATATCAAAACTATAACAATAATACATAAAAATCATTTTTACAATCCAAAATCATGATAAACACATTCAAAATTCATTTGGTAGAGATCAAGAATCATAAGGAATGTTTCAGAAATGAAATATATGAAAACAACTAACTCAAAGATTTTAAATCAAGATGAAACCCTTTAAAGAGGGAATATCTAAGCCCTAGAGACAAACCACACACCTTAACATAAATAAATAACTCAAATTAGCCAAAACTCACCTTATGGTTCAGCTAAAGAGGAACAAAGCCATGAGTGATGGAATAAACAAGGGAAAGAAGGTAGTAAAGGGATAATAAGGCTTATCCAAGTAAGAAATCAACATATATGAAATAATGATACTTTGAAAATCTAAGGAATAGGAGACTAGGAGGTTTCCCAAGGTTCCCAAGGGGATGCTCGAACAAATGGGGGGGGGGGGGAGAGGGGTAAATTAGGGGTTTTTAATTTAGGTTTGGAAAACTTTAAATTTTATTTTTTTTGGGATTCTAGGAAAGTCACAAAGTTCAAAAACATGGTTTACTAAACCATTCACAAACATTTCACACCCTATTAGAAAGGCAAGGTAACCACACTTCTATGGGACACATTTCTAGAAACCTTTCACCAACCACGATCCCTAATATATAATCCAAGAACCATCATAAAATATAACCACAATATTTAGGGAAACCTTCTCCATCTATTTTACATGGTTCTTTCAAGATAAATGACACCCCATATTATTTCTTTATGATTTAATCTAGCCGTGCATAATCTACATGCTAGGTATCAGAGACACAAAGTTAACCAAACAATTAATCTTTTGTCTCATATAGTTTGGGCCAAACCATGTTCTAACTATGAAAGATAAAAATTAATTCTAATAACTAATTTGGTGAAGAGGTCACAATATTTCTCTATAAACTGTACACACTAAATATATACATGTTAAGAAACCAAAAAAAACCTTAAAAACACGTAACTCTCTCTTGGAATTCAAGCCAAACCTCCACTGAAAGATAAAAAACTAATAAATAAATAAAATAATAAGTTAAAATATGGTCAATGTGTGACAAGGACCTTTAATTAAAATCCAAATCAATTTCTTGGAGGATACATTGATTACATTCATGAAAACCACTGGGATTTCCTTCAATGAGTTAAGAGATGATTCAAAGGACTAAAAATTTCTATGAGAAATATGAAATTATTGGTTGGATCAATTCATATCCAACTTATAGAGAGGCCAAGGGGGTGCTAAAATATGGCAAAGATGCCACCATAATATGGAATTTATGGATATCACCTTGAAAAGTAGAACAAATAAGAAATATAGTGTTAAAAAACTACATATTAACATCCATTTTACTGAATCTCTTGTGAACATGACCACATATGAAAATTTCATGAAAGTAATGGTTTCAAATAAGAAAAAAAATAAAGATGTTGGTACCATCAAAATAATTAGAGAATGATCAACCATGGTTCTAGATAATATATTTAAGATTGAAAAATATCTATGTAGTTTTTCAATTCTAGTATTTATTGGATCTACTAAGTTTGGAAAAGATTTATGTGATCTAGGAGCGAATCTGAAAATTATACAGTAATCCACTTTCAAGAGTTTGGGATTAGAGGTGATGAATTCTATAAGAGTTTCTATTTAATTAAAATACTCAATAGTGAAGTATCCATGATGTTCTATTGAATACATTTTAGTTAAAGTGAATAAGTTTTATTTTATAGTATACTTAATTGTTCTTGATATAGAAGAAGAGAGGATACCCCCCAACTTAAGGAGTCTATATTTAGCAACATGAATAAACTTAATTGATTTCAAAAGTGGGTAGCTATACCAAAGGGTTGATAGTGAGTAGGATAATGTAATGAATAGATATTTCAATATACATCTCATTAAATTATCAATATATTAAGTAGTGTGTTTTACAAACTACAAAAAAAATGAAACACAAAGATATATTTTTAATATTAAATATGACTGTTAAAACTTAGTTGTTAAATTAGCTACTATAAAATTCAAAAACCATATTAAAAAATCAATAAAGAAATAAGGAATAAGTGACATTAGGAAGATAAAGTTTTAAGTATAAAGACAATTTGTTTGAGGGATTTTCCTTATACAAAGATCAATCAAAATCTGAGAAATTTCAATTTGAAATAAACCTTATATAAAAGAAGTTCAATCTCATAAAGATTGCCACAAGATCCATGATAGTTGAACTATAACCTGAAACTGGAATTTGGGCTTATCTGATTCTTGGGTATTATATATAGATCCTAATGTTTTATGTTAGGATAAATTTAGAATACATAAAAATTTAATAAAATAATTATATGTATAGATATGTCATGAATTTTCATACCTTTTGAATGGTCATTTTTTTCTCAATTTACTCCATTCTTAAAAAAATTATTGCCTAAAAATTGGAAGTTTCATTCAAGGAAATAATTTTATTATGATTAAATAAGAAACATTAATTGATTTTATGAATAATTAGTTAATACTATATTAATTCATAATTTATAGTAAAAATAATAGTTAATATTCCAAAATTCGTTTTCCTATATAATTTTTTTACTATATCTTATGATTTTTTTAAAAGTATAATTTCTAAACTTTTGAATGATAATTTTTAAAAAGTAAATTCATCTTCATATTTATCCTAAAAATTTTATTATATGGGTTTTTTTATTTATCCAAAATATTTATTTTTAGCTGAATAATGCAACACACCATTTTTATTAATACACCAACTTTTATGGGATTATTTGTATATAAAATTGAATTTGGAAATTATGAAACATTTTTAATGATAAAATATTTATTTTATAATTAACATTAAAAATTTAAAATATTCATTATTGTTTATAAATTTATATTTGATAATTTAGAACTCATGATATATTTTTCCGAAAATTTTAAAAATATTATACATTAATTATATTAAAATGAATTTATAAAACTTTTAGAAATTGAATCATAAATAATTTATTAAGAATTTATAATAAATAGGTACAAATTTTCTAGTGAGTATCAATTTAATTTTATCTATAAATATTTTTTCACCTTAAGTAAAAAAGTAGATATAATGGTAAAAGCTAAATTAGTAAAAGTAATAAATCAAAGGTAAATGGATTGAAAAATGTTTAAAAATAGTATGAATTTTTTTTGAGGATTTATAGGCCTTATATATTACCCACCCCGTTATTTGTTAAATTTTGGAGCAAATTTTCTTGAGAGTGACTTCCCATTACTTAAAAGTTTTCGGTATTTTAAAAAAATTCATCCCATTTCATGTATAAAAGGGGAACTCCTATCCCCATATACCCTCTCACCAAAACCACCTAAGTCCAGACCAAAATCCACCAAATCCTATATTAAATATTTTTAAAAATTTTAACTTGTTTATTTTATTCTTAATGGACCATCCCTAAAAGGATTAACCCCCTTCTTAATAGAGATAATCCAAGATGTAAAAACTAGTTCCTAACCTCTCTCTCATTTTTTTTTATTTTTGTGCACCCCTTATTATTCAAATTTTACTACAACATATTAAAATGATAAGATAATTATACTTAGTATATGTATATTTTGTTTATAATGCTGGTATATGAATTTTCCACCTTTTCTCTTTTTCATTAAGAAAACAAAAAAAGTGAAATGTGTATATGTGTGGACTACGATCTCCACGAATAAAAAAGATTGACTTTCGTCACCACATTACCAGGATATTTTGGATAGGGAATTTAATATATTATTATTATCATTATAAATTATTTATTATTATTTAATAGTAAACCATATTACTTATTTATACCATCCCCTAAAAATGAAATCATCATCTGTGCGTACGTGTGGACTACCGTCTTCACGATATGATGCATTCGATTCTTCAATAACTCATTTCATGGGAGGATTTATGAATGGTTTGAAAGGGTAAATATAGTTATTTTGATATGAATAAGGGTCCAATGAAACATATTTTAATACCTTATAATGATATTAATTATAAATAATTTTTATAAAATTAACCATTTTAAACATGGGAATTAAGAGGGAAAAAAAGTATTTATGCTATATATATTTTTTGTATCCATTAATTATTTCCATAATTTTTATAATGTTTATATATCACACTAATAAACACTAAGTAATTCCATTATACTGCTTTTATAATGATATTTATGTTAAATCACCTCATAATAATCTATTAATCAGGGTATATTCGTGTTTGCATCGGTTTGACCACCTATTGAAACATTACTATGAAATTTTATCATAGATGGTTATTAAAAAATAACAAATAATGTAATATTATTTAAATATGTAAATAAATAATTTTCAATAGTTATTTAGGGGTTACATTAATATCAAAATCATTAATTAATAAAACATCCTTATTGGGTTAAAAATCACCGGATTATGCTTATCATTGATTTTCTAGGATAAAGACTAAAGAACTAATGAAAGGAAATATAAAATTCATTATTAATTAAAAATATTAAATTTTAATAAATTATAAAATATTTTAAGTTTAAACTTTGAAATAATAATAAATATTTATACTGCCCCTATGAAACTAGTAAAAATATTCAAAACATTAGACATTCGATATGGTAAAATAAGTAAAAAATAAAATATATATATATATATATATAGAATTATTTATAATGGGGAGTATAAATGGTTTTAATTATGAATAAGGGTTTTTAATATGTAAGTAATAAAATTAATTTAACAATTTTGTACTTTTGGTGCAAGTGAAAAATGAATTTGAAACAAGGTAAGAGGTTTCATCTCAAATACATATTTTTTGAGATGTGTTTTGTAGTATACACCTAATTTATTTTACATAGTTTATATGATAATTAAGAGTTATATTATATCAACAAATACATTTTATTCATGGTAATTGAATTTCAATTTAAATCCCTATCTTTCTATAGATTTTTATTTAAATCATCATCAATTTGTAAGGGTATTTTTTAACTCAATTCTCATTCATCAATTTATAATTATTATTCTTGAAAATATTTCAAATAAGTTTAGTAAATTATAAACTATTATTATATTATGTGGTATTTTATCTTTGAAAAATATGGATTTACATTTTTACCACATAAAGAACATTTTAAAAGTTTCTTACCTCATGAACTATGTTCTTCATAAGGGACTTTGGTAAATCAAATATTCTAATTTAAGTTATATAGTTTCTTTTTAATTTCAACCTTAAATGTTTTCCTATATTCCGTGATATTAAATTTCATATTATGACCAATTTTTTATATCTATGAAAAATTATTTCTTAATCCGTAACCCTTCCATTAATGATTTTATTTTCCATAAAATTATAATATGTTTTGAATTATTACCATCCTATTAAGTGTTTATTTCCCTTAAATTTATATTTATTTTATTATATGATTTTGCATGCCACCAAAGTACTCTCTTATTATTTCAAAATCCAAAAATTTATCAATTTATGTGATGTTCATATTTTTCTTTTTAAGGATTATCTTTATAACTCTCTTTTATGATTTGGATTACATTTTTCACTTCATCTCAAAATAGATATATTTTCCATGATGTTTTGTTTTATAAAAAACATCTACATTATTTTATGAATTTACTCTTTTGGGTGATTGAATTTGGTGACTATCAATTTGGTTTATGTGGTTATTTATGTGATACTTTTTTAATGTAATCTGTAGTGAATCCTTATTAATGTGATTTAATGATGTGATGAATAGATGTTTTATTGTCTTATAGAATTTTATGGTTAGTATTTTAGTGATGGATGGGAACAATATAGACCTCTAATGCATTGTGTAAATATTTCCATCTCATGAGATAATGGTGAAATGATTAGTGATGCTCGATTCAAAATGGGAAACATGTTGTGATTACTGATCTATAATGAGAAACATGTTATGATGTGTAATCTTCCATGGGAAACCAGCTGTGATTCCTAATGAACTAATAGAAATATGTGGTGATTCCAGATCCACATTTTTGGGATTCTATACTTATTGTGGTGCCAATTTTTTTTATGCTTGACTACTAAATACCTCTATCCCTTTATTTATGAATCATGTTTTCAAAATCCTTTTTCCATGTTATATGTTTGAGACTATATGATTACTTATTCTATTATTATAAAATATGAACAATTTTTATGATTCCATATTATTTAATTCGAGATGTATCTCCTGTTTATTTTTTTCCATATTCTTATGATCTCATCCTGGGTAATAGGTTGATATGTTTATTATTACCTTATTGTGTTCTTGAAAGAAACCCTTTATTATTTTTCCATTTACTAGGTTATGAGGATGGTGTTAACTTATGAGAAATCTATGAGAGGATATAGTATTATATAAATATGGTTAAATGTGCACAAGCATTATAAAATAAGTTTCTTATGTAGATATTCTCCAAAGAAACTAAACTTATTGATATTTATGATGTTGAGATTATTATGTAGTAATTTTTTTAAATAATGAAAATGATGTAAAATAATTGCATGTTTGGCTTGATTCACCTCAGTTGGTATCAAATAAAAGGTTTAGTTTTTTTGTATATTAGTGTAGTTAACATTTGGTTTAGGGTTATAGAACCATATTAAAAACCATAGATATGAGTATAAGTATTAGATGATATCCTAAAATTTTGGTAAAGTCTCAAGTAGGTGGTTTTACTAAAACAAAATCCATGTCTGGATACTAGTAATTAGATGTAGTTGTGGTGTACATACACCTAGGTGTAATCACCCCAAAGGGTTGGTTTTTTATTGGACCAAGCATCCCTATAATGACTGATGGGTGGGACTAAGACTGCACACCTGGTTAGACACTCTTGATGGATATTCTTTGGTTGATTAATGCTCTTTAAAAATAGCTATTAAGGATTTATTTAAAAAATAATTTGAGAGATTTATTTGAGTAGAATAAGATAACCCCACTTAAAGCATCTAAATGAATTATAAGATAAAATAATAATGTAAAAATGTAAAATATTTTAAGGTTGAATACATTTTATGTTATTGATTATGATAATCCTCTATGATGTTAAATGTTAATCACTCATGTTAACCCTATTTTATTTTAAATATGTATAGAACCAAATAGATAAAATTTTACCATTGGTATAAGGAACAATTCAGCAGATATATCGATGATCAACCCAATATAATGGGATATGGATTCAGAAAACTGATGATTGATAAAAACTATAGATAAAAAAATATGATTAAAAATGTAACCATAGTTAAAATACTGACTACAAAAAATAACAAAACGATAAAGAATCATGAAAATTTAGGCAATTAGGATGATGCAATAATGAATATTTAACCACATATATGTAAAAAATGTGGAAAGAATCACCAAGATAATTCCACTGTGGGGACTGAAAGATGCTTTACTTGTAATATAGGGGTCATAAATAATTAAACTCCTAACAGTAAATGGAGAGTTCAGTTAGAACGATGGGAGTGGAAAACTTTTATCCAAAAGAACAACTAAAAGTTCAATGCCTTAAATTTGGAAAACTTGAAAATTATCCTAATCAATGTAACAATCTATGGTTTGATAAGTATGATAGTCTTTAACAATCACCATGGCCAAGGGAATAAGGTGGATCACACTCAATGACTACTGATGAGATGGATTGTGATTACTAAATCATGCACTTCAAAATTGTTATTACAAGATATTTATTCTAGACACTCTTATTTTTTTATTTACTTTCTAAGTGTAATGCCATTATGTTTTTATTATCAAATAAAATATCATGTTTAATGATGGTTACTTTTTTAAATCTATGTTTATGGGAATATGAAACTTAGTATGGGTCCTTTAAATATATTTTACATGATTTTGGTAATAGATGAACTATTTAAACATAGAATCCATATTAAATAATCATGGTTTGATTACCCCCAACTTCTTCATTATTAAAAAATATATGAGTGTGGAGATAACAACCAAAAGTTGTCACCAAGATATCTTAACATCACTTCATTAAAAAAGACAATATTTATCATCATCCATAAATGCATCTCCACTTCTTGTAGGACCCAATTTTTCTATATAAGATTAAATAACTAAGACAATGGTGGATATAGAATACAACCCCTGCCACTGGTTTTGGTGCAACATCATACAATGTTTTGAAAAAATATGGGGAAGTTACTTAATGATCTTGGGATGGAAAAAATTTGAGAATCATGTTTACTACCCCAGAGCATGAGATCCCATACAGTGTGTGCACAAAACCATTTGTGTCATAGATTCCCTATTTGGGCACATGAAGATCCACCTAGAGTGGATTTGGTTGGGCATCCATCCCCCACCAAACTTTAATTAGGAGGGATTCATGGAGTAAGTATAACAGGTACAAGTGAATCACATGGGTGAGGATATGGGTGGTTATATACTAAAGTTGGAAATGATATTGATGGATAAGAAGGAGAGGGAACATACTGGTGTGGTGGAGGTGACTACTCCACAAAACACTAAGAGGGGAATAAACATGGTTCTCAATAATCCTTATCAGGAGGATTATCATTCTTCTTTGAATTAATTGTTCAACCTCAAATTTACACTAGTACTGCCAAGATGAAAAACCACAATGGATGAGTGATAGGTGTGTATGTTGTATATATTATGAAAATAGGGAGTAACAATTCCCAAATAAATCCAATTTATGATAAATTATCACTTTAAGTCTGAATATAAACTCAAAGAAATATAAAATAGATCTTAACAGAAAACCCTAAGATATATTTAACTCAAATTGTTAAGAAGAAATATAATATTGATATTTTTTTCATTAAAAGTGAATAAATATGATAGGTACCTCATTATAAAAAAATAAAACCTTAATTCAGATCATATATTCCCTTAGCTAACACTGTTTGTAAGTAATAATTAAAATTGTGCGGACATAATTTATTTAGGGCGGGGAGAGAATGTAATGACTTAATATTTCCCTGTATATTAACCATAAATAAATAATATTTTAAATAGTGTATTTTAAACACAACTAAACTAAAAAAACCTCATATATTTTAAATATTAAATATGATATTAAAACATTTTTTTTAAATTAGCATGTATAAAATGAAGTAATCATATTGCAAAATCAATAAAAAGAGTAGGAATAAATGGAATCAAAATAAAGAAACATTTCTTATAAAGCCTCTTTTTTGAGAATAAAAGGGTGGTAAATTCTTTATGGTTTCTCCTAGAACATGACCAAATCATCCTTGAGAAATTACTATTTGAGAGAAACTATATATGAGATATGTTCAAGCTTGTGAGGTTTCCACAAGATGAATGCTAGTTGAGTAGCAACCAAAATTGAAACAATACCTTATCCAAAGCTTAGATATTAAGTGAATTTCATAATGGGTTATGTATATAGAAATTAGGATGATATAAACATATAATAAAATAATTATATGTAGATATATATAATTATTTTTTTCTTTTCAAAAGGCCATTTTTTCTCTCCTCACTTTATGCTTAAAATATGTATTTTACAAAAAATTGGAATTTTATTTCAATGAAATAACTTTATTATGATTGAAAAATAAAATGTAATATTTATTTTATGAATAATAAATCAACATTATATTACTTAGTAATATATAATAAAAATAATAGTAAATATACCAAATTTCATTCACTTATAAAAATAATTTTTCACTATATTATATCATTTTATTTAAAGTAAAAAATTATAAATTTTGGAATGGTAATTTTAAAAAAATAAATTTATTTTTATATTTTTCATAATTATATTATCCAAAGATGAAATTTTGATATTTTTTTAAATAATTTAATTTTAGGAGAATAATGTAATAAATAGTTTTTACAAATATTTAAAATTTTATGAAATTACTAGTATATGTGTATGAATTAAAAAATTATGAAACATTTTTATTGAAAAATATGTATTTTAAATTGAAATTATAAATTAAAAAATATTTAATATTGTTTATAAGACTATATTTGATATTTGAGAACTCAAGTAAATTTTTTCTCAAAAATGTTTTAATACATTTTATAGTTATTATATTAAAATTTAAATATAATACCTTTAGAAATTGAAACATATAAAATAGATTTGAAATTCATAATTGGTATGTCCAAATTATCTAATAAAGACCACTTTTATTTTATGCATGAATATTAAGGTACTTTAGGTAGAAACTAGTTACCGTATTAAAATCTAAAATGGTAAAAGTAATAATTTAAGGGGTAAATGTAACTGACATGTTAAAAGCATATGTAAAAAAACATCATTGAGAATTTATCAACCTCATTTATTCAGTACCCCATTATTTATAAAGTTTTGGAGTGTCTTTAATTGATATAGAATTCCCATTAAATAAATGTTCTTGGTATTTATAAAAATTCCATCTCTTTTCACAAATAATAGCGGTTATTCTCTCCTAAATTACCATCACACCACAAAACACTATTTTCATCCAAAAATCTACACAAAAATTTCCTAAAAATTATTATTTAGCTTAAATATGTTATTTTCATCTCAAAATAATATCCCTCAAAGTCATAACCCCCTATTCAAAGAAGATAAGTCAAGAAGAGAGGTATAAGTTATTAGCCACTCTTTCTCATGTCTATTTATTTTTTATGCATAATTTCTTCTTCAAATTTAATTAAACCATATTTAAATGACAACATAAATATAATTATTATAATGATATGTTATTATAATAATGGTACAATCATTAACTACCTTTTCTGTTTTCCATTATGAAAAATGAAAACATGAAACATGCGTATGTGAAGACTACCGCCTCATTGAATAAACAATTTTTTTAATTAAATTCATAATATAGAGAGTTCATAAAGGTAATATAATATATAATTATTATATTTATAACTTATTTATGCATCTATAATACAAAAACATATTACTTAATTATCCAATTCCTAGAAAAATGTTATCATTATCCATGGGTATGTGCGAACTACCACCTCTGTGATACGATGCATTCTGTTTTTTAGTACCTTAATTCATGGACAGATCTAAGAGAAGGTTTAATGTGTAAATATTTTTTTTATAATATTAATAATGTTGTAGTAGTAAAAATTGAATAACCACTTAATGATATTAATGATTAACAATCATTATAAAAGATACCTTCTTAAGCAAGCTGACTAGGAGGAAAACAAATTTATTCGTTCCATGTAATTATTACATATCCATTAATTATTCTAATAAATATTATATTTTTGATATATAAAACTAATAAAAAATAAATAATCAAATTATTATATTGTTATAATGATATTTAAAATATTTCACTTCATAATTATATTATTCATGGTATGTTCACGTTTTGGTCAGTTTCACCACATACTTGGAAAATTCAATGAAATTATATCATGGATAATTATGAGTACATAATTAGTGGAGTAATAATATATATATTTAAATAAATATATTTTATTTGTTAAGAAATTTTTATATCAATATTAAATTCTTTAACTAAGAAAACACACTTTGTGGGTTAAAAATCACTAAAATATGCTTGTTATAAATTTTATTTCTATGATAAAGTATAAAGAAATATATAAAAGAAATTTAAAATGTATAAATAATTATAAATCATACATTATATAAAATATAATAATATTATATTTTTGAAATTTTAAATAATAATGAATACTGAGAGCACCCCTATAAAACTAGTAAAAATGGTTAAAACTATAAACACAAGATATGTAAAAATAGGTAAAAACTAAATAATATATATATATATGATTATAAATGGTTAAATTATGAATAATTTTATTTTTTATGTTATTGATACACTTAATTGATTTTTTTAGGTTTTTTGGTGAAAGTGTAGATTAAATTTCGATCAAGGTAAGGGTTTCCATCTCAAATTACTCTCCTTGAGTTAGGTTTTGTATTATGCATCAAATTTAGTTTATACAGTGTATATGTTACCAAATTAATATATTATATAATGAAATATATTTTATCCATGTTAATTTAAGTTAAATATAAATCTCTTTCTTTCAAGAGATTTTGATTTAAATTGTTCTCAATTTGTATATTTTTAACTCAATTCTCATTCATTGAGTTATAATTGTTCTTCTTTAAATATTTCAAATATTTTTGGTAAATTATAACCTTTGATTTTATTATGTGGTATTTTATATTCAAATTATTTGTATTTAAATTTTTACCACATAAGCCCAATTTATAAAGATTCTTAATTCATGAAATTTTTTGTCTGGAATGGGCTTTGGTAACTCAAATCCCGTTCTTTGAGTTATAAAGTTTCTTTTGAAAGTTTATCTTTAATTTTTACTTTAATTAAATGATATATTTTTTATATAATGAAACCCTTTTTATCTCCGGGTAAAACGAGTCCTTAATTCAAATCCTCTTCCATGAATTATTTTATTTTCTATAAAATTATAATATGTTTTGAATAATTTCCATCCTCTCATGTATTGATTTATCTTAAATGGATCATTTTTAGTCTATGTTTTCACTTAACACCTAATTTATCCCTTCTTATTTCAACAAAAAAATGTATCAATTCATGTGAGATTCATAGTTTCTTTTTAATGATATTATTTTTTACTCTCTTTTAGGATTTAGATTCTTTCTTCATATTTATCTAAAAAGGGATCTATTTTATATAATGTTATATTTTATAAATCAACCTCTATATGATTTTAAAAAGTTACTATTTGGGTGATTTAATTTGTTATTAATTTTTTTAGTTTATGTAGTTATTTAAGAGATTCATGTTGAAATTTATTGTTAAACCCATACTTATTCTTGGGTTTTAATAATAAGATGATTGTATTTTTTATTATGGAAGACATGTGTATGGTTAATTTTTATGTTACAAGTGAGATATATATATCTATATAATGGATTGAGTAATGATTTATGTCTCATGAAATAATGATGAAATGAGTAGTGATACTCCATCCAAAATGGTAAATTGGTTGTGATGATAACAATCTATTAGAAACAAGTTATGTATTCTAACCCAATATGGTAAACAAGATGTGATGCATGATCTACTATGAGAAACATATGGTGATTCATGATCCATAATTTTGTGTTTCTATGATTATTTTGGTGCCACACTATTTTCATATGTATCTATTCTATACCCATAGATTATGATTTGTGTATCATGTTTTCATATTCTTCATTCCATTTATATATTTGTTCATACATGATTACTTGTTCTACTATTATGAAATTTGGATAGCTTTTAGGATTCTATGTTATTTCAACTAAATATTTCCCTCCTTTGTTCATTTTACCATATTCTTATGATATCAAAATGGGAAAAATATTTAAATTTTTTTATTACATTACTATGAATTTGATCTCACTCCTTTCTAGTATTACCATTTCATAGTTCTTAAGGATGAGATTAACATGTGAAATTTCTAGGATAATATATAATATAATCAAATTATGGGGAAATTTCTATTATAATTGTAAAATAAGACACTTATTTATATAGTCTCAAAAGACACCAATCCACTAAATTCTATTAATGTTTAAATTATTGTGTAAATTATTGTTTTAATTTTAAAAATAATGTAAAATAAAGACATGTTTATCTTGGGTCACCTTAGTGAAGTTCAAAATTCACCAAGAAATGAAAAATTCAACTGAGAAAGAGGAGTATTTGGTCAACTAAAATAAGTTAAATCCCGAGGATGTTTATATCATCAATGAGAGGATAAAAGTATAAACTATTGAGAATAATGAAAAAGGTGAAATATAAGAAAATAGGTAGAAAATATTGTTATACAAGATTAAGTATAATGGAGGGACTACTATAATGGAATAATTCTAAGAGGTCCAACATTTTTGGTGAGTTCATTATATGAATTTTGATTTTTCAAGTTTAAATAACAATGGTTTATTGGAAATATTAAAGTGGATAAAATACTACATTGAGGATGAGTGAATATGATTTCAAATAAAGGAATAATAACCATATAAGTAAAGGAGTCTTAGTTGGAACCATTTATTGATCCAACAAGATAACTTATTTACAATCTCATAACACTTAAGAAGAGATGAGTAAAGTTATTTCTTAAAAAAACACAATCAAAATATTCTTGGAATCAAACTAATTTTTTATTTTTTTTCTAGATTTTTTTATGAATTTTTTAAGCATATAATTTAGGAAGTATAGTTGATTTCCCTTGATAATTTTAATCATAAAGTTCATATACCTTGTATGTTCATGTGCTTTGTTTTCATTTTGGTGGTCCATACTGATGAAGGAAATAATTAAAGATGAAAATGAAAATAAAAATACTTATAAGGAAAGGGAAGTCTGAATTTTAACATTTTATTATTTTTTTCTTCAATACTTCTTTCTTGGTTCCATCATGTCATTTTGTAAAATACACTTTTAGTAATATTAAATAAGTAACATAGGGAATGATCGAAAAGAGATAAGGATGGGGAATGGATTTAATGAATCAATATTTAGTGAAATTATTTGACTTATATAGATGAAATTCATATAAAAATATTTGATGCATTAATTTATTGAAATTTATATTTTTTTGTTTGATATTATTTTTTATACTTTGCCTGATTTTACCATTTAATATCTTCCCTTTCTCAAGAAGGTTCTAATTAAAAATTTTCACATTCATTATTATAAACATTTCATGAGGCGACCATGGTACATGTAAACCTACTAAAACATAGATTGATATATTTTCAAATCTATGGAGAAAAAAACACGTTAATATTATTGAGAAAATTTTCTTTCGATCACTAATATTATTTCATAACTACTTTGATAATGACTCATTTTTTAATCCCATATAATCCATGACTAACCTTTATAGAAAGAGATAAATTATAAGACAATTTTATCCCTCCTATAATACTCTAGGTACTTTGTGTGTGTTACAAAATGGTTTATCTGTGGGTAAGATAATGTGCATGGTGAAAGCGTACGATTAAAATTCATGAAGATATGTGAGGTTTTTTCATTGATCATGGGTAAAGGTTTATGAATTATCTTCATTATGAATCAATTTCTATCTTATAAATATTTTGTATCCTGGAAAGGTCAAAAACCATCCTTGCTCGACCTATTGTCTTTTTTAAACTATTACAATCAATGTTTTCAGGTGATCAAATAATTTTTGGGCATTGATTATGAGATTTTTTCAGCGTGTAATATTTAAAAAAATGGAAAAAATAAACATAATAGGGTGCATATTTCATTGTGCTAATTTTTATTTTTTTGCGCCTTTAAATGAGTTAGATAGTGTTGGGGATGCCATTTTAACATTGAGATTATCTATTATTTACCATGAAATGTGATTTTGAGTTAACGGTTTATTTAATATTTAATAATTTATACATAAATTACAAACCAACCCTCATATTTAGATTTATTTTAACCCTATTATGCATCCTTCATGACTAATGCCTATTTTTGTATTTAAAGGGATATATTTGAGATTATTTTTAATCCTATGGTTTGGATTCATGTACTTGTGGTGTGTGAATAACTCAAGAAAAATTGTAGCTTAAGTGTATTGAAAAATGTATTTACTAGAGAGTTAGATCAAAATTTTCATGCATAGTAATGATTAATTGAGAAATACTAATTTAGTTTTGAATTAGTATCATTATTTTAAATTAGGGAAATTAAATTACATTATCAACTTAATTTTCATAAAAAGTGAGGTGTTGAAGATATTTATTTGTGTGATTCTTGAAAGTTTATAACCTACTAATAATTATTTGATTTCATTAATCATTATGCTTAAATATTGGTAGAATATATTTCTTTTTGGATATATTGATAATTCATTCTTTAGAATAAGAAATAGTTTAACTGTGAGAGTATTTTATATCTTATTTTCACTAATTAATTTTAAATATAAATAACATTATTTTATTTGAATAAGTTACTATTGTGACCTAATTTATATTGATTTTATATTCAATATTGGTTGGATATATTTAAAGATATAATTTGGGAAAAAGGACAAAAAATTAAGGAAGAAAAGAATGAATAATCTTCATAAAGAAAAATGAAGGAGTATGTAAAAAATAGGCCAACACCCCTAGCTAGATATTGAATCAGTCAACCAATCTAAAGAGTAGCCAACCGAGATCAAAAGTAATCCTCCTTGTGGATTTAAGTGGTGGAGAAGAATTTGTGAACCTACTATGGGATCTTGTTAGGTGAGTAATATTAGAGAGATATCATGTGGTGGGGTTTTTAAAAGTATAGAATAAGAGATATTTTATGTGGTGATAACATGATTGATGCATGATAATAGTTTAAAACACTCACATATATGAATAATCATCTATCAACCAATTTTTTTGATGTGGGATTCAAGAATAGGAGTGATATTCTAAACACAAATTAGATGATGATGTTTTATTCCTAGAGAGTAATATTCTTCACTATCCTAGGGTTCACACCACTTATCACCTATCCGTGATGTGATATTCCATTATTAGCGAGACAAGAGATTGGAAAAAACCCTCAATGAAAAATATTTTACACATTGTATTTAAATATCTATACCCCAACCCAGAACATTACATTAATATGAGGCATAATTTAAAGTATTTTATGGAAGTATCTTTAACAATAAGGTGTTCATGATTAATTATTCCCATGAAAGAGGTTTCAAAGACTGTGGAGATGATAAGTACCACATCATGTAAAGGTTAATAGAACTGTGGGTAGTTCCTTCACATCATGCCTATAATAGAAATATTGAATCACAATATTTTCATTATATAATTTAAATGAAGTGTAAAATACAATGGGAGCATGATAATATCTTGATGTCAGCTCCTTTTTGAATGATAGAAGCTATAAGGGATTAATGACAGTGTTTGGTGACTCAGTGATGATTGAAAAATACCCTAGACTTCATGGTGATGATCAAGGATTCCCAACATGAAAAGGATACATAAAAAAAGAATCCAGTTAAGAGTACTAGTTCTGTAAAGGAAGAGTTCACCCCATGATCTAGTCGAAGAGTTTATATGATTAAGGGGAATGTTTTTAAGATATATCCATGACACATATAATGATTTTACATCACGATAATAGTTTGTAAGAGTCACTAAAAGTTCATAAGAATCAATGGGGGTTGATAAGAGTGAAATCCTTTTACAAATTTTTTAGAACGAATCTTTATATAGGCTAAAATTTTATTCCATGTTAGTTTATACATGTAAAATGAGCTAGAGTTATCGAAGTTGTTGTACTGAGCCAGTATTGTGCCATGACTGTGAAGTTGGTGGCAGAGTCAAATCACAATTTGCAATAATTTTGGATAGAATTTCCTGCTATGGTATATACTATCACAGTCTCACCCTTGTATATTAATGCATGAATTATTAATTATTATATAAGGTTCATTCCATTTATATAAAAACTCATGGATTTTTTCATATGGATGTGGTGATTTAGTAAGGAGAAGGAGATGTTTGACATCATGTATGCAGTATCATGGCGTGGAATTAGACAAATTTTTTTTGATGATATATGAGGAAGTATTGAAATGTGAAGTGGTATTATCATGATGTACCCATGTGAAGTGGTATAGTTTTAGTTCTAAAATAAATGAATAGACAATTCCATGAATTACATGTAACTTAACGAGGGTTTTGACTAAATTTAAATTTTTTATCTTTGCCATATTTTTTGAGGAAATCAACATGATTGACCATGACATTTATAAGCACATTTAAGGTGGTATTTTATAAATAAATTAAATCCATTTAATATATTCTATTATTATCAATATAAGGGGGAGTTATAGATGAAAATGGATTCAAACTACACTAGGGAATATGATTTGGATTTTCTTAAAACTGTTGCTATTGATTTTTGGTTTTATTTATTTTTTAGATCCCCTCATGAATTTCATGAGGAGGTGTATAACAATTTATTGAAGGGAAATTATATTAGTGAAATATATTTCAGTTTTCAATCTATATTTAGGTTATTTCAATCTTTTTTTATTCTACATATTTTCCCATTTATTTGCGCATGACCACTTTTAACATGAATATAAATGTTCTTTTTTATGCATCAAGATACACTTTGAATCCGGAATAATCATTTTATGGTTTTGGGTTGATATGTTTAAACATGGAATTGAGTCCCCTACCTATTTGGTTAACCAATGTATCAAACTATAAGTAGTGGGTGATTTCTAGGTAGACAGTGAGAATAAAACCATGGAATTTCTTGGACTAAAAATACAAAAAAAATATAGATAATAAATTTATCTTTTCACTTCACTAATATCTGAACCTATATTTACTAAACATGGTGAATTTTAGCTAATTTGTATCTTTAGAATTTATTTCCTTAATTCTTATTAAGTTAAATTTTCCCAAGTGCTTCATATATATATCAACGTGATATTGATTCCAAACTACCAAATATTATACTACCCCTTTTTAGTTAGTTGTAAGATGCGTAAAATTATAAATTTCAAAACTGGTTTACCCCTAAAGAAGTATTGACACCCTATTGGTGACTGGTATATAACAGTGAATATATCTAATCCAAAATGTATACATATTATAAACAAAATAATAATAAACAATATTCATTTATATAACATAATATAAAACACATAAATAAATTACAATATAATTGTTTTTTTAATATTGGAGCACTAAAAAATATAATTATGACAGGACTAGACCCATCTAGGTATCACCTAGGTTATAATAAAGATGAGTGTTCCACCCCACAACCACCTACAATAGGCAAGGGGATTATGACTACCACTAATTAGGCATAATTCACTAGACGGGAGGCCTTTTATTAAAGAACATGTACACAAACACACATCTCAATATTGGATATAATAATCCATGCTAGATAATAAGCCTAGCTATAATATATAATTATTTTAAGAAATACAAATATCCATATAGGTGTACAAGTGCATAACACTTAAAGTAAATAAGTACAACATACACTCCCAAAAATAGCCAATTGAAAACCAAACTAACTTAAAACATTTGAGTTTAATGGATTTACACAATGAACTAATACCATACATTAACATCTTATTACACTACCACCTCTAGGAAATAATAAGATCCTGCTCCACCAACACTTTTTCAACTGGGGTCACCACTGAACCGTCCACTAGTAGCATAAATCCTGAAAATTTTAGCTGATATTCCCATGTAGGGGTGATTATAAACATACCCAATACAACGCCCTAAAAACCATATAAGAATAAATAAATACCCTAGTGAGGTCAAAATTAATAATGTAATGGAGTGACCCACTCAAATAAAAGGAACACGATAACATAAAACCCAAAAATTAATTAAGATAGAGAACTTGAGACACCAAGTCCCACATTTCATAAATCAATCAATAAATAAAATCCATCACCCTGAGCAGCCCAAGAATCCAAGATGCCCACCTAAACAAAACCCATGTCATATCACTAACTATAGTGTGGGACTCATGCCTTGATGGGATGTGTATTGTTTGTGGGAGTAGCAAAACCCCAAATAATTAACCAATCATTTTTAAATATGTTAAAAATGGAGTAATTAACTATATAAATAGAGGACGCATGGCCCAATGATCCTTGGAGCACCGATCAAAGAGGTATCAAACTCTATTGATCCCATGAAGTATGACCACCTTCTTGAGTTCAAGGAAGTTATGACTCCACACATGAATAGTAGAGGAACCACACCCCATAAATATTGGGGAGTACCAAAATTGAATACTGTATATGGGATCTATGCGTTGTCATCAACACACAACCAGGGAAGTTTTGAACCCCAAGGCACACTCTTTTCTTCTTGTCAAAACCACATCATTGACCCTAAAGATCAAAACCCTATATGTACAAGAAACATTATGTAAATGGTATTATGTGCTAAAAAGGATCATTACATTTCAATTTATATATAAAATAATACAGTTAGGCTATTTTCTCACTCCAATGAATTATATAGGTTAAAATATAGATAAATACCCATGGAAGGCTCATGATAGGTCATTTATCTCTTAAATCAACACAATCATGATGTGATCCATACTTCCATGAAATAACTCTAACCCACACTTTTCATGCCATAAAAAACTCCTCATTACATATTTAATTCCCATGGATTCCTTCACAATTATATAATTACACATCCATTCCACAACTACTGCATTCACACAATAAATAGAATCTCTGTGATATAATATATGTTACAAAGGACTAACTTAGAACTCACGACCTCTATATAAGATCGATTCCAATATATTCACATAAAACCCATTATATTATTACACACCAATGGAAAGGGGATCTCCATGAACTTAAATGGAATATTGCATCATGATTCTATTGTGAAGGCCTTGTAAAATTCAAGTAACCCTATATTCAAATAGGACACACCTTGTCATGGAATAACAGAACAATACACAATATTAAAATTGTTCTATCATCATTTACATCTTGCAACATCTCTTTAATATTATAAATATACTATCTATACACCAATGTTTGGTTCCACTATCACACCAAACCATACATTTTTCAGTTTAAGATCCAAACACTATGGTTTAATAAAAAACCTCTCATAACTCTCTACAAAACACATCTAACTCACATAACCCTATATGTATCAACCCTCACTATGGCGGAACACAATGTGGTGTAATTAAATCCCAAAATCTATGTAAAACATGGTTTAAATTTCATTATCATGGCTTAACACATCCTATATATGATAAAATCAAGGGTGCCACACATATCTCAGCTCTTATTTGATATTACTCAAGGGCACCACACTACATGTTCCAAAACCTTTATCACCAAGACGTATGGGAATAAGAATGATGAAAAATAATATCTACACTCCATGGAGACAATTTAACTAAAAAATTTAATAATGGATTTTAGAGTATAAATAAAATTGATGTTATCAAAACCTTAACACCTTCATGGAATTTTATCATGGAAAGGACAACCTACTTATAAAGGTGAGATTATTGATCCCACATTCAACCTCACATTCCCATGATCTATTCCAGAGGTTCCTATATTACCATATAACATCCAATAAATGTATCACCTAACCTTAAAGGATTATCTAGTACCAATCCTTGATTTACATCGGTTACTCCAAGAAGGTATCATCATCTTCAACATTCAACATTCCTTAATTGATGATTTGCGATAGATGATACATGTACCTACTTGATTATGACAAATGAAAGACATTATGATGTGAGGGTAACACTAGGTGGTAAGAAACCTCACACACCTAAAAAATAATATATAATATTCACATTAACCTAATGACTTGATTACTTACAAATCCACTTATGAAAGAACTCAGTTGTTTCCATATAGGAATTTGAAATTTTTATATGAATATTTTCAGATCTAGGAACTGAGATGGTGTGAGATTCTGAGGCCTGATGAGCATGATATTGATATTATAAAAATATTAAATACATTAATATCACACTGAAAAAGTTTTCTTAAAATAGATAAATAACTCTGAATGGATTCTTAGATCTGAAAGAAGAGACCTCAATTGAATCTGGAACATGGGGCTTACCTTAGGAATGACCTAAGGTTGGTTGATGTTTCACTTTTGGTTGAGGTATCCTTTAGAAATTAATTTAAATAAATAAAATAATAAAATATATTTATTTTATTTTAAATAAATTAAAACCTAATCATATATAAATAAACATTTATAAAAAAATCACTAAGATTAGCCCCATAACCCTGGGTGGATTTAAGATGAGGATTAGGAATTATTCATCGCTGGATCGAATTTGAGAAAGACACGCGATTAGATTGAGTTAGATCAAGAGGAACTGAATGTAATGATACTTATTCATTATTGAAAAATGTGTTCTTTACTAATGATGAACCCAAATTGTGGTTGGGATATTCAATATTTTCTTGAACCCTTTTGTTTAAACTTTTTATAATGGATTTAATTATCATTTTCTTAATCCGTGATTAAAGTCCCTTCACATGATCCCATTTTAATAAATTTAATTGTTAATGTCAATTTATTTATTATGAAATTTCATCACCCATGATCTTTCACATATTTTTCATTGGCATAAAACCCTTTTCCAATGAAAGTTTCACCTTTTTTGTTTTTTTTCACACTTGTTATTATATTTCTTGAATGTTGGCCTACATGGTCATGGTTTGACTTTACGAGCTTGATTTGTGTGAAATAGAACCCCTAGATACATATAAGAGATAAGAATGAAGTAAGGCCTAGTAGTTTGGGGATGTATCATGGTGGTTTCATCATTTTAGGTGATAGATTCAGTCTTCAAAACCATGAATGGAGATGAATCATGTGACAAGATGTTGAAGAATGACAAGATTACAATTTCTGGCCATCAGAGGTTGGGAATTCGCAATGTAAGATGACCCCCACCAATTTTGAGTGGTCAATTGTTATTGGATATAGAAAATAAGTAGGTTTTTGAGAAACCTGTTAAGGATATGTAATTTTATGAAAAATGAGAATACATGCCATGTGGTACAGAAGAACACATGCCATGCTGTTTAGATTTTTTCATGGCTAGGATTTGTAGTCGTGTTAAGGATCACTTGGTATATGGCTTGGACCACACATTGTGAAACCCTCCCTGGAAATAAATCTGGGTTCTAGCTACATATTCCAAGGAACCTATGTATAAGGACACTTTGTGTAGTTCGAGAGTACACATGCATGCCTAGAGTTACATGGGCATGGCTCAATACTTTGTGCTGGATAGGCACATGACCAGGTACACAATCAAAACCCGAAGTTCACATGCACAACCAGAAGCTTATGGGAAGGCCCTGAGTGGATAATACATTCCATGTACCATCTATACATGAAATTTAGTATGAAATTTATTACTAATCTATGTCCATAGGAGAACACGGTCAGTACATGAAGTGGTGTAACATGTTGTGTGTAACTCCATACAGTCTATGTATTTTTTCCTTCATGAACTTCTATCTCTCATATATTATTCTTCATGAATTGGATTTTGGACCATGAGTATCCTATACAGAGTGTTTTTACAATTATAACATGATTTTATCTTTTGTACTGAATTTTGCGATATTATGTGAGGTGTTCTGATCATGACGCTTCTTTTGGATAAGCTTGAATATGGAAGTGATCATGGAAGGATCATTAGAGAGATTCCAGGGTTTGTACTCACCTATCGTATGAAGGTGCGGGTCCCCAATACTATTTATATAGGTATATTTGGTACTCCCCAACACTGGGTGTGGGTCTTATATATACTAAGTGGTACTCTCCATTCTTCGAGATATAGCAGCGGGTAGTTCCTCCTCGAGAGTTTTGGATACTTCAGTTATATAGGTAAATAGTGAGGTGTATCCCCTTCCACATATATTATGGCGAGGTTACACGAGATTCATGGTTTAGAGTTATAACTCCATCGACTATGGAGTGTAGTAGAAAGGCATGCTTCTCTCCACATGGATTCTTATGAAATTTGACATGATGATGGGTAGTGAAGATGAACTCTTAAAGATTCAGACAGACTCATTATTCGTATATGGGATATGAAAACATAGATCAATTTTCTCTCTTGTTTGGGATTCTTTTTGAGAATATCTTAGTGGTTATAGTTGTGGTCTCAGTTTCTGATTGACATGCCTTCAATAGGTTGAGTGGACCATAGTTGGATCTTTATATTTCTCCCTTCATTTTTGAGAAATACTAATGGGTATGTATATACTCAACCCTACATGGTATTTTCCTTCATGTGTCATGACTTTTAGAGATAATGTATAGGTAAATAGTGACTTTGGTGGATTTAAGGGATACTTGGGTGCATTGAACATGTATGGTGGCCATGAATTGGATATTTGGATATGAGAACTCTTAGTTTTCTATTATTCTAGTTTTTTTCAGGTTCAATCATCATTTTTGGTTAGGCATGTATTTTTCACTTATCATTTTGGGTTGTACTAGAATAATATGATGTATTTTACTAGAGGTTATTGTATGGAACTTTACACTATATATATTACTAGATTTGATATTCAACTGCACTTTTACATGATGAAAATTATGTCCATGTGTACAAGTATATTAGGTAAATGCCTCCCATTATTTTTGAATTCTCAGTGCTTGTTGGTAGCCCCTATCCTATTGGAGGCAGGATTGGTTTTGTGATAGTTTGTTCTTCCACTATCCTGGTGGGCCTTGATAGGTCAGGTCATTACAAAGAGGTATCAGATACATTCATTCCTTAGAACGGTGCATGGAGTTATCTCCTTGTGAGGAAATTGGTTTAGAACTTCATGAAATAGTCTCAAAGTGTCTTGAGTGTAGCTTTCATGTAGGATAACACAATATTGGTTTGGTAGACAACATATCCATACACTTGAAATTTTAATATCTTCTTACTGAATTGAAATGATGAAACATTGATTATAGGGAACCAATGTTATATGCATCATATTGGATTGAGTCCATTGACTATCCTTATTGAGTCAAATCCCAAGATATGCTCTTTGACTATGGTACATATTGATAAATTTAAAGATGTCTCCATTATGATGGACTTATAGGATTTCGAGACAGTTTTTTGAAGATTAGTAGTTGAGAAATGAGTCCATAGCTCTGGGAACCTTTCAAGAGGAGTGTTCTCTAGGTGAGAACTATTCAATTCTATAACCTATTGAGTAGCGCTTGGACCCACCTCACGTGGTCCAAGAGAATGATCATCCAAATGTTTAGTAGTCAGTGGATTACATTAGAAACTATCATGGTATTAATAGGATTAGAATGTTAGAAAAGTTCTAAATATAGACACTGTTGAGGTTTTATGGTGATCGATACCCTCAGGTAGTGGAGGATTGACTAGAAGGGGTGGTCTGATTTTTTTGACTTGTGCAGAACTCGACCGACCAGATGGTTATGCAGGAAACCTATCTTCTTCATGGAGAAAAAATTGGTTTTATTGATACTAACATATAACACACCATTTTATTTTATGGGTCACAGGTTCAAAATATAGAGAACACATAGCTTTTATATTGATCCAAAACCCTTATACTCTGGCAGTAGAGGACCAGAATAAGTCTGTAGTGTAAAAGTCTTGCTTGGATAAGAACCCTATTGATGGTGGTCCTAGTGGAAATAATTATCTAGGGTGACATGGGGAATTATTATATCCTTACTTTGGTTATGTTAGATGTGGATTTGGGAATACATAATATAGGGTCACTTTTCCCACCGATAAGAATCCTTGTGATGTGATTTAAAACAGTGTGGGAATTTTTTTCCACCCAATGTGGATAAAGTCAAGGATCAGTGGATGAATTCCTTTTACTGGTATGTTTTTGGATGTTTCGATATGATAAGGTGTTCAAGAAGAAATTTATTGATGATATAATATGTTCAAGGAAAAATATGGCTTAAAGAAGAGGAGCCTTATGACCACAGAGTTTTGAATGTGACTGATGTATGACCCATGTTTTTTTTCTCCAGTTATAGTTTTGGTATACGGTAGCAAGGAACATTTCCCTAGGCATATCCCATGTTTGAGTTCCAGTGATATTATTAGATACTTTTTTATAAAACCTTATGTTTGGAGTATCCCAAAGAGGAGATCAGTAATCAAACACTTCTAACAATGTGACCAAACTCTGGGAGGAGAGAGAGCATCACATGGAATCTTTTCATAGTCAGCTGTGAGGCCCTATGATTTTTTTCCTTAGTATGGAATAACTACCTACTATTCATGTTCATATAAATATCACTAGTGTGGTTATAGTGTACCCTAGGTGTTGGTATGATATTTTCCATCTTGGGTGAGAAATAATATCAGGTAGAGTAGGATGATCTAAAGTGAATTTTTATATAGATGATTTTATTTATCAGCCTATATGACTCTTGGAGCAGAAGATGCTATGATATTCAAGTTTCTTGTGATAGTAGAGGGTTATGAGGAAATCCTACTTGAGGATAAGAAATGTTGAACTCCCATCAAGAGTTTTTTTATACATAGAACATCACCTAGGGATGAACAGATATATTTTCTATCATATC
Organism: Viscum album; assembly: GCA_963277665.1. Lineage (NCBI taxonomy): Eukaryota > Viridiplantae > Streptophyta > Magnoliopsida > Santalales > Viscaceae > Viscum > Viscum album. The sequence continues at coordinate 573,260,546 of OY728166.1, forward strand.
AAATAACCTTATAAAGTCATGAGTGATAAAGGTGTAGTTAGAGGATATGTAGAGGTGGGGCTTCCTAATACCTATTGTGTTTTCATGGGTCACCCATTGATTCTCACTGAGGAGGTAAATTAGAGATTGAGTTTAGGTTTGTATTATTGTCACCTGAACTAGATAACTATCTGGGAAGAGTATCCATCACTCAGAATCAATAACTTCTTCACCTACTCATTAAGGGAAAAGTAGTTAACTGAGTTTGACCTGAAGATAAGTTAACACTAGCACCATGTTCTTGATGAGGTTATACTAAATGTGAATTTAAAAATACACTGTGGTTTCTTTTGAGTTCTTAATGATAACCTTTGGAATGATGAACACCCTAGTAGAGATTGTGAGACTTATGAAATAGTTACTTCAACCCTTGGTGTATACATTCATGGTTCTCTTCCTTGGTGATGCCCTCATGTAATCGGTGTCTGAGCAGGAGCACATGAGGCACTTGAGGATAGTTATGAACATGCCTTGATAGTAATATATTTAGGGGATTCTCTCGAGGTATTAGTTCTAGACGAAGGAGGTCCACTTCCTAAGGCATGTATTCTCAAACATGGGAGTGATAATGGATATGATAAAGGTTGAGGTAGTTCCAGATTTGGATCCACCCAAGAGAATGGATGCGGTAGAAAATTCTCATAGAAAAGTTTTACTTATACTGTTAAAGAGTGAGTTGATAGACTAGTTGAACTATTTGAATTTGGAACTTGCGGGAGGGGATAATAAATGAATATGTAGTCAATAGTTGGTACCCCACAACTTATTCAATATTTTAGGGAGTCTAGGATTATAGATAATGAATGTGGGAACTTTTGTGCCCATATATCAACCAGACAAGATCCTGATGGACAATTATAAGGTGGGATCACATCATCCTTTTTCACAAATGGATGATGAAACCGATCATGCATAGAGAGGAGATACCGATGAGGTTTATTTCTCTTAGTTGTACACATGGGAGAGATGTAGTTATACCAAGATCATTTGGAATTAGGGTTCATTGCCTAAGACACTGTAGCATGTTGCTAAGATAAAATATCAATGTCTCACCTTCAAGTAGGTGAAAACTAAGATTCCGAGAGGGAAATAGAACTAGAATGTAATCTTTATAGTAATCATGATTTGGTTTCTATAATCAATGAGAGGTAATGATGCTGTTTGAGTGATCATAGGCTGAATCACCCAGTTGGTCTACTCCCTACCCATTTGAGAGTAGATCTTAGTATAGAGTTTAGTATTTATGTTTAGGTATAAGGTAGTCTACCTTCATACAATTCTATCGAAGACCATTTTATACTATGATGCTATATACATGTCATGATTATGGAGAGGATACCAGAGGAATTTTGGACCTAGATACTCTTAAGTACAATTTGTTTACCGTGACAGATGTCTAGGTTGAGACAACCATTCAGGTTTTGGACGACATGGATTAGGATTTCTTGTTGGCTTGGGGCCATAGCTGGGAGGATCACCTTATATCAGTGGAGTTTTCTTATCACAATAGTTACCTAACCACTATTTATGTACCAGTATAGTGATTCGAACCTAATAAGTTAGGATATGATGTCTTAATACATTACATTGGAAGAATATAAAGGGAATAAAATCCCAAAGTATCAAATTGTTTAGTAGTATTAGTAAATAAGATACATAAATTATACCCTCATTATATTTGAATACTCAAATTACAACATAATTTTTTTTCATGAATAACTTTATACCCTATAGAATATCCATTCATATCAAACATAGTACACTTCATTCATTCTTAATAAAGGGAAAAAATAAAGGTGATCTCAAATTCCTATTAAGGGTTTAGTAGAGTGGAAGTAATCATGAATAAATGAAACATCATCAATAAGGAATGAAAAATATGGAAAGGTAAATATCCAAATACACATTTCATTTAAATAATTGACTAGAATAAGAAATGGAAAGGTAAATGACTATTTTTTCATTTAACCAATAAATTAACTATTATAACTGAATAAGGCATATTCAATATAGAAATTTAAGTAACTGAAAACACATTCTATTTAATCAATTAACTTAAAATGAAATTCATCCAGAGATAATGTCATAGTGAGAATCTCCTGGATAATGACTAAAATCTTAATGAGGGTAATTCTTAATTATTGGACGTCATGTTTCTTAGGCACATGATACAATCACTATCATAATTTATTTTAAATATTGTTTAAAACTGATGGGTATAAACCCATTTAACTAAGGCTAGACAACTAATTCATCCAATAAGACTATTGATGAATCTCAGGGATATCATTTACTAAGTCCCACTCATGTCATCATGTCCAAATAATTACTCATTCATAAAATAATCTACTTAATTCATGAACAATTTTTCTTTATCATAAAATATTCGTATTGAGTAAGGAATAGAAATTTATCAATATTCCCCCAGATGAATAAAAAACTTTTAAATTTAAACATCGTATCTAGAAATCTAAAATGGATGATTAAATAAAAATATCCATGATAAATAAAATGTATATTTAGGGGAAATTAAATTTATAATGATCAAAGGAAAGTGAATATTTCAATGGATGTTAATGATTAAAAAATAAAGTAAGGAATTGAATGTAAATACTATCCTTGTTCAAATTAATCATAAAACATAAAATGAAAAATAAGGATAGTGTAAACTTATACTAATTATAGTAGGAATAAAGAGTTGTTTTTATTGATGAATAGAAATACCATAAAAATATTTTAAATTTTTTTTGAGGGAAATGTTATTTTTATTTAGATTTATTTTGAAAATACTTTTCTTTTAAAATAAATTTTAAAAAAATTTATTTAGAAAATACTCATGAAATTTTAAATGAATATTTAACTTATTTATGGTTATGAAAGTGGGTAATTCATTATATTCAATAAAGAACATTCCTTTTGTAAGGTAAAATGATTATAAAAGTGCCTTATTTGGAAAGCAATAAGAAGATTCCTTTTATTTTTTTAGATAACGAAAAATGGGTTATTTTATTTATAATAAATCATTTTGAATAAGATAAAAAAATTTGAATGACTTTTTATAAAACTAGGTTTTGTAAGAAAATAGGTTTCCGACCGATGAGAAGAATGAAGTCATATTTTATTAAAAACATGTTTTTCAACAAATTTATGTACCTAAGAGTGGAAAAATTGTACTATTATTTGAAAAATATCATTATTAATAATAGGATAAAAAAATTAAAGTGTTTATTAAAAATTTATGAAATTATCTCATTCAACTAGAATTTAAGAATAAACAATATCGGTGAGAATGAGATTGTGAAATAAACCCTTATAATGATCATAAATTTGAAGTGAGAATTAGTTAATGAATAGATTATATATATTAGATATAAATAAAAATAAAACAAGTGTAAATAAATCATAATATAATAAAAACTCATTATACAAATAATCATATAATATAAACAATGATGAAGAATAAATGTAACCTTGTGAAGGGGAATTGAGTTTAGAAATTCTTTTCCACTTGGTAACTTTTAATTCAAATACCCTTAAATAAAATAATTCAAATTGATACATTAAAAACTATAAATAATTATTTATTCATGATATTACATTTTAAAGGGAATGTATATACACCATATAAAATAAAATAGGTACATAACATTATAATATGGGGAAATGAAATTAAATTGAGAGAAAATCCCTTACTTCGGGCTTCCTTTTGGTTGAACATGATATAAAATCATTTATATTGTTTTTAAACAAGTTATTGACTTATAATATAACCATATAAATATTTATAATATCATATATTACCCTTTTATAACATCTTATTACCTATTTGTTAATAATATTTAATTGTTTTCTTTGTTTTGGGTGTTAATTTCCTTGTTTTCTCATGCGTGTTTTGTCATGAATGATCCATTTCATGCACATGTCAAATATATATATCATAAAGACAATAATAATCCCGACATAATTATATTTTTAAATTAATTTTTATTCTAAAACCAATCATGAATTATGGTTTTAAAAAATTATGTATGTTACAATCATAGAGACGGTAGGGCATACGTACGCATGAGTGATGTTTCTATTTTTCAATGATCAATATGGAAAAGAGGTAAGTAATATATAATATTTCCATAATTATCATAATATAATCAATACCATATTATATATTTGTATATATATTCCACGAGGTGTGGTGATGAAAAGAGAGTCACATCATTTTGTGAAGGCTTCTGTCCACACGTACATGAATGATGTTATCATCTTTTAAAGAGTGAAATGGTAAGGAAACAAAATGAAATATTTTCATTAGATAATTATAAATATTCCCTGAATATCGTAATTATTTAATTTATTTCACATATAATAATTTACATTATCCTTATCAACCTCCATGTGAAGAGTTAATGAAAGATGAATCACATCGCTTCGTGAGGTTGTAGTCCATTGTACACATGTGCGATGTTACTGTGACTCCTTAGGAATGTAAAGTAAAAAGGTATATATTATATAATTATTATATATGTATAATAATTTTATAAACATCACATATACTTTATATATATCATCATACCCATCCTTGATAGGTGGTAATGGAAAAATGAATGACATCAGTTCGTGAGGCTATAGTCTACTGTACACACAAACAATGACTTCGTAACCCAATTGATGGAAGTGAGGAAGGTAATATGTCCTGAAATTTCTATAAAATCATCTCATTATATGGAATATACAGATTTTATTATATCTTCATGGTTTAATAAAAAATTATTGTTGTAGACAATGAAGTAAAATAAAATGCCCGTAGAAGAACATTTCCTCTTTTTCAGGTATCCTAATTATGATTTCATTAAATCATTTAATGGTTGTATTTATGACCATAATAAGGATTCTATGATGAGTTTATGGAATTTTGGAAGTTATTTGGGCTATTATTGTCTAAAAAGTGGTTTTAATGGGTAAAGAGTGGGGGGGGGGGGGGGGGTGAGTTCTCTTTTATATTGGAGGAGTACCGGTAATAATGTAAATACTCACAATTATTCACTATTGGGAGGTCTCCCTTACCTAAAGTAGCTCCAAAATTGAATAATAATGGATGTAAGAGTTTATTCGGTCCATAAACACACCCAATATAGAAAATAAAAATTATTTTTTATAAAGTTATTCCCTAGCCTTTAAGTTTACTCAAATTTACCCCTTTTATTTTTACCACTATAACTTATATATTTTTATATACCTAGGTAATTTATACTTTAAGGATATAATTAAATTTAGTTTTATTAGATAATTTAGACCAAATTATTATATAAATTAAATCTAATTTATTAAATAAACATCCTATGTGTGTGTAAAATTAATTTTAATACAAACACCTGTAATGCCCAAAACCCTGTTTTAACCATATTCACAGTAATTAATTTTAACTAATTCACTAATAATTATTGTAAAAAATTAATTTTACCTTATTATGTAATATAAATTATTATAATTCTAAATATAGAAACCATTTGACCAAATTTGACTCATATAAGTGGCATAATTTAATTTAAAAATAACCCATAATGGCATGAGAAAGTGGTTTTTTAAAATGAAATAGTTCAAATGTTTGAAATGTTTTTATATCCAAATTAAATATAAAATGATTGAAATTAGATAAATTTTATTAAATGATATAGAGTTTAACTTATTTTACTTTAAAACTAATTAAAAACATAATTTAACATTATAAATTATTTAGTCAAAAAAATAGTTTTCAATTAAAATTTAGTATCTTTCAGTATTCATAAAAAAAATATTAGAAGATTCCAAAAAATTCACCCTAAGATAATTTTTTATATTTCCATTTAAAAAATTATTTTTTGTTTTCAAATAATTTTTTTAAATTGTTAAAAATTAATTTTAAATTATGCATTCGAAACATGATTAAACCATATTTTAGAAAAGATATGTTTTTTAAGAAAATATCTTTCAAATGATTCTTATTTTATTAATAACTAATAGATAACATTAAATGTGTCTAAACTATATATTTTTATAATTTATTTATTTATATTATTACCCTCCAATTTAATTTAAATTTTATAACTATTATATTAAATAATAATATTGTAATAATATATTTTTGTAATGTAAAAATATCTCTTTGAATGTAACATAAGTTATCTAAGACAATCCCTACTGCGTATAACACAAGTTAAATCCATTTTTCAAGTAATGCAATATATTAAAGAGAATTAATTTATCTCAAAATAAATATATAGTAAGTCATTGAATTTGTTATATTATATTCTATAGTTAGTGTTCCATATCATACACACTATCAAATATGATGTTCATATTTAAAACCTCAGGATGTAACATTCTCCCCACATTAAATAAATCATATCCTTGCAATTTAAACATGAAATTGGAAGTCCATGGATTTATATTTGAAAATTAGTTTTTTTCGAAACTGAAATATTCAAAGGGTAACTAATATATCATTTTAAAAAAAGTGAAACGAGAGTACAAAGGTAATTTAAAATAACACATAACAATATTTATATATTTGAGAACATTGTTGTAAAGTGAAGATATAGAAAATGAGAAAAATTATTAATAATTAATGTGATGATTAAATCAATTGATCATAAGAAAGAGTATGATAAAAGTAAATTTATGTTCCAGAAAACCATAAGTATAATAGGTGTGAAAAGGACATTGATGTCATTAGAAATGGTGGCAATATGTAACATTTTATTTCAAGATATTTTTTTCAAAATTTGGGGAATTCTTTTACTATCTAGGAATATAATGAAATATTCTTAATTAATATATTTATATTTCTAAATAAAATTTAATCATTTGGTTGTGCTTCAAAAAATTTCAAATTCATCACTTATTATATGAAATAAGTATATAAGAGTGATTTTTATTCCTGAAGGACTAAAATTCACTTTTAACGGCTCATAAGATCCATAAATAAGTGAAAAGTATTTTCGTCTATCTTTTAATGACATTAAAAACCAATATGGTAATGGCAAGTTATGAAATATAATAAATTAATATCAAAACCTTAAAAGTAATAACACTAGTACATCATTAATAGTTATTTAAAAAATTGTTTAATTAAAAACAATGACTTATTAACCTGGACATCACATAGGCCAGTAGTAGGCACTAAACCCTTATTGTCACTATGTCATGGGTACAAGACCCACCACCTTACCGGATGTGATGAGTTGTCACCCTACATGTAAGTTTTCTTTTTCTGAAATATATTAATATAACTAATATAATGTTGTGATAAAAAATATGATGGAAATACTTGAAATAAAATAAATCATCAAATAACCTTTTTTTTACTATGGTTTTAAATACAACTTATTTTTGTTTCTTAAAGTATTATATTCTTATTTGACTATTATTAAAATGTAATTAATGATAATATTAAAATTAGAGGTTATTAATTCCATAAAAATTATGTATATAAAATACCATATTATTTTTCCACAAATAAATTTTCCACTAAAACATATACTTTTTAAAAAATTTCCCAAAATGTCCTTAATCTTTATAAACTCACATAACATAAAACATAAAAAGTGTATTTACAAAATATAACTTTTGATCAACTGTAAACTTATAAAACCTAAGATGACATCCCTAAATCATAAATTAATAAACACATATATATTTATTTAATTTAACACAATATTTATTTGTTTCATTATTCTTATAACTAAAATACCATTTGTAGAATACTTATATAATCTAATTATTCAATCATAATATATAAATAGTTCATCCTTTTTATTTAGACATTGACCCTTCATAGGCCAAGGGGTTATCATTTATATAAAGAAAACGACTCAGATAATTCCCAAGTCTTCCATATTTAAGACAACGAACTATAAATGGATGTATAAGATGATATTTGTTTCTTTCCATTATACTATTCAACTTTCCATGGAAATTCATTAATTTATGACCTTGTTTTCCACACATAAATCATTTTACCATTGCTTTGAGACACCTTCTATTAAATCTAAGACACATTAGTTTTAACCTAGGTCATTCATTATTTTCATCTATTGAAATCATTAATAATTTTTTTTTAAAGAAAATTTGAATTACCCTATGAATACACACTCAGTGTGTCAAACCAGGTGTGCAGTATGATCAATTGTCATGCACCGGTTTAAAATTGGGTCAAACCCAATGCACCCTTTTTGGAGTTTTTACCTATAGGTACATATATTCTAGAACTACATCCACTTTTAATATCTTGATATGGATTTGATTTCAATGAAAAACCACATAATCTATTCCTTATAAAAACTTTTATAAGTTCTTCTATTATTATCCTAAAAGTATATCTTAAGGTTATGTTAACTAATATAGGTTTCCCTAAATATAGTTTCCTTGGTCTCTACTAAACTTCCTTTGATACCGAATTTAGTGAACAACCCCAGTAATCCCAGATTTGGTGCCTTACAACATTACATTGGAATAAGATACAAGGAATAACATCCCAAAGAACCAAATAGTTTAGTAGTCTTGGTAAACTAGAAACATACATGATACTCATATTACATTTAAATAATCAAATTAAAACATATTTGTTTTGAGAATAACATTATTCACTCTAAGATATCCTTACATATCAAATTTAGTACAATTCACATATTCTTGATAAAGGAAAAAATATGGGTGAGCTTAAATGCTGAGTAATGGTTAAGTACAATGAATGAAATCATGAATAAATGAATCCTCATCAATAAGGAATGAAAAATATGGAAATATAAATATCTAAACACACATTCCATTTAAATAATTGACTATCATAATCAATGGTAAGAAAAAATTCTAAAAATACATGACATTTAATCAATACAATGATTATTACAACTGGTTAAGGCATAATAAGTATGGAAAGTTAAATAACAGAAAACACAAGCCATTTAATAAATAAACTGAAAAAATGAAATTCATCCAAAGATAATTTCATAGTGAATATATCAGAGATAATAATAATTGAACATCTAATGAATAAAATGCTTAATTATTGGATGTCATATTTTCCAGGGACATGGTACACTTACTATCAAAATTTATTCTCAAGATAGTTTAAAACCAATGGGTAGAAACCAATTTAACTAGGGATATCCACCCTATTTGTCCCATGAGACAAACGATTCATCAATGGGCTATCATTAACTGAGTCCCAAATGTGTCTTCAATTTCAAAACATTCCTCACATATCAAATAATCTTTTTAATTCATGAACAATGTTCATTGTCATTAAATTTCCATATTGAGTAAGGGATACCGATATATAACATTCCCCCCCAAAAAAATAACTTTCAAATTAAAACTCCATATGTATAAATTAAATAAAATTTTGTAAATAAGCATATCTATGATAAATAATATGGATATTTGGAGAAATTAAAAGTCTAATGATTATGGGAAAGTTAATATTTAATGGAAAGGTTAATGACTACAACGAGAAATAGGGAAGTAAATTTCAATACTATCCTTGGTAAAAATAATCATTAACCATCTAGAAGAAGAATTAAGATGGTATTAACATATAGCCACTAGATTAATAATAAATGAGTTGTTTTTATTTATGAATATAAATACCCTAAAAATATTTTTTTTAAAAACATTTTTGAGTAAAATTTCATTTTTATTTTTAAAAACTTTTTGAAATTCATTTTATTTGAAAATAACTTTTGAAAAAAATTCTATTTAAAAATATCCTCATAAAATTTCAAAAGATTTTTTAAAGAAATGATGGTTATGGAAATAGGAAATTCCGTACATTTTGTAAATAACATTCCTATCACATGGTAAAAAGGTTATAAAATTTCCTAGTTTAGAAATAGACAAAGAAAATTCATTTGTTTTTTTAAAAAAGTCAAAATGGAAAAAATATCTTTAAAAATAATTTTTAATTATTTAAAATGATTTAGAAAACATTTTTATAAAACATGGTTTTTGAAGAGAATATTATTTTCGTCGAAGAGAGGAATGGATTCAGATTTTATTATAAATATTTCGTAGAAAATTTCAAGTAATCAAGAGTAAAAAATTGTAATATTATTTGAAAAAGATCACGAATAAATAGAGGAGAAGAAAAGGGAAGGGTTTTTTAAATAATTATCAATTGATCTCAGTATTATAGAATTTGATTGTAAACAATCTTGATGAGAATGATATTGGGATATAAACCCTTACAATGATCATAATGTTGAAGTGATAATTACTCAATGAATTGATTATTTGTATTATCTGTAAATACACATAAATAAGTTGAAATAAAATATAATATAATAAAAAGTCATTATACACATATTAATTGAATATAAACAATGTTGAGGAATAAACATAACCCAATGAAAGGAAATTATGTTATGAAATTATTTTCCACCTGATAACTTTTAATTCAAATACCCTTAGATAAAATAATTAAAATTATAACTTAAAATAACATGAATAATTATTTATTCATGATATTACATTTAAAATTAAAATAACATATGCCATATAAAATAAATTAGGTGCATAACAACACAATATTCTTTAATAAAATGAAAATGAGGCGAAATCCCATACCACACACTTCCTTTTCATTGAAAATACTATAAAACTAAGTATTGTGGTATTAAACATGTTCTTAATTTATAATGGGAACATATTAATATCTATAATATCATATATTATCATTTTATATCATTTTATCATCTATTCTTAAATAATCATTCATTTTTTTCAATGTTTCAGTTGTTAGTTGAGTTGTTTTCAAATGCATGTTTCATCATGAAAGATCTAGTGCTTACACATATTATATATTTATACTATATCTAGAATAATAATAATAACTTTATTATATTTTCACATCAATTTTACTTTTAAAAACAATCATGAATGGTTTTTATGAAAAATGATGTATGTTATAATCACAGAGACAGTAGGTCTTACATACACATGAGTAAGATTTCAATTTTCAATGATCATTATTGAAAGAAGGTAAGTAATATATAATATTTAAATTATTATAATAATATATTCAATAAAATATTATATACTTATAAATATCATCCATGTGGTGTGGTGAGGGAAATTGAGTCACATTGCTTCGTGAAGGCGGCATTCCACACATACACAAACAATGTTATCATATTTCATTAAGAGAAAAATTGAAGAAATAAAATGATATATTACCCAAAAATAATTATATATTTTTCATGAGTATAATAATTATGTCATTTTTATGACATATAATCATTAAATTTATCCTTATCACTTTCCATGTGAAGTGTTAGTGAAAGAAGAATCATATCACTTCATGAAGCTGTAGTCCACCATACACAAGAGTGACATTATCATGTATCCTACAGAATGAAACGTAATAATTTGTATATTATATAATGACTATATTGGTATAATAATTTTATAAAGATCATATATATACTTTATATTCATCGACACACCCAACCTTAAGAGTCAGTAACGGAAAAAATGAACAACATCAGTTCGTGAGGCGGTAGTCCATTGTATAAATGAGCGATGATTTCATAACCCATTTGATGGAAGTGGGGATGGTTTTAGGTCATTAATTTTTTTTAATAAAATTCCATTATATTTAATATAATGAGGTTTTAATCTAAGTATGGTTTAAAAAAAATTGAAGGGGGTTTAGAAAGAATTAAAATAAAGATGCTTGTCGAAGAACATTACCTCTTCTTCAGGTATCCTCACTAGTTTTACACTAAAGTATGAAAAGGTTTAATTTATGATAAAAATAAGGATTATAATATGGTTTAGGGATGTTGGGAAGTAATTTGGGTAGGTATTGGTTGATAAAAAGGGGTTTAAATTCATGAATAAGGGGGAGAGTGAGTGCCCTATTATTGTTGAGGAGGAGTGACATTATTATATATACTCACAATTATTAACTATTAAAAGGTCTAATGCACCTCATGTAGCTCCAAAATTAAATAAAAATGGAGGTTAGGGTTTATTTGTTCAATAAAAACCTCCATAAAAGAAAAATAAAGACATTTTTATAATGTTATTCTTTATTCTTTACGTTTACTCAATTTTACCCCTTTTAGTTTTTACCACAGTAACTTATACATATTTATTTACCTATAGAATTTAACATTTATGAAAATAATTAAAATTTATTTTATTTAATAATTTATACCTAATTATTCTATATATTAAATCCATTTTATTATATAAAAATCCTAGGTGCATGTAAAATTAATTTTAATATAAACTAATGTAATGCACAAAATCTTGTTTGAACCTTAACCACATAAATTAGTTCTAAATATTTTCAAACATTATTATGGAAAAAATTTAATTTGAACTTATTAGATAATACAAATTATGAATATTAAAAATATGTAATCTATTTGGCCAAATTCAACTCACATAAGTGACATAATTTAATTTAAAATTAACCCCACAGAGGTGATGATAAAATTATTTTTTTAAACGAAAATGTTCAAATGTTGAGAAATTATTATATCAAATTTCAATATAAAAATGATTAAAATGACCAAAATTATATTAATTTATATAGAAATATAATATTTGTAATTTAATAATAGTTCAAAATATAAATTAACATTATAATTTCTTTAATTGAAAATATTGTTTTCAATTAAAATATTATATTTTACAATATTTATAAAAAGGAAAATTCTTAGAAAAATACCAAAAATTAACCCTAAGATAATTTTGACATTCCTATTTAAAAAATTATATTAATTTTTTCAACTAAAAATTCAAATATTGGTAAAAATTAATTTTAAAATATATGTTCTGAGCACAATTAAACCATCTTTTAGAAAAAAATATTGTTTTAAAAATATAATTTAAGTGATTTGATTTTATTAATAATAAATATATTACTAATAAATATTTTTAAACTATAAATTTTCAAAATTTGGTTATTACTATTCATACCCTCAAATTTAATGGCTTGGTTATAACTATTATATTAAAAAATATATTTTAATAATATATCTTTGTTCGGTAAAGCCGGTCTTTTCATGTAATGAAATTTATCAAAGAAACTCATTATTGTATGTAATTCAAGATAATATTAGTGTTTCATGTAATAAAAGTTATTTAAGAGATTTAATTTTTAAAAAAAAAATATATGATAAAGTTAGAGGGTGTTATATTCCCTTCTATGGTTGGTGTTTCATGTCATACATGCTATCAAATATGATGTTCATATTTTAAAATATCAGAGTCATGCATGAAGTATTTAGGAACACATATGAGAGAACCAGTAGGTTACCACTGCCTTGGTCGGATCTAGTGTAATATACTGCTTGTGGGTCTAAAGTTTGTGCTACTAATAGTTTAAAAAATTATAGTTCATCTAGGGGTGAGTGAGGACTGCCCTGATCTATCTAGAGTCCTTTATGGACTGATGAAGATTGCCTTTGGAGTTAAATTAAGAGATTAGGTGTTATGAGAGATCTCACCTTATCATGGATTACAAATATTTAGATGGGATAGTAATATATTTCCAAGGTTTATTGGCCTATTTCCAGTCATGAAATTAGGTTAGTGAGGTGGCGTACCACTTAACCTTGTGATAATTGTTAAACTGGGTGCTTTATGTTTTCCACGTGTCTCAGCTGTGGAGAAATTTGTATGACCCATTTTGAAATGAAGAACAAGATGAGTGGGATGTTGGTGTTTGATTTAGCTCATCAAGGGGATTGATTAGCCTAGTGGAATTTGAGAACTTCTAGGATAATATCCTTATTTGGTAATTTTTTGTCTTGAGTGTGTGTTTAATATTAGTATAAGAACCTTCTAGAGAGTTTTATGGAGTGGGGGACCTAGTTGAGAGGTCATTTTTCCCTTTTTCAGTAAGATTTTTTTAAGATGAAAATAGTTGATGGTTGTGAGATTTTAATGTCCATGTTTTTTCTTTGAAATAATTTTTAGTATTTGTAATAATATTTTTTGATATAGGGACTAAGGCATTTTGAAATTATGAGGCCAGATGATCCTAGTATTAATATTATAAAAATATTAAATAAATTAATAAAATGTGCTCGCAGTTTTCCTAAAATAGGGGAATATATTCCAAATGGAGCATTGGATCATAAATATTAGACCAAGGATGATTATAGAACATGGGGTTTACTCTATGAGCAACCTAAAGTTGGTGAATTCCAGACATATGGTTGAAGGATCCATTAATAGATCTTTTAATTGAAATAAATAATTTACCTTTTTTATTTTATATGACCTAAAATATAATCCTCTATAAATACCCATTTATTAAAAATTTATAGGGTAAACTACATAACCCTGTGTGTATTTGAGAGGATTTTTAGGCATTCTTAATTCTATATCAAATACAAGAATGATGAGAGATCAGATAAAGGTGGATCGCTAGGAAATGAACACATATGAGATATTTCATCAATGAAAAATCAATTCTTCACCAACCTAATCAAGGAAGGTTTCTTCTATTGTGGTTTCTACACTGTTTATTAAATTTTTTAGCATAGATTTAATCATCTTATTCTTTATCTCTTGTCATTCATCCTTCAATGAGATTTTTTAAAATAAATTATTTATTTCAATTTATTTATTATTCTTCGTTATCACCCATGGCCCCACACATATCATTCATTAGAAAATAATGATTTCACATTGATGGATTCAGCTTTATTTTTTTCCATTTCCACTACATGTTTTGTGTGTTCTTCATCATTGGTCTATGTGGTTGGAGTTTGACTTTATATACTATATTTTAGCATTATTTATCCCTAAAAAACATGAAAGAAAATAAAAAAATTTAAGGAATAGTGATTTGAGGATAAATCGTAGTGGATTTAAGGTTTTAGGTGATGACTTCAAGCTTCAGAACCCCAAAAGGTGATAATTCATGCGAGGGATCCCTATGAGCGATCAAATTATGATTTTCGGCCATCGAAGGCTTGAAATTTATGACTTGGGATGACCCCCCCCCCCAGCAATTTCGATTGGTCAAGAAAATTAGGAAGCGATGGTGAATGAGGATCTAGATAACTATGTGAAGGATATGGAATTCTGTGTAAAATGTGAATACAGATTGTGTAGTGTGAAAGAACACATGGCATGTTATTTATATTTCATGAAGGGTAAGGTTTTCAGTTGTGTTATGGATCACATGCCATGTGGCTATACCCACATACAATGTGACCCTCTATGGTCAACCAAGCCATCTTCCGTCTACAAATGCCTAGGACCCTCGGTGGGGGTACATAGTTTGTTCTTTGAGAGTATATATGCAAACCCATAGGTACATGGGAATGACCTGATACCTGATCATGACAAGGTACATGGCCTGGTACACAAGCATAATTAGAAGTACATAGGCATAAATTGGATCACAAGACTAGACCTCGAGTGGCTATGAAAGGCTGCTTAAAATATGCACATTCTATGTAGTATGAAATGGCTTCCCAATCCCTTTATGGAGGAGAACACAACCAGGTGACAAGGCGAGGTCACATATGATGTGGACCCCCATACATGACATGTATTTTTTCCCTCTAGAACTTATTTATAACGTATATACTTCTTTAGGAATCATAATTTTACCTATGAGTATCCTATTCTTGGAGTTTTTAAACATAAAAATTGATGGTAATATTTATAATGTATTTAGATATATGACATGAGATGTTTTGAGAATTCCATTTCTTTAGGAAATGATTGATGACAAAAGTAACCAGGGAAGGATATTTGGGGAGTATTCATGGTTTCTACTCTCCTAGCATAGTAGAAAATATGTCCCCATGCAATTTATATAGATAGAGACTATACTAACCTAAAATTGGATTCATTATTCTATATTTGAAGATTTAGTCCCTCATCTTTGAGCTCTAATGGAATGTGAGTCCTCTATAAGAGTTGTGGTTCCCATGACTTTGGAGTTTAGTAGTGAGTAGCAAGCCCCTATGTACATATTCTGGTGATGTTACTCAAGATTCATGCTTCAAAGTTGTGTCTCCTTGAATTGGGTACAGTAGTGCTGTGGTGTGATCCCATACACAGGGATTCTTGTATAGTTTCACATGATATTGGGAATCATAGATAGACTCATAGAGCTACAGAAAGACTCATTATACATATCTAGGATGTGGAGATAGATATCCAATTTCTCTCCCATTTGGGATTCTTGTGGAGAATATCTAGGTGATTATGGTTGTTTTCTCTATTCTAGTTTGATATGACTTTGGTGGGTTGAGCTGACATTTTTTGCATCTCTCTATTTTCCCCTTTATGGTTTTCAAGGTATCCTACTGGGTTTCAATATACTCTCCCTTGAATTGCATTTTCCCTTATGGGTAATGTCTTATGAAGAAACAAAACAAATTAATGGTGTCTTTGGTAAAGATTTGGGATTCTTGAGTTTAATGACCGCATATGGTGGTCTAGACTTTGATACATTTTTTTTATTCTTGTTATTATCAGATTGAGACTTCATTTCTAGATGGGAATATATTTTCACCTTTTTTTAGTTTATGCTATCATACTCTATTGTATTTTTCTAGATATTATTTCATGCATGTTTATAAATTATATGTTATTTGATTTTATATCCCACTTCACTTTTGTATAAAAATGGTTGGGTGTGTGTTCTTATACATTACAAAAATAACTCCATTTTCTTTTAAAATATTGGCATTTTTCACCATCCCCTATCCAATTTGGGTTGTTCTTGGGGTTGTGATGGCTCAACCTTCTTCCATCCAGGTTGGTCCCAGTGGACCAGGTCATTACAACATATCTGTAAACTACATCATGGTGAGACTTTTAATAAAACATAATCACTCTCACAAAACACTAAATTCCACCATAATAAATCTGAGTAAGAATTATAATGTATATTAGTAGTCCTTATCTACTCCCGTTTCACATGTACCTTCTATATTGTTGACTACACTAAATTTGGTCCCATTACTGATAAATCACCAATATCCATCCAATAAAAGGGTTTTCTACAATTACACTCATAAAATTACAGGATAGATTCCAAGATAATTATGATGTGGTATATTTTGTTATACAAAATCCTAACTAGGTGAAATTGATCCTCATTGATCTGGGAAAAATCTAACTCACATTCCCTTAATATATACTTAATAACCTAAATGGTTCTCTCACTCTTCTAATACACTTTAGGGAGATATATCATATTAATTTGCAACTTCATCTCAAAATACTATGACAAGTTTCATTATAATAGGTATGTGAATTGGGTTTATTATTTATAAATTATCATCTATGGTACCCTATACAACTTAACAATGTCATCTATATACATGTGTCTCAATATTTACATCAAACACTTCTTAGAATATGATGTAAATGGGTTGAATTGGTTAACTAATGGATGATCACCTAAATCACATCATGGCCCCTCACTTAATATGGAAGTCCCATAATAAATTCCACCTATATACTATCCCACTTCCACTTTGGAATCTCAAGGGATTGAGAAAAACCTAGGAGAACATTATGCTTTGACTTCACTTATTAATATATATGTCATCAAAAGATATGATTAGTAATACCTCTCTTTATACCATACCACTAGTACATACATCTAAGATCAAGAAATATCTTAATCTGACTTGGATATATTGTTAAATGGGAAATGTGGAACTACCATAGCACATCCTCATACAACATGAGTGATAAATTTATCCATAATCATAAGAGGATTTCATGATCCCCAAATTTAAAAAATATTCCTAGTGCATTTCCTAATGATATTCAATTATGAAGGATCTCATAGTCATTGTCACCCAACTAGACCTCCCTTATGCACCAAATAAGAAAAGGTCCCACCACCATATATTGATGATAAAATTCTTCTCACAAGTCCACTAAAAATAATTAAACCACCAATGACTTCTTAGACGCCTCCTCCATCAGTTGATCTCTGTATTTCTTATTAAGGGAATCAAAAACTATTTCCCCCTTTCGTAGAGTATATATAATTTCAAAGTCATAATCTAATAATAAATCAAACTAATGTCTCTACCATAGGGTAATATGTATCCGGGTGAAGATGCATATAAAGATCTTATGGTCCATATAGGGTATGAAAAAATCACATAGAAGGTAATTACTCAAGGTCATTAAAATGAACACTACCCATTTCACCCCTAAATCATGGGTCACATATTTTTTCTCATGAGGGTTTAATTATATAAACCCATATGTAATCATTTTCAAACTCTAAATCAAAACAAAACAAAACTTATCTCTAACAACATAAACGAAAACCATATACTAAACTCCTTCCTCTAGAAGCCAAATGATAGAATTACCCTTCAATATCTACCAACAATTCTTAAAATTTATTTGGAAATGATGAAACCAAATGAAGGGATACCCCTTTCATGTAAGGTATATCATGGGAGATGTAATCCTATAGAATCCCATGAAGAATCAATGTTAATATCATACTAACCTAATTAAGATATACAAATCAAACAAAATATTGATTGGATCCCAAAAAATAAATTCCTCAAACTTCATTGGGTGCATAGATACTATTTTATATGAGATGACATGCCCCATGATTTAGATCTCATAAATCCAAAACAAACACTTTGAGATCATACAATAATGCTGGTTCTCTATAAGTAAGTTTCAAAAATTACTCAGATGACTAGTGTGGTCCTCCTCTGACACAAAATATATAAGAATTTCATCAATAAAGATAACCACAAACTAGTCCAAGAAGGGATGAAAGATCTGGTTAATGATTCCCATGAACATATCAAGGGAATATTTCATACTAAAGTTCATCAATAAAAACTTTTAATTTCCATAATGTTAGCTAAAAATCATCTTCAATATATCCCCTAATAAACCCAAAACTAATGATAATCAAACCTAATATCGATCTTTAAGAACAAATTCACTAATTTTAACTGATTTAATTGTCCTTAAACCAATATCAGAGGGTATTTTTTTGTTGAATATCAACTTCTTTAAGAAGTTATAGTAAAAAAAGGACTCATGTTCCCATTATACTTCTTAATGAATAATACTAAATCTTTCTTGGGATAGATGTGGAGTCTGATCAAACCTTTTTTCATATGTTGCTCTATTTGTACCTTTACCTCCTTGAGTTCAGTAAGATCTATTAGGTGTACTGTTGATTATATTATTGTGGACTTACTGTGCAGTGTAATACAAAATATGACCTCTTATTAAGGGTAAGGTCTTGGAACATATTTTAGAAAACATATAAATACTCCTCAAGGACTATAGGGAGTTAACCATATAGAGTTTCCCTCATGAATAAAGACAAACATTCTTAATCATGGGTGATCAAATACAACTTCCCATGAACAATCCATTCTCATATTTATTGAAGGTCCCACTTTCCAATGTAGAAAATTCAATATTATAAAGTCCCAATCCTTATTCAACCTATAAGTCAAATTTTAAAAAAAGATTTATTTTTTTTTCATTCACAAATAAATCTTTAGTTTTCGAGGTTTAAGTAATAAGGTCATAACTCTTAGATAATAAACCCATGCATTAAAAAGTGGTCACTTCCACCTAGTGATTATTTTTTCAATATAACACTTTTAAAATGTGACAAGTTTCCATTTCATGTAAAATCATTAATATTTTAAACTTCAATTGCTCATTGTTCCTAATCATCAATATATCATGTGATTTTTTTTATATCATGGGATGCATACTAGAATCATAGTATGATACATATAAAATGGAAGAAATAAACCTGTTAGAACATTTCAAAAACCACGAGACCATATAAGATAATTTTCCTGTATCATAATAATATTTGAGCTCAAATAATAATATACTTAGAAATGAAATAATATTTAATACTCATGTTTTTTTAATGAAATATTATATAAAAATATATTAATTTAAAATTATAAGCATGATGGTTCCTTATAAAATATGAGAACTCATGATTTTTTTATAAAAACACATCTTTTACCCTTATAGGGAATAACCATTCATTTATATAGAAGATAATTATAAAAACCTTTTAAAATAAAAATATTTATATTAAGAGTTATTATAAAGAATATAAAATTCTCCTAGGGTCCTTAAAATATTATCTTTATAAAATCCTTATAAGAAACCTTAAAAGAATCAATATAAATGAAATAATCTACTCGATGAGTTTCAATATAATTCTCTAGAAAAAAAAATCATTACGTAATGCATTAGAGAGCTATATTGGGATCAACCATAGTCATAAAAAAATTCTACGAACTATAAAAAATGTGAAACAAATAAAGTCTTTCATTTTCATCATCAAACTCAAAAAAATATACTTTTGAACCCATATATAATTTTTTTGAGATATTGATTTATTTCCCATTCCTTTGAAAAACCATTTTCAAAACTAAAATACCCAGATAAAAGGGAATAAGTGTTTTTATTCCATGAAAACATGAAATCTTGTAAAGGAATCCAAACATAAAATAATGAATGTTGTATAAGGAAAATCCATTAACATCATTTATTTTAAAATAGAACAACTTTTTTTATTTTTGTAAATAATGTCAAAAAATTTCATATAAAATATGTAAAAACTATTCATTTTTAATACATTTAATGTAAATAAAAGGACTCCTAAAATGTTTTTTATAATTTATATATTTATGTATAAATTCATCCATATAATAATTTTATTAATATATACATGGAAGAAAATATTTATAAAATAAATCTTTGAAACATTTAAACTAAGGTATTAAGGTAAAGTATCCCTTCTTTTGATCCCAACTTGTCACATATGTTATTTATCTTCCTTAACAATAAACATAAATTAATTATTTACTATTTTAATTTTTTCAAATCTGTTATAATTTTATTTAACTTATATCTATGCTATAATTAATTAATTAATCGATTAAGTTCACATCAGACATTATGATAACGTTCAACTTATAAGTCAAAAAATGGACTGGGTATGTTTACAATGGTCAAATGGATAATGATTATATCATTTTGATAAATCATAATAATGTTATAATTTTAATTTTTATACCTTATTTATACTCTTATAACCAACCATGTAATATGGTTATGAAAAATAAAATACCTTACAACATAGAGATAGTATTACATAAATACAATTCATTAACATATCTATTATTCAAAAAACATTATGGAAAAAAGTAAGTATAATTTTATTTTTCAATAATTACAATTATATAAAAAATATAATATTTTTTCAATCCACCTATAAATACCATCCCTGTTTGACAGTGATGAAAAATAAAATACATTGGTTTGTAAGGTGGTAGTCTGCACATACGAACGAGCGATGTTTTTATTTTTCATTGGATGTTAAATAAAGAAGTAAATAATTATTTACTATTATATAATGAAATTTATATCATATATTTTATATTATTTCATTTATATCTATCATTATTAGCTTCCATAATAGATAGTAATGAAAAATAAAATACATCATTTTGTGAGGCAGTAGTCCGTACATAAGAATGAGTTATTTTTTTAGTGTAAATTAGATGTATAATTAGATAAAAAGGTTTATACTATAAGAATAATTTTGTTTTTCTATATGGGGAATAATTATGTTATTATATGAATATGGTTAAGATAGTTTTTAAGGAGGTAAGAGAAGACATAAAATGAAAACACTTAGTTAAGAGCTATACTTGTTCTTTAGAAAACCTCCTTATGTTTATACCTAAATCCTTACTAGGCTGGAAATAATATAAAAAACCTCTAGGGAATCACTGGGGATGTTATTAAAGGATTTGGGAAGGTATTGGATTATATAATAGGATATTTAATGTGAATAATAGAGGATAGGGGGTGTATTTTTTAAGTGAGGGAGAGGAAAAATTTGGAATTTTTAACAAGAATAAAATATAGTAATGAATTAAGCAATAAAAATGAATAAAAAATGAACCAAGAAGAGGAGATAATATTGGGTTTAAATATGAACATCCAATAGGATTTAAACATGTTTTTAGGTAATTTTAACCCTTATCATATTAGTTTTAACCCTTTTAACCCATTTCTATAACAGGAATAAATTTCCAATTACTCTCCAAAGATAGGGCTACACGCATAAACCCATATAAATCCATATAAACACTATATACGGATTTTTTGGAACCAACCCATTACAGTGGAGATTATTTACATTTTTTATCAATATATATCTACCAAGGTTAGTTTTGGTAGATTTATTTTCTTTTTTCTATTCCAAGATTGATGCATGGGGTATAAAATCACTATGGTATAACATCAGATCCTTTAATATAATTTATTTATATTGGATTATTAGAGCTTAATTTAACACCATATTAGATACATCAAATATGAAATGTAGAGGGCTCTACCCTAGGAAAGAGATGAATGATTTTTATTCCTTATCATCTTGAAAAGAGCTTCTGGATATGGGATTCTTATGTTAAAAGTACACTAGCCGAGACAACTAGAAGAGAAGTTGATGAAATTAGTTTAAAAGTGATATCTTCTTTGGTAAACTCAATTCCATTTACTCATACTTGAATGCAAGAGTCTCCCACCTTTTTAGGACCTCTCGGATATTGTCATGACCCATCCTCGGGGCCCGTGTCGTGACTACCCCAAGCCCGCCTTCCATAGGCCAGGGGATGGCGACTAGCACCAAAGGCGTAAATCCCGATAAAAGAGAATTCATTGCCTTTATATAAGAAAAAAACACAAAAGAGTACCCAAGATGAAGTAAACACTAAGTAAACTAAGTACAAAAGTAAGTGCTGGAAAGTAAATGGGTCAGAATATAAACCCAACTGAAAGTACAGTACAACTGAAAAGAAAGTACAGCAGCAGTAAAGTAAATCAGCAACCACCAAGTCATCCCCGACTATCCCACCTGAAGGGTGGGTACAAATGGTCTCCTTAGCTCCTAGGGTCTGGTCGTCCACTCCGTGTACGTCCCACATGATAGTCCACCTCTGGATACCGTCCCGCTCTTCAAGCCTTAACCACGATCAGCGATGTCTGTCATCTGCAACCAACACAATGTAGTGCGGGAATAGCCCATGCAGGGGTGAGTATACGTTACTCAGTAGGGACCCCGAGACCCCCGAAGGTCTCCAATAATCCAAAAAGGATAAACCATAAAGGAAAGATACAAACACAAAGTATCAACCAACTCTATTTAGGTATATTCCCATACATATACCTAAGTCATCAATTCCAGTTCGGCTCCAAGTCATGAGACCAAGTACAACCTAGTCCACACAGAAAAACACAACCCAATCCAGACAGGAAAGTAAGACAATCATATCGAAGATAATGATTGAAAGTCAAGACTCAGCTCACACAGGTATAATACTCATGAAGAGGGGTTGAGATGATAGACGTAGCCTTTGAATCATATCCCCTGCTAAACCCACAAAGGATCCAATTACAGAATTCATCGCTGCCGAACCCACGTAGGATCCTAGTACAGTAACCATCACTGCCGGACCCACATAGGATCCAAGTACAGTCGTCCTCCCTGCCGAACCCACGTAGTATCCAAGTACATTCATAATCATCGTCGAACCCACGAAGGATCCCAACACGATAGTCGTCGCAGTCACAACAAACTCTAGGGTTCCCGCACACATCGTACTCGATTCCAGGAGGGTCCGCTCCACGAGTAAAGAGGGGTCGATACATCAACTATCACGAAGTCCAGAGTTGTTGTATCCTAAAGGTCTGCCATGTAATTGGGGGATAAACCAAACAAACGTGTCCAAGACACTGAGTACAAGATGACAAAGCCATTTTCTAAAAATTACACGGCGTATTGGTATGGTTACACGCCGTGTCTTCCGACCTCGGGTACTGCCCATGTACCCCGGCCCATGTCGAAGGTCTATTCATGTAAAAAGTAATTACACATCATGTGGTATGGTTACACGCCGTGTCTCCTGTCCATGGGTACTTTCTGTGTACCACATCTCATATCAAATTGCTGTTCATGTAAAAAGTAAGTACATGGCATGTGGTATGGTTACACGCTGTGTCCAAACTTCTGGGGTCAGATCTGTGTACGCTAGCCATGCCTGGCTATGTGGTGGAGTACATGCTCATGTAATCCACCACGTGTTTGTGTATTCCCATAATACATGTCGAGTCATCATGAAGCCACTTCTTCCATGGTGAAGGAAGTACACGCCGTGCCTCTTGGTCGTGTATTGCTATCCGTATCCGTGTATTTTCCCTGAATACACACTATGACCATCGAAGCCTCCTCTGACAAATAGTGTGGAGAGTAAATGCCATTTTTCAAGAGTCAGGTGTTGTGTGTTACTTTTCTAACGTCCCAAACGGAAGCTATATTATGCTTGTACTACACGGCATGTGATTCTGGTGTAGACGCTGTGTATTCTGGAATTTTCCAAAAATGACGCCTCTGACCAGCACGCCTCCTGAGGTGTCTGTTATTCATTTTGTTGATCCTATTTCTACAAAACATCTGCTTCTAGGTCGACCCAATGCTCTGAGTCTATTTACGATGTTTTCGTGCCTCCGATCGGCTCCAAAAACATAGCTTGATTCACCGCTCAAGAACGCTTGAAGAACTCCACAAAATCACAAGAACGACGGAGGAATCAGTCCGTGTTACTTTGGTCCGGTCACTTTCGCATTAATCTGATAACAAGTTGTTTAATAGGAACAACAATATGGACGGAAAACCAATCATTACCCAATCCAAACACACCCCTACCTCGAAGGAAGTTCGTCGTTGTCAAGCACCGCAGATGATGGTGTCGTTGGTGAATTCCCGCATCGTTGTTTCCTTCCTTGCTGCAGAGGAGGAAAAGGAAAAGGAATCCAGGGTCACTGAGTCGATGATCTTCGTCGTAGAGTTGGTGTTCTTCGTTGAAGATGAAGTTCTTTAAAAGGGAATAGAGGTCTCTCCTCCAATTCTCAACAAAACAAGCTAACCAAAATAAAATATGCTTCCCCTTATTTTATTTTACTTTTACATGCATTAAAATTTACAAATTAAAACACTTAATTCAATTAATGGATTAAGTGTGTGTGTTGGAAAGTTTAATGTGGGAGAGAGAGAGGAGAGGGAGAGGATATGTTTCACCTGTTAAGACGAGTTACAAATTTTAAGAGGGGGTTAGAGGAGTTTTAAGGAATGTGAATAGGTGGGGCTCGTGTGGGACCCACCTCACAAATATCCTCACATGGGTAGTTAGGGGCTTGTGGGTCCCACCCCAACAATCCCATGTAGGATATAACTACTTGTATAAGAATAAAAATTGTTCCACACTTTTTATTCAACTCTTTATTAAAACACAAATTTTCACTTCTCCTCCCGTGAAAACGCAACCGTAGTAAAGGTCCTCCTAAGCAATTAACGGTGCTGTAGTTTTATTGGTGCCCTCAGATTTCAATTCTGATCACTGATTCAAAAGACAGAAAAACCCGTTGATTTGTTTACTAAACGTACTTGAGCTAAACTTCAAAAATTGATTTCGGGCACACCAGGCCTCAGAATCAGGTGCCATCAGAAACTGCGTACTTGTAAAATTACAAAGTATTTAAGAAAAAATTTTCCTTGAAATTTTCAGTTCATTTCATTACTCCCACCTCAGGGATTTACGTCCTCATAAAGCTACATCATAAACTAGGGAAGCAAATGAGGGTACTGTGCATGCATCTGAGCCTCCTGATTCCATGTGCTCTACTGGAGGTTCCCGTGATGCCACCTGATGCGCACTAGAGGAATCGACCATCCACGTAGGACCCGCTCCTATCGATCGTCGATCTCCACTAGGACCTCCGTAAAATTCACCCCATTATCGATGCCCAGCTCCCCATGATCAATGATATGCGTCAGGTCATGCACGTATCTCCTCAGCTGAGATACGTGGAAGATGTCGTGCACCTGGTGCAACTGAGATGGAAGAACCAGGTGATAAGCCACCTCGCCTGTCCTACTGAGAACCTGGAATGGTTCGATGAAGCGCGGATATAACTTGCAGCCCCAACCAAATCTTGTTTGTCCACGTCGAGGTGAGACCCGTAAGAAAATGTGGTCGCCATCCTTGAACTCTAGTGGTCTCCACCTCCTGTCAGCATAGGACTTCTGTCGGCTCTGAGCAGTCCTCATCCGCTCTTGGATGATCTATTCTTTCTCCGTCGTGGCCTGGACCATCACTGGTCCTACAAGTGCTGACTCCCCAGGGTCAGTCCAATACAGAGGTGATCTGCAAGGCCGGTCGTACAATGCCTTGTATGGTGCCATCCTGATGGTGGAGTGGTAGCTGTTGTTGTACGCAAACTCCAACAAGGGTAGGGGATCCTCCCAGGTGTGACCAAAGTCAAGGACACAGGCACGAAGCATGTCCTCGAGTGTCTGAATGGTCCTCTCCGTCTGGCCATCCGTCTGAGGATGAAAGGTGGTACTTAGGCGTAGCTATGTCCCAAAAGCCCCCTGCAACCCCTTACAAATCTTGGATGTAAAGAGAGCGTCTCGATTAGAGACAATAGATGATGGCACACCATGAAGCCATATGATCTACTGAACGTAGAGGTGTCCCAAGCTATCCACTGAGCCCTTCTCTCTGATAGGTAGGAAGTGGGCCGACTTGGTGAGTCGATCGATGATCACCCAGATGGAGTCGTGTCCTGAGGAAGTACGTGGGAGCCCTATCATGAAGTCCATGGATATCCCATCCCACTTCCGATCCAGGACCTCTAAGGGTTGAACCAAGCCTGCTGGTACCTGGTGCTCCGCCTTCACCTTCCGGCAGGTGAGGCATCGTGAAACGAACTCTGCCACAACCTTCTTCATACTCGGCCATGAGTTTTGTCGTCTGAGATCTTGGTACATCTTCTCTACTACCAAATGTACCGCCCAAGGGGTAGTGTGAAACTCCCTCAACACCTCCTCCTGTAATGAAACTGGTACCATGGTACGTCCCCTGAAGAGGATGACATGCTCTCCTCCTATAGAAAATCCATCAGGTGCCTGTCCTATGGATATCTGTGAACATCACATCTCACAGTTAACATCCCCACACTATTCCTCTCTAACCCATTCATGTAGTGGAGGAGTGACTATTAGTGACTGTAGAAAGGCTGCTCCATCTCTATCTATGAAGGATATATGCAACACGGCTAGCTGCTCCATTGCCTCTCCAAGTAGCTGAAACCCCGATCTCCTACTGAGAGCATCAGTTACTAAGTTCCCCTTCCCATGAGTATAGACTATCTCAAACTCATAGTCCTGGAGAAAGTCGAGCTATCACTGCTGTCTCAAGTTCAGGTCCTTCTGCGAGAAGATATACCTGAGACTCTGGTGGTCAGAGTAGACTGTAAAGCATTTGCCTATCAGATAGTGCCGCCATATCTTTAAGGTGAATACCACTGCTTCTAACTCCAGGTCATGGGTATCATAGTTCTGCTCATGCTATCTCAAATATCATGAACCATAAGCGATCACTACCCTTTCCTGCATCAGGACACACCCAAGTCTGGTCCCTGATGCATCACAGTAAACTACGTACCCTACGCCCTCATCCAGTAGCCTCAAGATGGGTGCACTGGTCAATATCTGTCTCATCTCCTGGAAGCTCTGATGACATCTATCTGACCACACGAAGGGTTTTCCCTTCTTTGTCAAAGCTAAAAGAGGTGCTCCAACTATGGAGAAGTCTGTCACAAATCTATGATAGTACCCAGCAAGACCTAGGAAACTCCGCACCTCCGTCACAATGCTGGGTGGCTCCCAAGAAAGTACTGCCTCGATCTTCGTAGGATCCACAGCAACTCCTGCATTAGAGATGACGTCCCCAAGGAGTGGACCTCTCAAATCCAGAACTGACACTTCAAGAGCTTACCATAAATCTAGTGCTCTCGGAGTGTTTCCAGTACAACCCGCAAGTGGTAGGCATTCTCCTCCTCAGTAGTCGAGTAAATTAGTATGTCATCGATGAAGAATACAACAAATCAATCGAGGTAAGGCTGGAAGATCCTGTTCATGAGACTCATGAACACTACTGGAGGGTTGGTTACGCTCAAATTCATAACCAAGAACTCATAGTTTCCATAACAACACCTGAAGGACGTCTTTTGCACATCCTCGTATCAAACTCTGAGGTGATGATAGCCTGACCTGAGGTCTATATTCAAGAACCATCGTGCTCCCTTGAGCTGATCAAAGAGGTCGTCAATCCCCAGGAGTGGATACATGTTCTTCACGGTCACCTGGTTCAGGCGACGGTAGTCGACACGTAGTCGTAAGCTCCTGTCCACCTTCTTGGCCAACAAAATTAGAGAATCCCAGGGTGAAACACTGGGTCGGATGAATCCCTTGCCCTACAAGTCCTCCAGCTGTACCCGTAGCTCACGAAGCTCAGTGGAAGCCATATGATATGCTGGAGTAGATATCGAGGCTGTCCCGGGGTACAGGTCAATGTAGAAACCTACCTCTCTGCGACGATGTAGTCCCGGAACGTCGCTAGGAAAAACGTCCGCATACTGATCCACCAAAACAAGAAAAATCGGACTCCGCACATCAACCGCTCTGAGGATGAGACTAGAAAACTGATGTGTGATCAGCTGCCCTATCCTCTGTGTAAGTCCGTCCTACACTGCAAAGGCTACCTTCTTGCCGGTGAAGGTGAACCTTCTCCCATCTATGCGGACATACCACACCTTGCGCCTAATACAGTCGATCTGAGCATGGATTGTAGATAAACAATCCATGCCCAAGATGGCATATTATGGACTCGACGCTGCTACAAGAAGATCCTAGATGAAGCTCTCGCCTACTAGAGTAAGCTCACACTACCGACACCAGTGTATAATCATCGAGTCTACTCCCATAAGAGTCTTTATCTGTAAGGATTGAGCCAACGGCTCCGTCGGAATCTCCGAGCTCCGAACAAGGGCAGAGACAATAAAAGAATGACTCGCTCCTATATCTATAAGAACTGCTGCAAGGATAGAATAGACACAAATAGTACCTCGAATCATCTCAGGTGCACCGTCGTCATAATCCTCCACTGCCTAAATCTGAGCCTGCCTCTATCCGCCAGCCCCCTGTGGTCGGGGTGGACCTCCTGGTGGTGGTGGTGGTGGTAGAGCCTCAAAGTGTCGCCCACCACCCACTGCTCGGCCAGCTCCTCTGCCTCGTCCGCCTGCTCCCTGTGAACTTCCATGGTCAAACCTCTGCCTCAACCTCGGTGGTACCTAAACCATATGCTTCTCCTCTACATGGCGGGTCGGGAAGACACGAGCCATGTGGCCCTGCACGCCGCACGCATATCACAGACTGCCTCTCGTATGACTGGCTCTGTTGCATGTGCCCCACACATCCGAACCAGTATCCTGAGGTCGCCCACCAGATGACTTGGTCCGCTTGGACCTATGCGACTTCTTTCTACTATCGGCTGTAGAAGACTCCGCTACATGTCATCCTGCGGTAGGCCTTGCTGCTGGCATATGCTCAGCAAGGAAGCTCTCCACAAGTAGGGATCCCTCCAGTACTTCTGCCTACGTCGGAATGCTGAGGGAGATCATCGAAGCCCTGATCTCATGCCTAAGTCCCTACCAGAAGGTCTGGGCCCGGAAGAATGGGTCCCGTACCATGTCCGTAGAATAGCACGAGAGGTTGGTAAATCTCGCTGAGTACT
This sequence comes from Viscum album, assembly GCA_963277665.1. Lineage (NCBI taxonomy): Eukaryota > Viridiplantae > Streptophyta > Magnoliopsida > Santalales > Viscaceae > Viscum > Viscum album. The sequence goes on from OY728166.1 coordinate 573,290,287, forward strand.
AGGCTACTGTCATGCTGCCCTGCCGCAGCTGTAGTAACTCTTGGACGTGCACCACACATAGGGTGTCTGGAACGAACTCCGAGCAGAAAAGGCTCTCAAATTCCATCCAAAGTAGAGATTCCTCATCATGCATCTGGAGCATCAATCTCCACCATCTACCTGCTGCCGCGTGCAGGAGACTCGTCCCAAGGATCACCATAAGATTTGTTGGTGTCTCTCCCAATCTGAAGAATCGAACAACAGCCTCCAGCCAATCCTCCATTGCTTGAGGGTCCGTCTCTCTACGAAACCTGGGCGGACTTTGACGCTGAAACTCGTGCAGTGCACTTAGGCGACGAGCACTCTCAGCTGCTGGGGCTGGTGGAATCGGTGGCTCGGCGAGTAGAGGTACCGCTAGTGCCTCCGCTGTCATGGGGCCCTGCACCGAGGCCTCGTCGCTCGGTGGTCTGCCATCTCGCACGTAACTGGGAACCCTAGCTGGCTACCATCGTGGGGAAATCATGATAAGAAATAGGTGTGACACGGTTAATACAGTGTACTTGGTGAGATGACACAAAGTATTCACAAATAAAACTTTTGAAACACACATGCAATCAGTGTTTTCGAGCACTGAGTCGTAAATCAGAAGTCAGGGTCCTGGTGTATGGATATGTCGGCCGCCGCACCAACACCGGACTCCCTAGACTGATAACCACACTCAATATTCTTAACACTATTGCTTCACAAAATTAAATTATCATAGTCCTATGTTCTACAGAAGAACCGAATCCTCTGATACCAATTTGTCACGACCTGTCCTCGGGGCCCATTGCGTGACTACCCCAAGCCCGCCTTCCATAGGCCAGGGGCTAGCGACTAGAACCAAAGGCATAAATCCCGATAAAAGGGAAGGAATTACCATTATATAAGAAAACAAACACAATAGAGTACACAAGCTGAAGCAAACATTAAGTAAACGGAGTAAAGAAGTAAGTGCTGGAAAGTAAATGGGCCAGAATACAAAACCAACTGAAAGTACAGTACAACTAAAAAGAAAGTACAACAACAGTCAAGTAAATCAGCCACCACCGAGTATTCCCTGGCTATCCCACCTGAAGGGTGGGTATAGATGGTCTCCTCAGCTCCTCGGGTCCGGCCGTCCACTCCGTGCACGTCCCACCTGATATTCCACCTCCGAATACTATCCCCTCCTCACGCCTCAACGACGATCAACGCTGTCCGTTGTCTGCAACCAACACAACGTAGTGTAGGCATAACCTATGCAGGGGTGAGTATACGATAATAAGTGGGACCCCGAGACCCCAGAAGGTCTCCCATAATCCACAAATGATAAACCACAAAGGAAAGATACAAACACGAAGTATCAACCAACTCTATTTAGGTATATGCCCATTCATATACCTAAGTCATCAATTCCAGTTCAGCTCTAACTCACGAGCCCAAGTAAAACACAGTCCACATAGGAAAACATAACCCAATCCACATAGAAAAGTAAGACAATAATATCGAAGATAATGATTGAATGTCAAGACTCATATCACACAGTTATACTACTCACAAAGAGGGGTTGAGATGATAGATGTAGCCTCTGAATCATCTCCCCAGCCGAACCCATGTAGGATCCATGTATAGAAGTCATCGCTGCCGAACCCACGTAGGATCCTAGTACAGTAACCATCACTGCCGAAACCACGTAGGATCCAAGTACAGTCATCCTAACTTCTGAACCCATGTATGATCAAAGTACATCCATCATCATCGTTGATCCCATAGAGGATCCCAACACGGTAGTCATCGCAGTCGCAACAAGCTCCAGGGTTCACGCACACTGCGTACTCGATTCTGGGAGGGTCTGCTCCATGAGTAAAGAGGGGTTGATACATCAACTATCACAAAGTCCAGCTTTGTTGTATCTCAAAGGTCTTCCACGTCATAGGGGGATAAACCAAACAAATGTGTCCAAGACATTGAGTACAAGACAGCCAAGCCATTTTCCAAAAGTACACGGTGTGTTGGTATGGTTCCACGCCGTGTCTTCTGACCTCAGGTACTGACCGTGTACCTCGGCCCATGTCGAAGGGTTGTTCATGTAAAAATTAAGTACACGATGTGTGGTATTGTTACACGCCATGTCTTCAGTCTACGGGTACTGTCCGTGTACCATAGACCGTGTCGAAGGGCTGTTCGTGTAAAAAGTAAGTACACGGCTTGTGGTATGGTTACAAGACATGTACAAACTTTTGGGGTCGGCTTCGTGTACGCTGGCCATGCCTAGCTGTGTGGTGGAGTACATGCTCTTGTACTCCACCCCGTGTCTGTGTATTCTAGGAATACACGCTGAGTTATCACGAAGCCTATTCTTCCATGGTGAAGGAAGTACACACCGTGCCTCTTGTCCGTGTATTTCTGTCCGTGTCCGTGTATTTTCCATGAATAAACTTCTTGAACATTGAATCCTCCTCTGAAAAATAGTGTGGAGGGCACACGCCGTGTGTCTAGAGTCACACGCCATGTGTTACTTTTCTAACATCTGAAATGGATGCTATAATACACTTGCAATACACGGCGTGTGCTTCTGGTGTACACATCATGTATTCTGGAATATTCCAGAAACAACGCCTCTAACCAGCACGCCTCCCGAGGTGTTCGTTATTTGTTTTGATGATCGGATTTCTACAAAACTTCCACTTCTAGGCCACCCCGACTCTCTGAGGACGTTTACGATGTTTTCTGGCCTCTAATCGGCTTTGAAAACATAACATGATTCACCACTCAAGAGCACTTGAAGAACTCCACAAATTCACAAGAACAACAGAGGAATCGGTCTGTGTTAGTTTGGTCCGGTCCCTTCCACATTAATCTGATAACAAGTTGTTTAAGAGGAAAAAACATGGAACGAAAACCAATCATTACCCAATCCAAACACACCCCTACCTCGAATGAAGTTCATGGTTGTCAAGCGCCACGGATGATTGCATCGTTGGTGAATTCTCACGTCGTTGTTTCCTTCCTTGCCACGAAGGAGGAAAAGGAAGAAGAATCCGGGATCACTGAGTCGATGTTCTTCATCGGAGAGTTGGCGTTCTTCGTTGAAGATGAAGTTCTTCAAAAGGGACTAGAGCTCTCTCCTCCAATTCTAAACACAATAAGATAACCAAAATAAAATAAGCTTCCCCTTATTTTATTTTACTTTTCCATGCATTCAAATTTACAAAATCAAACACTTAATTCAATTAATTGATTATGTGTGTGTGTTGGCAAGTTTAATGAGGGAGAGAGAGTGGATTCAAAGATGATAGGTTTCACAAGTTAAGATGAGTTACAAATTTTAAGAGGGGGTTAGAGGAGTTTTAAAGAATGTGAAGGGGTGGGGATTATGTGGGCCCCACATCACAAATATCCTCACATGGGTAGTTAGGGGATTGTGGGTCCCACCCCAACTATCCCATGAAGGATATAACTACTTGGATAAGAATAAAAAATTTTCCACAATTTTTAATAAATTCTTTATTAAACCAAAATTTTTAACTTCTCCTCCTGTGAAAACTCAACCGTGGTAAAGGTCCTCCTAAGAAATTACCGGCACTGCTGTTTCATCAGTTCCCTTAGATTTCAATTCCAAGAATCAGTTAAAAATATAGAGAAACCTGCTCATTTGTTTACTAAACGTACTCGAGCTAAACTTCAGAAATTGATTCCGGGCGCACTGGGCCTCAGAATTAGGTGCCGTCAGAAATTGAGTACTCGTAAAAATCCAAATTATTTATGAAAAAATTTTCCTTGAAATTTCCTGGTATTTACAGATATATCCATGATCATGATTTTCCTGGATTTTAGGGGTGTGGGAAGTGGTTGTTTTTTATTTTCTAGTCTGCGGTATTATGACCCTAGTAATCAACTCGTGGAGTGAATGCCATTGAGCAAACCCATATAGGAATTCTCATGGGTTGTATTCCAAAAAATTCTTATAAAAATAAAGGGGGGTCTTCATACATGGAAACAACATTAACCCTATCAATTTATTGAGTTGAAATCAATCAAAAATGACCTTGGAAAACCCAATACTAGACTTGAGGATAGATGGGATGTTGAGTTTTTAAATATTGTTGTTTGTAAAAAAGAACCATTTAATAAATATTCTATTAGAGAAAGAGATATCATCTTGAGAATAGTTCAGTGCTATGTGGTTTCAGGAGGTCTAAAAAATACTATTTTCTTTCAGGATTGCATTAAAGAGAAGAAACAGTCCAGTGTCCCAAACATCCTCAAGAAGGATAGATATATCACTAAGAACATTGAGGTGGAAGTAGTTATGTCCAAGAATCATTTTAAAACATTAGTTTTAGATGATAACCTTTAAATATAGTATGGTTAATTGAGATATGGGGATATATACTCTCTATCAACCGTAAAATATCTCCTGGACCTGAAAGATTCCCATGTTTTTTCTATATGTCCTCAGAGGGACAAATCAAGGGAGAGATCATGAAGTAATTTGAGAATATTATCAGGGTGGAATCATCCCTCATCTATCCCGTGAAACCACACTCATTCTAATTCCTAAAGTGAAGGATCCTTATTAAATTAAGTTGTATGAACCCATTAGCATGTGAAAATTCCTGTAAAAGTTCCATGATAGCATTATGAATAGTGTTCTATCTATCTATCTATCTTTATAAATAGTTTTATGAGGAACAAAATGAATTCATTAAAGGATGTTCCACCCAATATTTCATTGGTTTGGATAATGAAATGATTGATGACATGAATAAATAGACTCCCGACTCCAACATTTTTATAAAAAATTTACATGGATAAAGTGTATGATATATTGGGGTGGGGTTTCATTATAAAGGTTATATATTTTATGAGATTATTTATATGGGTGATCTACTTGTTTTTAATATTCCAAAAATCCCCATGGATCTATGACACTGTTATTGAAAAAATATGGGTTCTTTAAGTCAGTTTATGGGATAATAGAGGGGGACCCTTTTTCCACCAATGTTTTCAATCTCTTTTAGTATACCCTCATAAAGTATTTTATTAGGGGAATTATTAGTGGTATCCTACTATAATTTTGATTCATTAACCAATTCAACAGAGTTTCTCACCTAATCTGTGTCGATGATATATTGTGGAATTATTTTTTAATAACCATATAAGAACCATTTATGATCTCAACTAAATATTAGAAGAATAATACTAGTGGAGTGGGTATATTTTCAACTAGGGAAATGTAGTGTTTATATTTTGAAATCATGATCATAAAGGCATGTAAAAATAGATGAATTCTTATGAGTTCTTAAGAGGATCTTCTCCATGGATTACAAGGGAGATATAATCTCACCCAGTAGACTATATATCCATCATTTAGAGGGGGATGTAAAAAAATTTAGTATTCACATCAATAATTGGAAGAACTTATTACTATATTTTGGGGTACAAATTAACCTTTTCAATTGTTTCCTCACTTCTATCCCCATGAACTTTATGTATGTTCTCAAGGTGATTAAGAAAAATATAAGGGATATCAAGAATAGAATGTCATATTTCATTTGGGATTCCCACATTAAAGTGAGATGTCACTGAGATTTGTGGGATAGGATGGATAAGGATGCGAATGTTGGAGGTATTAACCAAATGAGTGTTGCAAAAACAATAAAATATCAATAAGATAATTTAGATTGGGAGGTTATAGAAGGTTAATCCTTTGGGTAATGTTATTTTCAGGTAAATAGAAGACGGAAATAGAAGCCTAGAAGGGTGAGTTAAATATTTTATGGAAATAACTTCAAGAGAATATTCTCTAACTTCAACATGTCTTATGGAGGATCATCGTCTATGAAGAGATAAATATTTTGAAGAATAACTGGGTGGGAACATCATTTGGATTTCTAGGGTTCCAAAACCCTAATATAACATTATTATAGGGAAAAACTACCCTTCCATCATTCAGGATATCTTGAATCATCATAAATGTGAGATATTTAGTAAAATTATATTGAAATATGATCCTGAAAATTTCATTTTCATGGGATCATCATTGGTGACATTTTAGTTAAGAAATATTTCCTTATACTTCATCAAAATTATGAACATGATGAATGGAGAGGTACTCTATAGTGAAAAGGAATCCCTTCAAAACAAATCTTCCTTTTATGGAATATAAGTAATCATGAAATCCCTATATACCAAGAGGTTATATATAAGTGGATCAATTTTTCTTTTAATTACCTATGATTTTAGAATTCCAATAATGAAATGTGCTCTAATATGTTCTTTAGAGGAGAGTGTGCAGCCTCGGTGTGTCAAGGCTTTGGTGACTTCGCCTGGTTTGATATTTAGGAGCTCACTAGTATTTATTATCTTAAAACCTTGTTCTATGGTGTGGGAGTATACAACTAAGAGAAAAATGCATGGATGATATTTTTGGATGCTGACTATTTGTGTATTTAAAATTATAGGAATAAGGCATGGTTTGAAGGTACCCCCAGCTCACATTTGGCTATGATGGATAGGTCCAGAATTTTGGTGAATGACCTAGTTTTTCTCTTGAATTTTTAGGAGTATGACACCTTATAAAGGATGATTACGGATGGTAGGAGAGACTTACCTTAGATTTAGGTATTTACCTCTCAATAGTGAAGGGTTCACTAGAATACCCTTAATAGTGGACTTAAAATCAATGTGGATGGATCCTGAAATATCAGTCTCATACGTGAGGGGGGGGGGGGGTGTTCTTCCTAAATATAAAATCTCAATAATTGTTAAATTTAGTGGATTATATGGACAGTGTGATTCCCTCCTTGAAGAGTAATACTCTATTCTCAACGACCTTGAGGTATTATATTAATATAGTATTATACTTGTATTGATTGAAATTGATTATTCCATTATTCAACTATATCCAGGATAAGATCACCATACCATGGTCCATTTATTTCCATATCTATATCTGTAAGTGCCTCATTGTTAATATGGATAACTCTCTCTACACATGTCCTGAAGGGAATAAGGTGGCAGACTTTCTAGCTTCTTGGGACTCTCCAGATAATTATGGTATTTCCTTTACTAGTACTGGATCCCTTCCCTCAAGGTGTGTTGATATTGTTAGAGAAGATTTTCTTGTGTTACATTACTTCATACTCCTATGATCCATTTGGATCATTTACCTCTTTAATAAAATTATTAACATTAGATTGATGGTATTTTCTACTATTCACCTAAAAATATAATTTTTTTGAAAATTCAAAAAAAAATAAGTTAAAGATAATTTTGAATTGTTGATATCTGAAATAATATCATTTTTTTAAATTAAAATTACAGAATTTATAAATTATTTTGTTCTAATAAGACTTTATAATACGTGAAAATAAATTTAGCATGAATAAAACTATTTACTTTTTGATTGTAAAATTACATAATATTTTTATAGATAATATACCTCTATAACATCAAATTCATGAATATTTGTAAGGAATAAAATTTATCTATTTTCAGAATTTAATGTGTTTTTACATTATTTACTTCTTTTAGAAAATGTTTCCTTATAATTTTATTTATTCATTAGGAAACAATGAATATTTTTCCTTCATAACATTTGAGTATTCCCATGTTTATTCTTCAATGATATCATTTTCTCCATAAATCCTTAGTCCGGTGAATCAATTTATCATGAAACAACTACTCTATGTGGTTGAGAATATGAATAGTCCATCTCTAATAATAAATTTTCTCCTCCAATTGAAGTTATTAAATACTAAAAAAATAAGATGCATCTGGTATATATTTTTATAACTAAGAACCATGAAACACATCAAGTACCTGTGATAAACTTAGAGGTAAATCCACTAATTAAATAATCAATCAAATCTTTTCTAGAATTTCTTGTGGTCTACCAAATCATGGACATAAATATCCCTTATTTAATTATTTTAAAAAAATTTCCATTGATAAAAACATAATATCCTACATCTAATGAAATATCTTTCGACTGCTTATCTGCATAACTATTTTTCTTACTCTAGGTTACTCCCTTGTAATGCTGAATCATACTTACATTTTTTGCATTCTCTTATAACAACTCCTATCCCCAAAACACCTTTTGAACCAACTTCATATCAACAAGATATAATTCAACTCCACTTTTCATATAATGTCTAAATTTTTCCATATATACTATAATGTAGACTATTATTATTTGAAAATTCATCTTGGGATATATTTTAATCCCAGATTACCTGGTTTTCCAATTTGAAATCTTAATGAATATCCTCCAATGTATGAATAGTCTACTATTATTTTACATCAAATTGACTATGAAAAGATTTACTAAAATTTAATTCAGTTCCCAATGAATATTGAATGGTTTTAAATATTTTTAATGTAAACTAGGGATCACATTCAGATACAATAGAAATAGAAACTCTAGGATGTTTGGGTATCTCTTCAATATAATTTATATAAATTTAATCCAATGATATACAATATAAAATATGAATAAAATTTATATATTCAGTTGAATGATCAACAATAATTCAAATTATATTATTAACTACATTTTCCTTTCACAATCCCACTTTGAAATCCATAGATATATTTTTCTATTTCCACTATAATGCTGGAGAAGGATGGAACATCACCTTATGGATTTTTTATTTTTTTATAACCTATTGAAGATTAATTTTTTGGAAAATTCAGTAATATATCATTTAATTTCATCTCATATTAAATGTTCTTGAAGGTCTTTATATATCATACTTCTATCAGGATGAAAACAAAAATTTATAGCAATGAGATTTACTCAATAATTATTTCTTTAACTAGGAATCATAATACATATATAATATTTTTTTACATATCAATACATATTCTTTATGAAAGTTAAATTTAAGAAACATAAATTTCTTCACCAATTATACCTTTTTCAATAAAACAAAATCCTCTTTTCTAGGTTTCAAAATTTTTTATGATAAAAGTAACTACACTGAAACCTGAAAAAATGGGAAAATTCTTATATGTAAATTTCAAGAAAAAAATAATCAAATAATTTACTAGTGAATCATGTTCCAAATTTTTCATTATTAAAGATGAATTATCTTTATGAAAAAATAACCATCTAGTCTATTTTCTTTTCCTAGAGGGTAACATATCATGTATTCATAATCCTTAATCAATTCCATCCAACTTATCTACCAATTTTTTTTAACTCTTTCTGAGTGAATATATATGTAAAAAATTTATGAGTAATATATATTTCACACATTACTCCATATAAATGAAATTTAATTTTTTTTAAAGAAAACAACATAAAAACTAATTAATTGTCATGTGTAGTATGATTTAGCTCATGATGTTTCAATTAACATAAAACATTAGAAAGTAATCAATCATTCTATATTAGAACATAACCATATATATTTAAATAAGAGTAACTATAGATGAAAAAATCACAATTTATGGATGGAAGGTCCAAGACTAAATCATAAAATAAACCTATTTTTTAATTTCTAGAAACATTTATCACGCTCTTTAATTCATATAAATTTAACTCATTTTTTAGTTAAATTAGTTAGTGGGATAGATAATTGAGTAAGGTTTTCAATAAATCATCGGTATAACTAGAAAATCCATGAAAAATATGCATCTCTGTGATATTTCTATACCTTTGATACACTTAAAACACATCTGTTTAGTCGGATAAGAATATTCAATATTTATTTATAATACGTCTAAGGAAATAAATTTATTTCAATTAGAATTAATATTTAATAAATTTTAAAAATAAGTTATTTTATTTAATGATTTTCATAAATACACTTAGGTGACTTTCATGATCCTCATAACTTTTTTAATATACAAATATATCCCCAATGAAAATAAATAAAATTTTATCAAAACAATTATGAAAAACAACAGTCATATTGTCTATAAATATATCTAGGGAATTGGTTAACCCAAATATAATAACCAAAAACTCATAATGCCTATACTTAGTATGAAATGCCATCTTTTGAATGTAATTCTCCACCAACTTTACTTAATAGTACATAGACCTCAGATTGTCCTTAAAAAGATACTAATATTCCTAGATATGATCAAATAAATCATCTATATGAGGTAATATATATTATTCATTACATTGATTCTATTTAATTATCTATAATCAATGAAAATATTTATGGGACCATATTTATTTTTAATAAAAAATATAGAGGAATCCCATCGTAATGTTTTAGGATGAATGAATCCTTTACTAATAAAATTTTGTAACAACTTTTTCCATTTTGAAACTTCTACTTAATCCATTCAATATTTATATTTTTATATTTCCTTAGAATCACAAACTTATTCCATATTAATTTTAATCTCGGGATTAGTTATAATGACATGAAATTAAGTAGTAAATACAAAATGATATTAATTTACTATAATAATATAACCAGTTTGAATAATTTACTTATTATCAATAATATTCACAAGATAACTTTAATATACATCTTTAATAAACTTATCATCTTCTAAATATTTTATAAAAGGTATGAATTAAATATTGTTTACAAATAAAAAATAATTCCAAAAAAGAACTTATTTATATTTTCAATCATTATTTTAATGATAAAAAAATAAAATTCATACCCAGGAAACATCAAACCCTAAAAAAGGGTAAGACAAAAAAACGATCCAATGATGATAACCTGAAGTTTTTTATAATTTTTTTTCACCAATAAAACACAATTTTTTTACCACGAGTTTTGGATTCATTTTTGAGGTGAAATTTCTAATTTATCAACAAATTTATCAGAGATGAAAGGATATATAGAGTTTTAATCAAACATGACATTGGCCTATTATAAATAAACAAGTAATGTACCTAACATTGCATCACGAGATGGTCCAACATATACCAAAGTACTCACAAAGGTTTTGCCAAAACATTCTATTCTAAATGTTATTTTGGAAACTTTCATCCTTTATTCTTATCAATAGAAAAATAATCACACCACTTCTCAATACAATTAAAACCCCTTAATACAACATTTTTAGTATTTGGTTGATCATTATTATGATCTTTTTCTTTACAGTCATGAGAAAACTTCCCAAAATCACCACATAAAACACACTTAAAGAATTAAAAATACATTTTCTATCTTTCTTTTTACCACATTTCTCACAAGATGAAAACTTGATTTTATGAACTTTGGTTTTATTTGATTAATTATTCCCCATTACCTGCAATATGTACCTCATTTTTTTATTGTATTCATGGAATACACGACCATAAAAAATTATATTTCTACATACTCATCACATAAAAAAAGTTTATCAAAACTTTTGAATTCATGATATTCTAATTCTCTTTATAATATGGGATTTAATCCTAAGTAAAATTGATTAATTTTACTATGAAGATAACAAATACAATATGGTGTGTTCCCTTCCAATCAGGTGCAGTTTTCCTCATACAGATCCATTGAATGTTACTACTTTTGCTGCAATTTAAATACTTCATTTCCTATCCTAATTCAAAAAACATTAGGAAAATATTTCTCAAAGAAAGGTTTCTTAAATTCAACCCATTCCAAGGAATAAATATATTCTCTTTATTTGATATTCTTTACCACTGAGAAATAATGATTAGATTCACCTTAAAAATTGTAAGTATAAAGAGTTACCTTTTAATGTTTTGAACAATCCATGACTTTGAATACCTTCTCCAAGGATTTAACCCATATTTTGGAAATCATAATGTTATATGATCCTCCATGGCTGGATAGTGATGTTTCATAAAATACTCTACAATGGGAATGTTCCCATACAGTGAACATGATTTCTCTCTCACATTGATACTAGTACCCTTTATAGTATTATTAAACTAATCCATCATAATAAAAAGACCACTATGTTATAATTTAAACCATTATTTGTTTCTGATTTAAAAGGATTATGTCCTCTTGTTTCCATCACACTTTAGCTTCCATGTTTACTATAAGAAAAACTATTCTGAATAGACATAGATTATATGAATCAAAATTTTAATCTTTAAAATCTATCTCTTGATGAACATAAATTATATTCACTAAAGGCTACTTAATTATATTATCATAACCTATATAATTATCTAAACCCAACTTTGATACCAACTATAAGGACCCAATACTTGTTCAACCCATAATTAAATTTTTAAATGAGAATTCATTTTATTTTATTATTAACGACCTTTTTAGGTTTTTATTTCAATATAGTTAGTTACTAACTCTTATATGACAATCCCATTCATTAAAAATTTGTCACATTCGCATAGTATCTATTTTTTATATATAATACTTTAAAAATGAAACATGTTTTCTTTTCATGAAAATCATCATGATTTTCAACTTGAGTTCATCATTTTTCCAACAAATCATTATTCCCTATGAAAAACATTTTAAAACATGGGTTAATAACAAAAATACCAATAAGGGACATATAAAAATGAACAAGTAATCCAATAATTCCATTTCAATACCATGCGATCATATAAGATACTTTTTTATAACATAAAAAAATGTTTCAAATAATCAACAACTTATATATGAAAACAAATTTAATGCCCAAGGGTTTTCATAAAACATTATAAAAGAAAACAATGTGGAAAAATAATAATCATTATGGTTACTTAGAAAACATGTGAACCCATGAATAATATTTTCTTAAAAATGTACATTTTACCCTTAAATGGGAGTAAACATTATTTTAAACAAAATATCATTAGAATACCTTATGAAATAAAATTATTTCTATGAAAAATCATTATCAAGCATAAAAAATTAATTTAGTTTCCAGGTAGCATTGTCTTTATATAAAACATCCAAGAATCATTACAAATAGACTAACCTAATTGGTTAATTTCAAAATAATTCTTTGGATAACATATTCATTACCCAATGATTTGGAGATCTTTATTGAGATAAATCATGATTATAAACATTTCTAATGACCATAATATACATAAAACACATAAAATCTTCCATTTCTATAATCAAACTCATAAAAATAAACATTTCAACTCATAAATAAAAAACTTTTGGATAATGATATATCCATTTCCTTTAAAACCCCATTTTAAAAACAAAATTACCAAGATAAAATGGATGGGGGTTATTATTTTAAGAAAACATAGAATCTTGTTATGTAATTTAATCATAAAATAATATTTATAGTTATAATAAAACCCTTTGATATCGTATATGTTAAAATATAAAATTCCTTTTACCTTTTGTAAATAATGTCAAAACGTTCCACATAAAATATGAATAATCATTCCTTCTGATTTTTTTTGAAACAAAATAAAAAAGAAATTTAAAATGGATTTTTAATTTATTTATGTATTTATAAATACATTCATAACATAATTTTCCAAATATTTAAATGAAGAAAAAAATTTATAAAATATATATTTTAAAAAGTTAAAATAAGGTTTTAAAAAAAAATGGGCCATACCTTGAGGCCAACTTATCACGTACATTATTTATCTTATTGGATAATAAAATTATGATAATTATTTAATTTATAAATATTTTTTTCAAGTTTTTTATTTCTTTTAGTTAAGTTTTATCCAGGTTATAGTTAATTAATTAATCAATTAAGTTCACATTAGACAATTTGAGAACATTAATCTTATAAATTAGAAATGGATTGAGTAAGTTGACTATGGTCAAATGGATCATGATTATATCAGTTAAATAATCTTAATAATGTTATAATTAACATTTTTATACATTATATATACTTATATAACCAACCATGTAATATGGGTATCAAAATGGAATTATGTTACAACATGGAGACAATAGTGTGTACGTACACATGAGTAACATTTTCATTTTTCATCTAACATGAGGAAAAGAAAGAAAGTTCAATTTTATATTTCTATAAAGATAAATATTTCATAAATATAATATTATTTCTCAAAATACACTTATAAATAACATCCATGTTAGGAATTGATGAAAAATAAATACATCAGTTCGTGAGGCGGTAGTCCGCATGTATACACAAGCGATGTATTTAGTTTTTTTAGATGGTAAAGAAAGAATTATAATATTTATTTAATATTAAATAATGAAATTTCTATGATATATATCATATTATTTCATTTTTATCCAACATTATAACCATATATAAGAGACAATAATGAAAAATGAAATATATTATCTCATGCGGCGGTAATCTGCACGTACACACAAGTGATGCTATTTTTATATTTTATTAGATGGATAAGTATATAAAAAAGGGTTATACCATAAAATAATATGATTTAATTATACATGGAAAATTATGTTATTATATTAAAATGGATAAGATAGTTTTTTAGGAGGTAAAATAAGAAATAAAATGAAAACCCTCAGTTAAGAACTATTACTCTTCTTTGAATAACCTCTATAGGCTATACCTAAATCATTACTAGAATATAATTATGAAAAAAAAAGACCTAAAGGACATGGGGGGGGGGTATGTTATTGAAGGACTTGGGTAGGTATTTTCTGATATAAGATTCTCTTTAAGTGTTAAATGGGAAGATATTGGGTTTCCTTTTAAAAGTGAGGGAGAGGGAATACTTGGAAATTTTAAAAATATTTAAATATATTAATGTCTTAATCCAGAAAAATGGATAAAAATGGGAAATTATTGAAGATATGATAATATTGGGTTAAAAAAATGAATATTTAATAGGTATAATATAGGATTTTTGGTCATTTTATTTCTTATCATTTTTTAACACTTCTACCTAGTTCTAACTCTTACCATGGTAACTAAATTTTTTACCAAAGTTAATATTTATAATGACTAAAAATGAAATGACATAATCTAAAAATTTGGACATGATGATTTAATATATGGATGTATCTTTATATAATTAAATATTTTTAAGTGAATGAAATTGCCATGAAAATTAGAATACAAAATATGTTGAAAACTAGTTTTCTAGAAAAATGAATTTTAAGTATAAAATTATTTTTATATAAAAATAAAGTGTAATATTGATTAAAATTATATTAATTAGATTAATTTTAATCAAACTTAACATGTAATGTTTAAAAAAATCCAGAATAGAACGTGTATTTGTAAATACATGAAAATAAAATATTTTTTTCTTAAAAATCAGTATTTACTACTATTAACCCAAAAATGAACTTTTTTGCATAAAAATCCAAAACATTTACTCTAGGAAAATTTTTACTTGTTTATTTAAAAATGTTATATAATTTTTTTAAAATTTAAATTCTATAATTCTAGAATTAATATTTTTAAATAAAACCATGTAATACATAAAAATGAATTTAGTATGAATAAAAAAATTTACTTTTAAATTACAAAATTACATAATATTCCTATAGTAAATATAAATCTATGAAATAAAATTCATTATTATTTATAAGGAATGTAATTGATTTATTATTAGTATTACCTAGTTTTTTATAGAGAACTATATTCTTAGAAACACTTGTAGGGATTCCCATGGGTATATAAATAATTTATAAAACATTTAGAAGGAATCTAATCTTGTTCTAAGATCACCCATGTGTAAAAATATGAAACATTAATAATACTATAGATGAATAAACATTGTAATATCCCATAAGTTTTACTTATGATTCACTAAAACATATTTAAATACTTCGAATGTGTTTGATGATGATCATAAAATTAGATTATTAAGGCCGCCAACCTTCAAATGCATCCCTAGGATGGTGAGTCACACATCATAAGTGATTGATTTTTCTTTTCCATGGAATTATAGTGCCTCTTCATAAATAATTGTTAAGATTAGAGATTATATGGTTATAAAGTCTCAGCCTGTAATGTCCTGGACCTCCCTAGTCCATTACATTGTCAAAATCTAGTGTTTGGGGTGTTCTGGGAGGAAACAATAGCTCATTTCAAGGGTCTTCCAAAATTCCAAATTTTCCATCGGTAGGTCGAGGCTTCAGTGGCTTAGAGTTAGTAAGCTGGGATTTGGTAGGTCGAGCATTGGTAGGCCAGGGAGTCATTGGGTTAGGGCATCGGTAGTTCAGGGTGTCAGTTGGTCAGCAAGTAGGTAGGTTAGGGCATCGGTAGGTCGGGCATCAGTAGGTCGGGAGTTGGTAGGTCAAGCATTGGTAGGTTAGGCATCGGTAGGTTGGGAATCATTGAGGGGCATCAGTAAGTTGCGTCAGTGACTCAGTTTTGGTCGGCCGCGTCAGTGACTTGATGTCGGTGGGTCGCGCCGGTGACTCACTGTCAGCGACTCACATCGGTGACTCATCCGTTGGTGAGTCATTTCCAGTTTTCCCTAGTTTTTTCAGTTTCACCCCTTTGATGTTTTCCTTGACATTAAATGAGTTAAATTCCATATTTAATGCATTATTTGGACGTTTCAAATGGTATCTATATCCAAAAAACATAAATCTTCCTTTCATTCCTTAACCACGTGGTCTTGATAATGATCTGGATTTAATGGACTTTGAAATAGTCCCCCCTATATATTCAGGATATGGCCTTTCTAAATCTGAAATGCCCTCTTTCTTTAAAACCTTCTATTTTCTCTTGGTGCTTCAATAACCTTTCTTCCCAGAGGAGTCATGCACCTATGCTGTATCAGTATGTTCGGCTTTCCCCTGGTGTCTTTCCTACTGCTCGCACACCCCCTGTTTTGGAACAAGGAGGAATTTTTGTTCATCTATTGTTCCTTGTAGGGATTAATTTGTCTCTATTTCAATTGTGTATCATGTTGGGTTGGTATACTGATGTATTGATTGTGAATAAAGTTAGATCCTTTTTAAACGAAACAATAAACAAGGGGCTGATGAGATAATTATGATGTTTAAATTATTCTATATATTATATTTGACCTGTGTTGTAAATTTTTTTGGACGTATGCCTTTATAAAATCATGGACATTAGTGGTATCTATGTATGCACCATACTCACGAATAACTGTTATTAATCTTCTATTAAATGTCTGTGAAAATGAAAACATGATTAATCACATATACCAAGTTAAATAAATGGATTCCCTAAGAATGAACTTATTCTGTGATCACCCTGAAATAATAAAAGTGGAATTAAAGAATGTGGGTTTCTAAATCATAATGAATCTTAATTTTTGGTGTGGCTTTGTGCTAGGTATGGATCCCTTTGACCATGGGTTTTGTATTGGTGATGTGGTACTATAGTTGGGAGTGTGGTTGTGCGTATAGGGTGGAACAAGTGGTGTGATGGAACCTCAGGTTGGGAGATTGATTTATTATGGAATGGATGAAACTGTTTTGTAGTGGGACTGCATCTGCATTGTGGTTGGGTTGCAGGGCTTCATGATTGGGCTATGTTATGTTTTTATTACTAGGAGTACTGCATGTGGTGTTATTTTCATGCAATGGGGCAGCTGACTGTGGTTATGGTGAGGTGTGTGTGTGGGGGGGGGGGGTTTCTTGTTGAGATGAAGGAAAAGGCAGCATGACTTTTAAGAATGATTTGGAAGTGGTTGAATGGGTGTTCGAGAAAGGGGAGAGTGTAGTGGGACTGAAAAATGGTTTTGTTTTTTTGTTTTTAGGGATGTGTTGTTTTCATGTAGTTGGGCTGTCGAGGTCAGTTTAGGAGGGATTATTTTGAATATGGATGGTGTTACATTACGTGGGAATTTCACATAGAGTTTCCAGAGACCTTTATTTTATGAATGGGTGTCAGAATGGATTCTTTTACCTTGGCCATTATTTCCTTTTTTTTTCTTTGGCAGTGATTGGTATGGTTTCTTTTACTTATAAAATTTTCAGTGTTTGGTAGTTTCCTGAGTAAGTATGAAATAAATAAATAAATCAATCAATAATATAGAATGAAAACATGTTAAATCGATTGGATGGGGGTATGTTTCGAGTTGTGGCTTGTAATGAAGTGGTGTTCATTTATTAACTTAGGTAAGTGATCATTGTTGGTGGTGGTACATGCATGAAGGGTAGGCGGCTGTGGGATTTTTGGTGTCTGCTGGTTGTTGTATTGAAAACCCTTAGGTTGGGATGAGTGTTTGGTATATATATAGTTCCATTTTATTTCTATGCGCACCCCACCAGTGTTGAGATCTATGTGATGGACACCACAATTTTTATGGGGTAGGGTGTCCTTTCCCAAAATCTCGGTGGGAGGATGGATGGATTCTTATTGTCTCTTCTCTGCTCTCTCTTCTAGGCATTCGTAT
Source organism: Viscum album (assembly GCA_963277665.1). NCBI lineage: Eukaryota > Viridiplantae > Streptophyta > Magnoliopsida > Santalales > Viscaceae > Viscum > Viscum album. Next base: position 573,308,504 of record OY728166.1, read on the forward strand.
CCCAAGACTCTTCAGGTTGGTTTTGGTGTGGTTGTGAGGCCCAAGTGTCTGTGGGCAAGGTGGGATTCCCATGAGCATTTGGGATGAGGTATGTTGTACTATCCCAGGTGTCTTTGGGATGTGATGTGGTTGTGGACCAAGTGTTTTTGGGTAGGATGTTGTATGTGGCCCATGTGTGTACAAGTAGGTTGTAAAAGTGGGGCTTGTGGAAGAGCGTGGTAGCATCATGATGTTCACCGTTAGGAATGAGAAGTTAACCCATGGAAAGTGGTGTGGGGTACCCAAATATTTATTTTCTTACTAATTTACTTTAATTGATGTACATTATATGGTGATATGTCCTTGGTGAGGTTGGGGTGAATAGTTTACCTTGTTAGTTACTTTTGAGTTTATTCTATTTTTCTCACAGGGGAATTAGTTTTCTTCTCCCACCTATGCATGAGTGACTTTAGTTTTCCCAATTATAATACCATTATTCTCACCCTACGTATATAAACATGTTTTTAGGTTTCCAAGTAGATTACATGGACCAATCTAGGACTTACTAGCTTATACATTGGGTGTGGTTGTTTAATCCGTTATTAGTTTTATTTCGGTACTTAGTTTGTAATTGTCCTTGTATTAAACATGCATGTGGGATGTATTTTTGATTTCATTATATATATTCATCTTGGAGTTGTTTATGATTAATACATATTATCTCCCAATATTGGTTACTATAAAAAAGGGAATGCCTCCCAAGTTTGTAAGTCTATATACCTTTGATTCTAGTCTCCAGTCCGAGGATATTGGATGCAGGACTCATGGGTCATTATCTCTCCTTCATCATGGAGAATGAAGGTCATGGAACCTTGCTATCCCTTCCCTAATCTTGTATTTGGTGGGTTTTGATATAATGGTATCATAGGTTCTGGTTGAGAGATAGGATGGAGTTTGGAGTTAGGAATAGTGTGGATTTTATGGGTTGGTAGGGAAATAATGTTAGGCAATCTTGGTGCATGACGTAGGCTAGTGAAGACCGGCTAGGATACCTGATTTTAAGGATCCCCATAATCTGATGCAAGGGATATGAGCTTACCAAGCCACCAAGTGTGGATACACCAATTGTGGGGTACATACCCTATGAAAGGTACATGCGTAATGATGAATTTTTTTCTTTTTTGTTTTGGGAGTTCTTGAGAAATTAAAATAAAAAATGAGTTAAAATGAATCCTAATTAAATTCCATACTACTTGGGCTTAGGAATTCATTGTTTAACTTTAATCTATGGAACTTGGTCTTCATTCATGAGTTGCTCCGATAGTAATTTCTTAGCAGGCCAATCCGGCTGATTGGCGGATGGTTGATCTAGAGGAGGAGGACAATCAGTGGATAAAGAAACTTCATGATTTCCAGTGTAAAACTTTGGAAAAGTAGAATGGGAGTGTTTCAGATATAGAGAAATAGAGTTGTATTGAGTAGTTGGTAATCACATTCAGCTTAATTCAGGCTCCGATGGAGTACTTGATTCCTCTGGAGGTGAGGCAGATGAGAGAAAATGTGCATTAGTGGTGGACGCTTTACATCGGTGTGAGTAAGGAGACTGATGTTCTATGAGTCAACATTGAAAAGGAATTTCGGGTAGAATTCCTTTTTTTAATGATGAAGGCCGAGAAGAGGAAGGGGATACTATGCTTCTATTAGAGGAGTATGTTGGTGAGGGAGCTAGGGATCAAGTATAAGGATCTCCTTAACTTTTTCTCAGGCCTCTTTTCAGATGAGGAGTCTCGTGTGAGATACTTGGTGGAGTCACTATATCCTTTCCTCCAATATTTGGTTAATCGTTTCACCCTACCAACACAATTAGATGTTTATAAGAAGGATTAGGTGGTGGAAAGGATTAACTCTTCAGGAGGTCTACCATGAGAGGGGGTCAAACAAGGTTCCATGAAGGGAAAGGATTCCAGTAGTCGGTCTTAGGCTCCAGGGCCTTCGAGGTTTAATCTAGTGCAGAGTCGACCTCATCAGTTCTAGTTATGACCTTCTAGTCCTCATACTTCTACTATAGGTCTAGGAACGAGGTGTTTTGATTTTGTAGGCCCAGTTCGAGCTTAGTACGATGTAGGTGGGTAGGTCCAGTGCCCGCCTCAGTAGTAGTTTCCAGCCAGACCATTTCAGTAGGAGGGACAACAGGCTCTTACTCCACCAAGGGGAGACATAACAGTCAGAGGCTAAATTCAGGGCATTCCACAAGGAACTCGACCTAGGTGTGGTCGAAAAGGTGGATGCTAGAACATGGGATGGGGGTCCAGGAATTTTCAGTTGCACACAGTAGAGGTAACTAGTTACCGTAGTTTTAGAGATCTTTTGAGGTGTGATTAGTTTATTGAGTACTCTTGTTTGTGCCTTATTTGATTCAAGAGGTTCCCACTCCTTTGTTGCACCCAGTCTAGCCCATGATCTAGGACCGGAAAAAGAGATATTTTCCATCCTTCTGGTATTGAGCACACCATTAAGAGGCCATACCATATTATTTGATGTCTTGCAGGTATTTAGACTGATGTTGGGGCCACATCAGTCTAGTGTGGATCTCGTTTTGCTACTGATGATTCAATACCATTTTGTCGTTGAAATTGACTGGTTATAGTCTATGTGTGCTGTTATTGACTACTTCTAGAGAAGATTCATGTTTTTAGACAAGGATGGCCAACATGTTCCTTTCGTTGGCGAGTAGAGTTGTCTGATTAGAAGTTGGTGTATGGAGAATTTTCTTTCCTTTTTGGATGATATGTCAATAGAATTTGTGGATCCTAAGATGATGGAGGGTTCACAACTTTTCAGGGAATTAGTTGATATTTTTCTTAATAAGGTTGTGAATCTACCCCCTCGACATGATGTTGAGTTTAGGATAAACTTAAAACATTGTACTAGTCTAATTTCAATGGATCCTTATCAGATGGATCCCTCTGAGCTATGAGATTTGAGGATCCATATTGATGATTTGATGAAGAATGGATTTATCCTGACTAGTGTGTTGCCGCGGGGTGCTCTGGTCTTGTTTACGAAGAAAGAAAATGGTGGTCTGAGTCTATGTAAAGACTACTAAAGGTTTAATGAGGTAACAATCAAGATATATTACCCTATCCCAAGGGTATATGGTCTTTTACACTAGATTAGGGGAGAAATTTGGTTTTCTAAGATTAATTTGTGGTCTGGGTGTCACCAATTGAGGGTGAAGGATGGTCACATCCCAAAGACTACTTTCAGGTGATGGTATGTGCACTTCGAGTTCATGGTTATGTTGTTCGGTGTTACAAAAACACTAAAAATGTTCAAGGGGATTATGAACTCTGTCTTTCATCAGTTCTTGGAACAATACATTATCTTATTCATCGATGACATCATAATCTACTCGAAGTTGGAGGAGGAAGTTATCGAGAATCTTAGGACTATCCTAAAGGTCCTTTGATACCACTAGCTCTTCAGAAAGCTATCCAAGTGAAATTTTTGGACATAGTAGGTCTACTTCCTTAGACATGTGGTGTCTCATTAGGGTGTAGCAATAAACCTGTCAAAGGTTAAGGCAGTTGTTTCTTGGGAAGAACCTAAGAATGTTGCAGAGGTTTGTAGTTTTCTTAGTCTGGAAGACTATTATCAAAGGTTTTTACCTGACTTCTCTCGAGTAGTAGCTCCATTGATGGATCTGACCAGAAAAGGAAAAACTTTTTTGTAGAACAAGAAGTTACATGCAACATTCGACTATCTGAATGGGATGTTGGTCAGTGCTCTATTTCTTAGGTTTCTAGAGGAAGGGGTGATGGTTGAGGTTTTTTATGATGCTTCTTGTCTGGGATTTGGTTGTGTTCTGATGTAGTAAAGGGGAGTGATATTTTATGGGTCTAGGATGTTGCATCCCCCCAAACGTAACTATTCCACCCATGATCTGATGCTAGTAGCTGTCATATTTGCACAAAATTTGTGAAGAAATTACCTCATTGGTGAGCACTTTTTTGGTCTTCATAGATCCCAAAATCTTGAGGTACATCTTTTCCCAGTGAGATAAAAACTGTTGGTAGTGAAGGTGGATGGATTTTCTAAAGGAATACAATTTTGAGATCTCCTACACCTCAAGAAAGGGGAATGTTGTGGATGATTCCTTGAGTAGTAAGTCACAATAGGAGGTGGTTTGGGAATTTACGGACGCTTGGAGAGAAATGAAGGAGTTTAATTCCTTACACATTGTTGCATGAATAGATGGTAGTATAAGCTGTATTTTTCAGATGATGGTGTAGTAATATCGAAGTCAACTGGTGGAGGAGTCTCAGCGGGGAGAATTGGAGGCAGAGGTAATGCATAGTCTCTTTGACTAGGTTGATGCTCTGGAGGTATGGTCAGAGGATGGTCAGAAACAGATCCTATTCCATGGGAAACTATTTGTCCATGTGATAATGCATGAGGAAGTTCTATGTGAGTTTCATAGCTCACGCATATTGGTACACCCGGGAGTTTCCAGGATGTATCGTAGCTTGAGGAAATACTTCTGGTGGCCTAGGGTGAAGTAGGCAGTGGAAGAGTTTATAGAAAAGTGCCTTGTGTTCCAGCAGGTGAAGGTTGAGAACTATGTTCCCTGTAGTTTGTTGTATCCCTTAAATATCTCTGAGTGTAAGTGGGATGAAATATCAATGGATTTTGTCATAGGGTAACCGAGGGATCATGAAGAAAGCGGTGCAGTCTTTGTTGTAGTGGATCGACTGACATAATCGACACACTTCTTAGTGATCAAGGAGTCGAGCATAGTGGATACCTTATTAAAGAGTTATGTGGAATAGGTGGTGAATTTTCATGGGGTTTCGAGAGCCATTTTATCAGATAGGGTTTCACATTTTACCTCATGAGTCTAGAGAGGATTTCAGAGTGATTTTGGAACTCATTTGTGCCTCAACACTTCTTTCCACCCTTAGATGGATTGAAAGATAGAGAGGACCATCCATATGTTGGAAGATATGATGTGAGCATGTGTCATGGACTTTGGTGAGTCCTGGGTGAAACATTTTCATTTGGTAGAGTTTTCATAGAATAATATCTACCACTCTTCCATTGGTATGGATCTCTTTGAAGCTTCATACGAAAGTCCATGTCGTTCAACCTTGAGTTGGGAGAAAGTTGGGGAGGCAGTTGTTCTTGCTCCAGATGTGGTGCAGAGTATGATAGAGAAGGTGAAACTTTTCCATGAGAGGATAAAGGTAGAACATGACTAGCATAAGTCATATACCGATCACATGATAAATCCCTTGGAGTTCGACATTGGATACCACATGTTTTTAAATGTTTCCCCTCAATGCAGGTAGCAGAGGTTTGGTAGAGGGGGAAAACTTTCTCCCAAGTTCATCAGACCTTTCGAGGTGTTGGGGAGAGTTGGTGAGGTTTCATAATAGTTAGAATTTCTACCATTATTTTGAAGCATCCAAAATGTCTTTCATGTCTCATAGCTTCATTGGTAACTTCACGATGACTCCCATGGAATTGACTGGGGAGAGTTGGATATCAAGGATGATGTAACATTTGTGGAGCAGTGAGTAGAGATCTAGGATCATCAAAATAATGTTCTTCATGGATGATTGATTCCCTTGGTCTGTGTGTTGTGGAGGCATGGGGACCTCGTGGAGTGTACTTGGGAATGAGAAGCGCAAATGCGTGACCATGTACCCTAAGTTGTTTTTAATTTTTCTTATGTACCTTGCATTATAATGTAGTGCTTTAACATTGTTTTCTGTAAGATGGATTTATTCCTTATTCTTTAAGGTGTGATTAATTAATAACATGTGAAAATGGGGATAGTAGATTCCTAACAAAGATTCATTAATTGAGATGCAATTAAACCTGTGCGGGTGATTCAGTGCCGCTTAGAGCAGATAACATTATGAAATGGAGGAAGAAATTTCTGAAATCATGTGTCAGGAAAGATGGTTCTTGTGTGGGGTTTCTTGTGGATTTTTGGTTTAATAGATATGGGAGGAGGTATTCTTGGATGTTGAGGTTTCACTCCCACTTTTGAACAACATGGTGTGGTTTATCCTTGAGAGGTATCCTATGAGGTGTTTGATCAACCACATATTTCTTCTGAGTTTGGTATTGAATAATTGAGTGTGAGGATAGTTTCATAGGTATCTGATGTAATGGACTAGACCTTCCCCTTCCATTACTTAATCAAATTCTTGTGTAGGGGGTGTTCTGAGTGGAAACAATAGCTCATTTCAAAAGTTTTAAAAAATTACAGTTTTACCCAATCGTTGGTCGAGGCGTTGGTGGTTCATTGTCAGTAGGTTGGGTAACGGTAGGTTGGGAGATGGTAGGTCAAGCTTCAGTTGTTTAGGGAGTCAGTAGTTTAGGGCGTCGATAGGTTGGGTCATTAGTATGTCAAGGAGTCGGTAGGTCAGGGCCTCGATAGGTCAGGGCGTCCGTAGGTCGGGAGTCAGTAGGTAGGGTTTCGGTAGGTCGGGCGTTGGTAGGTCAGAGATTTGTAGGTCGGGCATCAGTGAGTGGCATCAGTGTGTCGTGTCAGTGACCCACTATCTGTGGGTTAAGTTGGTGACTTTTTGTTGACGACTCACATCGGCGACTCACTCATCGGTGAGTCATTTCCAGTTTTTCTAGTTTCTCCCCTTTGATGTTTCCTTTGATGTTAAATGAGTTAAATGTCATATTTAATCAGTTTTTGGGCAGTTTAATTGGTACCAATGTCCTAAAAATACGAATCTTCCTTTTAATCATAAACAACATGGTCTTGATCATGATTAGACTTTAATGGCCTTTGAAATAGTTACCCCCATAGATTCATGATCTGGAATTTCTAAAGCTAAAATCCTCTCTTCCTTTATACCCTTCCATTTTCTACAGGTTCATCAAGAATCTTTCTTCCCTGAGGAGTTGTGCACCTGTTCTATAGTAGTCTGTTCAGCTTTCACCTATATTCTTTCCTACTACTCACATGACCCCCTATTTTGGAACAAGGAGGGCGTGTTGATCATCTGTTGTTCCAAGTAGGGATTCCTTCGCCTCTATTTCAATTGTGTATCTTGTGGGGTGTTTATACTGATATCTTTCTTGTAAATATAATTGGATACTTTTTAAATGAAGTAATAAAAAATGGGATAGGGAGATGATGATGATGTCTTCCTTGTTCTATATGTTATATTTTATCAATGTTGTAAATTATGTTTGCCGCATTACTTTTGAAAATCATGGCCATTGGTGGTATCTGTGTGCACATCGTACTCATGAATACTTGTTGTTAATATTCCACTGAATGACTGTGAACATGAAAAATTGATTAATCACGTTTAACCAGTTAAATAAATGGATTCCCTAGGAATGAAGTTATTTTGTGATCACCCCTAAATAATGAAAGTGGAATTAAAGAATAAGGATTGCTAAATCTGAATGCACCTTGCTGTTTGGTGTGGTTGTATGCTATGTATGAAACACCCCATTGTTTTTAAAATAAATTGATATTCAAGAAACATTGTTTTTATTAGATAATTATAACTAGCCTTTAAACCTATTTTTTCCGTTTCAATGTTTTGAATTTTGAAAAATGGTCATCTATAATTATGATCAGTAAGTTATTTAGAGTCTGATGGAACCAACTTGGTTTTTGGAGAATAGTAACATACCCTTATGAATATTAATATGATCCTAATGAATAGTAAATTTTATTATTATTTTATTTTCTTAAGTATTTAAGATAATTACATCTTGATTAATTTTTTAAGGTAATATAAAATGAGTTATAGTTTTAAAATTGTTAATTTTTGAATAAAGCACGATCTTATTTAAAAATTAAAATAATAATATTTATAAAATTATTTTAAAAAAATGGAGTTCATTTTTGAATTCTATATGTTGAAAAATAGTAATGGTGTTTTTTTGGGATTTTTCTAAAATTATTGAAATTTTGATGAATAGTTAAATATTATAAAATATCATATATTCAAATTATCAGTTAAAAACACTATTTATGACATCATAACTGATGTAAGTCCACTTTTTTAAAAATAACAAGCTCTATTTACTTTTTTTTATCACAAAAATGAAGACTATTCATAGTCTTGGACAAAAAATATTAAAATAATGATTAAAATTATGTAAAATCCCTCCTCCAAATCATTTCCCTCTTCCTCTCACACATCTAAAGACCTGACCATTACCTATGATTTACCAAATTTCCTCCCTAAATATCTTAACCACATCCAAGACCTTCTGGTCTCACCAAAAGGGAAAAAATAAAATCCATAAGGAGGATCTCAAGAAGAAACGATCAAGAGTTAGAATCCTCTTCCTTTTTCATGTAGTTTCTTTTCAATTCCTTTATTATATTATATTATCTCCCCTACACTTATCTATGTGGTATGAAATTTAAATTATGTTATATATTCTATAAGTTATCTTGTTTATGTAAAATATTCATCATCTTTCTTCCTCTACCCTTCCTTTTATTCTAAAAAAACACCATTTGTGATGTGTCGTTTACCAAAATTTTGGACGATGTGCTTCCAATTTCCATTAAATACTTAAAATATGATAATAAAACCCATTTAATAGTTTAAATAGAATTTAAATTGTATTATTGAACCTATTTTATGTTCTATAATGATCTTTGTTTCATGTCATTAAACTATATAATGAATCAAGTTCATGATTATCGAGGAACCACCACAAATGATGTAAAAAACATCAATAATGTTTTATCTAATGATCCATCATCATATATGATAAATAATGATTTATTGTATAATTATATATTATGGAAACAAATTAATACCATTTTATTCCACTTCTTGAATTTCATTTCCATATGACAAGAAAATTGAATACAAACCGACCCTGAAAATCATGTAAAAAATACACCCAAAACAATGGAAGAAAAAATACGAATAATTAAATGGTGATATGATGTCATAAAATGATAATATATGGTATTATAAAAATTAATAAGTTTCTTTAATATATTAATAACACTATTTTAACCATTATACAGGAGGTTTAAACAAGTTTTAATTAATACAAACCCGAGGTAAGGGAATTCTTAACCCGATTTTCAATCTTTGGGTTAACCTTCTACATCATTATTTATATTGTATTAAAATTGTTTGTGTGATTAATTTTTTAATATTACGTTGAATTATGTGTAATTACATTTAATATATATATTCAATCACCTCTATTAAGTCACACATTAACTATATGATATTTGTAAGGGGATTTTCTTTTAAAATCCTATTCTAAAATTTTATTTACCAAAATTCAAAATCAATGTTTTATGCAATTATTCATGATGTATGATTATGTTATGGTTCTTGAGAATTTTTTATGATGAAGTGTGGGAACTATATTTCTATCTGATTCATGGGGTACGTTTAATTTGGAGGTTCACCATATGGTTACTCCAAGTGTAACTATGATGGTTACACAAATGGTAGCCGTGAGGGTTACATTGTAAGGTAGCGACGAGGGTTACACATTTTAATGTAGATGATGGGGTTACAAGATTATGTAAGTAATTCCCCAAGATACCTTTCTGGTTCTATGTATGTTTGATATGTTTGTTGGAAATCTCATGGAAATCTAAAGTTTCACAATGTATATTTATATGGGCGAGAAGTATGTTTTTTGAAAATGATTTCTTAAATTACAATTATTCATGGAATAATGTGTTCTTTATTTATTTTTATATCCCTTACTGTGCTTTTTTTTAATCATCCAAGTTTTTAATTGATTTTTATAGGTTTTAAGTATTTCTAATAAAAATAAGTAATCTAGTTTATATGTTATGAATATTTTCCAAAGAAATCATGTTTTATTTGAAATGTTTTATATTTTTGAAGAAAAGAATACTATTTTATGGCATCCACTATATATTAATGTGGAATGTTATAAATTTATTATGTCCTAATTATCTAATTATATAAACTTGAAAAGATCCTTAATGTGAAAAGAAGTGAGTTCTTGACTAAATTCAAGATTATGTTATGTAATAAGGTCTGGTACTTATAGTTAATATCAGAATATGGTTTAGATTAATTTAGGTGTTAGGATAATGTTAATAAAGCACCATAAATGGTTTTTTCACTATGGTTAATTTTAAATGATATAGAATTTAAATATTACCATGGTTATTCAACTAATATATGTTTTTTTGAATGATTTTTTGTATAAGAAATAGGGAATCTGAATTGTAAAGGTTTTGATAGAATGATATCCTTTCTAATCTATATCCCAAAATGATAGGGATTGGAACTGAGTAGTTTGTGATAGAAATAAATTAGAAGATGTAGAAAATAAATGGTGGTTTAATCCATATAAGAGAACAAATATAGGTTCCATAATGGAAAATATTGATATAGGAACATTTTTCAAGACAAAACCCTCTAGATTTCAATGGATCCTCTAACCCAGTAGCTGCTAAAGGATGGATTAAAGACCTTAAAAATATATTCACTATTATGGGATGTTCATATAATCAACTGTTAAGTCTGTCCATTTATCATTTTGAAAGTGAATCTGATTAGTAGTGTTCAATGGTCAAGAATATAATGTATATATAGGATATTTATGCCTTAGAGTGGGAATAATTTAGAAGTCTTCTCCTTTTAAAATATTTTCCAAAGGTGGTTCGACTTAGGATAGAGAAGATATTACTTGATTTTAAGTAGAATGAGGAATATTCAGTGGCTGTGTATGAATAAAACTTCACTCGACTGGTGAGTTATGCTACAAATCTTATTCTAGATCTTGATAGAAAAAGAAACCACTTTTAGTAAGGATTAATGACAAGGTATTAAAGGGAATTGGCCTCCCATGAATTCAAAAGTTTTGTGAAACTTTTCTGATGTTATAAGATGGTAGAGATGGAGTTTTTTGATGATCACGTGCACTTTGAAAACAAGAAGAATAAGAGGTATAGGTGGAAAGAGATGGGTAAGAATGAATAAAATAAATTATATAGTAATAAATTCCAGTTTCCAGTTTGAGAATAGTGTGGAAAAAAGCACCCTAGGGAATGCCTTACCAAAAATGGGAAGTTTTTTTTGATGTGGTAAGTTTGGATATATAGCCTGTTATTATAATGAAAATGATCCTAAGACTAATCCAAATAAGAAAACTGTAAAATGTTTTAATTGTGGTGAGATGGGTCATTTTGAATATTCATTCCCAAATAGAGATTTGAATGATGAAATGAATTCAGACTATAAGCAGAAAGGTGTAGTGAGATCATTATAGAATACGTCAGTAGACATAAGGACATCCAAAGAAGTAGTATCAGGTACCTTTTTTACTTACTCAAATTTTTCTAATGATTTTTTTCAATATGTGGTATACACATTCCTTTATTTCTGATTAAATTTCTGGTAAATTGAAAATATCACCTCAAAAAATGAGACCAGAACTTATTATTGAAACACCATGGGGAAATATTAAATTAAAGAGGAATTATAAGTATCTTTCTATTCTGGTATGTGGAAGGCATTTACTTATAAACCTTATTATTTTTTCCTTAGTAGAGTTTTGTGTCATTCTTGTAATGGATTGACTTTCTGTTTATCTTGCTAAGATTTACAGTAGAGCTAAATAAAGTGTTTTTCAGAAAGATTTTATGTTTTCATACAATAATGAACCCATAAAATTAATAACTTATCAAGAAGCTAAGAAACTATTAAAATATGGTAATTAAAGTTATCTTGATCAAATTATTAAAAAAATTACTTTTCAGATTAATATTTTCAAAGTGGTAAATGTGTACCTTGATTTCTTTCCTTATGAGTTACCTAGTGTTATACCTATTTGGGAAGTTGAAATCCAAATTTACTTAGTTACTGATACTAATCCAATTTTGAAACCCCTTGATTGAATGTCTCAAATTAAACTTATTGAGCTGAAAAAATAAGTTGTAGGAGTTTCTTGAGAAAGGATTATTTTATCCTATTACTTCACATTGGGGTGTTCTTGTTTTTTTCATTAAAAAGAAATATGGTTCCATGTGACACTTCATTGATTATAGAGCCTTTAATAACATCACTATTAAAAAAGTATCCATTTTCTCACATAGTTGACTTGTTTGATTAACTTTAGGGAGCTCAGTACTTTCCAAAGATTGATTTGAGATTTGGATACCATAAACTAAAGGTGAATGAGGATAATACCCTGAAAAAATCGTTTTTGCTAGATATAGGCATTATGAACATTTTTAATTCCATTTGGGTTAACTAATGCACCTACTGTATTCATGAAACTTATGTATAGAATATTTCAAGAGTTCTTGGATAAATTTGTGGTTTTGTTTATTGATGACATTATGGTATTTTCTATGAATAAAGAGGATCATGAAAAAAATTGAAGGGTTGTTTTACAAACCTTAAAGGAAAATAAATTGTCTGGAAGATTCAGAATGTGTGATTTTTTGGTTGAAACAAATTTCATTTCTTGGTGGCACATTATAAATAAGTATGAAATAAAAGTTTATAGTACCAAAACAAAATTGGTTATTGAATTAACAAGACCTAAAAATGCTACAAATATTTGTAGTTTTCTTGGATTAGTCGGTTATTACTGATGGTTTGTTATAAGCTTTAAACGATTATCTAGTTTGATAACTAAGTTAGCATGGAAAGGGGTTAAATTCATTTGGATAGAAGAATGTTATATTTGTTTTTAGCAATTGAAAAAGATATTGTCAAGTGCTCCAATTTTGGCCTTACCTTCCCAAAATGGTGAGTTTGTCATCTACATTGATGCTTCATCGAAGGAAATTGTTTGTGTTCAGATGTAGAATGATCTGGTAATTTCTTATTCTTCAACACAACTAAAACCTCATGAGTTAAATTATCCCACACAAGATTTGGAATTGGCGACTATGGTTTTTTTATTGAAAATTTTGTGGCAGCCTTTATACTAAGCCAAAAGTCAAATATATACTGAACATAAAATTTTGAAGTATATATTCACTTATAAGGAATTAAACATAAGGAAGTGAAGATGGATTGAACTGATAAAGGATTATGATTTCATGATCAATTACCGTCCAGGAAAAGCAAACAAATTGTATGATGACTTGAGTAAAAAACATCATGCATCATTAACCATGATACTTTTAGAACATGATACCTTGATTAATTATTTGATAAATTTTGGTTTAGAAGTTATTGGTGAAATAAATTCCTCTTTTTTGTATTAAGTTTTAGTGCAATAATCATTATCAATTAGAATTAAGAAATCACAGAAGGAAGACCGTGAGCTACAGAAATAGTTAGAATTGGTTAAAATAGGTTAGATTATTGAATTTAAACTTGATAAATATTTTGTTTTATGTTTTGGTAAAAGGTTGTGTGTACCTTGTGATTCCCATTTGAAGATATAATTGTTTTGTGAAGCTCATAGTTCTCTATTTTTAGTTCATCCTGGTTGTACTAAGATGTACAAGGACCTTCGTGATTATTACTGGTGGGATGGAATGAAAAAATATATTGTAGATTTTTCCTTGAAATTTTTAACATGTCAATAGGTTAAAGCAATGTAGTAGTTATCAAAGGGTATTCTTTAGACGTTTCCAGTGCTAGAGTGAAAATGGGAGAATATATCCATGGACGTCCTTGTGGGACTACCGAAGACATCTCAAGGTAATAATGAAATATTGGTTATTGTTGATAGATTAACTAAATATTTACAATTGAATCCTATTAGAGATATAACGTCTTTGGATAATCTTTATCTACTATACCTTAAAGAAATTTTCAGGTTACATGGAGTGCCTCTTTCCATTATATCTGACCGGGATCCCAGGTTCACCTGTAATTTTTGGAAGAGATTTCAGATGTCGTTCGACACAGAATTAAATTTCACTACAAATTTCCATCCTCAATTAGATGGGGAGACAGAATGAATGATTAAAACATTTGAGGATATGATTTGGGTTTGTTTAATGGACTTATAGTGAATTTTGGATCAACATCCTGCTTTAGTTGAGTTTTCTAATAATAAAGGTTTTTATTACAGTATATAGATGGTACCTTTCGAGTCACTGTATGGGAAGCAGTGTAGAACTCCAGATTGTTGGGATGAAGTTAGGGAAAGAAAGTTGATGAGACCAGAATTCGTAGAGGAAGTGGATGATAAAGTGAAGATTATCCAGAAACACATGATGACAAATTAGTGTAGGTACAAAAGTTATGCAGATAATAGGGGAAATACTTGTCTTTTGTGGTGGGTGGTCTTGTTTTTTCATAAAATCTCTCCATGGAAAAGTTTTATGTGTTTTGGTAATAAAGAAAATCCAATTCCATAATTCATTGGAATTTATGAAATTATGGAGAAAGTTGGACTATTCTACTTATGAGTATCTTTGTCTCCTAGTTGATCTCTAGTACATAATGTTTTTCACCTTTTAATGTTAAGAAATTATGTGCCAGATTCATCTCATGTCTTTAGCCCAGAAGTAGTTCAGCTAGAAGAGAACCTTTCTTATGAGGAGAAACTAGTTCAGATTCTTGATCGAAAAGAACAAGTATTGAAGAATAAGGTAATCCACTAGGTAAAGGTTTTGTGGAAAAACCACATTGTTGAATAAGCAACATGGGAATCTGAAAATGGTATGAGGGAAAGGTACCCTCAGTTGTTTAATAAGTAAATAAAATTGCGAGGGAAAAATTTCTAAAAGGTGGGGATAATGTAACACCCCAAGGTTTTAAAAATAAATTGAAATTCATGAAACTTTTTTTAATTAGATAATTATAACTATCCTTTAAGAATAATTTTTCTACTTCTATGTTTTGAATTTCAGAAAATGGTCATCTACAATTACGATCAGTAAGTTATTGGGAGTGTGATAGAACCAACTTGATTTTTAGTGAAAAGTAACATACCATTATGAATAGTAATATGACCCTAATGAATAGTACATTGTATCAATATTTTATTTTCTTGAGTATTTATGATAATGAAATATTGATTAATTTTACAAGGTTATATAAAATGAGTTATAGTTCTAAAATTGTTAATTTTTTAATAAAGTATTATTTTATTAAAAAATTAAATTAATAATATTTATAAAATTATTTTCAAAAAATGGAGTTTATTTTTGAATTATACATGTCAAAAAAAATTTAGGGTAAAATTTTCAGATTTTTCTAAAATTCTTGATATTTTGAGGAATGGCGAAATACGGTAAAATACTGCATATTCAAATTATCAGTAAAATATACTATTTATGACATCATAACTGATTTTTTTTTTGAACTCACATGCTCTACTTACTATTTTGATCACAAGAATGAATAATATTCATAGTCATGGAAAAAATATTAAAAGAATGATTAAAATAATGTAAAATCACTCCTCTCCTCCATGATAAATAGGACCCTCATTTTCCTTTTCCTCTCATGCATGTAAAGTCTTGAACATTGTCTAAGTTCTGCCAAATTCACTCCCCAAGGCTCTTCCCCACGACCAAGACCTACTGGTATCACCAAAAGTTCAAAACCAAAGGCCTTAATGAGGATCTCAAGGAGAAGAGATCAAGATTAAGAAACCACTTCATTTTTCATGTGTTTTCTTTTCAATTAATTTATTTTATTTTAATATCTCTCCTCCCCTTAACCAGTAGCTATGATATCTCCAGAATATTATATATTTTGTATGTTATCGTTTTAATGTAAAATATTCATCATATTTCTTCCTCTCATCTTCCTCTTATTCTAAAAAACACCGTTCATGATGTGTCGTTTACTAAAATTGTGGACGATGTGCTTCCAATTTCCATTACTTCCTTAAAATATGATCATAAAAACCATTAAATGGTTGAAAAAAAATATAAATTATTTGATGCATCCTAATTTATATTCTGGAATTAAATTTTATGCATGAAATTATATTATATAATGAAAAACGTTCTTGATTATCCAGGAACCACAAAAAATGATCTAAACAAACATCATTAATTTTTTATCTAATCATACATCATCAAATATGATAAAAAATGATTTAGGGAATAATTATGTATTCTGGAAACATTTTAATACCATTTCATTCCACTTCATGAATTTTATTTCCATATGACCAGAAAATAAAATACAAACCCGCCATGGAAATCATGTAAAGAACGCACCCAAAACAATGAAAGGAACAAAATACTAATATTTAAAGGGTAAAATGTTGTTATAAAATAATCATAAAAGGAATTATAAATATTAATATGTTTTTAAGACATTAATAACACACTTTTAACCATTATAGAGGAATTTTAAACAAGTTTTAACTAAGACAAACTTGTGGTAAGAAAATTCTTAACATGATTTACATTCTTTTGGTTAACCTTATACATACTTATTTATATACTATTAAAATTGTTTTTTTGATGATTTTTTTATATTATGTTAAATTATGTGTATTTACATTATATATAAATATTCCTTCACCTCTATTAAGTCTCTCTTCAATTATATTATATTTTTAAGGAGATTTTCTTTTAAAATTATCTTTTAAAATTATGTTTTAAAAAATTCAAAAGCAATGTTTTTCTGAAATTATTCATATTGTATGATTATGTTCAGGTTTTTGGGAATTTTTTATGATGAAGTTTGGGAGATATATTTACCTCCAATGCTTTGGGTATGTGTATGTTAGAGGTCGGTCGTATGGTTACTCTAAATTTAACTGAGATGGTTACACAATAAAGTAGCCTCGGGGGTTACATTGTAAGGTTGCCGCTAGGGTTACAAATTACAAGGTAGCCGAGGGGGTTACAAGATTAAGTATGTAATGTCCTAATATAACATTATGGTTCTAGTTATGTTCTATATGTTTAGTGTAAATATCATGGAAATCCCAAGTTTCATAAAGTAAGTTTATATGGGAGAGAAGTATGTCTTTTTGGAAATGATTTCATACGTTACAAGTATTCATGGACTAATGTGTTATTTCCTTATTTTTATATCACTTACTAAGATTTTTGTGGTCATACCAAGTTTTTAAATGATTTTCATAGGTTATAAGGATGTGTAGCACAAATAATTAATCCAAGTTAAATGTTATTAATATTTTTCCAAGAAATAAGGTTTTATTTGTAACATTTTATATTTTGGAAGAAATGAATACTATTTTTATGAAATAAACTCTGTATTAATGTGGAATGTTATGAATATATTATGTACTATTTATCTAAATCTCTAAAATTGAAAATATCTCGAATGTGAATGGAAATTATTTCTTGACTAAATTCATGATCATGTAATGTAATAAGGCCACGTCCTAATAGTGTATGGATCTGTTCAACCATGTGTTTTGTGATGGTTGGGTGGTGTTGTGGTTGGGAGCATGGTTTTTTATGGGGTGTTATGGGTGATTTAATGGAACCTCGGTCTGAGATATTGATTGATTGTGGAATGGATGAATTTAGTATGCAGTGGGACTGCATATGGGAAGTGGTTGGGTAGTGAGTCTGCAGGTTCAGGTTCAGTTAAGTTTTTATTACTGGGAGTGCTGGGTGTGGTGTTTTTTGTTATGAAACAGGGCCTATGAGTGTGGTTTTGATGAGGTGTGTTGACATTTTTCTTGTTGAGAGGAAGAACAAGCCAACATGACTTTGAATAATGATGGTGGCAGTGGTTGAACATGTGTTCAAGAAAGGGGAGTGTGCATTGGGACTGCAACCAGTTTGAGTTTTGTTGTTTTTATATATGTGGTACTTTTTATATTGTAAGGTTGTCGAGGACAATTTATGAGGGTTGATTTTAAAGAAGGATTGTGTTACCTTGTGTCGGACTTTGGCCTTGAGTTTCCAAATACCAATATTTTATGAATGGGTTTCAGAATATATTCTTTTACAATGGCCATTCTTTCTTTGTTTGGATTTGGAAGTGGTTTATATGGATGCTTTGTCATATAATGTTTTCAATTTTTGGTATCTTTTTATGTAAGGATGGAATAAATAAATAAATGAATTGATAATATAGAGTGAAAACTTTTTAAATTAATTGGAATGGGGGTATGTTTAGTGTTGTGGCTTGTAGTGAAGTGGTGCTCATTTATCCACTTATGGTAGTGACTGTCGTTTGTGGTGGTATGTTAAGGTAGATTTGGCAGCAATGAAAGTTTTGGTGTGGGATGGTTGTTGTTTTGAAAACCCATAGGTTAGGATGAGTGTTTGGTACATATATATATACATGTAGTCCTTTGTGATTTTTATACACAACACACTCATGTTGATAACTATGTGTCGAACACCCACATTATTATGGGGGAGGGTTTACTTTCCTAACATACTTAGGGGAGGATGGATGGATGGTTATTGACCCTTCTCTTCTTGCTCTTATAGGCATTGGTAGCTCAAGACTCTCCAGGTAGGTCGTGGTATGATTTTGAGGCCCAGGTGTCTTCAGGCAAGGTGTGCCTCATAGGTGTCTTCATGATGAGATATATTGTACTGTCCTAAGTGTCTTCGGGATGTGAGTGGTTGTGGCCCACATGTTTGTAGGTAGGATGTGGTCTGTGGAATAGGTTTGTGCATTTAGGTTGTGATAATGGGGCTCATGGAATAGTTTGGTAGCATCATGATGTTCGTTGTTAGGGATGAGCAGTTAACTAGTGGGAAGTGGTGCAGGGTACCTAAATATTGACATGCATACAACTTTATTTTATTTGATGTGCGTTATTTGGAGATCATTCCTTGGTGAGGTTGGGGTGGATAGTATTCCTTTTTAGGTGATTTTTAATTTCTTATGTTTTTCTCATAGAGGCATTAATTTGATTCTCCCACTTGTTCATGAGTGAATTTTGATTTCTTATATAGTATACTTGTATGCTCACCCTATGTATATAAAACTATTTTTAGGTTTCTATTGATATTACACAGACCGCGCTGGACCTTACTAGCTAGGATGTTGGGGGAAGTTTCTATATTGCTGCTTTGTTTTATTTTGCTACTCACTTTGGAGTTTTACTTGTATTCCTAGAATTTTTACTTTAAACGTGCATGTTGGATGGATTTTTAGTTTCTTTACATATATGCAACTTGGAGTTGTTTGAGGTTGATATATCTTATCTTCCAATATTGGTTACTATAAAAATGGGAATGCCTTACATGTTTTTGAGAATATATACCCTTAGTACTGGTCGCCACCCCGAGGCCTATAGGAGGTGGGAATCTAGGGTCATTATCTCTCCTTTATCTTGAGTCCCTTTCCTCATCTTGAATAAGGTGGGTCAGGACACAAACATGTATTAAATATACACCCAAACCCATTTCCATCACATGGTGGTAGTTATTATAGTTATTTGAGGATTATCCTCAAGTTTTCACATTAAATTTTATGATATAACCCATGAGTAAACACTATTCTATCCAGTCCATGCTTCCTATGAATGTATGAGTCCTTCCCACAATTACATGTCATGTAACAAGTCATAATGATAGTTTCATGGAAAAGTTTTTCTAATAAGATCATTAAAGAATTAGAAATGTATATCATGACTAACTTTATAATGAGGCACAATATTTAATACAATTACATGGGCTATAAGGGAGAAGGATATAACCATGCTTTGTGATGGCCCCATCCAATTGTAAAATATGTTATATTATATGCATGATATAAAACTATTTGATAACATGAATATTATTCTTTATGATTGTGTGTTTCATACCATATAATATATATTAATTTATATATCACATATATATAGTAATTAGGGTATTTTTGTTAATATTATAATTTCATTAAATCCTATAAGACTTTGTTCTATTCCACTATATACCATATCATATTTTATAGCTTTAAAATTATCTTTGAAATTATTTTGGATATTTTCCAAAACTCTTTTAGAAATATATCACTAATTTCCCTTCATATCACATCGTATGTATTACCTTATGAACTCCCATACAAAACCATTTTGGAAATCCATCATTAATTTCGTTTATATCACATCATATATATCACCTTAAGAACACCCATCAAAATTTCTTTTGTATCAAACTCAAAAACATTTTTATAGAAACTAATTGAGTCATACTCAATCCCTATTCAGTTAACCATAATGTGTGACAAAACATGATTTTATAGTATTGAAAAAAATATAAATCATTTGATCCATATATATAAGAAAATATATACCTTTTACAAAGTGTCAATTCTACTGAAGAAATAAATGGATCTATCATGTTCTCCACTAGAAACATGTATCTCTATATATACATGCACCAAAATCATTTCATGATAGCATCAATTCTCATACATTCCATTTTTCTAAGATATTTAGTGACAATAGGACACAGTTTAAATCAATACCATATAAATAACTCATATATTCTCAAATCCCTGAGTATGAAATGACCTGGTCAAGAAATACATCACATGTCATTCAGATTTATCAATAAGCGCATCACATTCCTCTTATTTTAATAGATAAACACATCATATGTACTATATAGGTGTATCTCTATACTCTCTAATATATTTTAATTGAATTCCTAGATGTTATACTTGTTATATGAGATTCAAAATCACACTTGGATGATATTTAACTCAAAAAAGATCAATAATATATCCAATGACCCCTGGTTATCTAATCTTTAATGGATAGTATAGGAATTTTATTAAAGTATAAAGGCACTCATTCTAGGTATCTCAAAAACCTTAGGTAACAGGGACTCATATATGATCCATGCACCCCTATTATAAGAGATACATAGTTTATAAAACTCTACGTGGTATAAAAAGTGGGTCATCTAGTGCACACAAACACTTTTTATACCTCATAATCATATTATATAACTCATATTAGAATCCTACACACACTTAACTTAAAATTTCATCATACCATATAGAACTCTATGATGAACATTAGTTATGTATAAAATTAGGGTCATGGTTTGAGAGGTCAATTATCATTACATTACATTTCACAAAATTTATATCTATATATACATTTATAAAATAAATTTTATAGAATTTGCAAATTAATATTCACTTTTAAATGAAACATATTTTATTCATAAAAATAATTTAATAATACTAAATGAAATCCAACATAATCACATTTATATCATATCATATATAATTTACTACCAGATCAACCTTTTATTTGTCACATTTTCTAGTGTAATGTTAAGCCATAACATCTATATATTATTCTTTACTCATATTTTTGTGACAATGTGATAAAAAAAATTCCATTAAAATCTTTAAAAAGACACACCTCTGAAGATATAAAGTTTGAATATTGGTGAGATCTAGGAATAATATTCCCAATGTTCAACACCTTGATCATATTCAAACTAAAATTCAAAACATAAAATTTTAGAATGTTATCTAATATTTTATACATAAAACTATATCAGAGTTTAACATCATAATTATTATCTTAATTTTCCATTAAAAATTTTCATTGAAATAATATAACTATTTACATTATTGTTTTTCATCATATCCAAAACTCATTTTGGATAATGAGAAATTCACTTTAACTCTAATTATTCTTTGGGAAATAGGGATGTTGATTTTCTTATTATAAAAAAATGAAACATTGTATGTTTTTCTTTACTATCACATATCCTGAACTCTTAATGATATAAATGAGAATTAATTAATTTAAACTATTATATACTTTTACTTATTAAATTTGAACTTCTTTAAGTTAAAACATACCCCCACTAGCCTTCTTGACATTATATTCTATTTATAATATCATAATAAGATAAAATAACATCATTTGGTATGAATATTTGAAAAATAAACTAATATCTCCATGTGATATATGGTACTATATGTGTTTATTGAATTTTACCATAATAATAAGACTTTATTAAAATATTCCACAAATTAGTGGTGGGAAAGTATTTCCTTATATTGTAATAAATATTTAAACAAACACTTTACCTCAAATAAAACATTTTTATCCTTATATTTCACTCAAAACATGTTATAGAATTATAATAATTGTAAACCATATATAACCAATTAATTATCAATTTTTAATAAGAAAATATCTGTTTATAAATAACTTCTCTTATTTCATAATATATATGAGACAATAATACACATCCTTTTCAGATAAATTTTTTATTGATATATTTCATCATATTAAAATCATTTATTTAGTGACTTTTTATTCATCACTTTAATAATAACTACACAAATTTGAAATTATTCCATTTATTTTTAACTCATTTATATTTAAAAAATCTATAAATTACACACTTGGTATTATATATCCTTGAAAAAATAGAATTAATTTCTACAACCCCAATACCTAACATAGACATTCCATATAGTTTGAAAAAACCCATTTCTAGTATATTGATCAATTCCATCATATGGAATAATTTCTATATCCAAATTTCACTGTTATATTTCAATAACCTATATTTGATACTTGAAGAAACTTTATTGGAATCTCTAACTAAGTTGTATTCTCTGGGTTTAATTTTTTACCCAGTAGTAATATTCACACAACACTCGAACTTAGGCATCACTTACCCATTTCATATATTATCAACACTTTGGAATATTAGGTAAACATTTATTAAAATCATTTATATTTTGAAAATATATACATAGATGATAATAAAATTATTTCCTTGATAAGAACGATGTTTAAATAAAACCTCTAGTGTCACCAAGTCGTTATCCTACCCAACCATATATAGTATATTCAGTAATATTGAATATAATTCTCTTAAAACTATATGTGAACCACCATATAATTCTCATAAGAATCAATATTTATCTATTAAACTACTTTGAAATTTTGTTACTTAAAAAGAAGTTTCTATAACACATATAATTTATTTTAATTAAGGACTCTTCATTGGTTAGTAGTCTTAGGAATTTGTAAAATTAATATTTTCCTACCCAAGTATTAATCTCAATGATATATTTGATCTTAAGATTGATGATGATGATACTGTTTATTTAAAATAAACCCCTTTATTAGATGACTAGAATGTTTTATTACCATTTAATAAATAATTTTATTAAATAGTCTTCCATTAAAATGATGACACTTTTGGAATAAATCATATGCATTAATAAAACAATATGCATATTTTATCATGAAACATCCAAATACAGAAATGAATATAAGTCATTCATATATTTGGTATACATCTCTTTTCAATCATATAATATCTAAGTCTTGTATAGTAAAGTGGAGTGTCCCTTTTATATTTCATATTATTGATAAAATCAACTTTATTTCTTTTATGTCATAACCATTATAGTTTCCTAGTTAATTATAACCCAACTAAAAAACTAATAACAAGGCACCTAACTCTTTTTTTAACCTCATCATGTTCTTAACTTATATAAGATAATACATGGGACTTATATTTAGTAAGAACTTCCTGGTTGGAATATTTAAGTTTTGAGAATTGACTCTTTAGTAGGATCTTGGAACATAGTATTTTTAAGGGGATTTAATCTCACCATCTTGTCTAATGTTATTCTATTTTATATATGCATGATTCTAATGAATTTTGTTTTAATCCCATTCCCTCCACCAAACCAATATGTTGAATCCATATTTATGTGTTACTCTTTACACAACCCAACTTTTGTGTTACTTATTATTCTAGATGATTCGATTACTATGAGGTATATAGGTGGTTGGTGAATAGACTAGGTTAAAAAAGAGAAAATTAAATCAGCGTAAAAAAAATGTAGAGGAAAATACTAGTATGAATTAAAATATTTTTATACTAGTTAAAATAAAAAAGGACCCTACATATATCCTTCACACACCTCAAATCTTTAAGAGGTATGATATTAACTTATAAACCTTACATTTGAAGGAGAGTCACTACCCACTTAAAAACTATCTTTTCTAGTAGAAACATAACTATTTTAGAGTATTAATATTTATGGTTATTTACAACCTAATTAGAATTCCATTTTTATAAGTATAACTGGTCATGAATTTTTTTTATGAGGGAAAAAAGTAAAGAGATATAAAAATACACATATATATAATAAATAAGGAAATACAGTAAAAAACTTCAAATTTGACGGAGTATAGGTGAGGTAGAATAACTATAGATACTCAACCAGCCTTTGAAAAATAATTCAAGTTTTATAATAACAAGTAAGTAGTGACAATGAATGTTCTTTTATTTTCTTTAAGTTTGTTCAACACTAAGCTGTCTTGAATCATGTTCTCACTTCATATATTGTCACTTGTATCATGTATCATTTTATCAAAACATATCTTGATATAAATATATATATATATATTGTATCTTATATCCCCATTAAATATGAATATTTAATATCTACACATACTATAATTTTTAGAATAATTCAATAATAATAATAATAATAATAATAATGTTACCAATATCCTATCCCAAATCACAACAAAAAATAAATAGAAATTAATACCCTGTAAACCTTCCAAAATATTATCCTTGAAATAAAAAAATACTTTAATGTTTTTTATTCCTAAAAAAATAATGATGTTGAACCACCTCAAAATAAACTCTATAATAATCATTCTTGAATATTTATTCAAAATACTTTAATTATTCCTTGAAATATCAAATAAAAAAGATCTTGTGAAACCTAAAGTATCTAAATTTGTATAATTTTCCAATTTTATTAGTTGTTAATATACTAATAAAATAAAATAGTTTAAACCATGATAAATATTTATATAATTATCTATAATTACAACTCTAAATAATCACCCTTTAGTCTTGTAAGTTTTTAATTCTCAATAATTGTAAAAACTTCATCCCAAATTTTATTTTTAAAATTCAAGTCCATAATATTAGTTAAAATAACAATAATATAATAAATAAATTAGATAAATAAATTAAAATAATAATTATGTTTCTATTTATATAAATGTTAAAAAATAGTCTATAATACATTACATAAGTTTTTAAGAATTTAAAATAGTTCATAAGACATTATTGGAGATTTAAGACATTAAATGTTATTAGGGCTTTATAATAGTTTTTAAGACTTATGAATTAATAATATTTCCATATTCATTAGAAATCATATTTTGAATGACTTATTTATTTCTCAATATTATAAAATTCATAATATTTTTAATATATTTTTGTTAAACTTTAAAAATTCTGTAACACTTTTATAAACTTCATTGTAATTTTAAAAACTATTTAAGATTTTTGGAAACGTCATAAACATTTAATATTTTGCAAATATCAAACATTATAAGACTTTAAAAAATTATACATGACTTTTAAAAACCTGATAATTCTTATCATTTATTAAAAAATTAATACTTTTAAAACACAAACAAATAAAACATAGAATAATAACCATAAATAATATGAATAAATAATGAATAAAAAAATAATTAACTAATGAATAAACAAATAAATTTAACACCATTATTTTATTTTATAAGTAGTGAAATAATAAATAAATCAAATATAGTGTAATTTATTTTTTAAAAAATATAAATATAGTGATGGATGAAATTATAAAAAAAATAAAAAATTAATTAAAGTATATTATTTAAAACACAAATCATTTAAAAAACAAAAAATCCTCCACTTTTTATAATAACAAAAAAAATAAAGATTTTAAAATTTAATGAAATTTTATTAAAAAATAAATAAAATAATATATATTTAACATGATTTAATAATAAAAATTCCCCATAATCAATGCATACAAGAATATAAATAAACAAAGACAAGTTCAATGGAATTTATTTCTTTTATTTTAAAAATGAATTTAATAGTAATTGTGTTATTTTTTGAATTAATCTAATAAAATAATTAACTAAACTACACAAGATCCATGAAAACAATTATAAATGGATAATAATCAATTTATACTACCTATTATGAAATCAAATTGAAATAATAATTCCATCTTTCTATGTTCATTGTAATCATTTTCAAAGTTATTTTAATTAAAATATTTTGTAAAAAATATTAACTAATAGACCATTGGTGGATACATATTCTAAATATATATCTCCATTTTGAATATGATCTCCAATAAATTCATATTTTATATTAATATTTATAGTGGGTTCTTATAAATAAAAATAACATACACATAATCACACATAATAGAAATTTTATAAAAATGAATATCAAAAGTAGATATGTTTTTTTAACCCATAAAGACTGAGTACACCATCTTATTACTATTATAGACTCAACATAAAAAATAGATAAACTAATAATATATATTTTTATTTGATAATCATAAAATTAAACCCCTGCATAAATTTGAGACATTCCACTAGTACATTTTTTATCAATTTTTTATCCTCCCATATTAGATCTTTAATAACATTGTAATTCAAAAGTGGTTCTATTAGTATAAAATTAACCATTATTCATAGAACCTATAAAATATTTAAAAATAATTTTAGAATACTTTAAAAGACTTTAATTAGGTAAAATAAGATATCTAGAACATATACACAAAAAACATTAAATATGGTCTAGAAGCAGCTAGATAAAGAGGACTTCCAATCATTCCTCTAAAATGTTTGACATCAAATGGTTTTCCAACAAAATATTAATCTACAATTCATGTTATACTCATAATAGTTCTTAAAGCATTACTAGAATCAAGTCCAAACCATTTAATTAATTATTTAGTATTGGATAAAAAAATTCCATCATTTTCTTAAAATATTTGAAGCCCTTTGAAGAATATAATTATGTTAAGAATCTTGTCAAATTCAGTTTTCCATAAATGTAAAAGTTATTTACAAAAAATTATTAGATGATAAAAAAATATTATCATCAATATAAATTTGGATAATAAAAATATCTTGAAAATATTTTTATTAAAAATATTAAGGTTAACTTTAGCTTCAATAAAACCATTTTTTAAGATATAAATATATAAAATTTCATACCAAGCACAATAAAATTGTTTTAATTCTAGATAGATCTGTTGTATGTTTTAGATTATGATCATGATAATTTACATATTCAAAACAGGGTGGTTTTAAAACAAAAAAATATTTATAAATTAAACCATTAGGGGAAGAAAGTTTAATATCTACTTTATAAAGTTTAAAACCATGATGAGAAACATAATTTATTAAAATTCAAATAGATTCTAATACATTATAAGGTGAAAATTTATCATCGTAATTAAAAAATTATTCTTGAAAAGAACTTTATATAACTAATATGGATTTATTTTATATAATCTATCTAAATTCATCATGCTTGATTCAAAATATCCATTTAGTTCCTATAATATACGAATCATTAGAAGGAATAACCAATTCACAAACATTATTTATAAAAAATAGTTATGTTTATATTTCATATCCAAAATGTAGTTAAGACCAGTTTAAAGATTCTAAAATATCATTTGAACTGAAATTAGAAATAAAATATTCACATGTACAAAAATTCATTAATGAATTTATAGTTTGAACACTAGAATAAATATTTACAACAAATCTTTCTATTGGGCGATATTTAAGAATTTCCAACATATTTTAAGATGGCGATGTTCGCCTTCAATAGGTGAAATAAATTCATGATTTTTCATTATCTCCAAAATTAAATATATAACATTTATTAAATCTATCTATATACTTAACTATTCTATTTTAAATTATTATCACAAAATTTAGATTGAATTCACTCTTGGACAAACATTGTTCTTTTATTATAAAATGTATATGATTTACTAACATTTTAATAACAAAAGAAAATTATATCATCATATTTATAATAAATTGTATCAATATAAAATTTATTACTAAGGATCAAGGCTTTAATTCCAAAAAATGTAAAATATACAGCTTCAAGTTTTTTTCCATTATATAATTCATAATATATTTTCATCAAAACAGGTCTAAAAAGTATTCTGTGAGAAAAATAACAAGCTATATTCATAGCTTCACCCCAAAAATATCTATCTAAATTATACTCATTTAAAATAATTGTATCTATTTTTTATAAATTTCAATTTTAGTTTTATATAAATCCATTTTCGGAGGAGTTCTTGGGGAAGAGAAGTTATGAGAATAATCATTTCATTTATTTTTATTAAAACTCTATATTAAAAACTTCTACCCTATAAAACTTCAAATTGATAAAATTAACATTTATCATTTTTAACTAATTTATAGTGAATATTTTTTTGATAAATTCTCACATTTAAGTGCAAGAAAACAAACCCATGAAAATTTTCCAAAATCATCTAAAATAACAAAAGAAAATTTCTTACCGCTGAGGATTTCAATTTGATTATAGAAAAAAAGATTGATATGAACCCAATATAATGGGGTTCAGTGTTCATTTTTTTTCTATGCCTTAACAAATTCTTATAATGTTTTTCTTTTATGAAAGCATATCATACATTAAGATCTTCATTCTTGAAATTTAATAGATTTTGTACTCTTTCATGCTTTGAAAATTTATATAGAAACATGAAATTAACATGAACGAGTCTTATATGCTGAAGGATAATATTTTTATATATAGTATTCAAAAAATTTAATAGTTTAACTATTATCTTGGAACGATTAATAGAATATATTTTCTACCTATGGATAGCATAAAATAATAGATAATCATTTTTAAAAACAATAAAATTTTTCATTTTAGAAATTATAATTAATGATATCATCATATAAATAAGATATAATGATCAATTTTTGATACAAAAAATTGATATAAAAACATTATTAATAATTGATAAAATTGATAAACCAATTTCTCTATAACCTTTCAAATCACCGTTGTAACTATCTCGAAAAGTGAGAGTGCTTCAATCACATCTATTGCCTGAAAATAATTATAATGGGTATTTATAAATTTTACTAGAGGATACACTATCCATTTACTATACATAATCATTGATACTTCGATGAATATTTCATGAAGTGTTAATTAACTTCTAATTTTAGTACCCATACCACTTTGGGTCTGATATGATTAGTGGAACAATTTTTCGGTAACAATAAATAATTTAAACATGCATTAAAAGGTACATATGATGATAATGTAGTAATGATATAGTATTTAGTATGTACCAAGTATTTTTTAATTATAATAGGGTAGTCACTATAGTAATGTCTCTACATTTTTCATCTAAAACACACAAAAGTAGAGATATGACCTTTTGAGGTTTTCAAAAAGAAATTTCATTATATATGTGTTAGTTTTATATCAAAACCAATTACATTTTTATTTATTAACCCTATTCACAGAACAAAAAGTTTTACAACTTTATATTCCTTGAACAGTATTAAATGAGCTTTGCATCAAACTTTCAATCTAAATCATGATATTTGAATTCAACTTTTTAAAAACACCTAAGTCCTTAAAAACCATTTCATTTAAGGTTGGAGATATGTTCTTTAAATTATTATTCTCTTTAAAAATAAACTTCTTTTCCTTAACATGTTTTTTGTTTTATAATTTGAATTCCCTATACCCCATAGTGATTCTAATGATTTTTATTTATAGATTTTCAATTTCATCACTAAAAACAACATTACTATGTATATCAAAATTTTAATCAACATTAGAATAATAATAATAATAATAGAATCACTAACATAATTCATAAATTCCATGAAGCATAAGTTAGCTGATTTTTTTTTCTATTTATTATAATTCATTAGAATATGGATTTTAGTGAAACTTTATATGACTACAAATTCCCTTTTTTGTTTCATTTTAAACTTTATTCCTTTTTCTTATTCTTCATTTTGGGTAAGTATTGCATGATATGGAATTTATTTTTTTACTCAAAACATCTAAAATTTTATGTATTATAATTAGTTTTCATATTACCTTTTTTATATCCTTTGAAATAATATCTCCTTGAGTCTCCTCTAATTTAGTTTTTGAGTCCATTCGTTATTTCCATTATTTTGAAGAATCTAGAAATATGTTGTGTTATTTTTTTATATTGATTTACATGTAACAATGAATCATCGGATTAAGATTAAATAAAATTGAATTCTTTTAAATAGACACCTTTTTTCTTGGTTGTATCTTCTTCAAAAATATTTTTCAATTCCAGTTCGTATTATAAAGGTTAACCAATTAGTTCATCAAGAGCTTATTATTTGATGTTATTTGTTTTATCAATAGAAACCTAGTTATAAATCCACTTATTTAATATATGTATGATAACATGTTCAACTATATAAATATTTTTAAATGCTTCTCTAAGATCACACATCTCCTTCACAGTACCAGTGAATCTGTTGAACATGTGATTGAAAATTTCATTTTCTTCCATATGGATGTAATGTTAATCATCCCATAAAATTAATAGATTAGATCTTTTTAATTTGGATATTCCATGGTGAGTAACATGAAATTTTTTCTAATTTACTGGTGTTTTTCTACATGAAATTAAATTACTAGAAACACTTTTACTAATAACACAATAAATAATATTCAAAATTTTATAATTAAGAACGTACTTAGATACATTATCTCTTATAAGAGAATAATGGTCTAACTTAGGTAATTTATAATGTTTTACCATCATGGTTAGGTGTTAAATTGTAAGTATCATTAATTAGGTTTTCATTCTTACTTTCCAATATCTATAATCATAACCAACAAATAAAGGTGGCTTTGAGGGTTCTAACTATCATTTGAATTTATAGTTGTCATCTAATAAGGATATTTCAGTTATATTTTTATCCTATGAAGAGTTTATCAATAAAAATATATTATATAGACTGAATATTTAAAAGGGACTAATTTATGATACTAATTATTAGCCCAAATGATTTGATGGCTAGAAGTTATATAGAGGTTAAAAAGTAAATATTTACAATTATAAAATTAAATAAGTGTAAGAATAAAAATAATATTGTAATGAAAAATAAAAGTATAAATCCATTTTTTTCTAATAGTTTATATTAAAAAACTAATAAAATTTCTACTAGTCACACCGCTCATGTCCTTTATAGGGATTATATTTATAAATAAACATGATTTTTGAGGGGAGAGTAAGAACCCTATTACAAACTACATTTTATAGTTGATGTAAAACCCTAAAAAACATAAATTTTAAAGGGGATTCAAAACAAAACTACCAAATGTTCATTATTTAGATGTAAAACAATTCAATACTTAATTTTGTGATGGAAAAGTATAAACTAATAATTTTTTCTAGATATCTATAATAGATAGTAAAATATAATATAAAACTCAAAACCATTTGAGGTTAGATGGGGTAGAATAGTTTTAGCAGCTAAACTAATCATTGATAAACTGTTTAATTATTACAACCAAAATCTAATGCTGATCATGGAAGTTCTTATGTTGTTTCTTGAATTTAATTCAACACTTATATTTCTTTAATCAAGTTCCTACTTCATACATTATCACCTATATTTTTATTAGTATTTTAAAATGTATCTCAGCATGTGAAGTATATATTTGGTTGGATTTAAATAAGAATATGTTAAAAATACACAAACTATAATAGATAGATTAATTTAAAAAGAATAATAATAATGTTACCAATATAATTAACATAATGGTAACTATAAATAAATAGTCTCGAATACTTATTCAACATTCCAACATATTTTCATTGAAATAAAAAACTACTTCTAAGTTCTTAAATACATAAAAAATCATTTAGAACATTGAACATTTTTGACATAAAATCTATAGCTATTGATGTTGAATATTTATTCAAAATATTTAATTTAGTCCCTAAATTATAATTTAAAAGAGATCATGTGAAATATAAAATCATTAAATTTATAAAACATAACTGTTTTATCAATCATTAAAATAATGATAGAATAATTTTTTAAAATGTTGATAAATATTTCGATAGTAATATATAATTAAAACCCCAAATATTTAGTCTATAATCACTTAGATACTCCATCTTCAACAACCTTTCAAAATTATAATAAAATTTGATTTTGAAAATTTAAGTCCATTATATTAGTTACGAAACCATAATTATATAAATAAATCAAATAAATAATTTGGTGTTTACTAATAAAAATGAAATATTAAGAGTTCATATGAATTTACATAAATGAATAAGACTTTATAATATTTCTCAAGAATTTATAAATATTTTAAAATCTTTATACGAGTTCATAAGACTTATGATATAGAAATATTCACATCTTTTTAAGGCATTATACTTTGTAAGATTTATGAATTTTACAAAAAAATCATAATAATTTTAAAGGGTTTCATAAGACGTTAAAAAATTTAGTAATAAATTTATAAACATTAAAAAAGATTTAATAAAATTATAGGGCTTTTTAAAAATTCTTATGACTTTATACTTTACCAATTACTAGATATCATAAAACATTAAAAAATTATGTATGGATTTTGAAAACAACATAAATATATCCCATTATTAAAAATAAAAATCTTTCGGAACATAAATTAACATTACACAAATATAACAATAAGAAATAACGTGAATGAATAATCAATAGAAAATAAATAAAAATAAATTAAATAACAAATATATAAATATATCAGTGTTATTCTTTTCTAAATGTAATGAAATCATAAATAAATAAAATATTTAATTCATTATTCTTTAACAAAATATAAATATAGAGAGGTATGAAATTATCTTGATAAATAAATAAATAATTATTGTTCAGTTTTTTAATTACGAAAACAAATAAATTTGAAATTTGCCATTCAATATTACTCACAAAAAATTGAAGCAAAAAATATTTGTACATAGTCAAATTCATCTCATTAATAGCCAAATGAGATCTGCATGTAAATGTTCAGATATATATTAAACTAAAAAATTTAGATGAGTAATATTAGAGCCACTAATATCCAACACACACCTTTCTAGAATAAGTGATAAGCCTACATGCCCGTAGAAAGTCCTACCCAAATTCCGTCTCCTGAGGGAAACTTTATTCAGGAGATAATAAAATTGATCATAACTCTGAAACCTATTATATACAAAATATATACAATAAAAAAAATTAAAGATAATAATTTTAATCAAAAAATTGGGTTCAAGGTAGATGAAAACTAAATCTTATGTCATCATTCCTAGCATGTAACTCTTAAATGATTTAAGGATGACTAAGAAGTAGTCTAAATACTTTAAAAAAATCATAAATGTATTCTTGATATAAATTATTTATAACTATGAATAAAGAATAGATATCCTTTAAATAAATGAACACTATAATTATTTAACCACGAGATAATAATTTATAAATAATTATTGATAAAATTTATTCCTGAACACTAAATAATTTTAACTAATTAATTTTGGGAATTACATAATACTTGAATATAAAAAAATTATATTCCGGATATATATATTTTTTATTATTCATTATATTAAATTTCACATTTAATATATGATATTTTATATGAAATATAAACTGACATGACTTAATATAAACATATGGTAACTTTATAATTAAAATATATATTCATGTAATATAAGAATTTAATAATTCAATTATCTAAACTATTAATATAATCATAAATATCACAAATTTAAACATTATTTTAACATTTGATAATATCAACCATCAAAACTTCTTTTAATGTGGTTCATATAAATTCTAGATAGGGATATTTTAATTTCAACATTTCTAATTAATTATTATGAAAATTCCATAATTATATTAAATATAAAAACTTTATATTATGCCACATTCTGCAATTTATAAACTCATTATAAATTACTTGTATAATTTTTCTTATAATAACATTATATATTACTAATATGGTATTCCATATAAATTTGAAAATATATATTTTTAAGATTAGCATATAATATTAAGGAATTACTTATAAAAAATATTTTAGAAAAAGTTTAATTAATTAATCATAAAAAATTTAAAAATTAATTATTAATTAAAAAATTATTAATTAAAATATCCCAAAATATATTTTTCCATTATGTATAAAAAATTTATAAGTAATTAAATTTAATTTATAATTGAAAATTAAGGAATCTATTTTTTTGATTATATTATATAATTCAAGACGAATCATATAATATGATTTGTTGGTTGTGAATTAAACCCATTATAAATCAAATTTTATGACTGATATTTTATTTTTCAAATATGAAGGACTTAAGTGTGCCTTCAGTGATATTTTTCAACTGACATCATTGTTCTCAGCTGTGATTTTTTATATCATTTATTATGATATGTTGGCATTTCATATTCAGGACTCTAAATTTAGGTATCTTTATTAATTACATATAATAGAATCATTTCTCTCTCCATATATCACCTTTAGGGTTCAATAAACATGTATGGTTACTTGAATAGTCTTTATTGGTTTCACCAAAAATGTTTTCTTTATATGATTTAATTTTTTACCTAGAATTACTACCAATATATCACCAAAACATAGATATCACATGAAGAGTTCTTCTATTCTCAAAAATTATGTATATATGGTAAAATTTTCTTAAACTAATTTATATTTTCCAAACATTTCCATATCAGATAATAGAATGAATACCTTAATGAGAACAAGGGTTAAAGGAATCAACTATCCTGACCAAGTTGTTTTCATAATCAATCATATTGAGTTTATGAGAAAAGACTAAAATTTATTTTTATATTTTGAATATGATACCCTTGAAACCATATGTGAACTAGCTTATTATTCTTATAATCATTAAGATTAACCCGCTGAACTACTTCAACATTTTTTTACTCAAAAAAAACCTACTCCCTGTAGAATTTATTTTACTTAAGAAATCTTCTTAAGTTACTATCCTTTGTAGTTTCTTACATTAAGATAATCCTATATACGTATAAATCTCAAATTTTAGTATAATATTATTTTTTATGAAAAATATGATATATATTTGTAATATTGTGTTTTATCTAATGATTGTGATTGTTTATTACCATTTAATTAGGACATTTATTAAATTCATTCTTAATTTAATGATAGACCATTTTTTATAAATCATATCAAATTGTAGGATAAGATTTATATTTCATCATGTGTTATACTGGTTTGTGATGGTAAAACTGCCATGACTATATCTGGTAGACAATAGTTATCAATCATATAATTTATAACTTTTGGATAGTAATGTGGACAACCAATAATCCATTCCATCATATGGATAAAATTAATCTATTCCTCAATTATCCTAACCATTAGGGTTTCATAGATAAGTGTAAGCTAAAAAAATTAATGAACCTATAACCTAATTATTAGGGTCACCTAATTACTTGATTTCCATTCAGAAGATAATCCAAGGGTACCTGACATTAGCTTGTCCTACCCAGTTTGATGATTAAGGTCTTGATAAGTGGTACTTTGGAAGGAATCTAAAACATAGACTTTTGAAGTTAATTTAATATCACTATATTATCACTTTTAATTTCATTTTATATAGTCATGCATCTAAAGATTTATTTTTATAATCATATTCAATACACTAATTTTTTTTTATCTAGGTTGTTATTTAATTTTTTACCCAACAAATAGTTGGTACTGCTTATTGACCCATATGATAATATGGATAGAATGTATATAGTGGATGGGGGGGGGGGGGGGTGAACAGAGTAGATTATAAGTATAAATTAAATAAGACTAATAATAAAAATAATAATACAGTGAAAATTAAAAGTATAAATACAAATATTTTTATAGTTATTTAGATAAAAAATTCCCATACGTCAACTATTCACACAACTATATTCCATGATAGGTATGGTATTCACTAATAGGCTTGAATTTTTTAGGGGAGTCAAAAAATTATTATCATGTTATTCAATGAAAGTCCAACTGCAACACAACCTAACTTTTACAGGGGAGTAAAAACCCAATTAAAAAAACACATTTTGTGGAGGTATAACCAGTTAGAAATTTTTTTTATGTAAAAAGAATAAAAAATAAAAAATTAAATCTCAATAGAATTTATTGGAAAATATAGTAAAAATATAAACAACTAATTGATGAAATTAGTGATAAAATCATTATAATGACTCAACTAGCCTTTGAAAAATCCTACAAGCATTATAGTAACAAGTAAGTAATGATAATTAAATTTATGGCATTATTTCTTGAATTTCATTAAAAACTTATCTTTCTCAAATAAAGTTCACTCTTTGCATATAGTCACATTTATTATCTTTCAATATGTCAGAATGTATCT
Source organism: Viscum album (assembly GCA_963277665.1). Lineage (NCBI taxonomy): Eukaryota > Viridiplantae > Streptophyta > Magnoliopsida > Santalales > Viscaceae > Viscum > Viscum album. The sequence goes on from OY728166.1 coordinate 573,344,626, forward strand.
TAGTATGTCAACTATAGATTCATTTCCCTTTAATAAGAATATGTAATTGGTAGACACACTATATTAGTTAAAATAATTCGAAAATAACAATAATTATGTTACAAATATTCTCTACACAAGTAAAAATATGAATAAATAATAATGAATACCAAGTCAAATTCTCATAATTCTATCCTTTAAATAATAAAATACATCATAGTTTCAATTTAATAAAAAATTTTAAGAATATTAAGTAGTTTTAAAATATAATCCACACTAATTTTTCTTGATTATTTATTCAAACTAGTTTGAATTGTCTATGGGATCTCATATAAAAGAGATCGTGGGAAATCTAAAAAATTAAAATTTAAAAAACTTACAGTTTTATCCATCATTAAAATAATTATATAATAAAATATTTAAAATCAGGATAAATATTTCTATAATAATATTTAATTAAAAAATCCAAATAATAAGCCTTTAATAATGTTTTTATTTATTGCGAAATAACTTTTCAAAACTTCAAGAAAATTTAATTTTTAAAATAAAATTCACTAATATTAGTTAAATTACACATAATATAAAAAACAAATCCAATAGATAATAATATTTATATTAATAAAAATGACAAATTAAGAGTTTTTAAGAATTTAGATAAGTTTTTAATCCCTTATAATGGTTTACATGACTTTATAAGTTGTAAAAAAACTTCAAAATTTTGTAATAATTTATATGAATTCATAAGACTTATAACTTAGTAAAATTTTCCTCTTTTTAGGTCTTCATAATTTTAAGAGTAATTACATAGAAATTATAGAAGTTTTAATGTCTCACTGACCTAGACCATATGCCGATGCGCTAACCAGTGGAATGTTGTATCACCATAGTCACGCCTCCTCATATGGAAGAGGCTATCAACTAGTGGAGAGGATCTATGAGGATACTACTAAGAGACTATACCATCAAGTAAGATTAGTAATAGATTTAGAAAATAAAATAAACATGTATAACATCCAAATAAACATCACACTAGGGAAAGTGAAAATAAATAAAAAATATATCACTTTTTATAGCTAGTGGTATACAATATATGTGTCAAAATGTCACCCTTGGTTTGGTTATATAGAAATAAAAATACCTAAAAAATTAATGAAAATTAAGGACTTATCCCAACTAGACCTGAGTCTTGCTTCATTATATCACCTTCCCTCCTTCATAGTATTTCATGAAAAATGTCATGAAATGGGTCATTATTCTAAACCTGCAATAAGAAAAATAATAATAATGAAATCCTCTTAGGTAACAATGTTCCAGGGTGGCCTGAGAAGGGTGTGAGTATATTTCAGTAGGCCACGACCAATGGCATCCCTAAAATAACCAGTCCATAATAGTGCAGTGATTTTGGGCTCAAGTTAAAAAAAATAACTATTTAACATTTATAACTAAATTCTTAAAACAAATGACAAAACATTCTCTCATTATGAAAAACATTAATTGTACATACCTAAATTGGATTGTGTTAGGGTTTCTCTATGCATTCCATGATGACCATTCTAACCAATATCCCACATGGGGTAATATACTTATAACGAACGGTACATTTATAAATGAAATTTTCCATTAATATAAATAAATGACTTATTAAGTGATGATGTTGTAGAAAACACTTTGACTTATTTGGTTAATTTTTGAAAATTATAGATTATAATATTTTAAATATCATAACCATTAATAATATAATTTTTGTATAATTTTCATTAAGATTAGTATATATCAAGGGTTATGATTAAGTCCAGCTTAAACAGGAGGAAGAAGAGACAACCTTGACTAGTAGGATAGTACCCCATGAATCCCATTTAATAGAGATTTAAAAAGAGATAACATCATTGAAATTTTCCATTGACTTATCCCAATATTATATTCAACAGCTTAACCATAAGGGGAATCATTTAAGGGATAATTTCCAGCTTATCAGGACCCAAACCATGTCCACTAATCAACCAAAAGAAAGTGTCACCACAGAATACCATACCCTTAGTATATACATGTAATAAATGGTTATGTATATTTACCCTAATAGTATGAATTTGTATATTTTATTTTTAATAAAATAATTTCTGTATTTATCCTTTTTTATTATTACTTTATATATGACTAAACAAATAGTTTGATAAAAATTTTATTTTGATACGATGAAACACATATTTTATTTTTGGGATAGTTTCAATCAAGATTATAATTTTTTTGTATTCAAGAATTTTTTATTTAAATTTTATTTTAGTAAAAAATATTATTAAATAATATATATTTAAATAAAAATGATAATATAATTTTCTGTTGTTAAATGTATATTTTATAAAGGCCCGAAAATAATATCATCGTAAAAACACATATTATTCAATAGGGTTTTTTCATTTTAAATTGTAAATTTTATTATTTATAGACTTATTTTGAAAAAATAAATGTTATTTTTTTAAATCATCACATAAAAATTATCTAATAGTGAATATATCATAATTTTCTGTGTTAATTGCTTTTTTGGGTAAAAATTAAATACAATAAAAATATATGGTTTGTGTTATGACATAATGAAATCAAAAAAAGAGGTTTAATAAATATTATAAATATTATATATGAAAAAATAATGTATTACATTTAAAATAACGTTTTATAAGTAATTTGATAAATTTTACAATCCCTTAGTAAATGATCCGAACAAATATTAAATTTTAAGGTTTTAAAATTAATTCTTCATGAAAATGACTCACTTCTACTTCACCAAGGGTATTATTTCACTGAGTTCAGTTCCGAAAATTCTAAAAATTGATAAACACTTTTATTTGATAGAAAAAATGGGGAAAAATAATGGGAATGTTTTTGGTTTTGATATTTTTTTCATATAGCATCCAAAACCCTTGTTTAGAAATTAATTTATAATTATCTCTTTTTTATAAATGACAAACCATCTTATCACTAATATTCATTAAAATAACTTTAGGTATAAAATTTATCTAAATTTTCATCTATATATCCCACTAAATGTCTTCTAAATATCTCAAGAAGATCCTCCCATGCTTTTAGAAACTTCATATAAAATTAAGGGATCTCTATATTATTTTCCATTCAGGAACATTCTTAGTGTTTAGACTTTTGAATCTCAATTGATTATTGTTTCATGTATTTATAAATATCCCTTTTCAATAAAATTGAATTTATTTTAATGAGTGATCATTTATACCCTCTCTTTATAACCTTTACCTTATTCGTTACCATATTGAAGTAAGGGGTCCTCTCCTCCTCCCCTGTATTTGACAAATTTTTTTATTATGAAATTTCACTACTGGAAATACTAGTTTTACCAACACTTACATCCCAATGGTTTACATAACCACTGGGAATGGCTATCTATACCAACCGTTTATGTAAACTGTTGGTATAGATGAATTTAAACAAGCCTTTACCAACAGTTTTACAAAACCATTGGTAATGGCATTTGATATCACTTTTTTACCAACGGTTTTTGTAAACTGTTGGTAAAGACATATATTCCCAACAGTTTTTAAAAAACATTGGGAACAAATTACCATAAAAATAGAATGAGTATCCATTCCCCCTCTACCCGATTGTTGTTCCACTCCGCTCCCTAAATCCAATCTTCCACCTGCCAAACTTATTCTACATATCGATCCATCTTCAACCAAGGAATTTTTTTCTTCTACACATCAAATCTTTAAGTGATTCCTTGATTATTTATTCTGCAATTATGTGTTTTTGTTTTCATTTTGATTTGGCCGAAAGGGGATCTTTGTTTTCATTAATCATGGTTGTGGTTGGTCATTTAGGATGTAATATAGTATGACTTCATTTTACTTGATATATCCAATATTATTATTAATTTATGTTCAATTTTATTACAAGTGATGTTGTTTTCACTTTTTATTTGGCCAAAAGGGAATCTTTGTTGTCATTAAGCATGGTTGTGGGTGGTCATTTAGGATGTAATATAGTATGGCTTCATTTTACTTGATATATATAATATTATTATTGATTTATGTTCAATTTTATTATCTTTGACAAGTAATGCTGTTTAATAAGTTGTTTTTAATGGTTGTAATAATGAAGATATGGTATAAGGGTTCACATGGTGTATATAATGGTTGACATGGTGTTTATGATAATCTAGCGTCCTGGAAATGTATATGGGAATGTACACACAATACTTGACATGGATAGCCATGTAAATATACATGGCCTATCCCTTATGGTGAAAAGTATGTTTGGCCAAATGGGGTGCTGAAAACGTTCCATTTACACATCGATTTGTTTCATGGGTATGCCCACATGATGTGTTGGCCACAATATAGAGTGGGTAGTAATTAGCTCAGTCAATACACTTTCATCCCTGAAATTCAAGACTACATGGTTAAATGGAAGAATCCATGTTCTAATGACATTCCTAACTTGGTTTCTAACTCACCTCACCAAAAATTAATCTAGAACACTTATTAAATGAAATAATTCATCATAAACTTACACTATAACTTTGGTTAAATGGAATAAATCATCATCATTACTGAATTCCATACACATATGGCCAGTGTGGCTTGTCAGAAATATATGTCATCGATAAGTGAATTATCCAATGCACCAGGCGGTAGTTCTAGTGGCAGTCAAGATGATGACATTCCTAGTGATGATGAGGATGCTGAAGAGGCCAAGGGAGAGGATGAGGACGAGGAAGAGGGTGAGGATGGGGCCGATAATGAGGATGGGTCTGAGGGCAAGGATGAGGACGATGACGAGGATGACAATGAGAACATAGATGGTGATGAGGATGAGGCTGATGATGACAGTGGTGATGGTGATTGTGATCAAGGGCAGATTGATCCATTACATTTTGGAATTCTATATAACTCTTTATTTTTGAACCCGATTTTTCACTCTGGCATGGATATTTTTGAACTCAGTATAAGTCTTTATTTTTGACCAAATATGGAAGCCTGTTTAATTTAGGAATGCTTTAAATTGAATTTAGAATCTTTCTTAATTTTGCTTAATTATATTGAATTTCATATCTTGAATAAGTTTTAATTAATATAATTATTTCATTGGATAAATAAAGTCCTATTTTTATAATAAAACTCCTCTAATGGAGGTTCATTGTCTGTGAAAACTCACAATGATAGTTTAGGGTGTGATAATTTGAATCTCAATTAGTAGTTTCAACTACCTAGTACCACTTTTAAAAACAAAGAATATAAAATATATATCTTTATCATACCACAATCCCGAATCAAGAGTCTGTTTTTTATAACATAAGATCAGTTTCTATAATGTGAAGGAAAACAACATAAGATTTATTTGGAAGCCTGGCAGGAAGATGTTGCCCTGCGGATGTTGCTGGGATGGGCCAACATGCCGTGGTCACACCGCGGTCACGCCATGGTCACGTTGCTGTCACTCCGCGGTAATGCTGTGATTTGGCCCTACTCTAGGATGCCACCCCGCTTTAGTTCGCAGTCATGTTGGAATTCTATGTATGATACCTAGATAGAGTTTTAGATACATTACCCGCCCTCCTTCCTGGACCTTGGACACCCCCCCCACCCTCCTCCTTGGACCCTGGACAACCCCCCGGACAGCCCCCCCACCCGCCTTAATCCAAGGCACGGTGTGGCCGGTACCACTCAAAGTGTCTTTCTTTTGTTTAAAATGGATACTCTTTTAAGTAAAAACAACTGGCCTATGGAAAACCGACCAAACACATTCATATTGTGTTGATAATTTAGGAAAATGATCCATGGGTAATTTTTGACATATACGAGCCAACCCCGTCTCAATCCGAGGCGCGGTGTTGCCGGCACCACTCAAAGTGTCTCACTTTTATTTGAAATGGACAATATTTTAAGTGAAAACAACAACTGGAATATGTAAAACTTAGCAAACGCATTCGAATTGTGTTGATACTTCAGAAAAACAATCCATGGGTCATTTTTGAATTTTACGAGTCAACCTCACCTCAATCCGAGGCACGTTGTGGCCGACACCACTAAAAGTATCACTTTTGTTTCAAAAGGACATCATTTTAAGAGAATACAACAACTGACATACTGGAAACCAACCAAAGGCATTCATATTCTCTTGAAACTTTAGGAAAACGATCCATGGGTCATATGTGACATGTACAAGTCAACCCCGCCTTAATCTAAGGGCCAGTGTGGCTGGGACCACTCAAATTGTCTCACATTTATTTGAAATGGGCAATATTTTAAGTGCAAACAACAACTGGGATACTTAAAACTGAAAAAATGCATTCTGATTCTATTGAAACTTTAGGAAAATGATCCATGGGTCATTTTTGATGTGTACGAGTCAAACCTGCCTCAATCTGAGCTACGGTGTGGCCGACACCACTCAAAGTGTCTCACTTTTCTTTGAAATGGACAACATCTTAAGTGAAAACAACAACCGTCATATATAAAACCAACCAAACGCATTCGGATTCTATAGATACTTTAGGAAAACGATCTAATTATTATTCTCTAGGTGTACAAAAAGACGACACATCATTCGGACGTGCGGTTTCTACGACACGACTGAATATGTGTTTTTTAGGTGTTTATCACCCTTGGAAAGCGTGCATGGGGTGGTAAAAACCAGATGAACAATCTCGGAATTCCATGAAATCGGAAGAAAACAAAGGTTGGGTGCACTATGAAATGGTCAGCTAGACGACACGTCAATTTTAGGTGTCGTGTGACCACGGTGGCCGAAAAGTAATTCTGTGTGTCGTAAATGGCCAACACATGCGCTTAACGATCAAATGCATACCGAACGATATCTTCATGACTTGGAATCACACAAAAACACTATAATTATTATTCATAATGTTTAAATAAAGACGGCACATCATTCAGATGTGTGGTCTGTGCACCACGGCTGGATATGTGTTTTTTAGGTATTTGGTGCGCTTGAAAAGCATGCGTGGTGTGGTCAAAACTGGACGAACGACCACATAATGCCCTGAAATTAGAATAAAAAAAGGGTGGGTGAATTCTGAAATGGTCATCCAAATGGTGCATCAATCGGAGGTGTCATGTGACCGCGGTGGTTGAAAACCCACTCTGCGTGCTGTAAATGGCCAAAACATGGGTTTTACAGTCAAATATATTCCCAACGACATCTAAATGACTTTAAGTCACACGAAAACACCCTAATTATTATTAATGAGGTGTACGAGGAGACGAGACATCTTTTAGACCCACGGTTTGCACAACACGACAGAATATGTGTTTTTTAGGTGTTTGGTGCACTTGAAAAACGTTCATGGGGTGGCCGAGACTGGCAGAACAACCTTAGAATGACATGAATTATGACAACAACAAAGGTTGGGTGAATTGTGAAATGTTCTTCTAGACATCACATCAATCGTATGTGTCGTGTGACCGCGGTGGCCGAAAACGCACTTCGCGTGTCGTAAATGGCCAAAACATGCATTTAACGGTCAAATGAAAAATGAAAGACATCAGAATGACTAGAAATCACACAAAAACACCATAATTATTATTCATGAGGTGTACGAAGAGATGACAAATCATTTGGACCCATGGTTTTCACAGCATGACTGAATATGTGTTTTTAGGTGTTTGGCGTGCTTGTAAAACGTGCGTGGGGGGGGGGGGGGGTCAAAATTGGCTGAAAGACCTCAGAATGCCATGAAATCAGATGACCACAAAGGGTGGATAAATTGTGAAATGGTCAGCCAGACAACTTGCCAATCAGAGGTGTCGTGTGACCACGGTAGCCGAAAACGCACTCCGTGTGTCGTAAATGGCCAAAACATGCGTTTAACAGTCAAATGCATGCCTAAAGACATCAGAATGACTTGAAATCACACGAAAACACCCTAACTATTTTTCATGAGGTGTATGAGGAGACAACACATTATTCACTTGCGTGGTTTGCGCGGCATGGCTAAATATGTGTTTTTTAGGTGTTTGGCGTGCTTGGGGTGGTCGAAACCAGCTGAACGACCTCATAATGCCATGAAATCAAATGAAAACAAAGGGTTGGTTCATTCTAAAATGGTCTCCCAAACGGCACATCAATCAGAGGTGTCGTGTGGCCACGGTGGCTGCAGACACACTCTGCGTGTCATAAATGGCCAAGACATGCTTTTAACGGTCAAATGCATGCCAAACGACATCAGAATGACTTGAAATCACATGATAACACCCTAATTATTATTCTTGAGGCGTACGAGGAGAAAACACGTCATTCAGACACACGTTTTGCGCAACACGACTAAATATGTGTTTTTTAGGTGTTTGGCACGCTTGAAAAACATGCGTGGGGTGGTCGAAACTAGAAGAACGACCTCAGAGTGCGATAAAATCAGACGACAACAAAGGGTGGGTGAATTTTGAAATGGTCGGTCAGACGACATGTCAATTGGATGTGTGGTGTGACCGCAGTGGAAAAAACGCACTCCGCGTGTCGTAAATGGCCAAAACATGCGTTTAATGGTCAAATGTATACCGAACGACATTGGAATGACTTTAAATCACACTAAAATACCATAATTATTATTTTTGAGGTTTACTAAGAGACGGAATGTCATTTGGACCCATAGTTTGCGCAACATGGCTGAATATGTGTTTTTTAGGTGTCAAGGGCGCTTGAAAAACGTTTGTGGGGTGGTCAAAACTGCCCGAACGACCTCCAAATGCCATGAAATAGGACAACAATAAAGGGTGGGTGAATTGTGAAATGGTCAGACAAACGAAATTTCAATCGAAGGTGTTGTGTGACCGCGGTGGCCTAAAACATACTTCGCGTGTCTTAAATGGCCAAAACATACGTTTAACGGTCAAATGCATGCCAAACGAAATCAGAATGACCTGAAATCACACAAAAACACCCTAATTATAATTCTTGAGGTGTAAGAGGAGACGTTACATCATTCAGATGCACAGTTTGCACGACACATGTGAATATGTGTTTTTTAGGTCTTTGGCGTGCTTGAAAAGCATGTGTGGGGTGGTCAAAACTGGTCGAACGACCTCAGAATGCCATGAAATCAGAACACAACAAAGGGTGGGTGAATTCTGAAATGGTCGGCTAGACGACATGTGAATTGGAGGTGTCGTGTGATCGTGGTGTCATAAAATGCACTCCGCGTGTTGTAAATGGCCAAAACCTGCGTTTAACGGTCAAATGCATGCCGAACGACATCTGAATGACTTGAAATCACACAAAAACACCCTAATTATTATTAGTGATGTGTAAGAGGAGACAACACGTCATTTAGACATGTAGTTTGCACGGCACGACTGAATATGTGTTTTTTAGGTGTTTGGCGTTCTTGAAAAGCATGCGTGGGGTGGTCTAAACCGACCGAACGAACTCAGAAGGCCATGAAATCGGATGACAACAAAGTGTGTGTGAATTTTTAAATGGTCGGCTAGACAGCATGTCAATCAGAGGTGTCATGTGGCTGCACTGGGCGAAAACGCACTCCACGTGTCGTAAATGGCCAAAACATTGGTTTTACAGTGAAATGCAATCCGAACGACATCAAAATGACTTGAAATCACTTGAAAACACCCTAATTATTATTCATGAGGTGTACGAGGAGACGAAAAGTCATTCAGATGCGTGGTTTGTATGACACGACTGAATATGTGTTTTTAGGTGTTTGGCATGCTTGAAAAGCATGCGTGGGGTGGTTGAAACCGGCCAAACGACCTTGGAATGCCATTAAATCAGATGAGAACAAAGGGTGGGTGAATTCTAAAATGGTCGGCCAGACGACACGTCAATCGGAGGAGTCGTGTGACCGCGATGGCCAAAAACTCACTCTGTATGTCGTAAATGGCCAAAACATGCGTTTAATGGTCAAATGCTTTCCGAACGACATCAGAATGACTTGAAATCACACGAAAACACCCTAATTATTACGCTTGAGGTGTACAAAGAGACGACACATCATTCGGACCCACGGTTTGCATGTCATGACTAAATATGTGTTTTTAAGTGTTTGGTGCACTTGGAAAACGTGCGTGGGTTGGTCAAAACTAGCTGAATGACCTCATAATGTCATGAAATCAGACGAAAACAAAGGGTTGGTGAATTGTGAAATGGTAGGCCAGACAACACGTCAATTGGAGGTGTCGTGTGACCGCGGTGGCCGAAAATGCACTCAATGTGCTGTAAATGGTAAAAACATGGGTTTTATGGTTAAATACATGCCCAACAATGTCAGAATGACTTAAAATCACATGAAAACACTTTAATTATTATTCTTTAGATGTAAAAAAATGGCACCTCACTTGGAATCGTGGTTTGCGCGACACAGCTGAATACGTGTTTTTTATGTGTTTGGCACGCTTGAAAAACATGCATGGGGTGGTCGAAACCGGACGAACAACATTGGAATGCCATGAAATCAGACGAACACAGAGGGTGGGTGAATTTTGAAATGGCCAGTCAGACAACACATCAATCAAAGGTGTCATGTGACCGCAGTGGCCGAAAATGCACTCCACGTGTCGTAAATAGAAAAAACATGCTTTTAACGGTCAAATGCATGCTGAATGACATCATAATGACTTGAAATCACATAAAATCACCCTAATAATTATTTGTGAGGTGTAAGAAGAGATGACACGTCATTTGGACCCGCAGTTTGCGCGGAACGACTGAATATGTGTTTTTAGGTGTTTAGCGGGCTTGAAAATCGTGCGTGGGGTGGTCTAAACCGGATGAACGACCTCAGAATGCCCGAAAATCGGACGAAAAAAAGGGTGGGTGAATTGTGAAATTGTCATCTAGACGACACATCAATCAGAGGTGTCGTGTGACGGCGTTGGCCAAAAATGCACTCAGCATGTCATAAATGGACAAAACATGTGTTTAACAGTAAAATGCATGCCGAACGACATCAGAATGACTTCCAATCTCACGAAAACACCCTAATTGTTATTCGTGAGGTGTATGAGAAGACGACATGTTATTTGGACGTGTGGTTTGCACAGCACGATTGAATATGTGTTTTTTAGGTGTTTGGCGCGCTTGATAAGCATGCGTGGGTGGTTGAAATCGACCAAACAACCTCCGAATTCCATGAAATCAGACGACAACAAAGGCATGGTGAATTGTAAAATGGTTGGATAGACGGAAAATCAATCGGAGGTTTCATGTGACCGCACTGGCCGACATTGCACTCCGCATGTCGTAAATGGCCAAAACATGCGTTTAACGGTCAAATGCATGCTGAACGACATCATAATGACTTTAAATCACATTAAAACACCCTAATTTTTATTTTTGAGGCGTACAAGGAGATGACACGTCATTCGGATGCACGATTTTAATGACACGGCTGAATATGTGTTTTTAGGTGTTTGGCGCACTTGAAAAGTTTGTGTGGGGTGGTCTAAACCGGCCAAACGACCTTATAATGCCTTGAAATAGGACACCAACAAAGGGTGGGTGAATTTTGAAATGGTCGGCCAGATAACACGTTAATCAGAGGTGTCGTGTGACCGCGCTGGGCGAAAGCGCACTCCGCGTGTCGTAAATGGCCAAATCATGGGTTTCACGGTCAAATGCATTCCGAACGACGTCGGAATGACTTGAAATCACACGAAAATACCCTAATTTTTATTCGTGAGGTGTACAAGGAGACGACATGTCAGTCAGATGCACAGTTTACACGACACGATTGAATATGTGTTTTTTAGGTGTTTGGCATGCTTAAAAAGGGTGCGTGGGGTGGTCAAAACCGGTGTAACGACCTTGGAATGACATGAAATCAGGAGAAAAAAGGGTGGGTGAATTGTGAAATGGTAGGCTAGAAGACACGTCAATCGGAGGTTTCGTGTGACCGCCCTGGCCCAAAACGCACTCTACGTGTTGTAAATGGCCAAAACATGTGTTTTATAGTCAAATGCATACCGAATGACATCATAATGGCTTGAAATCACTTTAAAACACCCTGATTATTATTTTTTAGGTGTACAAAAAGACAACATGTCATTTGGACCCGTGGTTTGTGCGGAACGACTGAATATGTGCTTTTTAGGTGTTTAGAGTGCTTGAAAAACGTGCATGGGGTGGTCGAAACTGGCCGAACGACCTCAGAATGCTATGAAATCAGATGACAACAATGTGTGGGTGAATTGTAAAATGTTTTCCTAGAAGGAACATCAATCGGAGGTGTTGTTTTACCGCAGTGTTCGAAAATGCACTCCGAATAGCCCCCCACCCCAGACAACCCCTCTCACCCCCGGATAGCCCCCCGCAGCCCCCAGACAACCCCCCAACCCTGGACAGCCCCCCACCCAATGATCCATGGATCATTTGTGAAGGGTACGAGTCAACCCCACCTCAATCCAAGGCACATTGTGACTAGTATCAATCAAAGTGTCTCACTTTTTTTTTGAAACAGACAACATTTTAAAAGAAAACAACAACGGACTTACAGAAAATCTTGACAGGGCTACACCTAGATTCTTGAAATTATGGGATAAAAAATAAAATATGGTCTATTGGTCATACGTTATTAGAATAAAATATTTACAAGGCATAGATTGAAACACAATGGGTCATAGTATGTATAGAAAAAAATGAATTATATTAGGAATGAGTCTTGAAATCCCATCATGAACATGCACAAACACTAATGTTCTAATTCTAAATCATGGGTTGTTCATTCTATAGAATAACATACAACAAATAAATATCATATAGTGATTTGATATGAAACCTATGAACACTCAAGCATACCATATAACAAATTGGTCAACAAGGATATACATATATTCTTGAAAAATAAGTTTCAAAGTCTCATAAAAATACCCCAATGGTGAGGAATACATATGGTGACTCCATATCCCCATGGATCACCTCAATCCCATCCTCAAATAGTGTGTTCTAGGACCAAACCAAAGTCCCTTTGGGAACCCAATGCCAAAGACTTAATTGAATATTCATACCGACTACCCAGGATGGGGATTCATCTCACATCACACCTAGGAGAGAAAGTTACAGTTAGCCATATACCCCCTTATTCTAATTGAAAAATCTATAAAAACATGCTGGCTATTCCGGTAACCCATCTGATATGTCATGATTGGCCAATGTTTCCCACTAACACATCAGGAACCATTTATACATGGATACATAATCATTAGAGGAATATAAACATCCCATGTGCTTCCTATAACTCATCCTAGGTCTAAGAACATGATCACTACCATTGTCTATCTTATGGGTATCATTATCCTTTCCACTCTACCCAAGTTATTCTATTGGTTTTAAGATACTCAACCCAATAACATGACTAAAAATCCCATGTGCTTCCTATAACATGTAGGTTTTTTCCCTCACCCCTGGACACCCCCACCTCCGGGACACCCCCTACCCCTTGTATGTCATATTATACATGTGTTATATATAATTCATAATTCTATATGAAACATAATTAATTTTGTAGGTGTTATTGATTCATAATTCAGAATTCATTACATAATTCATTCTTTATGTATTCAATTGAGAATTCAATTATGAATTCTTTATTACATAGGGTAACTGGGTTTATATACATGATTATAATTGTGGTACATTCCATGGTTATAATAGTATCTTGTTTTTATGTGTTTTTGTGTACTATATCTGGTGTTTTTTTGCTGTTAAGAGTGTATGTAGGTGTGTAGTTGAGTGTGTAGTGGAGGATTTTAGGTGCTGTCAAATTCTGGTAATACACTATACCAATGGTTTACTAAACCATTGGTATAGTACTATACATATTTTTACCAATGGTTTTAGTAAACCGTTGGTAAAACATAGAAATACTCTAGCAATGCCAATGTTTTGTTTAACCATTGTCAATACTCTTGTTTCCCAATGGTTTTAGTAAACCGTTGGCATAGTGTTGTATTACTCCAGCAATGCCAACGGTTTTACAAAACGCTGGTAATACTCTTTACAAACTGACTTTCCCAATGGGTTTATGGAAACCATTGGTAATGGTCTACTGCCATGCCTTACTTGACAACGGTTTTCCAAACCGTTGGTATATAGGATACCAATGGTTTGGCAGCCTTTACCAATGGTTTCAAACTGTTGTTAAAGGCTTAATTTCTAGTAGTTTTTGATTTCAAAATTTTCATGTTGTAAATTGTTTTTTACATGTATATATTAGTGTAATTATATTTCCCATGTAATGAGATAACAATTTTCATTCTCATTTACCTCTTCCTTTTACCTTTATGTACAGTTGTTATGTTTATGAAATTATCCCATGATTTTAATTGTCAAACTATTGTATTGTGAACACCCTTCTGAATTTTCACTCAAGGGTTTTCAAATGGATGATCCAATAATTAAATTATTTGGGAATTCCATGTCTATAATATACACTCCTTTATAATGTGTTTAAATGTTATGAAATACATTACTATGTTGTATGATTTATGTGGAAAACAAATGAATGCCCATGATATAACAATGATGTGTGGGACTAGAATTATATATCCATCCAATGCATTTGGTAATGTTTTTATCTCATGAGATTCCATGTACGGTGAACAAGAGGTCACCCTAAGAACACTATATTATGATTTCACGTTGGTTGTACAGGGGTTATTCCTATGATTCCATGTTTAATGTAGTTTTTGTTGTTCCTTTTTTTCCTTGATGTTATCATCTTATATCATGATTTGATGTTCATGTTTTTGATTATCACACATTTTATGTCACCTTGATATGCCTCATTAATAACATGTATTTAATTTATAATGTTACAATTGTATTATTTCCTAACTGATCTTTATAGATCACCCCTTTCTTATGTATGTTTTCAGGTTATCCCATATAGTTTTAGAAGATTAGAGGAATAAAAATGCATGTTATGGTATTTTTAAATAATTTTTTTGTAACCATATTTCAATTTATTATTCTATATACCTAATATATCAAATAAAATTGGCTATATGATCTTATGGTATTGTATTATGTGCACTTTTAAGTAATGAATTTTAAATAAATATGTATTAAAGATATGTGTTGTCATAGATGGTATCAAAGAAAAGTGTAGTTGTTTTTGGGGATTAGGATTAGAAAAATTTAGTGAAAGCCTTCATTATAAGACTAGACATAGAAAAAACATTCTTAGATTATGGTTAAATATATAGTTATTGGTTTCCAATATATAAAATCTTTATATGGATACTACAAGTTGATATGGCTATGGAATAGTTTCTCATAGGGGTAATAACCATAAAAATGGTGCATTGGGAATTGAATCTATCCTCACTTAGCACAAGAAAAAGTTGAATTGTGGAAAAACTAGTTTTAAGCTCCTAGGGGATATGATTTTATAAATTCACAAGCACTTTACAAACCATTATGAAGGAAAAAAATTCTTATTAAATTTTATTTTAGGAAATAGATAATGGATGACTTCTAATGAATCCAAGAAATTCATAGGATAATGAATTTAGTTAATTTATGAGGTATGCATTCAATGTTCCTAATTTCCATTTTATATGTTTGATAATTAAATTATTCTCATACCTAAGTTTATTTTGGATAAATTAAATTATTTGAACTAGAATCAAATAGTCAAATACAGACTTATTATCTATTCATGAACTTAAAATGTCCTATATGATAATGGTAATATTCATTATTTCATATCATGAAAGTTTAAAATAACTTATCAAACACCAAATCAAAACAATGAAGTCTAATTATTTATAAAGATAAAAAAATTTCAAATAATTACATCCCATGCATACAACCCATCTTCTATAAATATTTGTGGGTTTAATTTCACATAAAACATTGTGATACTCTCTTTTGTTGAGTTAAATGCTAATTTTGGAATGAATTGTATTTCCTAGTAAATACTCAACATAAATTTACAAGAGACGGAAATCACCCTTAATATCTAAAATGACCATCTAATTCTATATAGGTACAAGTAGTATAATTAATCCCCTTTTGGTATCATTATCTCAAGCATGGATATTATTTTCTTATGAGAAAGAGTATATAGCTAAAATGATAGAGACCAAGGAAAATCTCATCCTTGATAACATTCCCATTGTTAGGGAATTATACAATGCCATTATTAAATAATTTTATGGTCTTAAAACTATCCAAGAATTATATTTCTCTGTAGAAAATACACTATGATATTTTTCAATGTCCAATACTCATTATAGAATGAACACTTTTAAACTTTATGAGATGAAATAGAAGCTATAGGTGAATCTGGATAAAGTGTTTTGATACCCAAGTTATTTAATGTGGGGTGTAATGGAATTTCTTTTCAAGAAAAGTATTGGGCAAATGTTCCTATAAATTGATTATCAATAGTTAAAAAATATCAGGATAAATAACAACTATCCTCTTACAAGGATTGATGACTTGTTCGATTAGCTATATGAAGTGAAATACTTCTCCATGGTGGATCTTTAGTCAGGATATTATCATGTAATGGTTAAGTAGTGGGATATTACTAAGAATTGTTTTTCTATGTGGTACAGGTGCTATGAGTTCATAGAGATTCCATTTAGATTCACTAATGCTACAACTATCTTCTTATACTTAATAGATATAGTCATCAGGATTTACTTTGACCAATTTGTGGTAGTCTTTATATATGATATTATTATATATTCTAAAAGCATGGGGTAAAATTATTATCAATTTAATTCTATATTGAAGGCCTTAAGAAAGTAAAATGTATATGTGAACTAAAGTAAATCTATGTTCTAGATGGAGAAAGTAACATTATTGGGGCATGTTATTGCTGAAAATGGATATCTATGGATCCTTCAAAAAACATAGGAAATTAAATAATGCCCTAGACTAGAATATATGATGGGGATATATAGTTTTGATTGATTATATATTTAATATCATCTATATTTTAGAAACATCTAATGATTTTAAAGACGACTAACCAAGATAACTTAGAAGGGGGTAAAGTTTTTTCAAGAATGACGAATCAGAAGAGATATTCAATGAGTTAAAAAGTAGTATAATCACAACACCTATGATCACATTACCCAAAATATAGAACTAATTTATATTCTATAGTGATGGATTCAAATAGGAATTTGGTTGTGTACTAATGAAAAATAACAAAGTGATAGCCTATTCGTACCACTAATTAAAGATCCGTGAGAAGAACTACCAACACATGATATAGAATTATCTACAATGATATTCATAATGAATATATGGATACATGATCTCTATAAGGAGAATTATTCCATATATATGGACTATAAAATCCTAAATTATTTATTCACACAAATGGAGAATAATATTCACCAACAAAAGTGGTTAAATCTATTAAAGGATTATGATTTTTCAATCCATTACCATCATGGGAAGGTGAAGAGAGTGGAAGATTCTCTATGAATAAAGGATCCCACAACCCTATCAACGATAAGGTTTGAAAGGGATATAATCTTCTTGGAAATTAAACATTTAGTGATGGTAATAATAATAGTTTTTCCATACTACCTTAGTCAAATAACTTCTCAACCATCCATTATCGAGTGGATCAAGGAGGCCTAAAAAGATAATGTGGAGCTACAAAAAATGTATTAAATATTATTGAGTTTTATTTTCCTAAACATGGATTCATAAGGTTTAGAAAATATATATGTGTTTCATCAAAACTAGATTTGAAGAGTGATCTTTTGGTTGATGCACATATATCCTCCTTCTCTATATATCCAGGATGTACAAAGATGCATAGAGATTGGAATTAGAGCTTCTTTTGGGAGAAGATGAAGAGGGAGGATGAAATATTTGTATCCCAGTGCTTTGTATTCTAAAATGTCATATATGAATGACTTTAGTATAAGGTTATGATGAAAACATTTCTCAAACCAATATGGAAATGTAAAACCACAATCATTCACCATAGTTTTACCCATGACATCTGAAGGTAATAATTCCATATGAGTGGTAGTCGATCACCTTAAAATTTTAGTGTATTTCATTGTTATCAAGGAATATTTATCTCTTGAAAAAATCACTAGGATGTACATAAGATAATTGTTAAGAATATATGCAGAGTCCCATTCTATTGTATCTCACCGGTATATGAGGCTCACATTGAGGTTCTGGAGAAGCCCTTAGCTAGTGTTGGATAGAAAGTGAAGTTTTAGTACTTCTTATCTTCCTCAATAAAGATTTTCAGTTTGATATATCCATTCAAACTCTAGATCATATGAAGAGTTCTTGTTTAATGGATTTTAAAGGATGTTTGGATAAAAAACAATCCCCTAGTGGGGTTATTATATAATATCATATTAAATTCTAGAATTAAAATGGAACCTTATGAGGCTTTGTATGGGAATATGTGTCGAACTCCAACATGATGGGATAAAGTTGGAGAACAGAAGATTATGGGACCTGATCATATCTGAGATATGGTAGAAATGGTTAAAACCATTCAATATCATATGAAATACGAATAAATTTGAAAGAAAATACGTAATGTTAATCATCAATGAGACATGGAGTTTGAGGTCAGAGATAAGGGTTTCATTTATATATCTCTATGGAAGAAAGTCATGAGGTTTAGGAAGAAGTTAATTTTTTATCCAAGATACATAAAACCCTTTTATATCCTTTATCTAATCAATGTTTTATCTTTTTAACTATATTTTACAATTAAATTTTACCAAGTAAATGATGTGTTATATGTATGTCTTTTGAGGAAGTAAATATAATACCCCTCACATGCACTTAATATAGAGGTGGATCATTTGGAGAATGATGCTTCATATGAGGATTATCTAATGAAGATCGAAGATCACTGATAAAATGTTTAACAAAATAAGACAACTCATCTGGTCAAAGTACTACGGTAAAACCAAAAGTTTGTGGAAGAAACCAGGAAACCAGAAGAGGTGATGAAACATAAGCACCCTCATTTGTTTTAGTGTATGAAATGATATTTAAAGGGTGAAATGTTTGAATGGGGGTGGAATTTAAAGAACCATATATTTTTAGATGAAATTCCAATTTTAAATATATATTTTTTCAATTAAGTAATGAATTTATAGAAAACTCATGCACTCCTTTGGATATTTTGTTAGTTATATCTTTTTACATTTAAAAGATCATTAATAATTATAACTATTGATAATATATCCATTATTTAGTGACAGTTAATACTAGTGTATATTAAGGGTCATTATAATGATGAATTGACACAGACATAAGAAGTAATGGATTCAACTAGTCGGATCATACCCTATGAATCCCATTTATCAGAGATTTTGAGGGATATGAAATCACTGGGCTTTTCCCTTGACAATGAACAAGATGATATTTAGTATCTAAAATATGAGAAAAACCATTTATGGGAGAAGTTGAAACTTATCACAACCCATACCATGTTTTCCATACCACCGTATGAAAGTGTTACCTTCAAATACCTTACCCTTCGGGCATGCACTGATGTAACAATGGGATATGTATCTAAACGTAAATTGTATTAATTTCTATATTTTTATTTTTAAAAATTTATTATTATGTTTTTATTTTTTATTATTACTTTATATATTATTAGATAATTAGTTTGATAAAAAATATATTTTAAAGCGATGAAAAAAATTATATTTTTTTTTAAATTTACAATATCAATCAAGAAACTATTTTGGATAAATTAAATATTTTTTTTAAAATAAAATATATATCGTTAAAATATTTTAATTAAATAATTTTTATATAAATATAAATCATAATATAATTTTATGAAGTCAAATGTAAATTTTACAAGGGTCAGAAACTATTATTATTACTAAAAACACATTTTTCAATAAATTGGGATTTTTTATTTAAAAGTGTAAAATTTCATATTAGGAATAATATTTCACTAAAATATTTTTTTTAAATCATCATATTGAAATTATATAATGTTTAATTTTTTATAATTTTATGAGATAATTTATTTTTTGGGTAAAAATTAATTAGATTAGAAATATACAGTATGTATTATAACATCATAAAAGGAAGAAATTGATGTAATAAATACTATTAAGGGTATCCATGAACCCAAATATGTTTCCCTTTTATAAAATAATGTATTTTTTATGTTATTTGATTATTTTTATAAACCATTAATGAATCCTCTTAAACCTATATTATATTGTATGGTTTTAAAATTAATTCTTTTTGAACATGAATAACTTCTACATCACCAAGGGTATTATTTTTATGAATTATATTCATAGACTTATAAAATATTAAAAAGAACTCGTATTTGGAAAAAAAACATTGGAAAAAACTATGGTAAGTTTTTTTGGTTTTCATTATTTTTCCATATATGGTCCCAAACCTATGTTCATAAATTTATTAGGAATTCCCCTTATTTGGAAATAAATACCAACCACCCTCACACTCCTATTTACTCAGAACCATCATAGGATAAATTTTCTCCACCTTTATCTCTCTATAACCCTCCAATAATGTTCGAAATCTATTACGAATCTCCCCCAGTATTTTAAAATCACCCCGAAAAAGTAAGGGGTTCTCTATATTTTTTCCCATTAAGAAAATTATTTATATTTAGACTCTTAAATCATAATTTATTATGTTCTCATGACTTAAAAAATATAACATTACCATCCAATTTATTATCTATGAATGGGATATTACTTATACCCTCTCATTATGACATTTACCCAAACTGTAACTATGTCGATGTAAGGGTTCCTCTCCTCCACCTCTTTATTCAAGAACATTCATTGTATTATGTCTTTTTATTTCCAATTTTTCATATTATAATGTGTTTTTACACAAAAATTTATGGTACTTATGATTACCATTTAATTATATAACACCTTTCACTCTCATTAATCCCTTCTATTATCCTTTGAACACACTCATTATGCATCCAATATTATCCTATGATTTCACATACCAAACTTTTGTATTTTGAATACCTATACCCATTTACACTGAAGTTTATTCACCATGATGACCATATGATTCATTGATTTTGTAATTCCATATATGTAACCCACACTCCTTAATAATAGGATTAAATTTGATGAAATATTTCATTTTAGTGTATGATCTATGGGGGTTATAGATACATGTACATGATATGAATGTCATGAGTGGAACCATAATTATATATCCCTCAAATGCATTGGGTACTAATTTTATCTCATGATATTCCATGTATGGTGCACAATATGTTATCCTATACACACTATTTTATGATATCTTTGTGGTTATTTCTGGCTTATGCTTATGATTTAATTTTTTTATGTTGTTGCCACATTACAATGATGACTCAGTGTTACCATCTTATATCATGATTTTATGTTCAGGTTTATTATTCTAACCTCATTTGTTTCACTTTTATATTCATATTTACTAATATGTATTGCATTCATCCTATTATAATTTGATTATTCCCTTACCGGGATTTATATCTAATCCCTAACTTATTTACATTACCAGTTTATCCCATTCAGTTTTAAGATATAAAATTGATCTAAAGACATGTTGTGGGATTTTTTAATAATGCTATTGTACCAATGTTTCGGGTAAATATGATATGCACCTAATTTTCACAGAGACACTAGTCCTAAAAATATAACGGGATTTTATTATGAGTCTATTTATTTAATAAATAATTAATTTAAGTGTATTAAAGAAATTGGTTGTCCTAATAACCATCCCTAACCAAAAAACTAGAGCTTCGGGGGTAATATAACCATTCCTAGGGAACTGGTGTCCACTGAGAGGTTGTTTTAACCTCAGGTTTAATTATAAACCATAATCCACCATGGGGTTATGTTCACCTTAGGTTTAACCATCAACTAACATTCACTTATGGGTAGTGTTAATAGTAGGTTTTACCATCAATCAATGTCCACACATGGGTCATGTTCACTACCAGTTTAACCATCAATAATTATCTACCCAGGGGACACGATCACCCTATGGGTAAACCTAAATTAAAAATCCATATTGACATGAGGTTTGGGTTAACCATGGGTCCATCGTGTATAAAAAACCATTATAGGGGTCAGGTTCACCTCAGGTTCATCAAGAACAACTATGCCCAAGAGAATAGATGATTGTAATTTTATTTACATTAAAGAATTTTAAAATACCTAATATATTTCATAAAAACATCAAGACATACAGATTCCATTCCTATTCATAAGAATTTTTAGATATCTAAAAACCCATTTCCAACAACATTATTTTTCAACATACCATTAAAAGAGGTTCTGTCTTTTTATATAAAACATGATTTATCAAATCCCATAACCAAAACCCATCACAACCCACCTTCATATTTTATAAAACTTTGTAAAGTCCAACCATTCCTTTGAAGGAAATAGTTTGAGTTCCACAAAACAAAATACAATTTTTACAGTTCAAGAAAATAACACTTCACAATTTGGAAAAACATGGTTACATTTACAAATATGTTAAGCCAAACTAAAACCACCATTTTTAAAACCACTTTACCTATTCAAAAAGGTTCTATTTTAGATTCAAATACATTTCATTAAACTGATAAATGTGAAATTTCATTTCATATTCATCATTTCCAAGACATAAACCCCTACTTGGAATAATTTAATTATGTATTAACCAATTAATAAAAGTAACCAATACATGGTTGGATATCTAAATTGGGTTTTTAACATGATAAAACGAAGGGAAATATAATTAAATATAAAAAATTCCAATGCCCAAATCTGGTGTGATTTCACACCCAATGCACTTAAATAAATAAGGTAGAATATGAGTTTGGCATAGGGACCACCTATCTTATTCTTAAAAAGTATAACTCATCGAGTATAAACCGCTAGTTCATCCTAAATAAAGAGAAATTTTAAATGAATACAAACACAATGTAAATACAACATATTATCTGAACATGTAAAAAACCACTTGATAGTGAATGAAAAGACAAAAAAAAGAGAAAACACATAAACTTACCTATATCTTAGATTCTTTTCTCATGGAATTTGAACTATACAAGTAATAATTTAGAACCACCATGGAAGAGTAGAATAGGAAGGTAGATTCCTTCATAGGGGTTCTAGATGAGAAATGGAGAAAATTCAAGTTTAAGGGTGTAGGGGTCGTAATGGGATTTTTATTATTTTTTAATTTTTAAAGGAGTGAAAGGTTTGGCTTCATGGTTTCCAAACAATTCACCAACCATGTGGTAAATAAATCCCTTGAAACACCCTCCATTGCATGATTTCTCTAAATAGTTTATAATCTATAAGACAACTATGCAGTTCGGTGCTAAAAACCTATAAAATTAATCACACAGTTTTTGGGAATAGTTTTCCAACCATACACCAAACCCAAGATCAATGCTTCCTAAAAATATTTACTTTTATGTTTTTATGATTTTTTATAAACCATGTTATAACTGTTAAACTCAATGGTGAGTTTTAAAATTGAATTGAAGAGCCCTACATGCCATGGTTGTTGCATAGTTTCAACAAAACTTTGCACACAAAATAATGCTCCTGGTATAGAAACCTCTTAAAAACATAAAAATTCAACCCAAATCCCTTGATAATTATCCAATCACTAGATAAACCTATTTGTACTAAAAAACACCCAAAACAAAATCTTATAATTCTCAAAATCTCTAATTATTTACTTTTAAATCTAGTCCTTAGATGAACCATCCATGGGAATGAGAAATTAAAAAACCCTCTAGAATTTACACCTCTACATGGGTATGAGGTATTAAATTACTCTTTTTAAACATTTATAGGAATTATAAATTTTTAGGAAATAAAAAATTGAAAACATGAACAAATATAACATAAAATAATAATAATAATAAATAACATGGATAAATAATTAATAGACTATAATGAGTAATTAATTAATAAATAAACAGATAGATTTTGTATCATTGTATGCTTCTACAAGTAGTGTAATCATACTGAAATAAAATATATAATCCTTTAGTAATTTAATAAAATAAAAACTTGTGAGGTATGAAATTTTAAAAACAAATAAATTAATAATTAAAGGTTGGTACTATACTTATTGGAAAAAACAAAGTAGCAAAGAGGCACTTAGTATTACTCACCCAAAATTGAAGTGAAACATATTCAAACTTATTTAAATTATTCTCATGTATAAGGTATATAAAATCTTCATGTAAAGGTTTTGATATATATAAATTTTAAAATATCAACATGAGTAAGCCAAGATCTATAAATTATCACCCTCGACTTTTTCTAGAACAACACATAAGCCTCTAGAAGAGAGGGAAGTCTGAACGAAAGTCCATCTACCTAGGGATACGTTACTCAGGGGATATTTTTATTAATTATAACTATATAAAATACTACAGAAGAACTATATTCTACAAGTAAATTTAATTTAATATATTTAAATATGACCCAATTTCAAACTGAACAAAAAAAAATCATATTATAATTATTAGAATGTAACTCTAAAATGCTCGTAGAATAAATAAGAATCTGTTTAAAAAATTTAAACTAAACCATAAAAATATTTAGGATATAAAAATGTTATAACATTGAATAAAGAAAATAATAACCTTTAAATAAATGATCACTTCGATTATTTTAACATGTGATTATAATTTATAAATAATTCATAAAATAAAACTAATCATAAAAAATTATAATTTTAAGTTAATTAATTATAGAAATTCTATAATAACTGAATATTAACACCTCATATTCATAATATACACATTTCACTTTATTTATTACATGAAAAATTACTTTAAATATATGAATTTGTCATGAAAGTTTAATATTTTATAATTAAATTATATTAAATATTTAGATAATCTTAAATAACACAAATTTAAAAATTATTTAAACTTTGATAAAATCAACCATCACAACTCCATCTAAAGAGGTTCAAATAATTTCTAAATAAAACTCTTTTAATTTGAAAATTTCATATAAATTTTTTGAAAATTATAAAATTATTTTAAATATAAAACCTTTATATTCTGTTTTAATTATTAATTTATAAACTCTCTATGGAATACTTTAATATTTTTTCATGTAAACATTTTATATTAAAATTATATGGTTTTTCATATAAATTTGAAAATGTTATTATTAATATTAACACATAATATTAACATAATATTTACAATAAATGTTTTCAAAAACCTATAATTAATAAATCACTAAAACTATATAATAAATTATTATTTTAAATAATTATAAATTACAATATCCCAAAATATCTTTATACATTATTTAATTTTTTAAATAATTAAATTCTATTCATAATTTGAGATTAATAAAGATAAATCTTTCTTAATATAGTATTATATGATACATAGTGGATCATATATCATGACTGATTTATTGTGGATTGAACTCAATATCAATGATATTTTATGATCGATATTTGAATAGTTGAGTATGGTGGACATTATAAAACCTTCAATTATATTTTATGAATAACTTTTCTACCATTTGTTGCATTATGATATATCATTTATTACAATACATTGATATGTTTTACTTATTAATTGTCACTTTGTTTTTATAAATTGGTGCATGAAATAATATTTTATTTTTGGATCTTTTCATACATTTTGACCTATAGAAAAAAACAGGCTTAAACTGTGATACAACTTATGATATCCCATATCATTGACAATGATATAAAGCCTGTAATTTAAATGAACCATCCATATTTTAATATTGTATGGTGGAATGTAATATAATTATAATTTCAAAATTTCCATGCATGATTTCACAAATATAAGAACATGGGATGATTTGATAACATAATAGAGATACCTTGGGGTCTATAGATACTTCTTAAAACTTGAAAATGTGATCAAATCGCATACCAAGAACACCCATGTTATGATATATGAAACATATATAATACTATAAATGGGGAATAGTTGGAATATGGCATAAATTTTTCTATCAATCCACAATATTATCTTAAAATTCTTTAAATGTGTTTGATTTTAATCACTAAAGTCACCGAAGAAGGCCTCCCACCTCTAGAGGTATCCATGATTTGTGAATCTCAAACCATACTCGTAGGATCTTCTTCTTCCATGAAAAGATAGGTACATTTTTCATAAAGGTATCAGTATAAGTTAGCATAATATTAGGGAGTCTTGGATAAGTATCCAATATACACCCATACCTACTACCATCAATTGGCAGTGGTTCATATTGGGATTTTAGGTCACTCCTTTAGTTATCATCTTTAATCATTTTTTATATTGTTTATGTAAATGATAATCCAACCAATCCATGTTTCTAATGGATATATGTGTCTTTACTACCATTAAGTATCATATAATGGGTTTTAATTATAACATTGTCAACGAGTTTTACTTCCCACATAACCAATTAAATAATAAGTCATATCAGGTCTAGATTTACTATGTAGTACAGTCATCCAATACGATTTCATGGGATGCATAATGGAAGGTCATATACACACCTTATAATTTCTCCATATAATCATAAAATATCTTATACTATATACACAATACCAATTTTTTTTAACATGTGTATATTAATTTATGATTATGTGTATCATACCATATTTTATTCCATTATACATATATCACATATATATATTCTTTAGGGAATATTTATTTCAACTATGATGGTAGCAGTCTATTTTAGAATAGTCTGAGGATAACCAGTCTATACCAATGATAATTCCACAGGGCATTGTCCCATCCACTACGTGGTCCCACGAAAACCTCTCTCAACTAAGAGATATCTCGAATCGTCGACATATGTGGGTGACCATGTTATCACATCCTATAGAATTCTATTTCCATAAAGGATGGTATAGAGAATTTTCCAAGATCTATTACTCTCAAAATTTAGTTATAGAAATAACAGAATGAATCACACCAGTATCTACAAGTAATATTACTAATGTATTGTAAACATATATATTTCTTTGAATCGTGTTGGTAGATTCTTATTAGTAACCCTTAATCACCCTCATTTGGTTACATCCCTAGAAGCTAGCTCGTTAAGCATAAAATTGAATACTTACTGGTATTGATTGTTGAAATGGACAGTAGATACATTAACTTATGGCTTCTCCTCTTATAACATCTCCAACACCACTATAATAGACACATCCACAAGGAATTCCTAGTTTTCTCTAAAGAGTTCCTTGATCATTTCACCACCTCTAATATGATGTTTCATATACTTCGTAACTTTAATTTATTGCATATCGAGTTTGGAAGTTATGATCCATGTGACCTTATCTTACACAAGAATAGTAAATAATTTTAGCAAGATTATTGGATCATCTTGGTTACTATAGAGTTACTAAACATTGGTATAGAATTAAACATGATTATTCTTTAGGTTTCACATCCCCAAACCTTACCGATGGTTGAACACAACTAATGAATCAACTATTGGGTAACCTCTAATAGTAATATCTACTTCATTATTCTCCACTAAAAAGATCTTGATCAATAATGTACTTTGAAAAACCTAAAAATAGGTGGGAATATAGAGGGGAAAAAAACCATCTTCGGCATTTCTAGAAATTCTATAGTAAAAACTCAATGGTTAATGGAATATTTCATGAATTATGTCTAAGGAGTACCTCATGAGTATTGTGAACATCAATGAGTACATTGAAACAGATTAAATCGAATATGAGACTTTACTCATCATGGTTATAGATGATAACATTCACCATATAATCATTTCATGGTAGATAAATATGGATTGTAGCACTACCATATGATTAGAGGATATCTAGATAGGTTAAAACACCCAAATCATCACCCCAATGCAATCATTCTCTTCTTAAAGGAAAAGATCACCTCAAATTATGGGAGGTCATTTTTTATAAAACTCATGAATTAATCATAGCTTACACACATCCTCATACAAAATCACTTGAATAATATACTACAAAAATAGTTCATGGTTTTCTACTTAGGAAATGGGTGGTTTGGATACTTTCCACACTATGAGAAAATAACTACTTTGTACTAACAAGGTAGGGACATCTCATGGTTTGGTCCCTGGATAGATGATTTTTTTCTCAAATGGTCAATGAAAAGTGTCCCAATCACTGACACATGCACATCACAGTCCTTCCTAGGGATCCCAGCTAGATTGTATTCCTGGAACATATTTTGTTTGACTAGATAAACCAAGATTATTAAATACGATCAAGGTTTTTGACTAAAAAATTACAATAAAATTGATATGATGCATGTACCATTTGAGTTTCTCCTCATTACTAGTTTTTTAGAGATTAAATTCAATAATAATGTATTCCAATTTGTGGTGAATGGATACATTGGAACCCAAACTAACCCTTGGTTCCCTAGCAAGGAATCTGAACAAAAAATATCCTAACAAGATTTCCCTAAGTTTCCAAACCAATATCATATAACACCTAACTATTTACTATGTCCCTAATATTAACCTACTTTGATAGCACTCTGACATGAGAGTACCCATATAGAGAATGCTTCGGATAAAAGGAAATCAAGTGTTCCCTTCCAAAAATGCCTCTAATAAGCCAGAGGATGGTGACTAGCACCGAGTAGTCATGCCTTACAAGATAAGTGGACTTAATGAAAATGACCTATACAAAAAAAATATTTAGACATAAGATATAATAATAAAAGATATATAATAACACTAACTTCAATATGTAATTCAGGAGACAAACACTATGATCCATATTGGAGAATAAGTGTAAATTTACAAATGGAAAAATACACACCCAACAAAGCCATCATAAAAAGAAGATAATGTAAAGAAACCAATTTAGAGGGATTTTTGAAACCAACGATAACTAGATTTAAAAATTATTTTCTATTGATATATGTGGTCACTACTAATCTCTTAACCCACCCATATCATGTATACCAAGGTCACCATTGAATTTTTAGTCATATGTAAAGGAAGCAACACATGTGGTTGATACACACATTCATGGGTGAGTATAAACATATCCTAAAATATTCCTCAAAACTAAAAATGAATAAATAAAGAAACCATTCATCTAAAAAACAAGGTAAAGGAGAATCCCAATATTGGGAATGAAAAAAAAATAAAAAAACCCCATATATTTATTAAGATAGAGATACTGTGAAACCAAGTCTAACATTTCATATCCCAAATAATAAAAAACATTACTTTAAGAAACCCAAGAATCCAAGATACCCCGCTAAACCAATCCCACTTCATCTCACTAATTATAGTGGGTGACCCACACACCACTAATATATGCAACATTCAAGGGAGTAACTAATCCATGGTAGAGGATAATATCCTCTTAAAACATGTTCCTTAATTGAGGGATTACATAAATCTAAAAATAGTGGACCTAGTCCTCGATGATCCTTGGAGAATCGATTGAGGTAGTAAAAAACTCCTTTGACCTAGTGGAGGACCCATGCATTATTGAGTTAAAGGGAGTAATTACCCTATTCCTAAACTATAGTGGTCACAAAACTCATGAATGTGTGGGATTAATTAACTCTAAGACACCATGCAGGACCTACGCTCTATTATAAACACACAATTAGGGGAGCATCAAACCCATGGACAAGATTTATTTATCAATCCAAACCCCAATCACCGTCTTTAAAGAGATTGATCCTATAATTTCCCGAAACACAATGTAAATGGTCTTGTGTGGTATAAATGATCATACCATGGATCTATATGTGTAAAAAACTCAATATATGATATTTATTTGATCCAATCCATCAGAAAGGTTATATTTTATGTAAACACCCATGGGGGAATAATTTTTTGGATGATTTCCCTTGGGTTTTGTCTCATTAGGAAACATAGTGGATGGATGTGAGTTGGGTCCCACATTCCTTATTTCTGAAGGGGGGAAAATCCCACCACCAGGTTTATTGTATTGTCGCATTGATTGAAAAAATACAATGATATGTCTGTCTCTCACTAGGATTCCAGTTTCCTAGTGCAAGTATCCAACATAGAATTAATACATGCTCATAAATCTCATTATCAATTCCATATATATTTATAATTTAGTTAATTACATTAATTAATGCCTTATGATAGTAAATACCTTGGTTTGGAGATAATGATTTTTTTAATAATATTTTTGGAATCTATTTTATGTTCCCCAGGATGGGCCCTGAAGGAATCATATATTTATCAAATAAGAATTCATGGGATTGTTACCCAAATCAAACTAGGATCATCACATAAGTTTTCCAATGTTCATCACATGAGGTAACTTTTAATCACCACAAATTTAATCATATACTCATCACATAAGTCCACCATGGCTATTTACCCAAGGAAAATTAGGTTGTTCGCCTAATCCATATCATGATCAATACATGGGATTTTTTTAATCATTGGGGTGAGGAAATATAGTCTTATTAGCTAAAGAATACCATGTTCATCACACATGTGTTCCTAGGATCATTATATAGGCCTCTTTAGTGAATAATCTAGGAAAATAGGGAGATCTAATGCATTATAATGGGATCTGAATACTTTTAAAAATAGGGATTTATTATCTTCATAGAGGGAGGAGGTTTAACTTAGGATATTTTCTTAAAGATAATCATATTATTGTAACATTGTCTATCTCATGATCATCACATGAGAAATAAATCCACTTATTATCATCATAATAATGTAGTCATTAGTTAATTTCTAGTGAGTAAGGATTCAATTTGGTTTATTACCTAGGGGTAGTCACATTTTAAAGTCCAGTGGTGATGTTCACGGTTTAAATTCTAGTGTGTACACTATGAAATATTTATTGTTTTATAAGAATTTATGTATTTAACCCTTTCTTAAAGGTGATATGTGTATTTTATATTTAACCTCAAAG
This sequence comes from Viscum album, assembly GCA_963277665.1. NCBI lineage: Eukaryota > Viridiplantae > Streptophyta > Magnoliopsida > Santalales > Viscaceae > Viscum > Viscum album. The sequence goes on from OY728166.1 coordinate 573,375,505, forward strand.
AGGTTTCTTATGTATATTTTTTAAAAAATATTCAAAAACCATATAGTTTAAGGTGCATAGTTTAAGGTCATGTGAATCAATTGATCCATGAAGATTAAAAATATTCAATAAGAATGCTTATGTTATAAAAAATATTTCATCTTGGTAAGGAGTGTAGATTACATGTTAAACTGATTGAGTGATTCTTGGGAGGATGATCAATATGTAATGGGTCTTTCACACATGTTGTGCTACCTATACAATGTGTGGGAGCCACATTCATGGATTCTCCCTAACATCTTCTTGAGAAAAATGTTTAGGGATTATAGATACTGTACTTAGTACTAAAAGGTAAAGACACTTAAAAACACATGATTTGTGGAAGGGGTCTAGTTATGAGTGTATATGATACCTATAATGTGTATGGATTTTTAATTATGGAATATGGATATGATAGGTGTGGGACCAAATATCCCTCATCTTTCACTGATGTTTTTTTGAAAAGGGGAACTTTTTTTGGATCACCATGGTATGGATTTCACAAATTTTTGGAGTTTCATGAAACCATGACTTGTTTGAGAACCATTACCATTACATGAAGTTTTTTGTTCAAGGAAATTAGTTTAATGACAAAATATCAAGAACAAGAAAATATTTCTTATGGAATTTTGAGGGATAATTTATATATATTTTTCACTTTTAGGAATACATAGTGGTTTTTTAGTTTGTCTGAATTATAGATGTTGGTGTTACATGATTTGAGGGATATATAATTTCAAATACCAAATGAGGATCATAAAAATAAAGATTTAAGGTTTATTTTTAGGCCTCAGGTTCATAGATAAATACTTTCTCATGGAATTCATGAGGACACACATAACTTTTTACATTTTGACGCCTTTAGTTATGAACTTGTGTAACGTAGAGTCACAAAAACATCCATCCTTTTCTCCTTAACTACTCCTATTAAAAATATTTCTTCTTATATCCTTTTAATATCCATTCTATAGCACCAAACCCACCTCTTAGAATATAATTTGACAGGGGGAAAATAAGAACCAATTTTTTAAAAAATATTGAATTTCAGTAATTTTCTGTCCAAGTTTGTGTAACTTTAGTCAAAGTTTTTCAAATAAATATGGGAAGTGGGATCATATGGGACCATAATATCTTCATGAAAATGGATTCAATTATCTCTTTTTGTAGAACTCAACTTTGGGAGAAAGTCATGTGAGATAAATCCTTGTGTTTTCACTACTCAATCATATTAGAACCAATCATTATGAGTTATACATTCATTAATATAAATTTCCAAAATCATTATTCCAATACTATGTGAGAGTTATTTTACAAAATAGTGTGTGTGAACATGACTAGTAAAAATCATACAACTTCTCAAAAAATGATTAAATATATGACCAATATATTAATAATATCATGGTTTTAAGGAAACAAATGGAAAATAACCCAGGGATATGATCATTCAATTAAGCATAATCGCCACATCAAGACCAAATAGATCCACTGAAGGAAGAGAATAGGGAGTACCCACTATATAAAAAAACACTCTTTATATTCTTTCAGACATATAGATGATGTATTTATCCTGATTTTCAACCTCATAACATTAGGAAATTAGTTTGGAATCTCACTGAGTTATATAAAAATTAATATTATCATTTCCACTCACACTATCAGGGATCAAAAATCTATGCAGACAATCACAATATAGATCCCAATAGAAATAATTAATGGGGACATTACATCAATTAATGCATCCCACCCATTGCATATTATCATCTTCTAGGTAGATATCTCATGAAGCTAGGGAGGGTCAACTAAAGAGTCAGATCCTTTTATTAGGGATAACTTTATCAATGAATGAGCATGGTAATTATGGGTTTGACAAATATGTAAAATGTTAAAATATTTTATATAAAAGTTTTGGGAATACAAGGCTATTTAAGCCTACAAATTTTATATATTCCCCAACCTAGATATGGTGTAGGAATCAATGATAAAGTGGCCCCCCAATAAAAAAATTTGACCTTGATTTGGGAAATGATGGTATCAACCATTCTGACCCCCATATGATCGGTGTTTTCCCCATAATTAATGAAATTCATGATGAGTTCCCACCCAAGATGAACATTTTAGAGGATATAATGAAAATAACTTTTCTATCTAAGGAATTTTCTGGGGTTTTGAGTGAAAAAGAGGTAAAAAGCCCCACATTCAGAAAGACACCCTATTATGGACTTTCTTTTATATCATTATCTTCAGGTGCAAAGGTAAAATATCATGTAGGACCAAATAGTTTATCAGAACACTTTCATGAGGGAATATAGGGTTATACAAGATCCTCATATAAAAGTTCTAGTATAAGGAATGGAGCTTCATGGTAAAGTTATCTGATTTATAAGATATTAGGGTGTATGAATTCCTATTAGCCTCCCTAAATAGTTGGTTACATAGAGTTATAGATGCCCACATGGGTCTGAGGAAGGGAATGCTAATAATGGTGACATTTCTTGTTTAAGTTTATCAAATCATACTTTTTTCTCAATTGTTCACAAAGATATATGACATACTAAATTAAATTAATAGAAAAACCTCAACCATGGGTTTCTTAAAATAATTACAATTCCTATATGAGTGATTCTTTACATATATTGAATGATATGAGTACCCAAAACCAATGAAAATAATAAATATTGACTCTAGGAAAACATTGCTTAACATTTTTGGAAGCCATTCACTGCAAATCTAATAGAGTAGGGGGATTTCTAGGATTTAGGAGATTGATAAATTATACTTCCACCCATCATGTATATTGAATAAAGAGATTATTGATGAAATATAGGGTGTGCTGTGATAGAGATATTTCTGGATGGCCTTAATAGTTGGGGTGTTAGCCACACGAATCGATGGTAAAATTATATGTAATCCAAACACATCGTACAAGTTTACAAGTTAGTTTCACTATGTCCAATGACTAACACTAAAGGCATATAAAAATATTATCTTTGAAAATCATCCAATGGCCGTTCAATAAATTTGGTACATACTGACTTAGGAAATAACCCATGAGATAATTTACCTTCCCTTAGTCCAATCACTAATCATAATACTCTATGACTATACAGTATTGTTGACGCTCCTTTCCATCACAGAGTCTAACAACTGAAAAAGGGAAATACCATAGTCCAAAGTGATTCATCCTTTGATGAAACATCAAAAATCGACAAAGGGATGAACAAGGAGAACATTGCCCATATTTCATGCAAGTTTCCTCATAGTCGCGCAAGTCCACTTGCGCGACGCATTATGGTCACGCAAGTGACTTGCGCGACCTAAGTGATAACCGCCCGGGGTCTTCTCCTGCATATAAATAGACCTTGTGGGCCCCCCATTTGGAGAGGAATTTTTCCAGAAACTCAGATTTGAGCTCCCGACGCCCTAGTCTCTTCTCAAAGCTTCCGGAACACTTCTAAGGTAATTGATTACCTAGAATGGAAGATCTAATGAGGGGGAGGAAGGCCTAGGTGTTGAAACTCATCAACAATTGCGCGCCTAAGTGGCCAGCCATTAAGGGAAATGGCCACACTTGCGCGCCGCCTTACTCCTTCAATAGAACCTGCACACCCCTCTACTGGAATAACCTCAAGAGTATTTTAAAGGACTTAAACAAAGGTCGCTCAAGTATTACCCTGCTGGTTGAACACCGTGCAAGTACCAAACATGTCGCGCAGGTGTATACCTGCGCGACCAGGACTTGCGCACCCACGCAGTGCCTGCGCGCCTGCCAGGACTTGCGCGCCCCTGCCTTTTTGGGTGCCTTTCGTGCCCATTTCACCCCTCTTAAGACATTACACATTTCCTATTCAAGATTTAGTCTTCAATACACTCTTCAAAGCCATTTAAGGCATGATTTCTTGATTTGACTTCCTTATCTGAAAGGAATTCTGTGGAATATCTCTCAAAACCTAGTGATTTACATATCTTTATGTCACTAAAGATTGAGATTTCATTCATTCAACCTTATCCTTTAAGATGAGAGAATCCTTCACCTGGTTCTCCTTTTCTGGAATAATCCCCAGTCATAAGTCCTCTAAATTTTGGGCATCCTCTTAGGAGTAAGCCCCAGATCCCCAAACATGGGCTTCCTTTTCAGGAGTAAGCCCCAGTCTCAAGTTTGGGAATCCTCCTTAGGAGTAAGCCCCAGTCATAATTCTTAACATGGGCATCTTCCTTAGGAGTAAGCCCCAATTCTTAAAGTTCCCAAATCTGGGCATCCTCCTTAGGAGTAAGCTCCAGTCCCCAAATTTGGGCATCCTCCTCAGGAGTAAGCCCCAAACCTTAATCCTTGACCTGAGCCTCCTTTTCAAGAGTAAGCCCTAGTCTTAATTTCTCTTAACCAGTCCTAAATTACCTTTGATCTGGGATTCCTTTTTAGGAGTAAAACCCAATCATAAGTTTTCTCCTAATTTGGGCCTCCTTTTTAGGAGTAGGCCCCAAGATAGAGTATTCAAAATCTCCATGAAGCATATATACCTTTATGGACCATGTTCCTGGATTTCTTCCCTAAAGTAAATCCTAACCTTTATTTATCTAGACAGTCATACATACATAATCCCCACATTATTTCTTATGATTGCATCTTTCATGGCACAATTTTCTAATTTTTACCAATACCTCTTGTTTCTCACACTGAGCAAGACTCACGTGAGCTTAGAGTGTAAAAGTAATTGTGACATCCTTCTTTGAGCCATCAATCATGAACATCATACTCCCTTACTCGAACTATGTGGGTTTTGATTCCTTTTCTAAACAAAAGGATACGTAGGTAGCCCGTCTACGGGTTCGATCCCAACTCTAAAATAATCCATGTCCTTCTGAATGACAATAAACTTTTAGTGCCCCACTGAGTGGCTTTAAAACCAGCATGGTCATCATAATGACCAAGAGACTTCTATATAAATGTGTCGAAGGGTACCATTGACCAAGAATCTCTAATAAATACAGATGATTCTCTATCGATGAATAACCTCGAATACATATAAAAGAGTCTCTAAATTTCCTACATATTTGATCATTGATTGTCATATCTGAAGGAAAGCTCATTTTTTACTTGTTAATATAATAAGGACTCACGAACATAACTTAAATCTATAAAGAGAGTCCCGGAGTAGAAAATCATTCCCCTAAAAAAGGTGTGATGAGTCCGACCTCCCATCCTCTCGACCAATGAAAATTCCTAAGCCTCATCAGTCCACAAACTAATGAGCACCTACCTTTGGAAAGTAGGTCCGAATGGATGTGGAATCATTGGATGTTTCCGGTTCTACAAAAAAACCCGTTAGAAACCGATCAGAACGTTTGAACCTCCCATCAAGGCAGTCATCCCCGGATTCCGAGGAAAAAAAATGGTGAACCCGACGTGAATCTTTAACCAAGTTAAAATGATGTTTTACCTAATTTTTAGGCCCCTATTTAAAACTCAATGAGAGGGACAAAAAAAAATCATTGACATATGTGGTATTCCAAAAGATGTAGTAGCTGAATTTATCTTGATTACGTCTGTTATATCAAACATGCACTCTTTTTCCAAGATATTCTGCATTTCTAGAATGGCTGCTCTCAAGTTCACACCTGTGAATACTGCTGCTACAAATGCCACTACTGCTACTCCTGCTGGATCGTCATCCGCTCTTAGGACGATATCACCTACTCAGCATCTTCAACGCTGGGTATCAAGTGCGCTGGTTAAGGAGTACCATCAACACTGTACCATCCCAACTCTGGAGGCTACTGGACAAGCCCTCCAAGTAAACAACTCACATCGGTCATCCGGACAACGACGACTAGTGATCAAGAAGCAGGCGGTGCTGACTATTGTCTCCAACCATTTCGGGTCGTTATCCCCGGAACGCAATCACCATTCACTCCCTTATTCTGGGGAGTTGAATGAGAAGGTCTCTCAGGACCTTAATTAAAATAGACAGGAGTCCTTACTAAGGGATCCCACCCACAATCACCGCAAGACTCGTGTGGCAGTACGCCCTCAACATGATGAGGGTATCGACTCCAGGCATTCGGCTCAGGTTCCTCGAACTCGAGCAAGCAAGACGAACCAGTAGAGGCGGAATCCGGTCAACAGTGAGCAGGTTCTCATCTCTGCCATCTCCGGAGAAGTCCGCCAACCTAACTTGGTGGCAAGCAACGAGCAGGCACATACACCTGTCCGTTTTAATTCCGCTGTCCAGCAGACTCGTCTGGCAGCATCACACCAATCCCGCCCGGTAATTCCGGTGGAGTACTATAGGCAGGAACATACACCTGTTTATACATCATCAGCTAGTCAGCAGGCTTGTCTGACTACATATGATGGAGCTCGTCAACCTCGTTGGCGAAGTGCAATCAGTAGGCACATACACCTGCTGGTATTAATCAAGCCTACCAACCGTCTCGCTTGGTTGCATTCGGAGAAGTTAGTCGGAAAGCCCCGACAACAAATAAGAGGCAGAATCAACTCTCTGCCCCCACACTTGAGTACTATTAGGTTTCAATGACAGGAAAACGAGTACATGAGCCGGCACATACACCTGATCCAAGCCCGAAATGGACGTATATTTCCGTTCCAGTAGTTGAAGTCACCAAGCATATTCTATCAATGGTGAAAGAGAAGAAGCAAATCCCTGCACATATTCTGGATGCCTGCCAAGATATTATAACAACTTCAGCGGCATATCAGGGAAAGACACATAAATCTATCTCTACCAGTGGAATGATACATCAACAATTCACTCCAGAATGGACACACACATCTGTTCCAGTCCATGAGGGTTATGGGGCATACTCCCCCATATCATATGGACAACCAATTCAAGCACATACACCTGCTTTGAGAGGAGATCGTCAGCCTAACCTGGCCATCTTTCCTGATCAGGCACATACACCTTCTCAGATCAGCCACTTTCATCAACAAGTGGTTTCTAAGGCAAGTAAGAAGGCGTCTAAGAAAAATACCCGCCCAGCACAGTCAGGAGATCAAGTGCCAATCTGTAACAAGGCCTTGCTCGATGCTGGAGTTCTTGAAGCCCTCAGACAATTATCTATTGGAATTCAAGATTCTACTCCCCCAGTTCCCAATAGTGGGAACATTTATTCCGAAGGTCTTCAATATACACTTCCTCATGAAGTCTTGCTTCATGATAATTCAGTCGATCTCGAAGTTTCATCTTCCGATGAGTGCCACAGGAACCCTCTGTGTGGTCAGAAGACCAAGGAGCAAGAGATCTCATCTTTTTCTGTAACCCATTATGGTGGTCCTCCCCATGATGATGAATTTCACTACAAAAGTCCTCTCCGCAGTAGTGATGCACATTGCCCAAAAAATGCTCCATTGGACAATGTAGTGCCGAGAAAGCCCTATTATCTTGAGGCACTTGCAAATGCGAAACCAGTCATGTCTGAAGATTCATCGCCAGCAGGTGAAATACTTTCTCAATCAGAAGATAGCCCAGGGTGTAGGTCATTCTCCAAACCACCCCTAAGTCATGCATCTTCTAGTTTTATCAATGATTTCCCTACCAATCCTGTTGAATCCAATGAAGCAACAAGGAAACAGCGACTCTGGTCAAATCAGGTAGAAGAATCTTCATCAAATGATAAATAGGAAATGCTGAATATGAGAAAACAACTAGAAAAAGGTGAAGTGCCAGTCATGTTTTGGCCTCCGGCTGACTCTCAGTATAATATTCCAGAAATGTTGACGGAAGATGAAATTCATGATATTCGTCTCAACATATGGAAAACTCTTTGTCAGTTGAAAAATAAAGTATTATCTTATGATGAATATGAAAATCATCTTAAGATAATAGAAGGGTTACAACGTCAGATTGATTTGGCATCTCTATAAGTCTCTCGATATCCGAAGGATGAAAAGCATCAGAGAGCCCTTCAACGTTCATGTTGTGGTGCACTAAGAAGATTGAGTCAGTTAATTACCAATGCCCCATCTGGTATTCATGTCAGAGGATGGGGTGTTCATGGAGCACTGCATTTCATGGTGCTCTCCAATCAGCAAAGCCCGCCGTAAATGGTCTCATGCAATGTTATTGCCCATGGCCGACCACAGTCAATGGGCTTTGTTTGTAATAAAAAGATTTCCCAAGAACATGCTTCAACTAGTTCCTCTCAAAATCAATAATACAGAGAAAAAGTTGTCAAATTACTCTTTCATCAAGAAAACGATAATATTGAACATGATTCTCGTTGGAGAAAGCATGTCACCAAGTGACTGAATTTTCAGAAATCATCCAACGGTCTTTTGAACTGGGTGATAAAAGCAGATACAGGTTAATGCATCCAACTAATTTCCGAACTAAGGTTCGCAAGATTAGGAGGACTTTCAATGAAGTCTCAGACATAGCGTGTCAAAAGCTACCCCGGCTCACCAGACTGGGGACTCTTTTAAACCAACACTCAGAATCAACAAAAAGGATTTGGGGAGTTGAGCGAGAACAGCAGGAACAGCCCCAGTCCATCGGACTGGGGACTTTTTCATATCATCAATACCCTCCTCAGAAAAATTAGGTCTTTTCTCGATTGGGGAAGAAACCTCAAGAGGAACGAAGAGGAAAATTATTAGGAGATTCCCTCCAAATTACGGTTCGTCAAGAAATTCCTGAGGGATTGAATCAACAAAAGGCAATGTCTCATCAAAGACATGGAAGAAGACAATATCGTAGAAATGCTGATAGAAGGGATGCGATGAGTTATGCATCGATTAATGTCATCAATGCCGTTTTTGCTGATCCACCATATGAGGCTCACTCAAGGGACTCAGATGAAGAGGTTCCTGCTCAAGGAGATGTACGCACCGACACAAATGAAGAAGGTGTGCATACACGAAGTCAAAGGATTACTCAGAACCTAGGTAATCCTTTGAGTAACCCACTTCTCCCTCTTCGAAATGGATCCAACAAAGGGAGGGGAAAGAATCAGGTTACATATCCTTCCTCTGGAGAAGGCCAATCGCTCTCACTAGAGCAAAGGTTTGCACAAGAAGAGGAAGAAATGAAGGAATTAAGAAGGTTGAATGCAGAACTACTTCAGAGTAGTCTTCTTATTAAGCATGCTGGAGTCAGTCAGCCAAAGCAATTTGTTGCAGCTACTGAGATTGATCAAGAATATCCTCCTCTATCAGTACACCCTCACAGGTCAAATCCTATGGGTCAAGTGCAACAACGATTGGCAGTGCTACCATCAGTTGCAGCACCAATCGCCATATCTGTCTAAGCTCCAGTCATTGCACCTACCCAAGTCCAAGTTCAACCAGATGTTTCTCAAAAGTTAATAACTACTATTGAGTCATTAACAGCATGGTTAGAAACTATGTATGGGAAGCGTGCGCAAGTTCAACCAGAAAATAATGTTTACCCTAAATGGGTAGATTCAATTCCTCCTCCATCCAGTTTTAGGAACCCTATATTCCATGTTTTCAATAGATCAGGCGATCCTGAAAAACATTTGATGCATTACGTGTCTTGTTTCGATCCTATGATGGGAACTCTGGAGCAGCAAGAAGCAGTGAGACTATGATTCTTCGTGCGAACCTTGCAAAGACCAACTTTTGTTTGGTATACAAGCTTGCAATCCCGGCCAATTACCGGATGGGAGGATCTTCGCTAAAAATTCCTTTTTCAGTTTAGCTCAACTTTGCCAAAGACAAAAGTTTTCGATCTTACAATCTGTAAGCAAAGGGAGATTGAAAGGGTCTCTGCTTTCATTTCTCATTGGAAGGGATTAACATATTCTTGGAGTTTAGCACTCCCTCAAGAAGAATTGTTCCCAATCTATGTGGCAAATCTGCGTGACGAATTACGCACGCCATTAATCCCTGTGAAATACACAGGAGGGTTTCGAGACCTTACTTGAATCACTCAGCAGATTGAAGATTCACTTATACAGGATAAGGCTAAATCTCGTGTAATTCCATCAACTCTAGTAAGGTGAATGGGTAAAGAAGAAACTGCTACAGTTATGCTCAAACAAGCACCTGTACCTATTTCTACCTTAAAACATTCATCTTCTTGAAGGGCTCCACCTCCTGAGCACCAACAACAAAGGCCATTTTGTCCAGATGATAAAAAAGATCAAAGACAAAAACAATTTGAGGATCTGAAGAGAAAAACATACTCTTTCCGAAATGAACATGTTCCTGGTTATTTCATTTTGGCTCTGGAAAACAATTTCGTTCAATTTCCAATACCCAAGAGGCCAAACAAGAAAGGAGATGAAGACTGTCCTAATTATTTCCCTTTTCATCAAATGTTGGGGCATCCCATCCAAGAGTGTTTTGTCTTCAAAGACCTCCTGCAAAATATGGTTGACTCGAGACAGGTCACATTGAAAGGCTCCTCAGCCCAGGTAGCATGTGTTACTGCTACAGTTCCAAAGTAGGAAAGTGAATGGCAAGAAGTCAAAAGCAAAAATGCACAGAAGTATGATGATTGGATGGTCAGAAAGACAATCAATCGGACTCATGCTATTTTTCGAACACAATTAATGAAACCAATTGGGTCTTCTGCCATGAATGTTGCGGCAAAGCCCTCTTTGTCAGAGGGAAAGTCCTCAAAGAAACGGCATGATTCAAAGAAAGAAAAAGAATCAGAAGAGGATGAGTATGTGTCAAAGCCTAAGTCATATTTGAATTTGGCGGACTTCATGCCGTCTACTTCAAAGCCACGGGCACCGCCCCACCAAATGGCACAACCTAAACAAGCTAATCAGGTAGAGTATTCATCAGACGAAGAGTTAATCTTTGGTTCTGTTAATATGATTAAATTAACAGATCCATATGCCAGTTGCAGTTTTAATTTTGATGAGCCTGAATTCCCTATATCAAACAAGGGAATAAGAGGAAGTTTCAGAGGTTCAGGATACAGGGGAAGACGTGGATCTTTTAGAAGCCACTATTCCAATCCTACCCCTGCTAGAACTGTTTATGCAGCAGAAACTCTTGGTAGAGCCTTTCAGTGAGCTCAGCAAGAACAAGAAAGTTCTTCTACTAATAACAAATTCAGTCCTAGCATAGTTATTTTTGGAAGACCGATTGAAGGTTCCATCTTCTTCCTCTCAGCAAGTAAATGGATCTAATCAGTCTAATCATCCAAATCCAGGAATATTGCCAACTCCTATCCCGATGCAAGATGCATCAACTTCCAAAGAATCTGCTTCCAAGGTACCTTCTAAACCACATATTCATGTTGGGAAATGAAGACCTCTAGTTCAAAAGTATGATATATTGAAACACTTGGCCCAAGTACCAGCCATGTTATCAATTCTGGATGCTTTGAATTTGTCAAAAGATCTTCGGGAAGCACTCATCGAGGCTTTGTCAAGTCCTCAGGAGTTTGAAACTGAAATTTCTGCAGCTGAATTCTATCACATAGAGAATAATCCTGCAGAATGCCATGCAAAAATATCTTTTACTGATGAAGATGAAGACGATGTTGTGCATGGACATATTAGACCATTGTACTTGTCTGGAAATGTCAATGGTGTAGATGTCCGAAGAGCTTTCATTGACAATGGTTCAGGAGTCAACCTCATGCCCATTTGTACACTTCGTCGATTAGGCCTCACGGAATCTGATTTATCTCCTTCCACCATGATGCTACAGGGATATGATAAAAATGAACAAGAACCACTGGGTGAAGTTACACTCAGAACTCAGTTTGGAGATCTTCTATCCAATTCAGATTTCATGGTTGTTGATCAAGACCCATCCTTCAATATTTTTCTTGGAAGACCCTAGCTACATCAGCATGCGACTATCCCTTCATCATACCATCAATGTCTCAAATACTGTTTCGATGGTCAAGTTGGGACATTGTATGGTGATAAGGCCCCGTTCAAGACATGTGAGTCTCAATACATTGAGGCGGAATTCTATCACATGAATCAAAGTGAGAAATCCATAACAAAGGAGATTACCAAAGTTAATTCTCCATATGGTGTGGAAAAAATTCTAGTAAATCCATTTACACATGTGAGTACAGATTATGTGTTGCTTATCAATCAAATTGACAAGATAGAACCAAATCAAAATACTCTTATGGAAAGATGCATAATGTCAATTACAGCAATCGAGCCAAACAACATGGGAGAAATTGGTAATCGAACAAGCATTGATGAAATCACAAATGGTGACGTCTTCATTTAATCTACGAAAATACAAAAAGTCTATGCTTCGCCAATTAGGCCAGAAAAAGTTATAGCAACATTGGAGGTGAAAAATGATGTCGATTCTCAATCCATCATCTCCTCTTTATTACCCAAAGAAGACCCTTCATCATCAATCGGGTCAGAAATGGAAGCTTCTTCTTCAAGATATGCAAATTTCGGCATCACTTCGGATCATGAGAATTCTACTTTATCATCTACTATGCAAGTAGAAAAGGAAGAAATAACACATGAATAAGAAGAAGAGGAAGATCTCAGAGATGCTCCTCCCGTATTTGAAGAGGGTATCTCTACCACTGTGGATGAACTTAGAGAAATAAATCTGGGTACAAAGGAAGATCCATGCCCCACTTTAATCAGTGCGGCCATGACCCTTGAAGAGGAAGAGATGTATATTTCTTTTCTAAATCGAAATAGAGATATTTTTGCTTGGAACTATACTGAAATTCCCGGGCTTGATCCTGATGTTGCTACTCATCATTTGGGTTTACCAGAAGAACATCGAAGATTTAAACAAGCTACGAGAAGAACACACCCAACTTATGTTTCCAAAATTGAAGCTGAAGTGGGTAAGATTATCAAAGCTAACTTCGTCAGAGAAGTTCAATATCCCAAATGGTTGGCTAATATTGTCCCTATAAAGAAAAATAATGGACAAATTAGATTTTTCATCGATTTCAGAGATCTTAATCGGCATTGTCCTAAGGATGATTTCCCAGTTCCGATTACAGAACTTCTAATTGATGCAACAACTGGATATGAAGCACTTTCCTTCATGGATGGATATTCTGGATAGAATCAGATCCGAATGGCCCCAGAATATGAGGAATCAACAAACTTCATAGCCCCTCAGGGTGTGTTTTGTTACCGGGTAATTCCCTTTAGCTTAAAGAATGTAGGTGCAACATATCAGCGCGCCATGCATCATATCTTCAAACCCTTCTTAGGGAATTTTGTTGAATGCTATGTAGACGATTTGGTGGTCAAATCCAAACAACGTTCTAATCACTTGGCTGATTTGGAAGTTATATTCTGCATGCTTCGACAACATAATTTGATGATGATCCCCTTAAAATGTGCTTTTGGGGTAACCCTAGGAAAATTTCTCGGCTTTGTTATATGCCATCGTGGTATTGAAGTTGATCCTGAGAAGACCAGGTCAATCCTTGGTATGTAACATCCTCAAAATTTGAAAGAATTAAGAGGAATTCAAGGACACTTATCCTATATTCGGTGTTTCATTGCCAATTTGGCAGGAAAAAGTTTACCCTTTACCAAATTGACGAAGAAGGGATTCACTTACCGGTGGACTAAAGAATGTCAAGAAGCATTCGATATTCTCAAGAAATACCTCTTGAGTCCACCGGTACTGATGCCACCTATTGAAGGAAGACCACTTATCCTCTACGTAACATCTCTAGAGTGGTCATTGGGTGCCTTTCTTGCTCAAAAAAATGATGTTGGGAATGAAAATAGCCTCTACTATCTCAGTCGAACTATGCTTGAAGCAGAAACCCGGTATTCAAGTATTGATAAGTGCTGCCTGGCATTAATCTTTGTAGTTCAGAAGTTGAGACACTACCTGCAACATCACAAGGTCCAATTGGTATCTCGCAATAACCCGCTCAAATTAATCCTTAGACGTCCAATGCTTACAGGACGTCTTGCAAGGTGGGAAGTTATTTTGCAGCAATTCGACATTCAGTATGTGTCTCAAAAGGCAATAAAAGGCCAAGCTCTGGCTGATTTCCTGGCTGAACACCCTTCAGTGGAAGACACGTTTTCCGATATTGAACTCCCTGATGAGGAAGTCTTCTCTACTCAATAAAGTCCTCAATCATGGGAAATGTATTTTGATGGTGCTTCCAGAAGTCCAACAGGTAGGAAAATGGTAAATCCTAAATTCAACAATGTTGGCTTATGAATTGTGATCATTTCTCCAGAAAAGGCAGTGTTACTTTATTCCTTCTTATTGTGGGAAGGTGGTACCAATAATGAATCTGAATACCAAGCTCTTATCGCAGGCTTGGAATTAGCGCTTCAAGCACAAGTGAATCACTTAAAGGTGAAGGGTGATTCAGACCTGGTAATCAAACAAGTCAATAGGGATTATGCCATCAGAAAAGAAGAACTAATACCTTTGTATGATTATTTCAGAGAGTTAATGGCGGAATTTCCTTCAGAACCGACATTTTTTTATGTCCCAAGATCACAAAATGCTCAAGCTGATGCGCTAGATAATATAGCCATAGCTCTGGCAGATCCAAATCGGGACGATACAACAATCAGTATTTCCCACCGTCGTGCAATTTCACCTTATGTTGGAATCAGAACAGAGGAAATTAATGAAATTTGTCCCATTCCTGAACCGTATGGTCATACTACAGGATGGATGTCACCTATCAGGGAATACCTTCAAAATGGAACACTTCCACCTGATAGAGCTGAGAAAGAACAAATCCGGAGACGTGCCGTTAATTTTACTCTTTATGATAGCCCAGATCACCTAGAGAAAATTCTCTACAAATGTGGTTTTGATGGTGTTCTCTTCAGATGCATTTATGGTGAAGAGACAATGGCTGTCATGAAAGTAGTGCCTGCAGGAGTTTGTGGTGCCCACTAGTCTGGACATAGATTGCCTGATCAAATTCGAAGGCTTCGATACTTTTGGCCTTCAATGATACGAGATTGTGTTGATTTCTCAATGAAGTGTCATTCATGCCATGTACATGAAAAATTCATTCATCAACCTCCAGAGTTGCTTCATACAGCTAAATAATCGTGGCCATTTTCCACATGGGGGATGGATGTGGTGGGACCTTACCCTTCGGCTACGGCCAAGCAGTTTAAGTACATTCTTACTGCTACTGACTTATTTTCCAAATGGGCAGAGACAATACCTATCAAGGAAGTCAGTTCTAAATGTGTTGTTAGCTTCATCAAGTCTAACATCATTACCAGATTTGGTGTCCCTCATACCATATTAACGGACAATGGCACCAACTTCTGTTCATCCGAGGTGAAGAAGTTGTATCAAGAATACAACATCAAATCGAACCATTCATCTCTGTATCATGCAGTGGCCAACGGCCATATAGAAGCCTTTAACAAGACTCTTTCAAATATACTGCAAAAGATGGTGGATAAAGATAAGAGGTCATGGCCTGATAAACTCTTTCATGCTTTATGGGCTTATCAGACTACCACCCGCACTCCAACTTGTTCAACTCCATATTCATTGGTATATGGAACAGAAGCCATATTGCCCATTGAAGTTCAATTACCCTCGCTCAGAGTAGCCATTTCCAATCAGTCATCTACAGATGAGCAATCTCAAAAGCAATTGAATGAATTGGAACAGTTAGATGAGAAAATATTGTTCACTTTGCACCACTTGGAAATCTATCAGAATCGAATAGCACGAGCTTTTAACAAAAAAGTTCTTCTTCGTTCATTCACTCAGGGAGAATTGGTATTAGTTCTCAGAACTCCAATGATACCAGGAAAGAAACCTCCCAAGCTTGAGCCAAAATGGGAAGGACCTTATTCAATACATAGGGTCTACTCCAATAAAGCTTATTCATTAATCTCAATGGATGAAGAACTCATCACTACTCCAACAAATGCCAGATTTTTGTAGAAGTATTTCATATAAACTGCAAAGTACCTTTTTTGTCCCTGCAACATGACACTAAACTGTGTAGCACCAGATCATCCTTGCTATATGATGTTAAACTATACAGCAACGGTCCAAGAATATGACCCTAAACTATTTGTACATTCGTCCAACATGACGTTAAATTGTGTCACCTTCATCATCCTTGCTATATGACGTTAAACTATACAAGAGTCCTTTAATACGTCCTACATGAAATCAAACTGTACTTATGTCCCTGCAACATGACACTAAACTGTGCAGCACCAGATCATCCTTGCTATATGATGTTAAACTATACAGAAATGGTCCAAGCATATGACCTTAAACTATTTGTACTTTCATCCCACACAACGCTAAACTGTGAAAAAGTTCCCCAAATGGTCATGTATGACCTTAAACTGCATCATCAATGGTCCATGCATATGACCTTAAACTATTCGCAAGACCCTTACATCCAACAAGATGTTAAACTGTGACGTCCTAACTACATGACGCTAAACTGTATAAAACTCCCTTACGTCCGGAAAGACGTTAAACTACATAATCATCAAAGGTCATGTATGACCTTAAACTACACCACCGTCCAGCATGACAATAAACTGCACCATCCACAGTCCATGCATATGACCTTAAACTATTCGCACATTCATCCAACATGACGCTAAACTGTATCATCCCTTCTTCGTCCAACATAACGTTAAACTGTGAAAAAAATCCCCAATGCGTCCAACATGATGTTAAATGGTGTACTCTTTTGTCATCACTGCATGACATTAAAATGAACAGTCCCCCTTTCGTCCAACATGACGTTAAAGTCTATTTTCCCCATCTTCCTAACTACATGGCGCTAAACTATACAGAATGTCTGTGATACATCCTACATGACATTAAACTATACTTTTTTCCCTGCTACATGACACTAAACTGTGCAACACCAATAGTCCTAACTACAAGACTTTAAATTGCAGAGTTCCTTCATTCGTCCTACATGACATTAAAATATGTATTGTTAAGGTTGTTTCTACCTCTTGTTTCTCACACCAAGTATGACTCACGTGAGCTTAGAGCAAACCTCGACCATAACACTCTCTCTGGGATACTAACCATGTGTAAGTCCCAACATCATTTTTAGGTCATTGTCCACAAGAACAACTTGATCATTAATTCATTATTTAATTGAACTACACGGACTTTTATCCTTGCCTTCTAGGCTAGGTATGTAGGCAACCTCCCAAGGTTCAAGCCCAAAACCAATCTCTTCACATCGGTTCACCTCCATCTCATACGATGTTGATTCGTGAAACCGCCCCTAGAATCAATATCGTTACATTGGTTCACATTCGTCCTTGTTATACGACGTTAAACTATACAACACTTTTTTCCAGTATGAAAATAAACTACAAATTTCTTTGATACCCTCACTTGAGAGGGAACCATTATTTTCATTGATTTTTCAATTATGCTTCATTTCAAAGACTACGTGCATACATGGCAATGCCCGAACCTTTTATCTTGGGTTAAACCATCATTGCACTAAAGTCCCCTTTCACCCTTCACATGTACGAACCAAATTTGTACAAAGGGTATTTCTAGAACTACGTGGTCTTGATTCGAATCCTTATGGGATACATAGGAACGTTCGAGTGTCCCTCGAATCCAGCCCCAAGTCTTTGGGCCTAACCCCAAATTCCATTTTCAGTCCCTTGGCTGAAAAGACCCCATGAAAACCCACACTGTGTATTTCTTACAATGGTCCAAGCTCTATGACCCTAAACTAAGATCTCTAATCCTTTTGTCCCACATGACGTTAAACTGTAGTTTAAGAACTACATATGGCTTGATTCTCATCCTTATGGGATACGTAGTGAAGTCCAACATTTCAATTCAGGACCCTGCCACAACATGATTATGGTTAGCATTGATCTATGTATCTCTGTATACATTGAACAATATCCATATTTATGTGTCATAATCCTAACCTTAAATATTTTCAGATCCACATAACCCTTTTCATGACTTCTAGTCACAAAAATGTCAAAATTCTGAGAGTTCTTTTGTCAGACTATGCAGCACGTGCCCATAGGTGGCCTTGCATAAACAGTCTACATAACAGACTTGTTAGCCAATAAATACTATTATTTGACTATGCAGCCAATGCCCTTAGGTGGCCCTGCATAATTCAACCCCCTAACGGGTTTTTCGGATAGTGGTAACTTCATTCATGGGAAGAATGCCTCTTTTGTCCTTATTTGTCTTAAATGACAGTATGTAGGGATCCGCAAAAATAGCCATCCTTAACATATTTGTCCCATATCATTTTTCATGATCTGAAAGTGTTAAAGTCTTTGGCTTATATTCTCCTTACCTACGTTTGGGTCAGACCTTCGTAGGAGTGAAATTCATCCAGTTCTTCGATAATCTTGTCTGGAAATATCTTCTCCATATTCAAGTACCTATTTCTATACAGAAAACTATATACTTTGGAAGATTTGAATCTCCATAAACTTTCACTGAATTTTAGCTCTTGGAAAGTAAATTTCTGAGAGTTCTTTTTCCTGACTCTGCAGCACATGCCCATAAGAGGCCTTGCATAAACAGTCTACATAACAGACATGTTAGACAAAAGATACTATTTTATTTAACTATACAGCCAATGCCCTTAGGTGGCCCAACATAATTCAACCCCCTAACGGGTTTGTTAAATAATGGTAACTTCATTCTTGGAAACTACTTCTTCTAATGACTTTTAGCTCTATTTCATGTCATTTCTCAGATTCAAATATTCTTAAGTCATAGCTTACATATTTTCCCTCATACTTGAGTATGGTAATATGTTTTCTGATGAATTTTCAAGGAATTGAGTCAATTATAATCCATTTAGGTCAAAGATTTTTCAACCTTAAAAATTAGCCTCTTTTATGTCCGAAATGCATGACTTTAAACTGCCAATAACCACAAAGACCCCTGGTTTCTCTTTTTTCCTCAGAGTAAAATCCTCTTTTCACTCCAGATCCAACTCTGAGGGGGGACTTTTGATGACGCTCCTTTCCATCACAGAGTCTAACGACAGAAAAAGGGAAATACCTTAGTCCATAGTGATTCATCTTTTGAAGAAACATAAAAAATCGACAAAGGGATGAACAAGGAGAACAATGCCCATAGGTCGTGCAAGTTTCCTTATAGTCGCGCAAGTGGACTTGTGTGACGCATTATGGTCACGCATGTGACTTGTGCGACCTAAGTGATAACCACTCGGGGTCTTCTCCTGCCTATAAATAGACCCTGTGGACCCCCCATTCAGAGAGGAATTTTTCCAGAAACTCAGATTTGAACTCTCGGTTCCCTAGTCTCTTCTCAAAACTTCCGGAACACTTCTAGGGTAATTTCTAACCTAGAACGAAAGATCTAAAGAGGGGGAGGAAGGCCTAAGTGTTGAAACTCATCAACACTTGCACGCCTAGGTGGCCATCCCTTAAGGGAAATGGCCACACTTGCGCGCCGCCTTACTCCTTCAATAGAACCTGCGCGCCCCTCTGCTGGAATAACCTCAAGAGGATTCTAAAGGCCTTAAACAAAGGTCACTCAAGTATTACCCTGCTGGTTGAACACTGCACAAGTACCAAATGTGTCGCGCAGGCGTATACCTGCGCGACCAGGACTTGCGCACCCATGCAGTACCTGCGCGCCTGCAAGGACATGCGCGCCCCTGCTTTTTTGGGTGCCTTTCTTGCCCATTTAACCCCTCTTAAGACATTACACATTTTCTATTCAATATTTAGTCTTCAAGACACTCTTCAAATCCATTTATGGCATGATTTCATGATTTCACTTTCTTATCTGAAAGGAATTCTGTGGAATATCTCTCATAACCTAGTGATTTACACATCTTTATGTCACTAAAGATTGAGAATTCATTCTTTCAACCTCATCCTTTAAGATGAGAGAATACTTTACCTGGGTCTCCTTTTCAAGAATAATCCCCAGTCATAAGTCCTCTAAATTTTGGGCATCCTCTTAGGAGTAAGCCCCATACCCCCTAACCTGGGCTTCCTTTTCAAGAGTAAGCCCCAGTCTCAAGTTTGGGCATCCTTCTTAGGAGTAAGCCCCAGTCATAATTCTTAACTTGGGCATCTTACTTAGGAGTAAGACCCAATTCTTAAAGTTCCCAAATCTGGGCATCGTCCGTAGGAGTATGCCCCAGTCCCCTAATTTGGGAATCCTCATTAGGAGTAAGCCCCAAACCTTAATCCTTGACCTGGGCCTCCTTTTCAGGAGTAATCCCCAATCATAATTTCTCTTAACCAGTCCTAATTTACCTTTTATCTGGGATTCCTTTTTAGGAGTAAAACCCAATCATAAGTCTTCTCCTAATTTGAGCCTCCTTTTCAAGAGTAAGCCCCAAGTTAGAGTATTAAAAATCTCCATGAAGCACATATACCTTTATGGAACATGTTCCCGGATTTCTTCCCGAATGTAAATCCTAACCTTCATTTATCTGGGCAGTCATACATACATAAGCCCCACATTATTTCTTATGATTGCATCTTTCATGGAAAAATTGTCTAATTTTTACCAATACCTCTTGTTTCTCACACCGAGCATGACTCATGTGATCTTAGAGTGTAATAGTAATTGTGACATCCTTCTTTGAGCCATAAATAATAAACATCATACTCCCTTACTCGAACTACATGGGTTCTGATTCCTTTTCTAAACAAAGGATACGTAGGTAGCCCATCTACGGGTTCAATCCCAACTCTAAAATAATCCATGTCATTGTGAATGACAATAAACTTCAAGTGCCCCACTGAGTGGCTTTAAAACCAGCATGGTCATCATAATGACCAAGAGAATTATATATAAATGTGTCGAAGGGTACCATTTACCAAGAATCTCTAATAAATACAGATGATTCTCTATCGATGAAGAACCTCGAATACATATAAAATATTCTCTAAATTTCCTAAATATTTGATAATTGATTGTCAGATCTGAAGGAAAGCTCATTTTATACTTAGTAATGTAATAAGGATTCCCGAACATAACTTAAATCTATAAATAGAGTCCCTGAGTAGACAATAATTCCCCTCAAAAAGGTTTGATGAGTCCGACCTCCCATCCTCTCAACCAATGAAAATTCCTATGCCTCATCAGTCCACAAACTAATGAGCACCTACCTTTGGAAAGTAGGTCCGAATGGATGTGGAATCATTTGATGTTTCCGGTTCTACGAACAAACCCGTTAGAAACCGATCGGAACATTTGAACCCCCCATCAAGGTGGTCATCCCCGGATTCCGAGGGAAACAAGTATGTATGAAATCTGCACATCTTAAGGTAGTGTTGTGGAAACCAGTAGTCTGGTGAACCTGTTGAAGTAAGCATGGATGAGTTAGGGAAAATGTTGATCTGCTTATAGAGGGTATCATAAACATATTAGTAGGGATCTTGTATAGGGGTATATGGCTAAAGAAGAGGATCTGAGGCCTCTTTATCATGATCAAGTTGAGACTGTGGGGGCTTGTGCATTTTCAAGGGGGAACTTCCTAGAAAATGGGTCCAGGGGGATATTGAAACTTCTAGGGTCTTTGGAGATACACCTGATATAGTTCCCAAAAAAATATTTAAGAGATAATATATGTTCTTGAGGTTTCATAATTCCATAAAATATAGTGTAAATAGGATATTCTGTGGCTATAATTCACACAAAATCAATTGTGGGAGGACCTTCTATCACCCATGGTATTTCTTCCAATTTTTGTACACACTAAAGATGTTACCATGACCATTTGGTCTGAACGGATGGGGTAAATCCTTAAACATGAAGAAATAATACAATGGAAATGTGAGAGAGATCCATTTACCAGTCGAGTGTAAGTGATGTTTAATCAGAAACCATACATGGGCTCTAAAGTCAAAACACTGACTGATAAAGTCCCCCCTTGGAAAAAAAAGTTGGGGGAAGATGATGATGAAAAATTATATGGGAGAAATATAGAGAATACATATTTATCCCATGGTCAAGAGACTCATCTTATGGATAAATTAGGATAACTCACCTCAGTTGAGGTAATTTTAAGGCCTATCAAATTTATGGTGTCACTGTTAAACTAGGAAGGGCACAAAATTCATTTATGTGATCTTTATGGGAATCAAAAAGTGTGGTTGACCTAGAAGTTCCTCTAAATAATTCTCCTTGGAGAGCCAATTTAAATGACATAAGTGGTCAGGAAAAGGAACCAGAATCATAACATGGGGTTATTGGGGGGGGGTCTCTTCCACTGACGAAGGAATGCATCCATAGAAGCTAAGAATATTATTACAATAGGGATCAAGTAATAAATTATATCTCCATTTTATGTATTTTGTTAGATATTTTTTCTTATAGATTTTATTGACTCATAATACTTCTTTTCATAGATCCAACACATCCAGTTCGAAAGAATTCTACGGTGGATACTGAGGTGACTATCGGAGTTGGGTGGTCTAAAATAGTGGAACTTGACTCTTGCAGATCACACCTTGTCCCACCGATAGGTGAACTGGACATGAAAAGTGAGGCATTTGAGACTCTCATTACTCTAAGGGAGAGTGACAGTGTGGACCTCTCTTTGACCTATAATCCTTTGACTTGTGAGATCTATTTTACATTACTACTATTATAGTTCAAGATAATAATAGATTTTTTATAATAGTGAGTTAGTCGAAGGAACATCCCTCATAAGAGAAGGTGCTTGGAATATTGAATATAAATGAAGAATACATCACATTTATGATGATAAAATTGATAGAACAGAGATCAAAAGTGTTAAAAAGTAGTAATGGTGATCCTTATAGTACATTGGTAGTGGGATAGACCAGATGAAACTTACTATCTTGGAAGAAATTCCCATCCATGGGGAGCCTATGAAGAGTTTGAGGAGCATCCTATTATAAAAGGGGTGAAAGCGGAGATACCATCTATAGAGGAAGGAACTAGTGATTCAATATTGAAATGGATCCTGAATCTTGAATGATAATGCTTAATGTATTATGTTCCTTTGAACTGTTTGATTCATTTCATGAATACGATCCCACTCATTAAGGGATGGATGACTCATGGTTAGATATATCTATGGAGAACCCAGTGATCTAGTATAATTCATGGAGGAAAATCTAAAAAAATCATACACACACATATTGTCTTGATTATAAACCATATGAGCCCCCTTCATATTTGGATAGTTCTCCTAGGGACAGGAAGAATCGACTAACACAGCCTCGGTTTAGCTACTCCAGATCATATGGCCCATTGAGAGTGACTAGAGGAGTGATAGTTTGACATCTCCAGCTATGAAAATTTTACTGATGCTATGATGTCTTATCATATAGCTTGAACCATAAAGGTGGTATGATTTATGATCATAAAACATAAAATATAAAGGTTATAATAGTTATGGTCATATTAATTCACACATTGATGTGTTGATATTTATGGGCATACAACTTTGACTGGGGTTTGTTCCGTGTTTAATGTCATGGATCTTGGACCATGGGATGATACTAGTTTATGGTCATATATCCTTGTCTATGGGATTCCTTTCTATTTCAATTTCATGTGGACTATAAAAAAGGAGGAAAGTCTTTTGGGAAATTATGGAAACACAAACTTGACATGAATTGGAAGCTCAATGTCAACATTGATGTACCCCAAGTTTCATCAGAAATGTTAAAAGTTAGGAAACACAA
The DNA here is from genome assembly GCA_963277665.1 of Viscum album. Classification (NCBI taxonomy): domain Eukaryota; kingdom Viridiplantae; phylum Streptophyta; class Magnoliopsida; order Santalales; family Viscaceae; genus Viscum; species Viscum album. The sequence continues at coordinate 573,399,121 of OY728166.1, forward strand.
ACCATATGTGTTATAAAATAGAAAATAAAATAATGGTTAAGGTAAAAACTAATTTTAATTGGTGGTCTGAAGCATATAGAGAAAAATTCAAAAATTAATTCACTCAATTTAAAGCAATGATGAATATACGCTATCTGTGATAAATCATGATGTATCAGGTCAAAGAGGTTGAAGGGAGCCTAATGGGGGAGAATTAAATTCCTAAAAAATGTGTATATGGTAGGATATTTTTTAAATGGTCCTAGGATAAGGAATCCATATGTAACTACATATCCTTTGAATCAAGAATCAATTCAGGAATAGTTCTTAGGATTCATTTTAATAAATGATCAACACCATTTCGAATGATGTGTCCTATCATAAAAGGATCAAGGTATCCAAAAGTTTTAATTCATGTTATAGGGATAGTTACATGTAGTTTAATATTTCCAAAAAATGGGTGATGAAGGGATGTGATGTTTATTATAAATAATTTAACACTACAAAATATATTGATCAAGCTAGGTAACCCACTAAAATTCCTATGTGGAAGTGATTCATTATTTGTGTGAGAAACATTGAGATTTGGAAAACTACTCTTGTGAAATGAGAGTTTCAAACAAGGAATGATGGATCGATATTTGGATGCTACATTGGCCACTAGTAAAACCTATGAAAATTAGGGACTATAGATGGGGTTGATACTAAAAAACCAATTTTATCCATGATCAAACAATAATGTATGAGGGGGTATCCCTAGGGGTGTTTAGAATTTTATTTAGAATGGTAGAGGTAAAGAAAATTATGACCTCTATGACTTAAACAATTAGGGGTGGGGTAGATAGGGTGTGGATTACAGTTGAATATATCTTAAAAATTTTAGTTTTCAATACTACACTATGAGAAAATTGAGAAAAAATTGTGTTGGACCATATAAATCATTATAAATATGGTTTTTTAAATATTTTTTATGAGAATCTTTTGGGATGTATACCATAGATCAGAGGTGGGGCGTTGGGGTATTGTAACATCATTATAGTGGGTTCTATTTAGGCATGGAGGATTCATAGGGGTTAAACCTCAAGAACATGAAAGTGGGCTTGTAAAAGTCAAGGTGATCAAGAATAGTTATGACACTCTAGGGGTGCATCGTCACAAAGTTTTTGATATCAATGGAGTATACGACTATATGTGGGGTGGTATGAATACAATCATAGTTTTTAGTCAAATATGAGTTTTAAAACAATGAAACATAATGATAATGTAATTTTATCATAGTTCAAGGGATCCGTGTGATCCATGATGCTATATATTTTATTGTCATGAGCTTCGAACCGTGGGTTGAACTCGTGTTTAAGGTCTTATAGATTTTGACCAAAGGTTGGTAGAGTTTGAGGTCATAATGATTTGACTTTATGGGATGACAGACTATTAAGATTAGGTGAATAAAACCTAACATGAATTAGAATGGATGATTAATGAAAATTCAACATATAGGAATAGAAACATAGTTTAATACCATGATATTTAGACTATGTGGTTCCTTTTAAAGTATTTCAACCATGAACTAGAGGAATTCCTTTTAAGGTTTTATATCTTGGTCCATTCCCTAGTATTTTAATTTTATGTGGTGTATTCAAACATTATGTGGTGAGGAATATGGAAATATAGTTTAATATTGTGTTATGAGTATGACGATATGTAGTTTAAAGCCTTATAACTAAGGCTTGATTTAGTTTTGGTTGAATGTTTTCCCTATCTTTTTCCTAGACCAATGGGTCTAATTAGTGTAGCTAGGGTCTTTCTAGGGCCACATAGTAATCCCAAAAGGATATTTTTATTTTCTATTTGAACTCGAACTTCTTCCTAAGTCATTAAAAGGGATTAATTAGAGAGTAGATGTTTGAATTTTTATTAGGTCACCCATTATGTGTTTTTTTCGAAATATTCTTTTATTCCTCTTTCCATACGTTTTTAAGGTCCTGGAATTCTATAATTTAATTCCTAGAGTTTTTTCTCTTGAAACATTGACCAAAGGGTTGTTGGGGTTTAAGGTATCACACCTTTTACCATGATTTTATGAGGATTTCGAAAATAGAACTTATACCTAGGGTGAAACAAATCATCTTATATGTTTCATGGGGAAAAATATGAATGAGAAATGAAGGCTTGGATAGATCATTCAATGATATGGTATATGAATTTTAAGTTCATGGTACTTGTACCATCCCCAAACACCATCTTGATGCTAGGTGGGAAAATATAACTCAGTGGGGAATCAAATGCTATGATTCTATAAAGGCTATAAGTAATTTACTACTGGAGACATTATTAGAGATATAAATGTCACTACATACCATATTAAATAGGAATCAAGCCTCATGTAGTTCTATTGGGTGGAATCTCTAGGTAAAGGCTTGGCTTGTGCACAATATAAAGGGAGTGAGATGTGTCGATGTTCTAGTGGGAATGATTGGAGAAGACTTAACCTGAATTAAGCATGGTTTCATCACTAGAGAATTATCAAGAAAATTTAGGATTTTGTGATATGGATTATGCTTATGAAATTATTTAATGGGGGCATATTCTGAGAGGTGGTTGAGAATATATATCAATATGAATTGAATGGACATCCCAAGTGTTAGTAAATAATGGGATTGAATTTGTGGCTGGGCATAGTATAAGAAATATAGATGTAACTACTTATCCTATGATGTAAAAATCAATCCATACATAGTTTCTAGATTAGTGTGGTAGGATACCAACAAAAAATGGGGTTTCCTCTTTGTTGATAAACAAAACATCACAAAATTTTATGTCGTGTAGTGGGGATGACACCTTGAAGTTCAATTTCATACATCAAGGGTATTTATCATGCAATATAAAATCACGTGGTGAGGAAGAAAGGGGGTTGTGAAGTTTTGAAGTCATGTATCTTGGACTATGATGGGAACCCTAATCAAACTATTGAGGTAATAAGATAGATATTCTAGGCTCACTTGACTCATGACTGATATGTGAAGCAAAGGGTAATGGAAGGTTATGTGTGTCTTTTGAGATTTTTAGTTAAGAATGGATAGGTTGGGATCATAGTTTCACATAAACCACCTAGGAAAATCATGAAAATAAGGAACCAATAGGTTTATTTCAATAGACATGTTCACCTTGAGAACATACTAAAACGTATGAGAGTATAACAACAAGGGTGTTATGATCCTGTTTGAGAAAAAAGGGATAGTGGGATTTGGGGAAATCATTACTTCCAAAATATGAATGAAATGGAGGTAAAAAAGGATGAGGATATATGTTAATCATGTTTGAAACAAATATTATACTTCCACATCATCATTAATTTGTTAAATAAGGTTTGGTTTTGTGGCTTACCAAATACTAAACGTGAAATCCCTCATGTTTCTACTAAGATATTTTCCTATAAGATGTGTACCCTAGAGTGGAGGTGGGCCATGAGACATTGCTCTATTACCATATGGGAGGCCATTCAACTATGAAAGGTTTATCGGGAAGTTATAATTCTAGAGACATAAAGTGTATAGGTGAAATATAGGAAGATTATCAAAGGGTGGTATAAGCATAATGGAGATACACCAATGTGCATTGAGAATATCAAATGGGAGCACTGGGTCTGATGGACTGTCAATCATGCATGGTACATAAGAAAGCATTTAACTTGACTTCAGTGAAATTAATAAGGTATCTGATGATACATTGTTTAAGGTAAAATATATTTACCCATGAGGTGTGGTGATTTTTCATAGAAAATATAGAGGGTATGCATGGTGTGAATTTGGAACCCCGCATAATTATAGAGAAAACCTAAAATATGTGAACATAGTTTAACGTCAAGACTCTTCGTCCAAATGGGATACTTGAGGTAGTCCCTATAACAATAGTTTGAGCTAACCCAATGTGAATTTTATATATTTATTTCAATGTAGATGGCCACCATCACACATACACATAGTTTAAGGTCATGATTCTTATAATAAATGTGAGGTTTATATATATAAATATGATCATGGGAAACTGTAAATGTGTTAAAAATACAATATGTTAATATAAATAAAACTCATGGGTGACTGAACATAATATAAGATCATGATTCATTGACCAAGGATACCATTTTAAGGGCATGGATCTCAAACCGTGGAGCATTCATTTTAAGGTCATGGAACTAGGACCATAGGTGAGGTGACATGTATAAAAATTTGTTCCATCTAAGTATAGGGTGTATATAGTTTAAGGTCCCAACTATTATACCAAGGGTTCTAGTAGCCTTTGTAGCACTAGGTAAGGATTAAAAACAATGTGAATTGGATATCCCAATGCCATTATAGACAAAAACCCAAAAAATTATATATGAAATTTTGGTTCTTGATGATTGAACCATTTTCTTATGAGTGTGGCACTAACTTGATGAATATGGGGGAAATGAATCCTTATATAGGGTGTTCAAGCTCCCACACAAGAAATATACCAAGGTAAATATATATCTATGCCTAGGATAAGAGATTTAAGCATTAGTACATATCCCCTGAAACTCAAATCAAGCCACACATATTTTTATAAATATAGAATACTGATGCATAGATTTAACTCCTGAACAGAAGAGGGGTAAGAAGTGAGATACATAGATTTCATATCTAGTATCGGATATGAGTTTCATGCCTCAATATATATATTGTGAGGTATGAATCATGACACATATGGTTATGGGAGAAGGAAGACATATATAAAAATACGACTCATGCATATAAGAGGGGAAAAGAAGGTATTTATGTAGGGTCTATCGATGGAACTATGCTAGAGGTTTGCGAATTAATGTGTATTATATGATATAGGAATCCATCCACATTAGTTTGGGTAGGTGGTGTAGTAGATAACTAACATCTAGGTGGGAGGCATCCTCTTGGGTGAGGAATCCAACCAAATTTTGTTATTTAAGAGTGATACAAAAAGAAATTATCTATATAGTTTAGGTTTATATATTTAAGAGTGATAATAATTCAGTTTAGTTTTATACAATAAGGACACTGATTTCATAGTTTAAAATTATACAATAAAGACAGTACTCCATGTAGTTTATAATTGTAAGGTTGAAAAAATGCACCCTGAAGTTTAGGTCCATGCAATGTGGACCCATTTTGGTCAATTTAGAGTCATACATACTGGATTGGGATTTTTTATGTAGTTTTAATCTCATAGAACATATTATATTCTAAAAAGTTTAATGTTATATATTTGAGACTAAATGTTGTGACGTTTTAGGTCATGAGAAACAAACTAATGGTCAATATGAAATCTTGTGAAATACTTCTTCAAGAACCTCATATTGGTGCGTGGTGTGATTCTTTCCCCATCTATGGTTATAAATGAGCATGCACCATTATAATAGGAATTTTGAATTGAAAAAAATGGGAATTACCATTTGGTATCTAGCTTTAATAGTTTACTCCTAGTTATTACTGGTTTCCTTAATTCTAATAATAGATCACCTTGGGGGAACGAGTGTAGGTGAACATTCTAGTCCAAAAAACTAACCACTCATTTTTGAGGACCCTCGAGGTTGTGCATCACTTATAACCTATTTTCATCAAGATATTCCAATTCATCTTGAAAAAAAATATTTGTTATTAGGAATCAACTAATCATAGATTCCCATCCTAGTAAATGGTATATATATTTTAATGGAAATTCTACCTATTTTACATAAACAAGGGAGTACGTGGTCACCTTAGTGGAAGTCAGATTCATTCTATGATATGCCTATAGAGTATTGAAGATCTTTTTAGACAAGGTCGTTTTTTTGTTCATCTATCTTCTCTAGAATATTAGATAGGTTTTTTTAATTACTTAATCTTCCAATTCATTGGTGTATGGTATAAATATGTATGTTAGGATTGCATGTCTTAATTGGTGTATAACCTATTTATCTTGGTATCTTGGAAGTTGGTAACATTTTCTGTAAGAATAATATAGGTGATCCCAAACTATTGAATGATATATAATTCAAAAACACAATCCCTGGACTAGTCTTAACTACCTTGAGGAGAAAGGATTCATCCCACATTAAGAAGAAATAAATGGATATGAAAAGGGACCTGAACTATCGAGAAGTTTCTAGTGATTAGGTAACCACAACATCAATTCCACACATGGTGAAAGGAGAAGAGTATTGGGTGGTTTAGAGAGCTCTAGATTATGATACATAAAGTTGTAATAATCTTAAAATGCATGATAATTCTTGGTTAACTCCATGTATTTATGATCCATAGTGGGAAAAATAAACCCAACCTTTGTATACAATGGGAGAGCATCAATACCAATTGGAAGGTTCCATATTTTCTAGAATGTGTCCCTGGAAATGCTCAAATACTTTCCTTTCCTTGAATTCATTTAATAAGGATTCCATTAAATCTATATTTATTTAGGAATCTCTCTCTGTTTGGGTTGTCATAGAAAAAAAATCCCAACCCTTCTATATATTTTCTGTAACTCACCAAGACTTGGTGATAATGTTCTATATTAGAGGAACTCAGTCAATGGAGTGTTCTAATAATATTCTTCTTCTATTACAGTGGAATTTTAGGTACCCATATGCAAATACATGATGGTAACATGATTTACCTTACAATAATTCCCATCAAATAAAACATGGGATATTAATTTTTGACGCACCACATAGATGACCATCTTATCCTAGTTTAGATTGGAAAGGGATATGATCAAATTTTCGAAAGCATCCGAAAAATAGTTCTTGGATCGTAGGACATGATACACCTTCAAATCAGAAGTAAATATGAATATAAGATCATATATACACTCCAATAATGGGATAATATTGTGTCTCTATATAGTTTAGTCACCATTGATAACCATTATGGTTAGATCGGAGTCACCCTTTATAAGAAATCATGGGTATTTGATCTCTAGGTCCACCTCAAGATTAATGATCAATTCTAGGTACATAGCATTATCATTGGTGCAACCCTCTAAAAGAAGAAATATGTATGTCATGAGAGACCTTAAAGGACTTATTAGAACAACATTTAGGATTACCCTAATGAGATGAGTGTTGTTCATTCTCCCCTCAGTTAAACTTAAGAGGGCACCGTCGAAGTTCATTTTAGAACAAAGTGATGCTTTATGGATAGAAATAATTAATTCATTGGCTAAATCAGTATCTAGAAGATTTTATTCTACGTTCGTGTGTAATATAATTAAATATATGCATTCTTTCTCATTGGTAGCATTCTAAGGAAAGAACCTGACACGAGACTACTAAAAGATCACTATCCATCTTTCCAATTTTCTAGTCTCCATAGGATTATTGAGAATGTAAATCAATTAGTTAATTTATGATATCATATGTACAATATGATGTTGAAAATAGTGACTTAGATTTTGGTGAATTTAGACTAAGGGAAATAAGTTCTTATTGAATGGAGAATAACTAGCCTTAGTGTCAAGCATCATTCAAATTCTATAAAAGATGGTTCTCTTTGCCGGTTTTGTGATTTAGGGACAGGAGAACACTGATGGACCAATCCATATCAATGGCATATAAAACCAAGGTCTTCTACAATATAAGATATATATGAAATTGAGGAATAAGTACATACTATATTATTTCATTGAACAAGATCTAAAATTATTCATCCTATTGGTAGGTGGTTCATTTCATTATTATCTGGGAAAAGGACTTTAATTTCCCCACCAGGTTGGAGAAAAAAACTAAATGTAATCTTGATAAACATGTAATACTTGAATCTATCATAGATTTAATAGAAGGGTGTATTTCAATGATGGACTTGATATTCCCTATGTTAATCTCAACACTTCTTTACAAAAAAAATATGCAATGGAATTTCCCTAGGGCATCCTTGAATGTATATTTTAAGGGGTTCATATTTTGGTGTTGAGGATCAAGAATTTAAAAAACATTATATATATCATTGATATGGTCCTTCTATTGGATTGATTTTATCATAAAATATTCCACATAACATTAGACCATTATGACAAGAAAGGGTTTGAAGATGTGATATATAGCCTATTGATAGGTTCCTCTATCGTTCTTTAAGAAAAAGGGCATAAATCGTTAGTAGTAGTCACCCTAAGGTTCCCTAGACATAACATATTCTTAATATTCCAAGGCCATCTAGATTTGACTATACCTGAAATACCCATCCATGAAAGAGAGGGATTATGAACTGATGATGGCATAGATCAGAAACTATATGACTGTGATAGGGGATTTTTCCTCTAGGTAGTGCCAGTTAAGGTTCAAAAAGTCAATAAGGACTCTGATTCTTCCATTCTTCTTTCTAACTAGGAGACCTTTGGCCATCAATATAGGATAATGAACTTCTATAATGTATACTTCTTTGATCAACATGTCATCTTTAGCCTCAACCATATAATTGTGGAAGGTGTGAAATATTATAGGTGATTACTTGCATCCACGATGTCCAATATGAAGTCCAAGATAGTGAATGGTTACTTATGGATTGATCCCTAGAATATACTTATAGTTCCATGTAGATATGTCATGGTGCTGCTTCAAGAAGATAATATACTTCACTTTATATTAAGAAGGTATAAAGAAATTGATCAAAGCCTACAATAGATCATCCTTATTTTTAAGGCTAACTTATACCAATTGATCAATGGTGGTGAGAACATCTAAAAATGTAGGAGGATATTTATCCAAATTCACTTCATTATAGGCATGTGGAATGGAGGGTGGAGATATATTCTTTGGCACATGAGACTGAGATATATAATCATCTTCCAATATGGGGATATAATTTTCATAATAAGATTTCTATCCCTCCAGTTTCATAGAAACCACGAAAAATGAGATTGTAGTTCTTATTATATATTGTCTATAATGTTGTAGTCCCACTACCAGGGTGAATAATCACTGCTCAATAAACTTCTAATTGGTTAATCCTTCTCTTTGAAAAACACTGTGGGGACAAATATTGATGATCATGGGATCAATTTTTTGGGGTGAAATGGGAGAGGGTCTCGTCAACATCAGAGGAAACCATCATTCCTTGAAGTAAAAGGTGATATAAGGGTGCCCCTTTTTATTTTTCATGATGAAATGGTGCCCAATGTTTATGACTTTTTCTTCTAAATGGTGAATAAGATTAGAAAGATACTCTTCAAAGTTATCCAAGGGGCCTACCAAGGTAGATATCAAATTAATAGAAGCATTGATACACTTGGTTCATTCAACCTTGGGTTTATTTCCACCCTTTTCGTAAAAATAAAAATGAAGGTATTGAGTTTGACATGATTAAAATTGGGTGAAATTGAAAGAGAGCACCCCCAATTGATCATTAAGGGATTACTTTAGGCACTAATGATATAAAAAAGGGACAGTTTGATATTGGTGTTAAGTAAGAAGTTTAATTATGTATCCTATGATAAAACCTTATACTTCTTATTTTATATAAAATTACTAAATGGGTCCTTTGGGTGGATCTTTTTGAGTAGTTTCTGTTCAGTCATGTACTAAACATGAATTTTTTGTCTAATAGGGAAATATTTGTTTCTGTGTACACTAGCATCTAAAGTGTTTGGGTTGATATGAGACTGATTATAGTGTAAATACATTCCAAACACCCTATACATTGATGTTATTGAGATTTTCTACAAGGTAAGGTGAATCCAATATTGAGATATAGTATGGGATGTTGTAGAGGTGATTGAGCACATTGTATTTCCAGGATAGGTGTATATTCTTTCTCCAAATGGGTTCTCCCTTGGAAAGGCGCATGAAGGTCCCATCTAACTAAAGTGATTGTGCCTAGTTTTAACAATCCAATTTATAATATTATTTAGAATACTATGGGAAATAATTAGATGGGTGTGATTTCCCCAAATAGTCAACCAATAAAATGGGTTATAGAAAGATGTTGGAGGATACTACCATAGACAACCTTTCTTTCTGATATCAGATTAGTTCTTGTATTATTATCTTAGTATAATAGAGATTATTTTTAGATATAGTTTCGCTAAAATTAATCTTGTCAATGATGAATTTTACATTGATCCAAGAGTTTCAGTGAAAAGGAAATTGAGAAGCCGACTGGGCTGCATCATCTTTGAGATATATGTATAGGTATACAAACCTAATGGAATTAATAGTGGTGAAATTATTCTATTCATTAGTGTACTCCTCTAGAGAAAGACAACTCATGTAAGTTGTTCTTAATACATGGAGAATAAAGTCCACTAGAGTGTGTACTGAATTAGAGACTTGAAGAGGATTCTAATTGTTATTATGACATTGATTCCCACTCCTTTGATATTTGGAAGGATATAGAGGTGAAAATGTTAGTGTAGTGGCCAATCGAATTGAATATAAAACTGGTAGGATCAAATATGAAAGAAATGATCCCATGGGCTTGAGAGACTGACTTTTTTTTCAAACAATTTTCTAAATTACATGGTCTTGGATCCTAAACATGATGCCAATGTTCAGTATCCATGTCAACATTATTGATGGTTGTGATAAATATAATATGAACCTAAGGGTCACTTAATCTAATAAATCAAGATTTTACATGTTATTGAGATATTTATTAATGAAAAAACACTTTTGTATGGCCTTTCTAAGGAATCATTATCAGGGATAGTAGTTTGGAAACTTCATGAACATAGCCTCTTGTGTCATATTGATATTCAGAAGCATGATAAATTCTACTCCATCACATAGATTCAGAAGTTAGGAACCGAATAATTCATGAAGGAGTAGACCTTGATCATATATTCTATGAAGGATATGGCTGGTTATCCCTATCAGGATCTCTGGAAAACATTCCTATCATGATTTTATTCATGATGGGCTGTGTTTTTTAGATCTACTTGTAGCTATATCAGCTGAGGCATTAGATCATGCATCACAATTACTATTTCTTATTTCCCAATATTTTAAATAGGTAAAATAGATGAGACATTGGATTCAGACACTTCATTTCCTCATATAGGTTTATATCTCTATTGAAAAACGCTCTGAATCTTCCAAGGAATCTAAGGAGTTAAGGGTTAGGATTATCTCACCCACTATGTTATCCATATATATCACCAAAAAGTATTCAAATATATTTTGAACATATAGGGAGTATTTCATGCTTTTCAACCATGTGATTAAGTCAAAAAAATATTATTTACCTACTTATTATACCTAGAAAGGTTAGTGACATTCATCTTAGGAATGATGTAGCTGAAATAGTAGATGTTTTTTTTATTGGAGATCCTCTGTACTAGTGTTGGATCCTAGTGAAAAGTTGTTATACTAGAAAAGGTAGGTACTTCAAATATATTGAAGAAGCATCAGAGTTCGGATTCCTTCTACTGCTATGGGATTACCAACATTGTACTACACTAAGATTAAAAGTGGTTTATGTGTTTTTTGGGTCACTTATCTTGTTTAAAGAGGAGAAACTTAGGTTTTCAAATCTAGATGTGGGTGGATATAGGTCACCCACTCCAGGAATAGTTTTTTTAGCTATAAATTTTTTTTCTACATCAATAAAACTTATAGGTGACCAATGAGAGAAATAACTTTATTGTCATGGGTGTCCATTCCATTTTTTCAACCCATGGTTGGTTGGATGATCATTAATTGGAGAAGTCATGATTCAGTAGTGAGAAGTCATAATGATCTACCATAGAGGGAGTAGTAGGAAAAAATGGAATATATCTCAGGTGGGTGGAGACACTACTTTAGGGAGTTATTAGAATGTTGAAGCAACCTTATTGGCCTTCAGTTTTCTTACCGAGGACTATCGATAATTGGTCTTCTATAGGAAGAATGAAAAAGTCATATTTAATTTCCTGCCAATTAGGATGATATAGTCATAGGATCTAGACAATGTTCTATGAAATGACCTTGAGCTTCTAGTTAAATATGGTGATTATGTATTCTGACATAGTTTTCTTCAGGGATTTGGGAGTGTGAGAAGATTCATTCACTCTTTCTCCTTTATTATGGTTTTGGTGGGTTATTGATAATAGTATCTAAACAAAATTAATGAGGAATATATCCTCTCTTTGCTGATGGGTATAAACACTTAAGGGAGGTTTAAATAATCTTTTTGATCTTATTTAGGCACAAACTCTTTCCATTCCACATAAACACTATCTCACTCATTATTTTTAGGGTGATTTTCCATGAAAACATTATTCATGGTGGTGGTCATTTGTGGAGAGTTTCTAGCATCACTTAAAAGAAAATCTTTATAAATCTATCATCAATATCCATAATTACTGAAATATAGAGTGAATTAAAACCCCTTTATTTTATTTTCACATGGGAATATACCTCTTTGAAAATATAGAACAACTTGGTGATGATTTTAGTACACACTGACAGGAGGATACAATGATATCAACCATTGATGGGATGCTAATACATTAAATTCACCATGAGATAGACTCTTCACCACTTTTTTATTCATGGGCCTGAAGTTACTCAAATATTTATGGATAAGTAAATTAAATTTTTTAAAGTTTGTTTAATGTTTCCCATATATTATAATATAAATATGTTTCATAATTATCAATGATAAAATTTTGTAAATAAACATTCTATGTTGCATGAAAAAAGAACTTGACCAGAAGTTGGTCAATGACTATGGATTCCCAAAGGCTCTCATAAAACTCCCCATCTCACTCAGAGGGTAAATTTTTTCTCTTAAGTCATGAATTGGGAGGAATTTATAATAGTAAGGGATGAATTCATCTTTTTTAAAAATTATTTTAATGGGGGTTGTATCATTTGTGATAGGATTTAATGAGATAAATAGGTTTCTTACTAAGGAGATTAAAGTTTCTCCAGCATCCCCATATAAGAAAAAAATCTATTTAATATTGTTGATGATGTTAATTAGGTTATTATGAATTGAAAAAAATTCTCCTCATTTGAGGATGTTTGGAAGGATCTTCAAATTTATCATACTTTTATTGTAGAAGTAGAGAGAAGAGATGATGGCACTTCTAGCGATAGTTATATGACAAGGCCTTAGATGGAATTAAATACATCCTCTCTCTCTCTCTATATATATATATATATTATCATCAAGACCATTTTCACTTAAAATTAAATAATGTACATCCTCAATCGGTGGGTGCTTTCCTCCTGTTATTGTACAGAAGGTGTAAAAATATCTGGTAAATCAAATGTGGTCTTAAAAATTGAAAAAATTAGGCATAGCTTGTTGTTAGGTCCCCTATTCATCCTTTTATGTAGGTACATGAGTTACCCTAGTGTGAGCTTCTTCCAGTCATAAGGATATTTCCTATGATCTTTAATGTTGGTTTCAAAGGGAGGACCTCCATGATATCTGGTATCCCCTCTTACCTAAATAAGGCCTTTGGGGAAATGGAATTTTTTGGCATGGGGAGAACCTTCATGAAAATTTATGTGGAACTATTGGTAGGGATATTCAACCTTTTTCATTTGGTTGGTAGGGAGTGTATCAATCCTATTTTGGTATCAAAATTTCCTCATACATTTCTAGAGGTTTTCAAGGATGAATCCTCAATTGAAGGGGCTATAGGAGATGATGGAGTGACACCTTGCATGGTAGGAATGGTTGTCTACCACTGATGTGGATGTTGTATAGTTTGGATAAGATAGGATGATAAATATCAATCTTATTCTTTTTTCTTCATATTGGTTGTACTAATTCTATTAGAGATAATGGGTGGTGGAAGGGCATCACACAAAACTACCTTGGGGGTATTTGAAACTATCACATCTTGGATGTCGTTTTCCCTCATAGTCTAATGTAAGGAGTTATAAGTGAATTCTTAGTTAGGATTCCCTTAATGGATGGATGTGGTAATTGGGTGTATGTTATTTCCCCTTGTGAGTTTTTTTAGGCCAAGGTAAGTAACAAGGATCCCTGAAATTAAGTTTATCTTGGGCCATATTTTGGTTGGGAATGAATCCCCACATTCCAAATGAAAGATATGGGGTTATATGACTACCCTTTGGATGATATACATTAGAGAGAGGGAGAGGAGGTTATCGGTAGATATTGGAGATGTGACAATCACCTACATAGAATAACTATGTAGGATTCCATCGTGTAGATGCATGTGGGTACTAGTAGGTTTGTTTTTACCTATACTTCTACCACACCTATTGAAATTGTTTGGTGTACCTAACCTAGAATTCCTAGTAGATATAATTTTGTTAGAACATTTGAGTCCAATAGTATATATATTTTTGATGATAATGAAGCATAACATTCCCAAAGTTAGTGATTTATGATGGTGCTGAAGTCCAACATTAATCATACTATCACTGAGGAAGGAGAAGAATGATTTATATTTCTAGGTTCACTCTTTTAGGATATCTCTCATCATTCCAAAACATAGATAGTAATATTCTTGTGTCTTTTACTACTACTTTATAAAAAAGGGTAGCCCATCCCCATAGGGGTGATGATGTATCCACCTTGATCAATAAAAGTTGGTGGGATGCTAGTGTATCTCTAATAATACCTTTTCATATTCTAAGTCTACCTTATAGATTTATTAGTTGGGATTGAATCATGCATTTGATTCCATATTTATTTGGACACCATTTAATTACATCACTTTCCACCTTAGAAGGGAGAACACATTTGGTTGAAGAGGATGATTCTATAAATAATTATTCTAAATCCTGGGAATATGATTTCTCTTCCTTGAGATGGACCATGATGGTATTTTATAGTTATCACATATGGTATATTGCACTTATTACCCAAGTAATTATATGTTAATCACCTAAGGATTCCCATTTGTTTCATTTAAAATTAACTTTTCCTGTCACAAAAGGTATCCTATGATCATCACATAAGTCACCTTATGATTTTCAACCAAGGAAACATAATCCCATCACTTAAGGAAACTGATCCTCATCACATGGGGAATCTTGTGCTTTTCGCATAAGGAAACATAGGCACATCACCAAAGGTGTCCCATGACCACCACATGGTCTTATTCTCATTAAATGGGTCTCCTAGATCATCACCTTAGAGGGAGGGGGTTGGGGAGGGGGGGTCTGAAGCATTAGGAATGTTTTTTTATTCTCCTCACATGATATACCTTATGGAAATCACATAAGTATGAGGTTCCACATAGGATCATCACATGAGGATGACTCTATGTCAATAACTTGTTCTAAATCATTCTTATAATATAATGCAAAATTCCACTTAGGATTGTCACAGAAGGGTTGGAATAGTTTATCTTATAGTAGGGAAAAATCTATCAATGTTTATCACCAAGGTGCAGTCAAATTTTTAAATTTTAGTGGGTATGATCACGGTTTAGTGTCTAGTAGGGGAACATTAGATGGATATTTATTTTCAAGGAAGCTATGGGTTCTACCATATATCAATGGTGGTATGGGATGGTAAGGTAATTAAAGATTTTGTATTGAGCCTCAAAATACACCCTACATATCCTACTGGTTTAAGGATGAAAATATTTATAGCTCTAGGTGCACATTTTGAGGTCATGTAGGTTGACTGATCCATGTAGTTTAATACCATTATATAATGATGATTGTGACTTGATATATATGTCATCATGGGTAAGAGTGGGGATTTTTTGGTAAGCCTATAGAGTGATTCTTGTGATTAGAAAGGATACATGTTGGGGATTAGAAACATATTATGTTACCCGAACAATACTTGGAATCTACAAGAATGGATTCTTCCCTACCTCTTCTTGGTGTAAATATTATAGGAATTAGGGATACTATGATTAATAGAAAATTGAATGTATACTACCCATCCCATGCTTAGTGAAAAGGGTATAATGATGATATTCGATGATACTGGTTGTTCGTGTGGAATTTCTCATGATAGAATCAGGATTGGATGGTTGTGGGACCCATGAACCCTCAAATTTCATGATGAATTTAGGTGGATAACCATAGTAAGGGGTTATTTTAATTTTTTATTTTAAAAAAACCAATACTTTCTTGAGACCCTTTCCCTTACAAAAAGTCTAATTTTCATGAAATAAAGATGTGTTAGAGAATATCATGCATAAAAAAATATTTTGAAATAATTTTGTGTGTTAATTATTATATTTGTTTCACCTATAGGAATACATGGAAGTGTTTTGGGGTTTAGGAATCACAAACGTTGGTGTTACAAGTGCTAATAGCTTTGAAATTCATAATCCCAACCAAGGATCCTTAAATTAGAGAGTTGTGTTGTATTTATAAGACTCAGTCCTGTAGGATAAGGATTTATCGAGGACATTGTGTGTACAGAAGTGACTATTTACATTCATGATTTCTTTATTAACAAATTGACAAAAATTTCAGTTTAATAAAAATCTGTTCTTTTATCCATAATTAATTTTTTTTGCCATCATTATTCCAAGATCCTTCTAATATTTTTTCCCGATACTAACACCCATATTGGGTAATTTATCTATTATAAAAAAATAGTCACAACATGATCCATACTAAAACACCACAATTATTTATTCACTATCTTCACAACATAAAAAAATCACCATTTCATACTCGATTCCCATAAATGACTTCACTATACTATAAATACACATCCACACCACCACCAACATCTTCATTTTATAGACTAAACCATCGCTTTATTATAAATCTAGATTAGTTTTATCTAAGAAGTCACAACTATATATATAAGATTAACCAGAGTCCCTTCAAATAAAACCCATTATATTATCATATACCACTAGAAAGGGTGAGGTCATGTTACAACATAAAGTGATATGTTTTTATCCTTATTGAAATTAAGGGGAAATTAATGAGATCATGAATCAAAACATGACCTACTTTTCATGGTGAAATGAAACCCAACATGGAATATAATTTCCATTATTATCATTTATATCCTATGAAATTGCTTCCATGATGTAGCTTCACTGTTTATACACCAATTTTCATTGCAACATCTAGAAAATGATTTCTATTGACTAAATAATGAGAAAGAGTAGAGGATTTGAGAGAAATATTCACTTACATGATATAAAATAAAAAAACTAATAACTGCCGGTTTATTGCCAAAGAGGGAAATCCTCATTGTGATCAATGAGGCTCACAATAGTGACATCATAAGGGAATGAATTTTTTTTGATAGATTTACAACATAATCATGTTAAAATGGATCAAAAAATGTGAAACCAGTCTATCTCAGACCTCATTCATTTGATGCTTCATGAAACCATACTATGGGAGAACTATGAGATCACAACATGATGATAAATGGTAGAGTATCATCCAATATGATAAGAGATTAATAAATACACCAAAACAATCATGGCCTTTATGAGGAAGAAAAGAAAATCTAAGGGAGAGAGGGTTCAAAAAATATTTATAATGAAACATAATCCATCACAATCATAATGAAATCTAGATGGATGATGGAAAAATAATAAAATTGAGACAAAAATACAATAAAATATGTAATTAAATGAATGAGGATAGAAACGAACAAATAACTGAGTTGATCTGCCAACACAAAAAAGGGAGTTCTAAATCCCCACATGTTAGAAACTAGTGCAGAGGCATCAGACATACTCCATTGGGAATTATTTATCATGATAAATAAATAATAGAGAATTTGAACTGCCACCTAGAAATACACCATGTCCACTCCATAGGATGGGATGAAACACATGTCAAATAAGAAATTAAAATTTAAACAAAACCAAATGGGGGAAAATACTAAACATATCTCATAAATTGTAAGTAGTGCCAATGTACACCTCTAATACATAAAAAATAAAAATAAAATTAAACTATAACAAAACTACAACATATAACAAAATATATATATATGAAAAAAAGTGGTGTAATGTACCTAAACATTAGGATAAGTAGGTACCAAAAATAAATTGAGAAACACCACTACCAATTTCCATGAACCATGTGTACCACCCTCACATGTCATTCTTATTCAAATCCATTATGTTTTAATCATTGGAATGAAACCTAAAAAAACCCCTTATTACTAAGGGGTTGAATACAATATTTAAAAATACAGGAAATCTTTTAAAATCATATATTTGATGAGTTATATATTTATGAAAAATAAACCATGAATTTAGAACTTAATTATTCCAAATCTGTTTATAGTGTAACCTTTTTCAAAACAAGTTGAAAAAGAAACACATACTATAAATAAAAGAAGATATATATAAAAAAGGAACCATAAAAGAAAGGAGCATAATATAATAAAAAACCACACTAATAATGGTGACCCTAAACCAAAAAACAGAAGGGGAAATATCACACTGTATGAAATGGTAATCCCCAAATCAATATTTTCATTTCTAATTTTTATATCATGGGAACTATTTAGGTTACAAAGTATCAAAAAAAATTATTAATGGAAATCCATTTTTTATAATTATTTAATAGAGTATAATCACAAGAAAATAACATTAAGAACACAATACAAAAATCATAAATTAAGAATGACTAAAATAAGAGGTATTTCTGGAAGTTAAGAAACCTTTATAAATGAAATAGTAACATAACCTTTGAAATAGTAATATGAACCTTATGAGTAGTAAACATGCCAAATAATCAGTCACCTAGCCTATGAAAGTATAAATAAAATTTTGGAATCATTGAAATGAAATTATGAAATAATTATATCTAAATATAAGTAATTATATGTTTTAAAAATTATTAATTAAGTTTTTATATTATCATAAGTCATATATATTTATTTAATTTTTTATGATTAATTTAATAATTGAAAATGAAAAATTATATTCATAAAATGTATTTATAAATTAATATTTTTTTCTTATTATTGTAAGATAATTTTATGAGACCTTATTTATTTTTTCTATGTGTTATAAAATTAGTAATAATTTTAAAATTGTTATTTCCAAGAGAAGGATGATTTTAATTATATATTAAATTCATTATATTTAAGAAATTATTTTCATAAAATGGAGTCCATTTTTTATTTATACACATCATTAAATGGTAAGAGTGCTTTTTTTTATAGTTTTTTCTAAAATAGTTGAATTTTTACTGAATAGTAAAATATGGTAAAATATGTTATATATACATTATAAGTTAAATTCACTATTACTTGATTCATATCTAGTGTAAGAACCATAATATCAAAATTCCATTCATTATTTATTATATTTGGTGATAATGATCAAACTATCAATAGTCTTGGGCCAAAATAATAAACTAATGTATAAAATAATCAGAAAACACCACTCTCCTCCATTATAAATACCACCCCTCACCACCTCCTCTCCTCACACCTTACAAGATTTTATCCTTGTCCAAATTCTACCCAATACTCTTACACAACCTATTAAAAAAATCTATTAGCTCTGGGTATCATCAAAAAACTAATACTATTTCCCTAAAGAGGTTTTCAAGGAGGAGAAATTCAAGAGGTCAATTCCTCTTTCCTTTTATTTTATTTTCTTTGCAAGTTATTTTTTCTTCCTTTTCTCTGCTCACCGAAACTCATACAAATGGAATGGTAACTCTATTACATTAAATATACTATAATTTTATTTTTTTATGTAATAATATATCTTTAATTATTTCTCCCTCATTTTGTTCAAAAAAAGAAAAAAAATTCCATGGTGTGTTAATTTTTCACATTCAAGGACGATGAGTTTTCAATTTCTATTATCATATTCATGGATAGACAGGGAACTATTTTTTGGTTGAACCGGATTATAATATATGTATTAAATCTTATTTAATGTTCTAGAACCATTATTTATACCTAATATAAATTAATATAACAAAACTACTTTGTTTTGATTGAAAAACCTCTAAAATTAATCTAAATAATTATCATTTACATGTTATCGAATTATTAATCAAAATATATAGAAAAAATAATATATGAGAATATTAAAACATATTTATGTTCACTAATAAAATAAAACTTTAATAATATTGAAATATACTCATTCTATATAATCTTTTATACTCATATATAAGCGAACCGATCATGAAAACCAAGAAAACTAACACTCCCAAAGGATGAAATTAATGTATGTAACTCCTCAAAAAGATCATAAATGATCTTTTTAAAAATATAATGATTGAAATTGAGGTATAAAAATTTCTCTATTTTTAAATTATATAATTTCATTATATTATCTAGGACATTATGATCAAGTGCAGAACACTTTCAGTCATAAGTTAATGCATCATTTCAGAACCTCTATTTTTTCCTTCGAGTTACTCTTTATCATTCTTTACCCCCAATGAAATTTGTAGTTATTTTTATTTACTTATTATAAATTCATTTTATATGTTAAAAACTCTTATATCCTTGTCTTATCATCCATTTTATATGTGGAAATACATGTTTTAGAAAGGTTCCCTTCTCAATTATTCCCAATAAGAAATCCTGATTAAAGGGAACTTCTTAATTTCTAACCAATTTTAAAGTGTGATACTTAATTTGTTTCGAGACACCATTATTTTTCTAAAATTAAAAATTTTATAATGAAAAAATATCTTGGTTCATTTCTGGTTTTATAAAAAAAATATACCTTTTCCATTTTAAAGAATATTTAAACTTTTACCTTAAACCGTACTAAAATATTTTATTTATGAAGATCATTGAACAGTAATTTCACTTCAGTGTGACATAACTTATCATTTTCTATGACTATATTCCCTTATTAATTTCTTTTTATGATTTAAATCCATCCTTTCATGGACACCATTATGATATGCACTTTTGATATTCCTTTTGACATGATTATGATACCCAATTCCTTCCATGGGTAACCCTTGTGTTTATATTTTATTTATTATCTACGATTATTTATGTGGAAATAATATTCATAAAAATGTTATTATTGGTGTTCCTAGAGGGATTTTTTATTCATTGGGTAATTTTTAGTCTTCTGAGGCATCATGTACAAAGGTCTTGGTGGTTAGCATTGACTTGTGCTCCACGAGAAACAGTCTTGGGGGTTACCGTTGACTCATTCTCTATGTGGAATGAGCCTTAACACATGATAAATTAATTTTTTTGCTTCAAATTTTATATTATTCCATGTTTATGTGATCCCATATTCTATATGTTAGGAATCCTTTTTATGTCATTATTTTATGCCTTCTAACCGAGGTGTTAATCTTTCTTATTTGGTATATTTCTTTTTTGGGATTTTAAGCTCATTCCATTATTCATTTATTCCATTAGGTTATCCTATGTAGATATAAATGATCAAAGGAAGTTAAGAGATATTTATGAGTATTGTGTAAAAGTTTTTCTATTCATGATGTTAATTATGTACCCAATATCCATGAAATAAGACTTTATGGTCCTTAGCTTATAATTTGATGTTTAAATTAAACTTAAAACCAAGTAAGGATTTGTGATAATGGATAGGGTAACTATAATTGGTTATAGAGGAATTTATATTTCTTTTTTATGATTCGGAATAGAGCACATTAGTAATTACCCTAGGGAGAATACAAAGTATGAGAAAACATCCCTTATTTAGGTTTGTATATTGTAAGTGGTTTTTCCAGAAAATAAATCCCGACCTGGATAGTACACATGTATGTGGTTTTGACATAGATGTACCTAGGAGTAATAACTCAAACATGGTGTTCTGAACCAGACATAGTGTAACCTAGTACATGATAATGGTCCTTACTTTCACCAAGCTAACACACCCAGGGGATATGCTTTGGTAAATTAATAATCCCATTACAAACCATTGTTAAGGGAATATAAAATTCCCATAAGAACACATGTTATGAAACATATCATGGATAACCTTGATTGAAAACTAGGTAATCACAAGTTAGGATATACTTTTCATTTACATGATTATCCTTTATTATTCAATGTTTCCTTTAATTATTCTTATTAGTAAAGTATTTTAGCACCCTAATTTTACTTTAGTTTTCTTAGTTAATCGATGGGAATAGAAGAACTCATTCTAAAAATAAATATGATAGTAAATTGGATGATTTCACTAATGATATGCCAAATATTATGGGAAAAAGTGGCAGAAACCATCATGAAAGTACTTGCTCAATTAGCTCAAGTTATGAATAATATATTAAATTGTGTGGAAT
The DNA here is from genome assembly GCA_963277665.1 of Viscum album. Classification (NCBI taxonomy): domain Eukaryota; kingdom Viridiplantae; phylum Streptophyta; class Magnoliopsida; order Santalales; family Viscaceae; genus Viscum; species Viscum album. Next base: position 573,421,226 of record OY728166.1, read on the forward strand.
TCTCTTCTCCTAGGAGAGAGAAATTTGCATTCGAATATTTTTTGTAGTAAAGGCCTCCCATTTTTAGTGGATATTCTAATCCCCTCTTCATGGAAAAATGGACTAACTCCATTTAAAAGATATTATATATCCTCAAGTGCTCAGGAGAATATAAATTTGTGCTGGCGGTATATTTTTTTGAAGGGGAAGCTGATCAGTGTTGGACACTGATAAAAACAAAAAGTCCAAGGAGGAAATTGATTCCATGTATTGGGATGAATTTAAGAATTTTTTTACAATAAATATTTTTCCCAAACTCTCTACCTTATGTGGGAAAGGGAGTTCTTATGAATGAAACAGAGAGAAGAAGAGTTCATCAAGTATTATGAAGCAAACTTTACAAAGATTTAAATATACTTCTTTTGGATTTGTCATAAAAACCAAAATAAAGGTGGATTATTTCTTTAGAAGAATAAATGAGAGTCTATGAAAATCATTGGTGACTTGAGACATTGAATGCTATAATGAGATTTTCCATTATGCCCTTAATGTTGAAATGGATGTTGGATACTCTCAGGGTTTTCATGGGACCAATAAAAAAAGAGTAAAATGCAATATATTATGGGTGGGTCAGAAAACAAATTCCATGATGGAGAGAAATAGAAATATCCCACATGTGAACATTTTTGGAGAAAACATCCGGGGAGCTGTCTAAAGGGAACTAGAAAATGCATTAAATGTGGAAGGATGTTGCATTTGGTTAATGGGAATTATGATAACCATTTTTCTAAGACATGGTTTGTTGGAGGCAATAAAACACATCAACCTCTGAAGAAGAAAGGAAGAAAATATTCCATCATGACTGCTGAGGTGAAACCCGATAATGATGTAGTGACATGTATGCTATTCATTTATTATATAATAGCAAATGTACTATTTAATTCTAGTTCAAAAAATTCTATAAAAACTTGTATGTTTATTAGAACTATTAAAAAACCACCTTAAAATATAGAGGATGACTTATCTATGGGAAAATATAATGGGGAAATTAATGCATCCAATATATATAACTCCTCCGCGGTTAAATTTTCTGGACACAACTTCCTTGAAAATATTTTTTACTTACATTAGTGTTATTTGGGGCATTGACTGACAATATTTATACAAATACAACATCGACTGTTGGGAATGTGAGATCACTCTTCACATCTCGAAGAATAATCTAATTCTATACAAGTTTAAGTATGAGGGTGAATATCATTTATAATCATTTTCTCAGGTGTGGATATTAGTTCATTATGAGAAAGACTATATAGATCAAATGACTGAGAGAAGGAAGAGAATCATGATCAAAGACATACCCATTACAAGTGATTACACGAATGTGTTCCCCGAAGATAGTTCTTATAATCCTCCTGATTGAGAGGTTGAGTTCTAAATTGAACATATTCATGTATCTTTAAATATATCAAATAAAACATATAAAATGGCCACCACTGAGCTATAAGAACTTAATAATATGTTATAGGAGAATCTAGAAAAGGGTTTTATACGTCAGATTTCTTCAATATGGGGTGCAAATATCCCCTTTGTCAAGAAGAATGATAGATCAATGCGACCTGGAATTGATTATGGTGAGCTCAATAAAATCATGATAAAGAACAAGTATCCCTTGTCATGTTAGATGAATTGTTCGATCACCTACACGGGGCTAATTTTTTATCTAAGGGAGTCCATTGTTTGAGATATCACCAATTAAAGCGTGAAAGGAAGATATTCCCAAGATAGAATTTTGAATGAGCTACGGAAACTATGATTTCATAGTTATGCCCTTAAGACTCAATAATGCTCCAAAAATTATTTTGGATTTAATGAATAATTTACTTATAGATTACCGTGATAAATTTGTGGTAGTATTTAATGATGATATTATAATATACTTCAATATCAAGGGGGAGAATGAGAAGCATTTCAATACTGTGTGGAAGACTTTGCGATGGGAAACAAATTTTGAAAATTATAGTAAATGTATGTTTTTCATGAAGTGAGTATCTTTTTTGGGGCTTGTTATCACAAGAAAAGGGATATCTATGGACCCTTCAAAGACAAATAAAATTGAATATTGTCCCATTAAAACATTTTTAAAAGAGGTCTTTAGTTTCCCTGGTCTAGTAGGGTATTATAAATTTTTTTGAAGAACTTATCATGATTTTAAAACCCTCCAAAGAACCAGACATGGAGGGGAGTGAATTTTTTCTTGGTCAGTGAATGTGAAGACTTATTTTAATCCTTAAATAATAGGTTTATCACTACACTAGTTCCAACACAACCAAAAAGTAGATAACTCATTGTAGTATACAATGATGCTTCAAAGAAGTTATTAGGATGTTTACTAATGTAAAATAATAAAGTGATATGCTAAAAATCAACTCACTTGAAAATCCATTTTCAAAACTATACTACAGATGATATAGATTTAGAAGCTATGATATTTACATTGAAAATATGAAGAAATTTTCTTTATTGGGAGAAGTGTGAGATATATAATTATCATAAGAGCCTAAAATATATATTAACACAGAAAGAGATTAATATGTTCTAGTGTAGATGGTTATATCTCATTATGGATTATGACTACTAAATCCACTATCATCATGGTAAGGAAAATAAGGCAGTGGATTCTCTAATTAGAAAGGATCTTGTGTCCTTATCAATAATGAGAATTTAGAAGGATCCAATCTTCTTATATTTTCAAAGGAAGGGAATGGGAATTATTATGGATAGAAAATAATCAATACTTTATCATATGATGGAACAACCATCCCTTATAGAGAAAATAAAGGATTCCCAAATAAATGATTTGGAAATTAAAAAAAGAGGAAGCTATCAGAAATGGGAAATCCTATAATTTCATGTTCAATGTGGATGGAGTCATAAGTTTTGTTTCATGATTATCTATACCATACAATAAAAATATAAACAAGTATCTTCTAAATAACACATCTAGATTAACATTCTCTATTCACCTAGGGATCACACAGATGTGTTGAGATCTTGAAGATAACTGTTGGTGGGGAAATATGAAGAAAGAGATCTCTGATTATACATCAATGTGCCTGGTATTTGAGAATGTAAAGGTTGAAAGGAAAAATTCTAAAAGGATGATGAAACCATTACCCATACGAACATGGAAATTGGAAAACATCACCACTGACTTTGTCATTGGAGTTTTGAAGACATCCAGATGGAATAATGTTATAAGGGTTGTTGTAGATAATCTTACAAAGATATATCACTTTCTCTCAATTTTAGAGGAATTCTTAACGGATAAAATTTCATAGATATACATCAAGAAAGTGGTAAGGATGCATGGAGTACCATTTTTGATTGTATTAGACGAAGATCTGAGATTCACCTCGACATTATGGAGAAGTATCCAACAAGATCTAAGCACCGATTTAAACATCAGTATGGCCTATAATCCCTAAAATTATGGCCAATCAGAGAGAACTAATTAGACATTAGAAGACATGTGGAGAGCATTTTCAATCGTCTTGAAAGCATGATGGGACCAATATCTTACGCTGGTTGAATTATCCTACAACAACAGTTTCAACTCCAACATTAATATTGATTAATGTCATTACTTTTATAGGAAAAGATATTGTACATTAGCATGTTAGGACGATGTCGGTGAATGTAAGCTACTAGGACCAGAAATGGTCCAAGAAATGTTGGATAAGGTGAAAAAAATTCAGTAGCACATAATGGTAGCCGAAATTTTATAGAAAATACATGAATAAAATAATCAATAATAACATGAGTTTAATGATGGAGGCATGTTATTCCTCTACATATCTCCATGGAATAGGATTATGTGATTTGGGAAGAAAGGAAAGCTAAATGCCAGGTACACCGTCCCCTTCGAGATCCTTGATCATGTTGGAGCTATGGCCTATCAAATATCACTTGCTTCTACCATGTATCAAGTACATGATGTATTTCATGTATCCCTCTTAATGAAGTACATAACAAATCCTTCACTTAAACTGGATTCAGAGGTGGTACAGTTGGAGAATGATCTCTCTTACGAGGAGCAACTAGTGAAGATATTGGATAGTAAAGATAACATTATATGAACAAAGACTAATCACCGAGTAAATGTAATATAGCTAAACCATAAGTATGAAGAAGAAATGTTGGAACCAGATTAATTGATGAAGGATATGTATCATCACCTAATTTCCCAGTAATATGCAAAACAAAATTTTTGGGGAGAAGTTTCATAAGGAAGGAAGAATGTAACAACCCAAAATTTTATCAATCTAAATCCCTCTATTATAATTATGTCATATAGTATAATAAAAAATCACATTAATAACACAATAAAAAAATTATAAATTAAGAATGAATAAAATAAGAGGAATATTTGGAAGTTAAGGAACTTTTACCGATGAAATAGTAACTTGACCATATGAATAGTAATATGAACCTTATAAACAGTAAATTTTCCAAATAAATAGTCACCTAACATATGAAAGTATAAATAAAATTTATGAATCTTTTAAATGAATGTATATATAATTATATAGTTGTATAAGTAATTAATTTGTTTAAAAAATTATTAATTAAGTATTGGTATTTTTATAAATATTAAATATTTAATTACAATTTCATGATTAATTTAATGATTTAAAAGAGAATTTATTTTCATAACATTTATTTATAAAATAAATTTTTTTCTTATGATTTTAAGATAATTTTATGAGACCTAATTTAATTTTTTGAAGTGTTAAAAAATTAGTTATAATTTTAAAATTGGTTTTTTCTAAGAAAATGACGATTTTAATTAAAAAATGAATTTTTGTATTTGGAAACTTATTCTCATAAAATGGAGGCCATTTTTTAATTTTACACATCCAAAAGAGTTTAGGGTTAATTTTTCGGATTTTTCTAAAATAATTTATTTTTTTCATTACCTGTAAAATACAGTAATTTACGGAATATATTCATTATAAGCCGAGTACACTATTATTTGAGTGGTCACCAACGTAATTACCATAATCAATAACATATATTAATTATTTTATTATATTTTGTGATAATGTTCAATCTATTCATTATCTTGATCCAATATACTAAACTAATGAATAAAAACCAAGAAAACACCCATGTCCTCCACTATAAATACCACCCCTCACCACCTCTTCTCCTTACACCATATAAGCATTGAATTTTTTAAAAATTATACTGATTAATCGTTAAAAACCTCTCTCCACACCCTGGATATCCTAGTATCATCCAAATGACAAAAAAATTTCCCTATGGAGGTTCTCAAGGAGGAGAAATTAAAGAGGTAAATTCCTCTTTCCATTAATTTTATTTTCTTTTCGAGTTATTTTATTTTTTTATTCTCTCCTCACCACCACTCATCTAAATGTAATGATAAATATAGTACCTTACATATACAATAAATTTATTACATTTATGTCATAAATAATAATCAATTCTTTCCATATCCTTTTGTTCAAAAAAATGAAAACATCATCCGTGATTTGTTAATTTATCACATTCAAGGATGATAGGTTTTCAATTTCTATTACCATCATCATGGATGGTCCTGAAACCATTTTGAGGGTTGAAAAATATTATAATATTTTTCTTATATCTTATTTAATTTTATTTAATGATAATTTTTATATGATATTAAATAATAGAACAAAACTAGTTTGTTTTGATAAAAAAACTGCGAAAATTAATCTAAACAAATATCATTAACATGTTATCTAAGGATTATTCTTCATTTATAGAAACAAATAATAATATATAAGTCCAATTAATCTTATTTACTTTCATTTATAATATAAAATTTCAATTATATATAATAATACCCATTATACATGAACTTCCATACTCATATACAAGTGAACCGATCATGAAACCCAATAAAATGAACACTCCCAAATGATGAAATTAAACATTATAACTCCTTGAAAATAACATAAATAATATTAATAAAAATATATTGAATAAAATTCATGTATTAAAGGTTATTTATTTTTAAATTAATTAATTTTATTTTATTTTCTAGGAAATTAAGATCAAGAATAGAACACTTTATGATATATGGTAAAAGATTTCTTCTGAACATCTATTTTTCTCTTCAGGTTACACTTTATCTCTATTTACCCCAATGTAATTACACTTTATTTTTTTTATAAATTACTTTTATATTTCCAAACTATTGTATCCATGTCATATAATCATTTATTTTTAATGGAAATGCATGTTTTAAAAAGGTTCCATTCTCAATTATTCTCAACAAGCAAGCCTGATTAAATGGAACTTCCTGATTTCTTATACATTTTCTAGTGCAATAAATAATATGTTTTAATTAGAAATTATTTTTCTAAAATAAATCATTTTATAATGAAAAACTAATGAGTTGAAATTCTTATTTTATACAAACAGTTATTCCTTTTCTATTTTAAATAATCTTTAAATTTTTCCCTTAAACCACACTAAAATGGATTATTTCTAATGTTTCTTAAACACTATTTTCACTTTAGTTTTAAATAACATATCATGATATATGAAATTCCCTTATTAATTTAAATTCATGAATTAAAACTATCCTTTCATGGACACCATTATGTAATTTCCTTTTGATATGCCTTTTGACATATTATGATACCCAATTCTTTCTATAGATAACCCTTATGTTTATGATTGATTGCTTTTGTATGATTCCTTATTTTTAAAAAATATACATGAAAATTTTATGATGAGTGATCCCAGATAGATATCTAATGAATTGGATAATATTTAGTCTCATGAGATTTCGTGCGCAACGAGCTAGGTGGTTATTCTTGACTCATGCTCCATACACAATGGTCTTGGTGGTTATCCTTGACTCATGATCATTCAGGAATGAGACATGACTCATGATAAAGTTATGTTTTTTACTACCACATTACTATTATTCCATGGTTATATGATTCCATGTTCTATATGTTATGATTCCTTTTTTACCTCATGATGTTATAACTTCTAACCCATGGGCTAAGCTTCATGCTTATGATTATTTCGTTATTAGGTTTTTTAGCTCATTTATTTGTTCATGTATTTCCATAGGTTATCCAATGAAGATGTAAGGGCTCAAAAGAAGTTTGAGATTAGTTTGAAGATTTAATAAAAAAAAATTTATTCATGATGTTAATTATGTACCAAATATCCAAGACACTAGAAAATATGATAATTGACTTGTAAGTTGATGTTTAAATTATTCTTAATATCATGTAATGATTTTTCTTAATGGATAGGTTCACTATATCTAACCAAAATGGGTATTAGACATATTATTACAGAAAACATAGTCAAACATAAAAAACCATAATATTCTCCCATAAATATGATTGTACTACCTATGACACATAATCGATCCTATGAGTGTTCATCTTATAAAATCCATATAATCCACCCCATTAGTTCAATCTTTCTAAATGGCCCACAATCCATTGAAAATAATAAATATACCATGTAGGTAATACTCATACAAAAAATTATAGTTATCTATTTTTTCCTTGCTATAACCAAATAGTGGTGAGGAAAAAAATGATGAAACCATACAATCAACACATAAATTAAAAATAAAACATGAGAAATCATTTTCATTTCACCTCATATACCCTTGTAATAAATTTCCTCATTTTATATCATAACAATAAACCACAAGAAGAAGAATGAAAGGGGATCACAATCAGGTTTCTACAACATCACAAAGCCTATTTTATAAAATGCCAACTAGGAATTTGGAATGTTATTTAATAAATTATTTTAAATAAATCCTCTTTCAAAACGAAACAATAAAATCAATATCATGTAACTCACTTAATAAAAGAAACAACAAAAATTGGGTGAACACATCACACAATTTTTAATATAATTATTTTTATAAAACATGGGTTAATCTTTATATAAATCCCAGAAGCTCAAAATACCTATTTCTATAGTGAAACAATTTATAAACGATCTGCATATATGTTTAAAAAAAAACCATACATTAAAATTTTATTAAAAAGAAATGTACCATCCCAACACTAGAAATAAACCTCACTAAAATGGAAAAACAAGATGAAACCAACTTCTTTTGGAATGAATAAACGGGAACTATCACATATCCTTGAATACATAGAAAATATGGAAATAAAATAATATTGGGCATTCAATGGTTTTAAATTTAAAATCTCATGCATGGAGTAACATACCTAAAATGAATACCTTCTAATATATATGGAGATAAATTTTCACAATAGGGAATGAGGGACATTTAAAAGACCATAAAGAACCATAAATCAGGGAAAACCCAAGTACAATTTGATCCATCAAACACCCCAGGTTTTTGAGACCATTCTTGGGCCAGTATGAAAGATGGAAAATAAATAAAAAAGAAATAGAATTTAATTTAGATAATACTAACATAGATAATCCACCAAAAAAATGAATAAAATTGATGTTAAATCCCCTAGAATAGGGATAATTTATATTATATGTGTTCATAGTACGTTGGAGTCAGATGAGGGAAGGATTCCCTCAAAGGGTTAAAAAAAGGTTAGAATTTGGAAAATTTCCTTTTTTAATGACCTTTTTAATAATTGATGGTTTGGTTTCATGGTTTACCAAATTAGGCACCAACCATATACCCATAATGTTGAAAAACTTGACACAACCCAAGATTTGGATGTACAATTAGGTAAACCATGCACTAATCTTGAAAATAGATATGTTATGAACTATAGACACAACTATATAGTTATCACATAGTTTCCAAAAATGGTGCACTAACCATGTGATAATAAAATTCACCCATTTCTTAAAAATTTAAGAGGTAAAATGATGGAATAGAAGATAAATAAAAACAATAATATATAAATGAAAAAATAAGTCAAGAAGATCATGTTCTAGGTATGACAATTCTACCAACCCTAAGGCTTTCTTCCCATATAACACAACAAAAAAGATAATCAAATAATGGGATAGATTTAACACCCTCAAGATCATAACAAACCTAAAAACCTTAAGTAATAATAAAAATAATCAGGTGAATAAAACAAACAGACTCAATTACATATCTCTAAGGACACAAGAGACCAAGGTCCCAAAAACCAGGTACTCCATCCTCAATATGATATTTGAGCATACCAAAAATCCCAAATTCTTTGCATATGGGAATACATAAAATATCATAAAATATGTCGTCCAAATTACCAAAATCAAATGAAAGTAAACCCCATCCTAATTAAGGGTAATTTTGGATAATATAAATATCATACGATAACCTTACACTACTATCTCTACAAAAATCGGGTAAAGCCTCAATCCAAAGGAATCATCCATGGTTGTATCCCCATCATTTTATAATTACAATGAAATAAAAATCCTCTTGAATGATCAATTATTCCTATAATACTAAATGGATAGGATCTAAAAAGATGAAGGCACACCAAAGGTTGAAATGTTTCTAATGGAATTCACCAACACCCAAACATAGTACAAACAAAACATGAAAGGTCTCAAAGGTATCTATATAACGTAATGATCCTAAATAGATATTAATAATTCTATAAGAACATAAATACAAAAAAGTAATACCTTAGTAAACAAATCAATGAAGATCAATAGGATGAATAGTGGATATAACAAAAAGTACCTCAAGCCATAATATGCCTCATTAAGAATAGTATTTCTCTAGACTTTGGTCAAGAGAGAGAAACTTGAGACCTCACTACCAGAATAAGAAAAAAACACCAAACATATCATAATATAATATGTAATTAGTGCTGATTATAGTTACCCAAATATTCACCCATATTATCCCATATACAATCAATTAAAATCCAAACCACATCACATTGTCAACATACTACTAAAACTAAGAAGTGCGAAACTAAATATTGAGTCCTAAGAAATATAAAAACAATCAACATCCCAAAATAAGTAATTTAGAGAATAAAAAAATAGATACATCAAAAAATATTCTCCTCTAATAAATTAACTTCTCTACATTCAACAAGAACACACCACAAACTATTTATCCATTAAAAATCCCAAATCTTATTCACATGCAAAAAAAAGGGAAGGACACACTAGAGAAACATTTATAAACATTCATTGAAACCATTCTTGGAATAATTGAAATATTTAAAATATAAACCCATCCTTTAATTATTCTTCATTTAAATTAAACAATCCCATTCTACACCACATGAAAAAAATCAAATTCATAAATCCACTAATTAAAATATCTTCCAAAAAATTTATTTTTAACTCACCAATTTTTTTATAAGAATCTAAAAATTAATTTTATAAAAACAATTCACCTTGAAAATATTTATCCTTACCACTAGAAGAATTAAAATTCTCAAATAAAATACAATTTTATTTGAATTGTATTTATATTCTATAATGAAACAATACACATTATAGGAAAATTTATTAAAGAAAAAACCCATTTTGAATGACCCATTAAGGCTTAAAGACGTAGGAATGCACAGTTTTAAAAAATAATTTCTTATTTAGAAATTAAGATAAAATTATCTTCATATTTCACAATAAAATTAAATTACACTTCCCTACTATGGGATTTCACAGTATTTATAAAGAGTGATTTTCCTTAAAAAACACCCCACAAATTTATTTTTAAAATCATACAATTTTTAAAACAACCAAAAAGAACATTCATAAACCAAATTACATTAGGGGAGACCAATTAATTTTATAAAACCACCATAATAAATACCTTAAAACATTTTATATGTTCCATTATCTATCAAAACTTACCATTTTTGGGACCAAACATTAATTAAATAAAATCAGTTAATTTTTTAGTAAAAATTCAAATTTTAAAATATTCAATCAATCTCAAGGGGTTTATAAATCTATTAATTATCGTTCTTAAATAATATGACACATGGTTTTTAGATCTAAATCCTTTTTATAATTCAAACTACTTAATGAAATCTATTTGAAATTTTAAAATCCATTCACTCCATTTTTAAAACCCATAAAATTTTTGTTTTACAATTCATACTATAAATAACACAAAAAACATCACTAATCATAGAAAAATTATCTAATTAAACATAATCTATAATAAAAAATAATTATTTTTAAATCTCATTAATTAAATATCATATATATGGAATATCCACAACTATGAAAGGTTTGGAAAAATTGTATGGAGAACCATGCGTTATCCATGTGAGTCCTATTGGATGACTTGTAGGCTGGGTTTCAAAGTCTGAAAATGGTTTCCAAACCATGAATAATAACTTTTAACCCTTGTATTATTCCAAAATACACCCCAAAAAATAGATTTTTTAGAAACTTTGTATTCATGACCTTACTTAGGACCAAAAACATAAATTATTATGATCTTATATCTATACAAATAGATCCCCAAATGAAAATAGAAGCTTTGATACCATTTATAGAGGAATCACTCAAGCTACAAATGAACTCGCACCTGAGTTGATCTACTAATATCCCCGAATGAAATTATTCAATCCCTTTCGGCCCAAAAAATGTTTCGAAGCATCAATTATACTATAATTTGAATGATTTCACATAATAAAAAAATAAAAAAAGGGAATTACAACCATAACTGTCACTTGATCATCCCATAGTGCAGGAATCCACATATATAAAATAATAAATTTCAAAATAAATCAACACCAAATGTGAAATAAACATCAATAAAATCATATAAAAACAAGTAATGATAATGTACACATTCAATTTGTTAAAAATAAAAATAAAAATGAACTACCATAAAAATACAAGATAACTCTGAAAATAATGTTAGAAATGAAATTATGATATAGCATGATACATGAGGAGAACCACATACCAAAAGTAAAATGAGAAATAAAACCTTCCATACCCATGTTCCAAGTGGATCATCATCACTTGTATTCACCAAAATTATTATACCAATACCCTGAAGACAAACACAATGTCTAATTGGAACTTTCACTAAACATGCATGATATGTATGAGAATAAAATCCCATTAGGTAAAATACAAACACCCTATTTAAAGTATTTAAAGATAATTCCATATCACACTGGATTGAAATAAAAATAATAATCAAGGTGTTCAGTTTTTTTAAAACCTATCCCATTTTGTTATCATTCAAAACCATTCTATTATAAACATGCAAATCACACCTTCAAGAAAACCATTATTTCCAGGGGTTGGAATTCAAAAATTTTAAATGTGGAAAAACATTTTTAAGCTATGAATTGATGGATATCCAAATTTATAAAGAATAATCCAATCATTTCTCCCTTCTTTATTTGAAATATTTTCCCAAAGTTACCCTTTTCAAAATAAGTTAAAAAATTAATCAATACCATAACTAAAATGAGTTATATAAATTAAGTTCCCCATAATATAAAGTATAATTTTATAATTAATAAATTATACCCCTAATGCTTCCACTAAATAGATAAATACAAGTGAAAATCACTTAAATCATAATGATGGAATCTACAAATTGATATCATCAACAAAAATATTTACACAATGGGTTCCCTCTAGGTTTAATCATGAATTTTATCTAGAACTGCAATAATGGACCACTTAGGACAACATAAAATAATTTATCTATAAATATAGACTACGAAGTAAAGGTAATTATATCATATGTTTTTTCATCAGAATAATTTGATAAACCTACAATAAAAAAATTTGACATATATTCCATTTATTATATTGTATAATGAGAAGAGAATGCATGTATAAATTTTTTCTCACCTCCAAACCAAGATAAGTAAAAAAAATACACTCCATTATATATCTTACAATTTATTATTAGAGTTTTTCATATATTTTTTATAATATTGTTCCATGATATTTAAAATGAAGCATTATATTGTTAAATGGGAAAACAAATTAAATTATGATTTTTCCAAAATAATAAATCCAAAAATTAAGAGAATGATTATTTAAAAAGTTGATACACTATATTTTGAAGTGAGATTAGTGAACATGAATGTATAATTAGGTGATAAAAGAGCTTCTTCAACTTTATTCTCGAGGGATAAGGATTAGCTAAAAATATGAGATAAGGGAAATCATCTTATTGGTGTTACTGAAGCTATAATGTTTGAATGTCTCTCCATTAATATCCAATTTTTTACTTTCCATGTCCGAATCCAATATCCACTACATTCCCCATTCACATATTTTCTATCTTTCAATATTATTTTTAATGATATATATATATGTTATTTATTTTTAATACAAAACCCACAATGAGTATTACCTATTTTAGCGGGTAATATTTTGATTATTCTTACCTAATCAATAAAGAAGTTCACTTGGTTATACCTATTTTTTTAAATGGAATGAAATTTTCATTTCATCCCCTTAAAATTTATTGTTGGGTTATACCTATATGTATAAAAAGTCAGGGTTATAATATGGATATCATTTCCTTAAATGGTTATTATATATTGCACATCCATAACTCTTAAGGAGTTAGAGAGTGTGGTAAGATTGGATTAGTGTTTTACATAGACCAATATAAAATCTATTGTGTATAATTTGTTTATTCTTTTTATTGTTAATTTCATGATTTAGATCATAAATCAATGATATATTAGTGATTCATTATAATTTTCTTATATTGAGAACCATATGTCATAATTATTATTTATTTTGATAATTATTAGCTTGAGAATTTTTAAAATGGATGAAAATTTACCCCTTTCTTATCTTGGACTTCCTCTAAGTTGGACCTACTAATTTGTATGAGAGAATTTGATCTATTGGATATTTTTTCCTTTACTTGATTATATATATATATGTATATTTTTTCATGAACCATATATATGTATTTAAAACATATAAGGAACAGATAAATTGTTTATGTTATACTGTAAATAATGTTTATATATTGATAATACTTCAATACCACCATTCTTTATTATCTAAAATGATTATCTGTGGAAAATTAAGATATACTTAACAAGTCATGATGAATAAGGTTTTAAAATCAGGAAAAATACTTATAGAATTCAAAAATATAATTATGATAGTTTTACTATAGTTGACATTATCAAGAATATTTTTAATTCAATATTGAAGAATATACTATTTTCCCTCATTAATAAAAATAAGTAAAATGAAGTATGTTATTGTTCTACTGTATATGACATATGGATAATCCTTTTTAATTCTAAAAAATATAACAATATTTTGAGAAAGAAAAAATGTGACAAAAATATGTGAATTACATTAGATTATATTATTACCTATACCTTTTTTGATAATATTGGTGAAAGTTTTTATAGGTTTGATTCCAAAATAAAGAAATGGGATAAGAGACGAGGATGAAAGAATACTAATTTCGAAGCATGTATGAAATATTTAGTTTTAATTTTTAAAGAGAAGGTGCCTTTTATTTCTCTAAATAAAAATTCAATTTAACTAAATTTATACAATCCTCATGGAAAATATTAGTGATAAACATGTTTTAATTAATAATTAATTAGTATATGAGCTCTTAGATTATTTCTTAAAATTTATGATGAATTACATGAGAAATATATGACAAAAATCCATGATTTAAATGAAATGAAAGTTTATTTTTAAATTATATTTCATGTTGAATATTTTTTAAATGGATAGTTACTTGAATATCATGTTATACATGTTGATAACTTAGATGACATAAATTTATTATTTTAATATGATTTTGATGATATATGTGTGTGTGAATGTTATATTTAATTACATATTGAAATTCCACATGAAATACTTCTTAAAATGTCAATTTATTTGTTTAATTATAAATCTCAAAAAATACCAACTAAATAATTACATAAATCAGGTGATAATGTGGATTTTATGAGTCACATGTATTTAGAACACAAGTAGTAATTTAATTCTATTATTATTGAGAATTCTATATTAATGGAAGTAAACAAGACTTTGAGAAATTTTGTTTGTTTTTATCAATGGTACAACCAATCCCTATAAAAAAAGACAAACAATATTTTTAGGTTTAATAATTAGTGAAAGAAAAAGGTAAAACCAAGCCACATGTGATAAAGAAATGAGATCATTAGGAAAGACACTTGAAATCTTCAAAAACTATAGAAAAGTAATATGGGAATCATGGACTATTTTTTTACAAATTTAAATGATATATTATTATTTGAAAAGAATTGTAACTATTATTATAGTAACATTCTATTTATATTGTCTCATGAGATACTCCATGTTTATAATATTTATACAGTTAAATAATTTTTAGTTCTAAATAACTCACAATATAAATATACTAAGACCTATTGGATTGTTATGAAAATTCATTATTTAAATTCTCACAAATAATGGTTAATTTAATATTAACTGTGTATATATTATATGATAAAACATCATCATTCTGAATTCCACTTAAAATTTTTATATGTACATTTAGTTACGAGGAGATTTCTTATACTACCATCAAAGTTGACGTACTACCATTAGAAGAGATCTACTAACATCATAATTTATTCATTACCTTCAACTGAATTATTCTTCTGTTAGTTTACTTATGCTACTATCTTGTCATGACCTGTCCCCTAGGGCCCGTGCTGTAACTACCCCATGACCGCCTTCCATAGTCCAGGGGCTGGACACTAGTATCAAAAGGAATATTCCAAAAAAACTGGGAAGGCATTGCCTTTATATCCTGTAAACACACACAACAAAGCACACAACAAGATAAAAACACAAGTAAACGATATAGAAAAAAGGGTGTTGGAAGTAAGAGCGGTCCGAATAAAAGCCCAACAGTAAAGGTACAAGTAAAAATGAAATACAGTACAAATGAAGAAAGATAAAGATAGCTACTAGGTCATCCTCCGAGGTTCCTACATCTAGGGTAGGTATAGATCACCTCCTCAACACTCCACGACCGCTCATCTCCTCTGTGTACCGACACGTCGTATGGTCCACCTTCGGGCACCATCCAGTCCTGGTACCCTCATCCTCGATCAGTGTTGTCCATCTTCTGCACCAAACAAAACAATGTGAGGGCATATCCCATGTAGGAGTGACTATAACGATACTCAGTTTGGACCCCAAGACCCTCAAGGTCTCACAAAATCCAAAAAGGATAAACCACAAAGCATGAAAAAAACTGACAACCCAACTAAGGTATATGACCGTACATATACCTAAGTTATCAAGTATACTGATCTCAATCATGAGGAAACATAGGGTCCAACCCAAAACCCTAAATCTCAACTGTTTCACCAAGGAAAGTATACCACAAAGGTAAGTATCACACAGGTACACCACATAGAAGAATACCACCAAGGTATTACAATGAAGGAAAGTACCACAGAGGTACGAACTCATCTCACACTAGGTATAACTTAAGTACAAAAATAGAGATGATTAGACATAACTGCTGAATCATATTAGTCTGTTAAGAGGTAGAACCACGGAGGATCCCAAATTTCAGACCAACAAAGGATCCTAGTACATCGTCAGACCCACAGAGGATCCTAGAACATCGTCGCACTGACAGAGGATCCTAGTACATTGTCCGACCCACATAGGATCCTAGTATATTGTCAGTACATCATCAGATGCACACATGATCCTAGTACATCGTGAGTACATCATCATACCCACACAGTATCCTATTACATATTCAGTACATAGTCAGACCCACACAGGATCCAAGTACATCGTCACACCCACACATGATCCTATTACATCGTCAAACCCACAAATGATCCTAGTACATCGTTAATAAATCGTCATTCCCACACAGAATCCTAATACATCTTCAGTACATCGTCAGACCCACACAATATCATAGTACATTGTCAGAACATCATCCGTGCAACGCAGGATCCTAGTACATCGTCACAGCTAGCTGAAGGGTACCCACACTAAGATTTCTCATCTCTAGGAGAGTCCACACCTTAATCTTCTGGTTGATACTCCAACTGCCATGAATTCCCATGAATAAGTATCCCAATGGACCTCCACATAAAAGAGGTCTCAACGCAACAGACAGTGTGTCAATCATACACCCGGTCTGTAAGTTATTAGGCTTTTAGTTCTTAGGGCTCGATTGGATTCGTGATAGATCCAATCCGACCATAACCAAACATTATCCAAAACTCAAGTGGGGTATACCAAAAAGACAATATCTCTCCAAGGATTCCGATGCCGTAGATGGTTCATCAAACATATGCCCAGTGCCAAATTTATGGCCAAAAGAATGTATGGGGTCAAAAATGGTCAGAGTCTGGTCCAACCCGGTCGGACGGACCCAGCCCGACTTAGCTAGGGACAACCCAATCCGGTTTGGGTTTTCTCGACCCACTGGTTGGCCCGGATCGCTGGATATGGCTCGCGCTGTGGGGGGCGGTGGTGTCGTGGGGTAGCCGCGGTGTGGGGGAGGGGGGGGGGGGGGCGTGGTGCGGAGGGGCGGCCGCGGTGCGGCAGGGAGGATGCTGTGCGGCGGGGTGGCCGTAGTGCGGCAGGGCGGCCGCGTAGCGGCGGGGCTCTGCAGTGTGGTGGGGCGGTAGGGTGGCCACCGTGTGGCGGGGTGCTGCGGTGCGGTGAGGCACCGTGGTGGGGCGGGGCAATGGGGCGGCCGCGGTGCGGTGGTCTGCCACGGCTGGCCGGATGGCCAGTGGTGCTCTCCGCATGGCGTGGACATGTGGCACGCCTTCGCCGGCGGTCGGCTCGACTGACCGTCCTCCCCTCTCTGTCGCGGTACGAGCCGCAATTCTCTTCTGTCTGGTGGTGCAATCGTGCCATCGCCTTCGTCGCAGCTAATGGTGTGTTAGTTGCCATTTCCATGCCCCATCAGTGTCGATTTCCATTATCCACCATCGTGAAGACTACATCAAAACTTCATGGGATTACGGAGAGGATGGGCCATTTTCATTTATCCCACACCCTCCGTGTCAGGACGATAACAAGTGGCTCGATAAAACCTAAATCAAGAAGAACATCAAGAATGAGTAAGCGGAAAAATTAAAACAACAACCCTACCTCGAAGGTTTATTGATGTGTCCCAAGATGAAAATGGTGAAGACAAAAAGGGTGCCCACAATGGTCACCTCCGTAACACACATCCAAAGTTGGGCTCGTGCATCGTCCTCTTTCTTGGCTCTGAATAATGTTATTTGATGGAGATGGCGTTCTTCATTTGGAGGAGAAGTTCTTCATTGGAGATGAGTTTCTCCAAGCTCTCCCAAGTTTCTCCCTTTTCCAAAAATTTCCAACCCAGAAAAAAATAGAGGTGCCAACATATTAAATTATGTTTATCAATTTAATTTACATTGGCACAATTAATTTTTGGCACAATTAACTCTACCACGTTGGCATAATAAATTTGGTGTAAGTCCATGGGTTAACTCTTTATTAATTAGGTAGTTCAAGGGGTTTCTATCATTAAGAGGGTTCGGGTGGTCCCAAACATTAATTTCAAAATGGGGGTTTTAGTTCAGGTGGTCCGCACCTCTTAAACATTCATGTGGGAAGTTTTATTAGAATTAAAATAAAGGTTTATTTTATTTTATTTTTCATTTCCACAAAAAACACAAAATCTGTCTTTCACCCTCGAATTACTGTGATCAAGGTGAAGGTATCCTTCAGTGAATACCAGCGCTGTGAGTTTCAACGGTGACTGCAGATTTCAATTCTGATCACCGATTTAAAAGTTACAACAACCTGCTAGTACGTTTAATGAACGTACCTGAAAAAAGTTAAGAAATTAATTCTTTGCACACTGGGACTCAGAATGACGGGCCATAAATTTTCACAAACTCATAATATTACCATATAATTAAAATAAAATTACATGGAAATTTTCGGTCTTTACATTCTCCCCAACTCAGGGCTTTGCATCCCTCAAATTCATACCACAAGTCTTGGAAAAAAAGTGGGGGTACTGAGCATGAATCTGATCCTCCCGCTCCCATGTACTCCCATGGAGGTTCCCGTGTTTCCAGGAAACACGCACCAATGGTATCGACCATCCAAAAAGGACCTACTCCTATCGATCTTCAATCCCTACTGGATCCTCCGTAAATGTCTCCCCATCGTCGACATCCAGCTCGCCTTGATTGATGATATGAGAAGGGTCATGCACGTATCTTTTTAGTTGGGTTACGTGGAAGACATATTGCACCCAGTACAACTGAGGGGGAAGTGCTAAGTGGTAAGATACCTCGCCAAATCTGGTGAGGACCTGGAAGGGTCCAATGAAGCTTGGAGATAACTTGTCACCCCGATCAAATCTCCGCAAACCTCGTTGAGTTGAGACTAGTAGAAAGACGTGGTCGCCATCCTCGAAATTCTGATGTCTCCGTCTCCTTTCGGCATAAGACTTCTGCCTACTCTATGAAGTCTTCATCTGCTCCTGGATGATCTGCGCTTTCTCTGTGGTAGACCATACCATCTATGGTCCCATGAGTGCTGACTCACCTATGTCAGTCCATCACAAATGTGATCTGCAATGTCGCCCGTACAATGCCTCAAAAGATGTCATCCCAATGGCGGAGTGACATTTGTTGTTGTTGTATAAAAACTCCACCAAAGGAAAGTGATCCACTCAGCTGGGATCGAAGTCGAGTATGCAAGCACGCATCATGTCCTTGAGCGTCTGAACGGTCCTCTCAGTCTGACCATCCGTCTGAGGATGGAAGGCGGTGCTCAAATGAAGTTGTGTCCCAAAAGCCTCCTACAACCCCTTCTATAACTGGGAAGTAAATCTTGTACCATTATTAGAGAAAATCATCAAGGGTACCCCATGTAGCCACACAATCTCCTGCACATAGAGGCGTCCCAATATCTCTACTGAACCCTGCTCTCTGATTGGTAGGAAGTGGTCCGACTTGGTTAGTCGGTTGATGATCACCCAGATAAAATCATGATCCCTGGATTTACGTGGAAGTCTTGTCATGATGTCCATGGAAATCCCATACCACTTCCACTCTAGTACATCTACAGGATGAACCAATCCTGATGATACCTAATGCTCCACCTTCACTTGCTAAAAATTGAGGCACCGAGAGACACACTCTGCTACTGCTTTCTTTATTCCCAGCCACCAGTGTTGTCGTCAGAGATCCTGGTACATCTTCACTACTTCTGGATGTACCACTAGAGGGGATGTGAGAAACTCCCTCATCACTTACTCCTGAAGCGACATTGGTACCATGGTACATCACCTAAAGGGGGTTATGTGCTCCCCACCTTTAGAAAATCAATCAGGTTCCTGTCCTGTGGTTATCTGGACATGTCGAGCCACACAGTCAATATCTCCATGTTGTTCCTCCCTCAGTCACTAAAGAAGTTTGCGAGTGACTATAAGATACTGAAGAAAAGTTTCTCCATCTCGATCCACAAAGGATATGTGTAAAGCATCCAACTGCTCTGTAACCTCACCTAGCAGTTGTATATCAGATCTCCTGCTGAGTGCATCTACTACAACGTTCCTCTTCCCCGAAGTATAGACTATCTCAAAGTCATAGTCCTGGAGGAAATCAACACAATTTCACTATCTCAATTTCAGGTCCTTATGTGAGAAGATATACCTAAGACTCTTGTGATCTGAGTAGACTTTAAAATGATCACCCATCAAATAATGTTGCCACATCTTCAAGGTGAAGACCACTACTGCTAACTCTAGGTCAAGGGTCCCATAGTTTTATTCAAGCTATCTTAGCTGTCGATAACTATATGTGATCACTACTTGCTCTTTCATCAGGACACATTTGAGCCAGGTCCCTAATGTGTCACAGTAGACTATGTACCCTACACCATCCTCTAGAAGCCTCATGATGGGGGCACTAGTTAGCCTCTGCCTCATCTCTTGAAAAATCCACTAAAATTTCTCCGAACAAATGAATGGTTTCCCCTTCTTTGTCAAATCTAATAAAGGTGCTGAAACCCTAGAGAAATCTGGCACAAACCTTAGGTAGTATCAAGCCAAACCCATGAAACTCCATACCTTTGTCACAATCCAGGGTGGCTTTCAAGCAAGTACCACCTCAATCATAGCTAGATCGACTACAACTACAGCCTTTGAGATGATGTGTCCCAGAAAGTGCACCTATCGAATCTAGAACTGGCACTTCAAGAGATTACCATAATGCTGGTCCTCTCAGAGTGTGTCCAGAACTACTTGCAAGTGATAGGCATTCTCCTCTCCAATAGCAGAGTAGATCAGAATGTTGTTGATGAAGACTACTACAAAGTGATCAAGGTATGGATGAAAGATCATGTTCACGAATCCCATGAATAATGCTGTGGCATTGGTCACACCGAATGGCATAAACAAGAACTCATAATGGATATACCGAAATCTAAAATCCATGTTGTACACATCCTCATATCGTACTCTGAGCTGGTGATTTCCTGATCTGAGTCCTATCTTCGAGAACCACTGTGCTCCCTTTAGCTGATCAAAGAGGTCGTAGATACTCAGAAGTGGGTACTTGTTCTTATTAGTCACCTGGTTGAGGCACCGATAGTCAAAAAAAGACTCAATCTCCTGTCTACCTTCTTGGAGAACAAAATTGGAGCTACCCAAGGAGAAACACTAGGTTGGATGAACCCTTTCCCCTAAAAGTCTTCCAGTAGTACCCGCAGCTCACGAAGCTCCGTGGGAGGCATCCGATATGCTAGTGTGGATATCGGTTCCTTCCCGGGGTAAAATTCAATGTAAAAGTCCACCTCCCTGTGAGGAGGTAGACCTAGAACATCATCAGTGAAGACATCTGCGTACTGGTCCAGCAATACACGATAGCTCAGACTCTCCACATCAACTGCTCCGAGGGTAAGGCCAACTAATTGACATGTGATCGGCTGTAATCTCCTCTGAGTAAGTCCATCATGTGCTGAAAAGGCTCCCTTCTCACCGGTGAAGGTAAACCTGGTCCCATCCGTGTGAGCACACCACACTTTTCGCCTAATACAGTCAATATGAGCATGAACTATATATAACTAGTCGATACCCAAGAGGACGTCGTAAGGCCTTGATGCCGCTACCAGGAGATCCCAGCCGAAACTCTCACCTCCTAGAGTAATCCCGCACTACCGGAACTAGTGCTTAATCATCAAATCCGCTCTTGTAAGAGTCTCTACCCATAAGGATCTAGCCAACGGCTCCGTCAGAATCTTCGAGCTCTAAACGAGGGAAGTGGCAATAAAAGAATAACTGGAACCTATGTCTATAAGTACTATATCTAAGGTGTAGTAGACATAGATCATACCTTATATCATCTACGGAGCTCCATGGTCATAGGTCTCAGCTGCCTGGAGCTGAGCTCAACCCTATCCACCTACTCCCCTGTGTTCAGGGTGGACCACCTGGTGGTGGTGGCGGTAATATCTTGAATCGTCTCCCACCACTAGCTACATAGCCAGATCCTCTCTCACATCTGCCTTGTCCCTACAGACTTTCTCGGTTGAACCTATGTCTTTTCCTGGGCACTCCTTCAACCATCTACTGATCATCCGTATGACGGGTCTGACTGTCATGAGCCATGTGACCATGCCCGCCGAATGTGAAACACTACATGTTCCTCACATGATTGGATCTATCTAAAGTACCACGCACAACCAATCTTGAGTTATGGGGTCATCCACCTGTTGGTTGGGTCCTCTTGGAACTCTGTGACTTCTATCTGCTGCCAACTAAAAAAGACATTGCTACATGACGACTGGTGGTGGGTCTTGCTGCGGGTGACTGCTCAACAAGAAAACTCTCCACTAAGAGGGATTTCTCTAACAACCCCGCCTATATTGGGATGCTGAGAGAAATCATCGAAGCCCTGATCGCCCATCTAAGTCCTTGATCAAAGGTCTGGGCCCTGAAGAATGGGTCCCGCACCATATCGGTGGATTAGCGTGAGAGGTCAGTGAACCTCGCTGAGTACTGAGCCACATTCATGCTGCCTCTGCTGCAAATGAAGAAGCTCTTGTATGCACACTGCACAAACTGCCGCTGAGACATAGTCTGCCCGAAACAGGCTATCGATGTCTGCCCAGAGAAGCGTCACCTTATCGTGAACCTAGAGCATCAAACTCCCCCATCAGCATGCTACTGCATATACCAGATTGGTGGAAAGGATCGCCATGAGATTAGCTGGTGTCCCTACCAGTTGAAAAACTCTCACCACTACCTCCAGCCAATCCTCAGATACATGTGAGTCCATCTCTCCCATGATCCTTGGTGGCCTCTATGGCTTGACCTTGTGAAACACACTCTATAGGAATACACCCTCTATTGCTGGGGTTGGTGGCATTGGTGGACCAATGGGAAATGGTACCGCTGGTGCCTCCTCTGATGCCTCTACTAGAAGAGGGCCCTTCACCGAGGCCTCGTCGCTTGGTGGGCTATCAGTGTGTACTATACCCGGAACCTTAGCTGATTGTCTGCGTGTAGGCATCCTAAAAATAAACAGTTGCACCATGGTCAATAAATTATACCTGCTAAGCTGACTCAAAGAGATCACAAAGAAAACATTTCAAAATATACACATAAAGAGGGTTTTCATGCACTGAGTAGGAAATCAGAAGTCAGAGTCCTGGTGTATGGACACATCGGCCACCCTACCAACACTGGGTTCCCTAACCTAATAACCACACTCACTAAACTTAACAATATTGCTATTAAAAGAAAGATCAGATCCATATGTTCTACATTAGAACCAACTCCTATGATACCAATTTTTCATGACCCGTCCCTCAGGGCCCATGAAGTGACTACCCCAAGCCCGCCTTCCATAATCCAGGGGCTAGCGACTAGCACCGAAAGAAATATTATTTAAAATAGGGAAGGAATTTCCTTTATATCTTGTAAACACATGAAACCAAGCACACAATAAGATACGAACACAAATAAACTGTATAACCAAAAAGTGTGCGGAAAGTAAGAGGTGCTGGAATAAATGCCCAACAGTAAAGGTACATGTACAAGTGAAATAAAATACAACTGAAGAAAGAGAATGAAAGCTACTGGGTCATCCTCTGAGGTTCCTACATGAAGGGTAGGTATAGATCGCATCCTCATCACTCCACGTCTTCCCATCTCCTCTATCTACCAACATGTTGTATGGTCCACCTCCGAGCTCTATCCAATCCTGGTACCATTTACCTCGATCAGTGTTGTCTATAGTTTGCACATTACACAACAAGGTGTGGGCATAGACCGTGATGGGGTGAGTATAAAAATACTCAGTAGGGACCCCGAGACCCTCAATGACTCACAAAATTCCCAAAGGATAAACCAATAAGCATGAAAACAACTCACAAACCTTCATAGGTATATGCCCATACATATAACTAAGTTATCAATTATACCTATCTCAATCATGAAGAAACATAGGTTGCAACCCAAAATCCCAAATCTCAACTATTCCATAAAGGAAGGAATACCACAAAGGTAAGTACCAAACATGTATGCCACATAGAAGAATACCACCAATGTATCAGCGTGAAGGAAAGTACCACACAGGTACGAACTGAGATCACACTAGGTATAACTTAGGTACAATTGTAGAGATGATTAAACATAACTACTAAATCATCTTACTCTCTTAAGAGGAAGACCCAGGAAGGATCCCAAATTATAGACCCACATAGGATCCTAGTACATCGTCAGACCCACAAAGGATCCTAGTACATCTTCGGACCCACAAAGGATCCTAGTACATCATCGGACCCACATAGGATCCTAGTACATCATCAGACCCACATATGATCCTAATACATCGTCAGTATATCATGAGACCCACATAGGATCCTAGTACATCGTTAAACCCACAAAGGATCCTATTACATCTTCAGTACATTGTCAGAACCACACAGGATCCTAGTACATCGTCAGTACATCATCAGTACATCATCAGACCCACCCAGGATCCCAGTACATCGTCAAACCCAAACATGATCCCAGTACATCGTCAGTACATCGTCAGACCCACACAAGATCCTAGTACATCGTCAGTACATCCTCGGACCCACATAGGATCCTAGTACATTGTCAGTACATCCTTAGACCCACACAAGATCATAGTACATCATCAGTAAATTGTCATACCCTCACAGAATCCTAGTACATCATCATAGCTAGCTACAGGGTACCTGCACTAAGCTTACTAATCTCCGGGAGAGTCTGCTCCTCAAGATACTGGTTGATACCCCAACTTCCATGAAGTACCATGAAGAAGTATCCCAATGTACCACCATGTAAAACGGGTATCAACTCAATAGATGGTGCATCAATTAGACACCCGGTCAGTAAGTTATTAGAATTTTAGTTCTGAGGGCCCGATTGGATTTGTACTCGATCCAACCTAACTGTACATTAAATTTATTCAAAACTCATTTGAGGTATACCAAAAAGTACAGTATCACTCCATGGTTTCTGTCTCCACATACGGTTTATCAAACGGATGCACGATGCCAATGTTATGGTGAAAAGAACGTATAGGGTCGAAACTAGTCCGGGTCCGGTCGGACCCGGCTCGACTCGGCCAGGGCCGACCCTGTCTGGTTGTAGTCATCCCGGTCCACTGGGTCTAGCCTGACCAATGCTAGGTGGCCCGACCCTTGCTGGGTGGCCCGCGGTGCGAGGGGGCCATGGTGCGGCGGGGCTGCGGGGCGGTGCCGGGGTGGGGGGGGGGGGTGGCCATGGTGTGGTGGTCCGCCGTGGCTAGCTGGATGGCCAGCCATTCTCTCTACGTGGTGCAGTCATGCACTATGCCTTCTTCTGCGGCCGGATTAGCCGGCCCTCCTCCATTCTCCACCACAACACTAGCCAAGTTTCTCTTCCTTCGGGAGGTGTGGTCACGCTGTCGCCTTCATCGCGACTGGTGGTGTGCCAGCCACCATTTCCATGCCCCAATGGTGTCAATTTCAATCCTCCACCATCGCTAATAACACTACCAAACTTCAAAGGATTGTAGAGTGGTTGGACCACATTTTTTGTCCCGCCCCCTCTGTGTTTGGGTGATAGTAAGCGGCTCGATAAATCATGAATCCCAAAGATCATCAAGAACGGGTAAGAGGAAAAATTCAAACAACAACCCTACCTCAAAGGTTCGTTGATGTGTCATGAGATGAAAATGGTGAAGGCGAAGAGGGTTCCAAGAATCATCACCTTGGAAACATGCTTCCAAAGTCGTTCTCATGAATCATCCTCTTTCTTAGCTCCGAAGAACGTTATTTGATGAAGATGGTGTTCTTCATTTGGAGGAGAATATCCTTGTTGGGGATGAGTTTCTCCAAGGTCTCCCAACCTTCTCCCTTTGCATACAATTTCCAACCCGAAACAAGTAAGGTTCCAACTTATTAATTTAAGTCTATCAATATAATTTATGTAGGCACAATTAATTATTTGCACAATTAATTGTATCACGTTGGCATAATAAATTCGGAGGAAGTACATGGGTTGACTCTTCATTAATGATGGAGTTCATGGGGTTTCTCCCATTAATGATGTTCATGTGGTCCCCGAATTTAACTTCAAAATGGGGTTTTTAGTTCAGGTGGTCCCCACTCTTTAACATTCAAGTTAGAGGTTTTATTAGAAATACAATATAAGTTTATTTTATTTTATTTCTCATTTCCACGAAAAACACAAAATCTATCTTTCATCGTCGACCTACTGTGGTCAAGGGGAAGTTCTCCTTAAGCGAATACTGGGGCTGCGAGTTCAACGATTCCCACAGATTTTAATTCTGAGTACCATCATGAAAGTTACAAAAACCCACTCATACCTTTATTGAACGTACCCAAAAAAAGTTCAAAAGTTCATTCTAGGTACACCGAGCCTCGGAATCATGCGCCGTAAATTTTCATCGACTCATAAAATTCCCATATAATTAAAAAACATTACAGTGAAATTCCAGGACTTTACACATCTATTGAATTATTCTACCTTTAGATGATATCTTATATTATTACAAGACTTATTGTACTGTTATCTGAATTATTTTTCTGTCAGAATAATCCTACTACCCTCAAGAGAGTTCTGTGATTGGTATAAGGATCTCCTACCATGATTTATAATCTACTACAAGGAAGCATGCTCGACTACCTTAAATCACAATCTTCAACAACGAAAAAATATCATTAATAGTGAAGAAATATATGTGATCATGAGACAAATTTTTTGACTATGACATTTAAGATCTACTTTTGTGCCTGACTTCTTCTTCCATGATTATTTGATGTTAAATTTGAATTAACTTCCAAGGGGTAGTTTATGAAATTTAATGAGATCCAGAGTGTTTCATAGTATGAGGATTTTTGAATTATTTTTCTTAAATGGATACTATAGATCATAGATGAAAATGTTACATTTTCCCAGATTACCTGTTTATTGTGATGATTAATTTTATTAATACCATGTATTGGATAATTAGAATTTGGACAAAGTATAAATATAATGAATGTATCATGCACAAGTGGTTTTTATTTGGGGGTGATAAGTGGATGTGCATGATAATGTAATTCTACTAAAAGGAAATTGGATTTTCATGTGATTTCAATGACACTATATTTTTCTTGCAATAATTGAAACCTTGTGAATTAATTTTAAATATTATTTGAAGTGACATCAAGTATATATTTAAATACAAGACACTAAAATAATATGGCCATTATTGATCATCTCATGATCGATCAGAGAAATTGAACTTCACAAGACTTCCATATTCCTTCTCTCTTCTTCTCTATTTTTATTTACATTCAAGTTTTGATATATTTACTTGTTCAATAATTTAAGGAAATATCATTTAATTATTAGAGAGTAATTAAATACTATATTCTCATTTATCTTATATCTCTAATCCCATGGATAACATTGGAAGTGCGAGGCTATAGCCTGAACTTCCTGGTGTAAGTTTTCTATATATCTGCTTTAGGTTGTGGATCACTTTGATTAATTTAATAAAAATTATTTAAAATGTACTTATATTAAGTGGGGGAAACTATATATATTCTTGATACTAAACCTATTATTCTAAAAGTAGCTACATGTTAAATTTTTTTTGAATACAATATTATGAATTATAAAATTATTCTTTGAAAATACATTGATAGTTAGATTTAAATGTTTATATAATTAATTTTTGTGTGAGTAAAATAATTTCAAAAGTTAAATTAATTTCAATTTTATATCTATGTTTTTATTATACTTTTAGAAAATTATTTCCAAGGTTTAAGGTTTTCATACATATATTATTAGTTAACTAGGCTCTATTATTTTTTGGTGTATTTTAAATTCAATTTTAAAATTATTTTTAATTTAAACATTGGAATAATCAATTCAACTCTCTATTGAGTAATTCACATAGACCATTATTTGGTATTAGATTTGTTTTTTTCAATCTTTCTCTATTTCATTTCATAACCTTGATCATTTCCCTCGACAAGATTTAATTTTTATTTAATTTCTTCTCATTTTTATTATATATTATTCTATGTATGATGATTACGATACTACTAGACCACCATAATTTAATTTTCAAAATTGTTATCAGTGGAAAATAAAAATGGAAATATATATTGGGAACATGGTTTTTTATATTTGGATAGTTATAGTAGATAAATATAACAAAAAAAGGGCTCATAGATATTACTCAAGTGATGCTAAATATTCTTCTTATGATAGTAACTATGAAACTATAAATTAATTATATTGCGATTTTGGTTAATATGTGTTTAATATAACTTATGTAAGTGATACTACTTATCAAATATGGGGTACGATTTTCATTTCTCATGAAGGGAAATCTAATGATATATAAATGCATAAAAATACTTTTACTATTAAATATTATATGTTTAGAATAAATTCTAATCAACTAATTTTTGAAATGAATCTTAGGTTTAATAAAATAGTCCATACAATGGACGAAATTAGAAAGAAAAATAAATCTAAAATCCAAGTTCTGAGAATCTTGTGATACTTACCTAATCAATGGTGAGGAAATTATATATCCATTTGAGAGTCATGTGATATCAGAAAACTTCGTGTGAAGGAGATGATTGGAAAACTAATGATATATGGGGAAGAGTTCAAGTTTAATTTTAAAAGAGATAAAAGAAAAATAATTTCAATTTCTTTAAATACTTTTGGGTCAAATATGAAACAAAAAATCAAATAATGTGTCTCAAGTGAGGAAGAGAGAACTTATAACAGCGATGATGTGATTTATCATATATCAAGAAGATTTAAGAAATTATACAGGAAGAATACATTATTTTATGAGATAAATCTATAGAGGAAGATATGATAAAATAGAAATTTGGAAAAAGGACAAATAACCCGAAGAGGTGGTTTGTTAAGAGTGTATTAGAAATGGGAATATAGAGTTCGAATTTCCAAAACTAAAGTATTAAAATTGAAATGATGATAGAGTAAGAACACCCAATAATGCTATTATGGAATCCTAGAGTGACTCTGATGTCATATCTAATGAATTTTATTCAAAAAAAGAAGACAACAATGAAAGGGATAATTCGTGTTTTATAAAAAACACATCTAAGGTAACTGATTTTACTTCACATTGAAGTACAAATCAAAAATCAAAAATAAATAATGATGAATTAGAATAATATTTTACTATTATTTAAGAAACTATAAATAAATTAAAAAATAAATATAATTTTTTTGAATAGGCGACTTTTTTATATGCTGGTGAGAGAAGTTCCTTTTATAGATAAAAGGAAAACAAGTCTTCTGAAATAAAATATAACAATGAGATTAAAATTTTAAATAAGAATCTTAAATAGGACCATGAAAAATTTACAAGTGGATGAGAAACCTTGAACATGATTCTTGGTATATAGACCACACCATAATATACAAATAGGATTCGGTACCAGTGTGGTCAATGAAAACTTTATAAAAATAAATTTATTTCTAGTTAAAATTGTTCATGTTTTACAAATTATTTTGATTATTATTATTATAAAAGGTTTTTATTTTAAAAATATTATAAATATGTTTTTGGAAAAAATTCTAAACTACTTTTTATCCCTAATTTTTTCTCTAAAATTTACGGACCAACGACAATGTGGGAACCAAAAACAATTTATTGTATAAACTTATTGTAGGAAACATGATTGAAGTCTACTAGTAAGAAGTTATGGTATCAAGAGATTGGATGTTTTATAAATTATATAATATTCTAATAAATCATTATAAAGCTTAAAAATGTGGATGATAGACAAAAAACATTTAAGGACAATGAAAACAAATTACTCCTGTTAAAATCCATAATTAATTTTTTTTAAATTTATATTTATTTATTTATTGATGGCTTAAAATATAATTTTCATAGAATCTAAAAATTATCTAATAATGGTTTAAAAGTAATTTCTAAAAATAATTCTTTCAATATCAATGATTTTATGCATGCTATAGATTAATCTACATTACACTATGATAATGTTTACGTAGTGGATTTATATTCATAATTTTCTCAAAATGTTTCTCGCATAAGTGCCTTTCATAAAGAATACTGGTTGGGGCATATGAGACCAGGACAGAATTAACATTACATAAATAGAATGATTATAAATAAAGGTTTAATTAAGGATCTTTCTAAAGTATAATTACAAAAAAAAATATGAAATCCATGTAAGAAAATGAAATAACATAAGATCACTTTCAAACCAAAGAAAGAAGTTTCAACATCTCAAAACCAAGTGTTGGTTCACATTGATTTTTTTAGACCTTATAGAGTTCCTTGAAAATATGGGAAGCATTATTCCTATATTCTTATATATTATTTTCTTGATTTAATTGGGTAATATTTTAAGATTATAAAAGTCATTCTTCCTCTAATTTTTTTAAATTTGAATTTTTTTTTGAAAACCCTAAAGGATTTACCATTAAAAAATAAGGGAGTGATCAGTTCTATGATTTTTAAAATAAAAACATTCATACATTATATAGAAAACATGATATTAGAGAATATTCGATACTACTTGGACTCCCTGGAAAAATGGAGTATCTAAAATATGGAATAGGAACTTCAAGAGATTTCCTGAACATGCTCAATAAGTATGACCTACCTACTTATTTTTGTACAAAATCTGTTAATAAAAGTTTCTATGTTATCAATAGGGTTCTTATTAGACATATTTCAAAGAAAAACCTAATATGAGTTTTAGAATATAATGAATCTAAAGGTAATTACTATATAGTTTTTATTTTAATTTATTTATTATCAACACAAAATAGAATTTATAAAAATTTTCATTCAGAGGGCGTGGTTGAATTTTCCACGGTTATTTAACCTCCAATAAATCATATGATGTTTTTTAATAAATGAACTAATATTTTGAAAAATATGTACATGTCATGTTTGATGAAACATATCTACATGAGCCTAAAACTCCATTATAAAACCTTGAGGATATTTATTCTAACATTTATATCAACACCACATCTACGACTAGTGATCATCCTGTAGAAAAAACTGTATACTTACTAGAAAACCCCCGATGTAGAGGAGGTTACTAAACTATACCCTAAAGAAGAAATTAAAGTACCAAGTATTTATAACCTTAGAGAAATTAGATTCTTTAGATACCATACATATGACTATATTGTTGGATATATAAATAGAGGCACCCAAAATAGATCTTCTTTTAGAAATAATGTTAAACATCAATCCATACTATCATAGATTGAAACTAAAAACATTACTTAGGCTATCAGTGATGAATTTTTGGTTATGAATATGAAATAATAGTTGAATATGTTTGAAAGAAATAATGTGTTGGGGCTATTGGAAAGACCTAAATACTATATTACCATGAATACTAAATTGATGTTTAGGAACAAGCTTGATGAATCTAATACTGTCATTAGAAATAATGGTAGACTAGTTTCAAAAGGTTATAGTGAAGAAATGGGATTGAATTTTTAGAAACCTTTTCTCCTCTAGCTATACTTGAGGTAATTATAATAATACATTATTATGTAGCTCATTTGAATTTAAAACTATATGAAATGGATGTCCAGATTTATTTTCTAATTTTTTATATTTTTGAGGTCATTTTTGTAGAACAAACCCTAGGATTTCAAAACCCTCATTTTTCAAATGTTGTTTTTAAACATTCAGACGCTCTTTATGGTTTGAAACAAAATCCTATTTCTTATTATGACATTATCATAAATTTTTTAATTTCTAAAGGTTTTTTTTTCAAAATGTAATTCTTGATCTTAATTTTTTATCAAAAGGATTTAAAAATATATTTTGGTATTTCAAATATATATTTATGATATTATTTTTATATTAAAAAACCACCTTGAGCATAGATACTTTAAAAATGAGGCACAATAAGTTTGAAATGAGTTTATTGGGGAGATAGGGTGGTTTTCTTTAGTTTTCATATTTTTCAAAATAAGGATGTAATTATTTTAAATCATTTTAAATACATAAATTATCATTTCAAATGTTTTTCTAAGAATAGTACAAAAGGATATGATACTACCATGAGTACATATTATAAGCTGGGTTTTAATGATGATGGGAAACATGTTGATCAAACCACATATAGAATTATGATTGAATGTTTAATTTACTTGGCCACTAGATGACTTGATATTATGTATAGTGTGTGTGTATGTGGACATTTTCAATGAAAACCTAGGGAATCTCATTTTAATGTCATAAAAAGCTAATTTCAAATACCAAAAAATACAATTATTTTTTTATTGTTTAACTATGTAGGAAAATACTTTCAATTATTTAGTTATTTAATTATATATTTTTGTCTCTATGAGTGAGATAGAAAACAATACTCTGGGCCGTGTCACTTTTTAGGCAAGTATCCCTCGAGTCCCACCTTTAATAGGCTCCAGAGTGGCGACTAGCGCTAAGGGTATAGAATCTCACACAAAATGGAAGGAATTTTCATTTTTAATAAATATAAGATGAAGAGATAAGATGGTAAAAATCCCAAACATCACCAAACATTTATATAAAGGAAAAAAAGATCCAAATCATGCCTGATTTCAATGTAAGTTGTGACAAAAATACTACATAAGTACTAAATCATGCACCAAAAGAATGAGACTAAGGAGTAAAATGACAACTATCCCAACACCTGAGCTAATAAAGTCCAAAAGAGTCTTCAAGGTCCTCCTAGAAACCTGAATACAATTTTACCATTGTAGGATGAGTATAAAACTGTACACATTTTTAAAAATAATGCCACCCGTGCACAAGTGGGGGAACATACTAATGCCCCTATCAGAGAACAATAAAACCAAAAAGCACTTATCGAGGAGTACTAAACAACCCTCCTCACCATGGCACACTCACCAAATAATGTAATTCAAGTAAAGTAGTAGTATAAACACATCGAAATTTGTGTACCCCACACCACTTTCCCACTAGTTAATTTCTTATTCCTAATGGCTAACGTCTTTATGCTACTACTCTCCCAAAATGAAATAATGATGCCATAACCTACCAACACACACCTGGACCTCAAATCAAACAAAAAACCTTCCCAAAGACTTCTTTTCCACATCCAAAACACACATATCTCTCATAGACACTTGGGACACAACAACCACACCTCTCGCCCGAAGACACCTGGGCCTCATCATGAAGACACTTGTGAAAACAAACCTGGCCCACAAACACCTAAGCCCCTTGTCCACAACAAACATACTTAAGGATGTTGAACTATGGTAAGTCTCAATCCATCACAACCTACCAGGATATGCTCGAGTGGTAAGAACCCAGAAGAGGGTGCGTGTGAGAAATTCAGTAACCAACCATCCATCCTACCACCAGGATGTTGGGAAATATACCCCCCCCATGAAATAGTGGTGTTTGGAACCTGGTTATCAACAAGGGTAGAGTTATTATATACATAACAAGGAATTAAAATTTACATATATGAGTAAACAAACACTCATCCCAGCCTACGTGTCCTAAAACAAACAACCAACCCACAATAACATATTTTGGTGCTACCCCTATATACACAACCATAAAAATAGCCACTTCCAACCATAAATCCAAACCCCTTTTCATTTAACCACTTTAAATTTATTAATTAACAGATTCACCATAATTTATTCCAGAACTACCTAGGGAAACAACCATGTGCAACATCTAAAACCATCCGTAGATGGAAATAATCCTAATTAATTAAACACACAGCAACAAACCCACTTTGTCATTCATATGTGCCAAAATTGAACTAGGAAATAGGTAACAAGGAAAAAATTTACTTTTTAACATAAATTATTAAAAAATAGTGAACAAAAAACCTACAATCCCACTACACACCAAATTTTCCTAGAATCCCACTCAACCACTTCCAAATTTCATTCTTTAATGTTATGCCACACAATCATGACCTCACAACCAAACCCAGTATCCACTTTGCCCAAAAAACCCACAGTTGGTACACCTATAAAAATGAAGTCATGAAAAAACGTAGTCCTAACAACCCACTACCCAAACATTTCCTTGATGCAGTCCCACTTTATAATAATTCCACAACCACATTGTAGTCCCATTGCCCAACTTCGCTCAACAACCACAACAAAAATGAATCAATCCCACTGCCTACAAGACCATCCATTCCATAATAAATTAATCTCTCAAACTTAGATACAAACACACCTCATAAACCACCCTATAAAAAAAACCCCACAACAACTATCATTAAACCACAACCCTGCTACACACACATCCCACACCATTTTGACAGAACCAACACCTCCATACACCCCTATACATATATTTGTGCTCCCAATAGCATCTCCACGTATCCCTTACAAGGTCACAAATCCCAACATAACACAACACTGATTTTCACCTATCAAATCATACATATTAATATTTGGTAAACACTTATGTTTAAGTCTACTTTGATAAACATGGGTGATAAAACAAGGCTTTTCATCCTCAGGAATCCATTTCAGTTAGCCATGTATATGTGATTGAGTATATTTAATGTGACATACATTTATCATGAATCATGAAAAAATAGAACATCACTAATTTGAAATTAATGACCATAAATGACCATGATTTTTAGAAGGCATATAGCCACAAAACACAATTAAAATAATCAAGGACAACAATTAAATTAGGAAATCAACATCAAACCACTCCCAAACTATTATTTCACTATTCTAGTTATCTTTTGATAATATTCTCATCCCATAATTTATTATAAGGTAAGAAAAGGATTCATACATTCTTTTTGAAGAAAC
This sequence comes from Viscum album, assembly GCA_963277665.1. Taxonomy (NCBI): domain Eukaryota; kingdom Viridiplantae; phylum Streptophyta; class Magnoliopsida; order Santalales; family Viscaceae; genus Viscum; species Viscum album. The sequence continues at coordinate 573,456,507 of OY728166.1, forward strand.
ATTAAACACCCAGCCCACATGATACAAAAAAGGATAGGCTGAGGAATATCTACTGGAAACAACAGGTGATCAAAAATCCTCCTTGCGCCAAAACATGGGTTCACACGAACATCATGAAACTCCAAGAAAACTGGGAAGGAGGGATCTCTAGCACATGAAAATGACTTTTTTAGAGTGGAAGATCCCAGAAACACCAATAGGAAAGTGAAAAACACACTGGGAAGGGAAGATATAGGCTTTGAAGATCCAAATCCTATATTAAAGGAAGAATGGTTTCATAATCCATTAACAATGGATGGTCCTCTCTATTTTTCCATCCGCCTGAGGGTCGAAAGTAGTGATGAGTCATAACAGAGTGCAAAAGGCATGATAAAATCCCATATAGACTCACAATGTAAAGCGGGTATCCTGATATGAGACAATGGATACTGGAAACCCATGCATCCACACCACCCCATCCACATACCTCTGTGCTAAGTCATTCACTGTACTCGACTCCTTGATCGCCAATAAGTGAGAGGATTTCAACAAATGATCCACTACTACCCAAAGATCATCACATACTCCCTGAGTCTTGGGTAATCTTGTGAATAAATCCATGAAAATGTATTCTCACTTCTACTCAGTAAAATACAAGGGATACAATAGACCATTGAGAACATGGTTCTTAACCTTCACCTACTGACACACTAGGAACCTTTCTACAAACTCTGCCACATCCTACTTCACCAAGGGCTAACAAACCTATTCCCACAAGGATCTGTACATTTTAGAAAATCTTAGATTAATACATAGGGGTGAGATATGGAACTCATAGAGAAGTACCTCATGCATTTACACTAGGATAAATAGCTTCCCATGGAACAACATTTGATTCTGACTATCCTTTGACCATCCCCCCGGAGCATCACCCTGGACAGTGCGATCATGCATCACCTTCGTCTGTGAGTCTCCCTACCGAGATTTCTCCCCTTAATTCACCATGGAAGACTATGTTTTCATATAAAATATATATCATCTTTGGCCAACAACTCTCACATCCAAATGTGAAGAACCCAACTCATCCATTTCCTTTCAAGCATACATGGATTCCAGAACTACCGCCACTGCGACTTCCTGCTCAAGGCATCATCCATCACGTTCCCCTTTCGTAAGGTGTAAGATATATTTATGTTTTAGTCTTGGAGAATATCCACCCACATTCATTACTTCAAGTTCATGTCTCACTGGGAGATGATATACCTCAATCTCATGTGATCCATGAAGACCAAAAGTGCTCCCTAATGAGGTAATGTTTCTAATAATTTAGTGAGAATACAACCATTATAAATACAAAATCATGGGTGGAATAGTTACATTCATGGGGAAGTAACTTCCTAGACTAATAAGAGATCACTACTCGCTACTACATCATCACACACACCAAACCTAAACCCAAAGCACTACAGAACGTCTTGAAAGTCACCCCATCAATTGGAAACTTAAGAACTAGATCATTGACTAGATTCTATTTCAGTTAGTTGAAAGATGCATGAAACCACTCCCTCAATATGAAGACCTAGTCTTTTCTTGTCGATGTTTTCAATAGAGAAACAACTCGAGAGAATTCAGTTACAAACCTATGGTAATATCCCAATAGAACAAGGAAGCTTTGAACCTCTACCAAATTCTCGGGTGCTTCCCAAGAAACATCTGCCTTGACATTTGATGGGTCCACTACTACCCCTTGCTGATACACCACATGTCCAAGGTAGTGCACATCTCACGTCCACAAAATAAACTTAGACAACTTCCCATAGATTTAGTGGTGTGGAAGGACCTCCAAGAGAGTCCACATTTGTTCGGTGTGGTACTCCTACAACCTTGATTAGATCATAATGTAGTCAATGAACACAATGACAAAACAATCTAGAAATTCACAAAAAATAGAGTTCATGATCCCCAGGAATAGGGATGGAGCATTCATAACATTTAATGACAAGACCATGAACTCAAAGTTCTCATACCTGTACGTGAAAGCAGTCTTCGGGATGTCACCCTCCTTCACCATCAACTGGTGGTACCCAGACCAAAAATCAATCTTAGAGAACCAACCAGCTCCCCTATACTAGTCAAAAATATTATCTATCCTCAGAAGGGGGAAAATTTTCTTAACCGCTACCTGGTTTAGTTTCTGGTAGTCTATGCATAGCCTCAGGCCACCATATGCCTGCTTTGAAAATAAGACCGAAGTACCCCACAATGACACACTTAACTGGATAAAACCAATTTCCATAATGTCTTCAACTTGAATTCAAAACGCTCACAAATCAAAATACTTTATTCATTAAGGAGCCACCAAAATAGGATGAGCACAAATTTCCAAGTATATTCCTAACTCAATGTCATGTCGAGGGGTAGATTCACAACCTATTCTGGTAGAACATCAATGAACTCCCAAGAAACACTTGAAACTTCAACCACTTCTCTATCTTCTGATCCGACTGACAGCTCAGATGATAAGGAGAGAAGAGGCTCTACACCCGGACTACCCACCTTAATACTCCACTCACCAAAGAAAACTACACACTGGCCATACAAACCAAGAAACATGACTCTTATTCGGAAGTAGTCGATAAGGACATGAACATAAAACAACCATTTGATTCCTTGGATGACATAATATGATTGGATATGTAGCAGAAGAATATCCCAACTGAACCGATGAATCCCCAACATCAATATATATCCCTAAAAAACATCAAACAGACTGATCTGACTTCTATCTAGTGCACTCAGAACCAGAGGAAAGGGAAGCCTCTCTAAATTTAGTACCAAAAAATGGGATAGAATAAGTGAAAAAAACAAGTGAAAATCTGTTGAATCAAACAAATCACATGAAAGGGTACTAAACAGACAGATCGTACATCAAACAACCTCTATCCCTGTAAGAATTGCTACCGTGACAGTGTGCAACTACCCATGCCCAGTTCCTATACCACTCTTCTATCGACCACCTCCATGAACATTCCTTTGTTGAGGCCCCTAAGGAGCACACTAAGGTCAGGGTTCTCCATAACCTTCTACCCTTAGTGGGGAAGGAGCCTACTGCCCCTACTATTGGAATGGTATGTCCTCCAACTACTGCAGCTGAGGTTGGTGCTGAACATTCCCACCCCACCATACTAAGCTCAAGTTGGGAATTGGTTCCAAATATGTACATGGCCTCCACGGACAAATCACCTAAGTCTTGGGCCCATGGGGAAAGGTTTAGGACCAAGAGATCATAACTGGAACATCTAAGGCCTACTTCCCATTGTTTGAAATCTAGAAGGGCTTGACGCCGGAGACCTACTGCTAACTACCTTACCCTTTGTTAAACTCTGTTGGATCCTCTTTTATGATACACCTCATTGTGAGTGAATCCTCTATAGTACATAGTCCTTCTTATGATGTTCTATGTATGTAGGTAGGGTAAAGGGAGTGACGACATACTAAACAGAAGTTCAGAGTGCCTCCTCCAAGAATACTGCTCGTGACTCCTCATCCGAAAAAGTGATCCGAAGTAAAGAGTAGGAGATCCTTGAACTTGATCCCCAGTTCCTCACTGACATACTCCCCTACTATTGGGAAGCTCCTTCCTATTATCATCCTTCATCGATGAGGAATGGAGATCTGCCCGAAACTCCTTCTCAAATCCATACAGTGAGACATCGGTCACATTCCTCTCCCCGAGGTAAATCATCCACCATTGATGCATCGATCCTCACACATGGCTCAATGCTAGAGGAACCAAGTACTCCCTTGGATCATGGATCAAGGTAAAGGTGATTTTTAGCTCATAATGCCAACCATCCATCTCTAGGTGTGAAACACTACCTTCGTACTTCCCCAGTTCCTTCCGCTGGAAATCAAATAGGATATTTTTTCATAATTCATCTTCTTACTCAAGATCAGAAATCCGCTGGTCCACTATGTTATCTTGATTAGCCTCAACTGCTAGTACCACACGTGGGAGATGTACGGGTTCCATAAATGAAAATGAAAAACAAGGAACTCTTAAGTCTATTTAGTATGGAATTTTATTTAAAAAAAATATTTTAACATTTTATTTAAATTAAATTCCCAAAATTCCCAAGAAACATAGAAACTCAAGTCATTATGATGCATATTAATTTCTTATGGTATATACCGTATAATCAGTGTAGCCTCACTTTGTTTTTTAGCAGGTCAAGAGTCCTCGAATAAAATCATGAGGGCCCTAAAATCATGTGTCCTAGCCAGTCTTCTCTTGCCTATTTCAGACACCATGATTTCCTAACACTGTTTCCCAACCATCCCATCCAATAATCACTATTTCAAACTCCATACACCATCATATCTCTCAACCATCACCTAGGATAACATCCTATCATGAAATTACTTCCTCAAGATGAAAGAAGGGACCAAAAATTTCCACACTAGTCCTTCTTCAAGACAAATTAGGCAAAATGACCCCTGAGTCCCACCTTCAACAGGAAATGGGAGGAATTACCATTTTGAATGGAAACAATATCAGGAGATAAGATTATAAAAATCCCAAACAACACCAAACCTTTATATTAAGGAATCCAAGATCCATCTCATTCATGATTTATATTTAAACTATGACCAAAATAAAAACAATTTACTAAAGAAAATACCAAAAGAAAGATACTAAGAAGAAACACAAAAACTATCACGACACCCGAGCTAGTGAAGTCGAGACCGATCCTCAAAGTCATCCTAGAAACTTGAAAATAGATTTATAGTCATAGGGTGAGTACATAAGTATACAAAGTAGGAAAACTAAAGACACCAATGCACTAGTGCGGGAAAATACCAATGCTCTTGTGAGAGAATAATAGAATCTCAAAGCACCCACCGAGCAGTAATAACTAGAACAACCTCACCAAGGAACGCTCACCAAATAACATTAGTTAATTAAAGAAGTAATATAAATACAAAGAAATTTTGGTACCCCACACCACTTTCCCACTGGTTAATTTCTCATTTCTAACGGATAATGTATTGATAGTACAACTCTTCCAAAATGCAGTCCCACAACCACAACCTACCTGCACACACCTGGGCCACAAAACAAACACAAAACCTGTCTGAAGACACATGGGCAACATCCACACCACACATCCCTCCCACAAAAACCTGGGCTACAAAAACCATGCCTCTGGCCCGATAACAGTTGGGCATCATCATGAAGACACTTGGGAAAACAAACCTGGCCCACTAACACCTGATCCCCTCATCCACAACAGTCTTACCTGAATGATCTGGGACTATGGTAATACTCAAGACATTATAGCCTCCCCATATACGATAGAGCGGTAAAAAACTTGAATAGGTGCAAGGAAGAAAGTCATTAACCATCCATCCATCCTCCCACCAGGATGTTGGGAAATACACCGTCATCCATGAAATATTGGTGCTCAAAACATGGTTATCATCAAGGGTGGGGTTCGTATAGAAATCACAAGGAACAAAAAATTTTATATATGTGTAAAAAAACACTTATCCGAACATACGAGTCCCAAAACAAAAAACCAACCCACTAGAACCACTTTTGCTACTACACCTATCTGCATAACCACACAAAAAACCACTACCATGAATAAACCCAACCCCTTTCTCATTTAATCACTTTCGATTTGTTAATTAAGGGGTTAAATTTAATTTATTCCTGCACCACACATGGAAACCACCAATCATAAAAACTAAAACGGTTCTCAGAAGGCTAAGATGTTGATTAATTAAATACACAACTACAAACCCACTTCATTATTCGGTACATCCAACATTGAACAAGGAAAGAGGGACCAATGAAAAACATTTATATATTAACACACATTCATAAAAAAACAGAGAACAATGAATTCACTGTCCCACTGCACACCCCCTTTTTAGTAGACACCTGTCTACCACTTCTAACTATCATTCTTCAAAGTTAAATGGAACAATCATTCCCTCACAACCAAACCCTACAACCCCACTACTTGAAAACACCACACCAGAAAAACCTATAAACATGAAGTCACAAAACAACCCCATCCTGTAGCTCTGCTGCCAAAACATTTCCCAAATGTAGTCGCATTGAATAACAAGTCCACAACCACATTACAGTCTCACCTCCCAACATCGCTTGATGACCACAACCCAAACAAAGGCAATCCAAATTCTGGTAGTATATCCAATCCAAAAATAATCAATCAATCGAAATGAGATACAAAATAAACTCGTATACCACCCCATAAAAAAATCCCACTATAACTACCATTAAATCACAACCTCACTGCACACACATCCCTCACCCTTCTCCCAGAACCAACTCCTCAGTCAAACCCTATACCCATAACCACACTCCCAAAAGAAGCACCCCAAAACCCACACAAGGTCCCAAAGACCAACAGAACACAACACTCAAACACACCTATAAAATAATGAATTATCATATTTTGTAAAAACTATTCATTAAGTCCACTATGATAAATTGGGGTGATCACACGAGGGTTTTCATCTTGGGGAATCCATTTTATTTATCCAAGTATACATGATTAAGAAGATATCATGTTATTTCCATTTATCAAGCAACAAAAAAAACATCACTGGTGCATAAGAAAATACCACCAATGACCATAATATTCAGAAGCCATACATCCACCACAAACCATAAAAAGAATCAAGGATAACAATTAAAACATGTGATTGATATCCAACCCCTCCCATCCTGTTATTTCAATGACCCCATTATATTTTGATCATATTTAATTACCATAATTTATTACTTCTTATGAAAAGGATTTAAAAATTATTCCCAAAGAAGCATTAGTACAACCACCCCACATGATACAGAAAAGGATTGGAAGAAAAATCCATACCTGAAACAACAAGTGACCAAAACTCCTCTTTGTGGAAAAATAAGGGGTCGTGCGAGCATTAGGAAACTCTAAGAAAACTAGGAAGGAGGGGACTCTAGCATAGGAACATGACTCTTCTAATGAGGAAGGATCTAGGTTCACCAAGAGGGAACAAAAAATGCATTGGGAAGAGAAGATACGAGCATTGAAGAGCCAAATCCTATATTAAAGGAAGAATTGTATCAAAATCCATAAACATGGGATCATGGTCATATCACACAGTTTGAGTAACTCAAAGTCCCTAGAGCATAAGGATATTAAAGATATAATTAATATCATTTGAAATGAACTTCAAAACATCCAAAAAAGGAATTAAACTTGGTTTACATCAAATAATACTTAAGAGGGGAAAAACTGGAAAAAAACACAAGAAACTGATAATTTGGAAAAGGGTGAGACAATATTTGGTGTGACACCGTCATGGTGCCACCATTACAGTGCCACCTTTATTGTTCCTCCATTTCAGTGTGCCACAATTATGTGCCACTGTCTTGATGAAACCGTTTGGTGAAACTAGATTTTTGGAAAACTCGTGAAATAAACAATTATGAACCTATGAACACCACAAGCACTAGATTTTCACAAAGGAAAGGCCTGAGAAAATCTAGGTCATTACACCCATTTATATTAATATCTCTTTAATTATACATAATGGTGTTTCTTTAATTATTTAATGTTATGTGAGATGGCATATAGCTTATATGAAGAGTTTATTTATCCATGAAGAGTTCCATTAATCACCAAAGGGTAGAAATCCAAATTATCAATGTAATAAATGATTTAATATAATCTAATGATCCTATAAATTAATTATAATAATGACGTGTTAATGTCTTAATGGATCTTTAATCCCCTTTATCAAAATAATACAAGATTGTAAGGTAGTACATTGGTGTGAATAACTAATTCAAGTAATTTTAAAGGTTATAGAAAAGGACATAGTGGGTGGGACTCAGTAGTAGGTATTTTTTAGCTAAAGAGTGTTATCATGATCATTTGGAAAATTCATTTATCCCATGTAAATTAATTGAGTGAATGTGGTTAGTGTGTGGTTTTCAAGCTGGGTTATTATTAGGAGTTCAGTGTAATTTAAAGAAGGTCACCTGTTTGAAGGGGAACCAAATTTGGTGAGTTGGGTGAATAGTCACCGAATTAGATGGTATGAGAAATAGGTCCCCAACTAAGTAAAATAGACATGGATCAAAAAATAAGAACTGGGGAATTGTGATGTGAAGATCTCATAGGTTGATTACTTTGTTGATTGAGGAATTGAGTTAATCTGGATTTAGTATTGTGGTGTTTAAGAATTGGGTTCTAGTCCTTTATGTAAAATTTAGGCATGAAACCGTCATGGGATAATTGATCACTGGGATGTCTTAATCTTTTCACTTTAGATTAGTGTAACGACCTGAAATTTTGAATAAATCATGTTTCTTAATTTTAGGTGTTATTTTATTTTTTTATTCAACAAAAATGTTTCATTTGATAACATGAATATAATTAAAATGAGACTGTTGGGGTTTGACTGGTATATGAGCATTGGTCAATATGACCGCTGGAAACTAAACGTTTTGATTATTGTCTCTAAATACAATTAATCTTGATTAATTATTATAGAAAGAAGATTCGATGGCCTCACCCAGTATTCTTGGACCGATCTAAGCCCATCTAACAGAACTTGGGAAGGAGGTAGCACCACTGGGCTTTGCTCTAGACCAAACCCAAGCTGAACGTCATTGTGTGAAGCTAGAACATAATCACCTTTGCGAGAAGTTCAAACTGATAGAAATTACTACTCATGCGATGTTGGCCGAGCCTCCCTCATATTCTCTCACCTTAGCACACCTTACACTTAGGTCCTATGCTGGTGTGATAAGGGGCTATGTAAGGAGACCGTAATTGCCTTGTGTAATCCTTTGTTTTAAATAAAAATTGGGATTTCTTCTTATGATGAAGTTTATGAATTTTCAAATGACCGGATAAATATAGTATGCATATTTTTGATGAATTTTAGAAAAAGGATATTTTAAAAATGTATATGTAAACCATAAATAATTAAAAATGTGTAATGATTTTCGAAAAATGGTCTTCTACAATTATGTTTAGTACAAAATTTAGAGTCTAATAAGATCAACTTGATTTTTGATGAATAGTAAATTATGAATAGTGATTTTATGCTTAGGATTAGTAATGTGACCAAATGGATTAGTAATCTCACTTAATGAAAGTATTAATATAATCTAGGAACCATGATTTAGTAATGTGATTCAATAAAATGGTTAAATAACGGTTTCATAAATTATTATTCAAGTATTAGTTTTTTCTGGTGAATAGTGTTTTTTAATTAAAAATTAAATTAAAAATATTTTGAAAAATGTTTTTATAAAATGGATTTCATTTTTGAACTCAGAGCATCGATATTATGTTAATGTAATTTTTGGGAATTTTTCTGAAAAAAATGAATTTTCGGTGAATAGTGTCTTTATTTAAAAAATAAATTAAAAATATTTAGAAAATTGTTTTTATAAAATGGATTTCATTTTTGAAATCAGAGCATTGATACTTGGTTAAGGTGAAATTTTGCGATTTTTCTGAGAAAGTTGAATTTCCTGTGAATAGTAAAAATACAGTTTTAGGGTTTCAGTATGTTTAATGACTTCATAAATGTGTCATGATGATGTCATGAGATATTTTATGGGTTGTCTGACCAAAGGTGATGAATTATTGTATGGGGGGCCCATGTGGCCTAACTCCATGGGAAATACCATGGGAGAGCACATGGTTTTGAGAAAACCACTTTTGAGGTGTCCCTTGGACATTAATGCCTTGTCCCCTCACTTTCCCTATAAATACCATGCCATCCTCTCGTCCATTTCGACTCCCCACTCTCCCCCAATGAATTTCGGGTATCATTACCTCCCAAAGAGTCCTCCCAAGGTTCCCCCAAGCCCTCAAGGTCCCAACCTTTGAGTTTTAAGAGTTATGTTTTAAGGTAAGGGATCCGACCCCTCTCTTTCTTTTCAAGTGATCTCTTTTAAGTCATTTCTTTTATGCTCCATGTTCTTATGTTGGGGGATGTTCTTTTATATTCCTCTTAGTTCCCTTTTCATGTTCATATAACAAGAGATCCCCTCTTACTCTCATTATTTCGTTTTATGATGTTTTAAGTGGTGCCGTTAGGCTGCCGAAATTTTTGTAACGGATTCTTTCTCCCTTCTCATTTTTCAAGATCTATTTTCATGTATAGTATTTCAAGTTCCTTTTTATTATGTTTGGGTATGATCTCTAAATTTATCATACTGATCTTTTATGATCATATTATGAGAGACCCCATTTGATCTCTTCAATTCAGTATTTTAATGTTTTAAGTGGCGCCGTTACGCTGCCGAATTTTTAAGTGGTTCTTTCACCTTTTTCCTTTTCAAAGTTCTAATTACATGTAAAGTCTTGCAAGTAACTTTTTATTATACTGGGGTATGATATCTAAATATATAATTCTGATATTTTATGTTCATATGATTAGAGACCCTATTTGATCTCGTCAACGCATTTTTGTTGAAGTTTAAGTGGTGTCGTTAGGCTGCCAAATTTAAAGGGATTCTTTCACCCTTCTCGTTTTCATGATCTATTTACATGTCAAGTCTTTCATGTTCCTTTTTATCATGTTGGTGTATGATCTCTAAATCTATCATACTGATATTTTATGTTAATATTATGAGAGACCCTATTGTATCTCATCAATTCATTTTTGTTGAATGTTTAAGTGGCGCCGTTAGGCTGCCGATTTTTTAAGGGATTCTTTCAACCTTCTCGTTTTCATGATCTATTTACATGTCAAGTCTTTCATGTTCCTTTTTATCATGATGGGGTATGATCTTGAAATCTATCATACTTATCTTTTATGTTCATATGATGATAGACCCTATTTGATCTCATCAATTCATTTTTGTTGAAAGTTTAAGTGGCGCCGTTAGGCTGCCGAATTTCTAAGGGGTTCTTTCACCCTTCTCGTTTTCAAGATCTACTTTCATGTCGTGTCTTTTAAGTTCCTTTTTATTATGTTGGGGTATGATATCTATATCTATCATACTAATCATTTATGTTCATATTATGAGAGACCCTATTTGAGCTCGTCAATCCATTTTTGGAAGTTTTAAGTGGCGCCGTTAGGCTGCCGAATTCTCATAAGAGAAATCTTATTTTTTTCTTCCTTTCAAGTTCTTCGTTTCACATGGTATATCATTAAAATATCATTACCATGTTCTTAAATACTATATATTCTGTTCCCATACTGTTTTATGCATCATTTTTTAGTGGGTGACCCATGTCCCCTCTCTTTTCAATGTTTTCTAAAACCATGTATCGTAGAAGTTATGCTGCATAGTTTTCATCTCAAAATGCCTCCCTCTTTATCTCAATATTATTTTATCTTATTAAGTGAATACTAAAAGCTCTTATTTATACAGGGGTATTCACATATATATAAAAAGTTTCTATTTTAAATTCTGGGATTTACATACATGAAACCCGCTTTCCCTTTTCCGTGGGTTTAAAGTGACATAAAGATCATGTCTTTAAAGAAGTTTTTAAAACGTTATGATTATGAAATGAAACACATTTCTTTTATGCTATATGGGTTATTTATGAAATTATTGATGATGATATATGTGGCTCACATGATAATAAATACATTTCAAGGGTGCGTCCAGATAGTGCTCCAATGCATTGGGTAAAAACTTAATCTCTAGAGATGACCTTTTAGACTGATACCTTGGTGAATAACCTTGGTAATTTTTAATGACACCTTGGGGATGGAATTTGGTGAAACAAAATGATTTTCAATATTAAATGTTGTAGCCACATCTTCAAGTTATGAAAAATGTTATTTTTATTATGATATATCTCATGATTTCTTTCTCATGCCTTAAAGTTCTTTTCATGACATTGTTGATGTATCCCAAGTTCACATGTTAAATGTTTTCCCTTGTTTCCCTTACTGGGCCTTATGATCACCCTTTCTTTTGATGTATGTCCCCAGGTTTGAGATGCAGTAATGAACCTAGGATGAACATGAGGAGAATCCTATCAAGTGTTTATGAAGAATGTTTTATGTTTTCATGTTTTAAGTTCCTAGTTTCCAAGACACTAAACCTTAAAGATCCTCGGTTTTGTAAAATGTATTGAAATTTTATGTGATAAAAGGCGGGACGCTATAGTTGGTATCAAAGGATGGTTTAGTTATTTGTGGAAATTAGGATATGAACACTTTAGGAAGAAACCTATAGAAAAGTTTAAATATAGGAAATATTCCTAGTATTTTAGTGAGTATTGAGTTAGGGGTTGCCAAGCAAATACATCCCTGTCTAGATACGAGCAGCTAGTGGTGGCTCTGGCACAGATGTACATAGGGGTAAAACCCGAAAACACCGCTTTGAGCTAGACTCGAACGGGAAGTAGTACACGACAACATGCCTTGCTTCACTCTTGGTTACGACACTCCCGGGGGATATGCTTTGGTAAATTCCTAAGCTTAGTATAAACCATTGTTAAAGGAACAAAGATAAAATAAAATAAAGATTCAAATAAGAATATATGATCATGGATAACCTATATGGGAACCTAGGGGATCGCAAGTTACGGTATATGTTTCTTCTATAAGTTATCCTTATATGCTTTAAGTTCATTTTCATGATTATTGTCTAAGTATTCAAGCCCCTAATTGTACTTTCTTTTCGTAGTTAATGGCGGGAAATGGAAGAACATGTCCCAACAACGAATGTGATAGGAAATGTGACAATTTCCATATTAATATGACAGAGATGATTAGGGGATTAAAAGATGATTATTATTTTGGAAGGCGTTCACTATTTTGGGGACCCTATATGATCAAGGTAAATAGATTACTACGGTATTTTCATTGAGAAGTATGGTTGACTTAAATTTTGAAGAATCGATGAATTTAAGGTGGACTTATAGTAATTTAGGTTACTTATGGGAATGATTAACCTATCTTGGTTAAAATATGTTTAGGTTAGCTACTTTTGTTATAAGATGTTAGGAGTGGTTGATGTTGTTTGGAGATGAACAATGAAGTTTATTTTGAAAGACTATGTTATCAAATTCCTCTTGTATTTGGGTTTCAGTCTTAGTTTGGTTTATTTTGAGGAATTTTAAGGACCGTTATTTATGGAATGGTCTATGATGAACTTTGGGTAGTACCATGGAACTTTGAAGATTTAAAATTAGTTTCCCTTCCTATGGGATTCTTTCATTTTGAAGAGTTTTTTACCTTACAATTTCTGTTTTTGGGATAATGTATAAAGATAGAAGAAATAGATAGTTAATATTTTATGGATTATGTGATTCTCTAGAAGATGATTTTTGTGTTTTGATGAGACCAAGTAGTTTTGAATGCTCATAGTTTGGAGAAAAGATTAGTTTTGGTAGAAACTTATTAAAGGATGAAACTCTACATGAAGGTAGGTATATTTTCATATGTTTTTGTTCTATGTAGTAAATGAATTCCTCAAAATTATAAAAAGGAACGTAAAACAAAAACGTTGTTAGTTTACGTTTCCTACTGGGTAATCAAAGACCGTTTAAACACAATATGAGTTTGGGATTTTCTTATGGTTAAATTTCTCCTAATAATGTTTTCTATCACTCTCCCTCAGAACATGACCCTTTGTTTTCTCCTCCATGTCCATGTTTTCCTACATGGAATCCTAGTGTGGGTTAACTCAGGTGACCTTTGTACTTCCTTTTATTTCATCTAAAGTAATAGTTTTACTGACTCCTTTTCCGATGTGGGACTTTCAATGAAATTTCAAAACCCAATTTTAAAAATTGCGAGGACGCAATTTCTTAAGGGGGGAAGATTGTAACAACCCGAAATTTTGAATAAATCATGTTTGCTAATTTTATGTGTTATTTTATTTTTTTATTCAACAAAAATGTTTCATTTGATAACATGAATATAATTAAAATAAGACCATTGGGTTTTGACTGGTATATGACCATTGGTCAATATGACCGCTGGAAACTAAACATTTTGATTATTGTCTCTATATACAAGTAATCTTGATTAATTATTATAGAAATAAGATTCGATGGCCTCACCCAGTAGTCTTGGACCGATTGAAGCCCATCTAACAGAACTTGGGAAGGAGGTAGCACCACTGGGCTTTGCTCTGTACCAAACCCAAGCTGAAATTCATCGTGGGAAGCTAGAACGAAATCACCTTTGCGAGAAGTTCAAACTGATAGAAATTACTACTCGTGCGATGTTGGCCGAGCCTCCCTCAGATTCTCTCACCTTAGCACACCTTACACTTAGGTCCTATGCTGGTGTGATAAGGGGCTATGTAAGGAGACCGTAACTGCCTTGTGTAATCCTTTTTTTTAAATAAAAATTGGGATTTATTCTTTTGATGAAGTTTATGAATTTTCAAATGACCGGATAAATATAGTATGCATATTTTTGATGAATTTTAGAAAAAGGATATTTTAAAAATGTTTATGTAAACCATAAATAATTAAAAATGTGTAATGATTTTCGAAAAATGGTCTTCTATAATTATATTCAGTACGAAATTTAGATTCTAATAAGATCAACTTTATTTTTGATGAATAGTAAATTGTGAGTAGTGATTTTATGCTTAGGATTTGTAATGTGACCAAATGGATTAGTAATCTCACTTAATGAAAGTATTAATATAATCTAGGCACCTTGATTAAGTAATGTGATTCAATAAAATGGTTAAATAACGGTTTCATAAATTATTATTCAAGTATTAGTTTTTTCGGGTGAATAGTGTTTTTTAATTAAAAATTAAATTAAAAATATCTAGAAAATTATTTTTATAAAATGGATTTCATTTTTGAACTCAGAGCATCGATATTATGTTAAGGTAATTTTTGGGGATTTTTCTGAAAAAATGAATTTTCGGTGAATAGTGTATTTATTTAAAAAATAAATTAAAAATATTTAGGAAATTGTTTTTATAAAATGGAGTTCATTTTTGAAATCAGAGCATTGATATTTGGTTAAGGTGAAATTTTGCTATTTTTTTGAGAAAGTTGAATTTTCAATGAATAGTAAAAATACAGTTTTAGGGTTTCGGTATGTTTAATGACATCATAATTGTGTCATGATGATGTCATGAGATATTTTATGTGTTGGACGACCAAAGGTGATGAATTATTGTATGGGGGACCCATGTGGCCTAACTCCATGGGAAATACCATGGGAGAGCATATGGTTTTGAGAAAACCACTTTTGAGGTGTCCCTTGGCCATTAATGCCTTGTCCCCTCACTTTCCCTATAAATACCTAGCCATCCTCTCATCCATTTCGACTCCCCACTCTCCCCAACGAATTTTGGGTCTCATTACCTCCCAAAGAGTCCTCCCAAGGTGCCCCAGGCCCTCAAGGTCCCAACCTTTGAGTTTTAAGAGTTACGTTTTAAGGTAAGGGATCTGCCCCCTCTCTTTCTTTTCAAGTGATATCTTTTAAGTCATTTCTTTTATGCTCCATGTTCATATGTTGGAGGATGTTATTTTATATTCCTCTTACTGCCCTTTTTCATGTTCATATAACAAGAGATCCCATCTTACTCTCATTATTTCGTTTTATGAAGTTTTAAGTGGCGCCGGTAGGCTGTCGAAATTTTTGTAAAAGATTCTTTCTCCCTTCTCATTTTTCAAGATCTATTTTCATGTAAAGTATTTCAAGTTCCTTTTTATTATGTTTGGGTATGATCTCTAAATTTATCATAATGATCTTTTATGATCATATGAGGAGAGACCCCATTTGATCTCTTCAATTCATTATTTTTAAGTTTTAAGTGGCGCCGTTAGGCTGCCGAATTTTTAAGTTGTTCTTTCACCTTTTTCCTTTTCAAAGTTCTAATTCCATGTCAAGTCTTGCAAGTTAATTTTTATTATGTTGGGGTATGATCTCTAAATCTATCATTGTGATCTTTTATGTTCATATGATTAGTGACCCTATTTGATCTCATCAACTCATTTTTGTTGAATTTTAAGTGGCGTCGTTAGGCTGCCAAATTTTTAAGGGATTCTTTCACCCTTCTTGTTTTCATGATCTATTTACATGTCAAGTCTTTCATGTTCCTTTTTATCATGTTGGGGTATGATCTATAAATCGATCATACTGATCTTATATGTTCATATGATGAGATACCCTATTTGATCTCATCAATTCATTTTTGATGAAAGTTTATGTGGCGCTGTTTGGCTGCCGAATTTTTAAGGGATTCTTTCACCCTTCTCATTTTCATGATCTATTTACATGTCAAGTCTTTCATGTTCCTTTTTATCATGTTGGGGTATGATCTCGAAATCTATCATACTGATATTTTATGTTAATATTATGAGAGACCCTATTTGATCTCATCAATTCATTTTTGTTGAAAGTTTAAGTGGTGTCGTTAGGCTGCCGAATTTCTAAGGGGTTCTTTCACCCTTCTCGTTTTCAAGATCTACTTTCATGTCAAGTCATTTATGCTCCTTTTTATTATGTTGGGGTATGATCTATATATCTATCATACTGATCATTTATGTTCATATGATGAGAGACCCTATTTTATCTCATCAATCCATTTTTGGAAGTTTTATGTGGCGCTATTAGGCTGCCGAATTCTCATAAGAGAAATATTATTTTTGTCTTCCTTTCAAGTTCTTCGTTTCATATGGTATGTCATTCAAATTTCGTTAACATGTTCTTCAATAATATATATTCTGTTCCCCTACTATTTTATGTATCATTTTTGAGTGGGTGACCCATGTCCCCTCTCTTTTCAATGATTTATAAAACCATGTATCGTAGAAGTTATGCTGCATAGTTTTCGTCTAAAAATTCCTCCCTCTTTATCTCAAAATTATTTTATGTTATTAATTGAATACTCAAAGCTCTTATTTATATAGGGGTATTCACATATATATCAAAATTTTCTATTTTAAATTCTGGGATTTACATACATGAAACCCGCTTTCCCTTTTCTGTGGGTTTAAAGTGACATAAAGATCATGTCTTTAAAGCAGTTTTTAAAACGTTATGATTATGAAATGAAACCAATTTCTTTTATGCTATATGGGTTATTTATGAAATTATTGATGATGATATATGTGGCTCACATGATAATAAATACATGTCAAGGGTGCGCCCAGATAGCGCTCCAATGCATTGGGTAAAGACTTAATCTCTAGAGATGACCTTTTCGACTGATACCTTGGTGAATAACCTTGGTAATTTTTAATGACACCTTGGGGATGGACCTTGGTGAAACGAAATGATTGTCAATATTAAATGTTGTAGCCAAATCTTCAAGTTATGAAAAATGTTATTTTTATTATGATATATCTCATGATTTCTTTCTCATGTCTTAATGTTCTTTTCATGACATTGTTGATGTATCCCAAGTTCACATGTTAAATGTTTCCCCTTGTTTCCCTTACTGGGCCTTCTGCTCACCCTTTCTTTTGATGTATGTCCCCAGGTTTGAGATGCAGTAATGAAACTAGGATGAAAATGAGGAGAATCCTTTCAAGTGTTTAAAAATAATGTTTTATGTTTTCATGTTTTATGTTCCTGGTTTCCAAGACACTAAACCTTAAATATCCTCGGTTTTGTAAAATGTATTGAAAGTTTATGTGATAAAAAGGCGGGATTATATAATAAGTTTTTTTGAAGGGACCTTTTCCTTGTAATTCAAGATGATCTTAGCGAAGTAGTCACTAACTATGATGATGAACATTAAAGGGAACAACTACAATTTTCTTCCTTATTTGATTTTTTGAATATTGACTAAAATATCAAAAAAATTGGGAATATTAGAATAGTTGGGTGGCTTCTTCAAGAACTCAGATATTTTTGGGGTTTCTACTCTATCTGATGGCAGGTGGGGGGGGGCTTATATAGGCAATAGGAGATGAGCTCCCAATTAAGAGCTAGTAACCATCTTGGGAACCCAGATTCATTGAACAAGTTTCATTATGAGGATAGGGAGATAAAGAGTAAGTAATGAACATAAGAATAGAATAAATAGATATTCAACATTTAAGGGAACTAGGGTGTGTAAAGGATCATTATGCACAAGTGACCAGGGCTTGCTGTTGAAGATGGGAGGATAATGTCGGTGCCCATGTGATATTTAATCACTTTGAAAATTTTATGTTCCTTTGATATGTCTTTAGTATTTACACCATTGATAAAATATGAGCATTAAAAAACAATTAAACTTATAATTTGATTTGATTGGGACCAAATGAATCAAATTCTATTTTCCATATGATTTTGGTGTGAACTTGGTTAGGAGTAGGTACATAAGTTGAAATGCAGTCATTTACCAAAGTGAATTTTTGATTCATGTCCAACTCACCACTAGGAACTGATATGGAACATGGGGAACATAAGATCATCACTTATAGGTGTGATTTCACCTCATTAAAAGAATAATCATCAACTTGGATGAAACCTTTGGATTTCACGCTCTCTATTATGGCTAATTTATGCCCTCCATTCCTGATGGTTCTAGTCATTTCTTATATTTTTCATTGTGGGTTTTGGGTGATATGGCCTGGAAGGATAAGTTCATGATACCAGGGTATGTGATATGGTCACGTGGAACTAGGTACCATGACCTAGTCATGCTTTTCTAAGAACGAGTACATGGGAATCATGGATTATTTATTATTTTTAGAGTTTTGTGACTTGGTATCATTGATTCGAGAATGATATGCTCCTCAAGAACTTATAATTTATGAAATCTACAACCACTTATCTTCATTCCTCATCATGTTTCATCATTTTTGTGCACTATACTTAATTTCATTGTTTTTTTAAACTTGTTAATTTTTTTTATCGGAAATGAATGGATATTTAAATTAAGATACTCATCAGTTCATGCACACTTGGATGGAGGATCTGATTAGTAAAATTGAGGAAGAATTGGTTTGATGGTGTCATGATTAAATGAATTCTATTTAAAAAATTCCTTAAAATAATCATCATAATTATTCCATATCAAAAATCCAAAATTTTAATGTGCATGGAATTTAGATGGATATTGATATCTCACATCAAGAAAAAAACATTCCATCATCTTCTTTCACCCACTATTCATTCCCGGAATGAAAAATTACTTTAATTAAATGATCATATATCTAAAAAAAGACTCAATCTCTCTCGTATATATTTTTTGGTTCCTTAAAACAATTTTAAACAATCAGGAACCCCTTACATATCACTAAATATACTATTTCATGTTTATTTATCACCATATCGTTGGTGATCATCTTAAAGGATGGAATAAGGGATGAGAGAGTTACTTTATATATGGTTTCAAGTCTGAGTGGATGTGGGAATGTTGGATGAGTCATATATGTTCCAAATTTGTAGCCTAGATTCAAGAAAAAATAACATATACAGATATATAGTGTCTCAGAAATACCTATATAGGAATGAATAAGTCATACATGATTATAACTAAATCCTACCCTAGATGACTAGGCTAGTATCTTGATTGGTTTTAACTACTAGACCCATGTTGCACGTCTCCAAACATCGGAGGTTAAAGTCTAGTAGTAAGGGTCTTGGGTGTTACCATGATTATAATATAATCTCATATTAGAGTAAAAAAATTTGGGAATATCCAAACAAATATCCATAGTAATAATGATTAGAGTATATAGAATACAATAAACACAATAATAAAGCTACACAAACATAATGTGGATGTATAAAATTATTCACGACAACTAGTCACCCCTGGTACAAACATGTAAAAAAGGGTATAAAAAGTAAAAGAGAAACCATATAAATCCATGAGATATACCGCATCCCAATATACATATAAGATATCTATCTTGGTCATGAAACAATGGGCCTCTAAAATACCTGAACCCATGAAAAATGAAGTCTGCTCAGGTACCTAAGTTCCATAGCTGCGAGAAAAGGGTGTGAGTACATCTAAGTAGGGAACCACTGATGGGTTTATAAAAATAACTTGTAAACCAAAGTATGAACATGTGGAATGCTCAGTTTAAAAAATTAATACAATTCGTAAGTGTAAATAAATAACCTCCATTGATCCTTAGTGTATAAAGGGACACCCGAAATCAATTATAGTTACATCGGATAATATCATATGTCTTTGAGAATGACCTATATCCTCAAGGGGATCCAATACTAGTGCTGTTATATCATGAACATAAACACAACTTGTAAAATAACCAAATCATTGGAATTATTATATGTATATCATTTTATCAGGTTACATCTAGAAATACATGGGATGTACTAGGAATACCATATAATATTAGACACAAATATTTGACCCTAGCCTTCTCTAGGCATCTAAGTCAACAACATCCTGTACAATGACTAGATCCTAGGAATAACTATGAATCTCTACTCAAATCATATAATACTATTCTAGATCCTATAAATCCCTAGGAATCTCTCCCAATATCATAATGTATAACACTGAAAATCATTAAGAATCTCTTTAAAAAATATAAGATACCAGACCAGATCCTTGTAATTAATACTAATCTCTCCCAATACCATAATGTAAAAAATTATATACTAGGAATCACATGGTTTCTCTCCAAATATTATAAGGAATAGTTATAGATCTTCGTAATCACTAGTTATATATTGCAACATTATAAGGTATAATGCTAGATCCTAGGAATCTTTATTATCAGTAGGGTAATTGAAAAGTCCCATAAATCATTAGTTATATTAAAAATTACCATTTATTATCTAGGATAACATCCACATGATTCACATATCTTAATGATAATATGGGTTGGACACCCAAAAAACCAACATTACATAAATATGTTTATCTTCCCATGTGAAAAACTTAAGAATAACACTAAAAACATAATAGGCTCACATCACTGATTTATTGTTCTAAGGTACAACCCAAAAACTCCAATACCCACTACCCTACAATGACCCTTAATTTAGTCAATATAACACTAGGGAACCCATAGAGGTCCCATAATTCTCATCATAGTCCAAACAAACTATGTGGGATCCTTGACGTTGACCTCAAATCTGAATCCAACCCCATCACTCACAGTGTCTAGCAAACCTCAAATTTTCCACGATCACAATTAAACCTTAAAGTACAATCCACACTGGCATCACACTTAAGAGATAAAGAAAAGTCTACCTCACTCCCCAAGTCATCCTAGTTTATTCCACTCACTGAACTTTTCTGTAATATTACCCATAGAAGACCTACATGTGTACTCATGTATTAGTGGGATGCATAGTTTCCTCACTCTTTAATCATATTTCCCATGGTTATAAGGAATATGAAGTACGAAATTACCTACCCTAATGTTATAAAGTAAATCCATATGGTTTTTAATCCTAGATATTCATTTCTCCCTACTCATGGGAGCTAAGGTGTCCATATTAGGGTCCACTACATCATGTTTTTTTTTCATATAAATTGTACCCCACAGGGTCCCATCGATTTCATAGTCTATTGTTATGATTAATACCTCGATCATCAATGAAGAGGCATGTAGATAATGCTCAAATTATTGAAGGGTGACTATATAAGTCCACCATTATCACTTATCTAATTATATTATAGCTTATCATGGTAGGTATATCACATAATTTTTTTTTATAATTGACGCCTCGACCATTGGTAGCCATGTCACGAAGTTAGTGACCAGGGGTCCACAATGGACTTTGGGAAATACATCCATCCATAAAAATTTTAATTTATTTTAAAAACATATTTAATTTAAATAAAATGTTAGTGGACCACATTGGTGAGACCACATATCACATGAATAGATAAGTAAAACTCATTAATCAAAGGGTGGTGCTTAAGGGTCCACCTACCTCAAACAATGTTATCCCTTTTTTATACACACCAAAATTCTCTCACCAAAACCCATCCATGACTTTACCAATATCACATAATCCTAAAAGTATGTATTTTGAGCCAAATAAATTAAATAAATTAATTAAAAAATTGAAAATTTATTTTAAAATATTATTCAAACATGCATAATTTCCTAAAATCACACAAGGTGTAATTATTTTAGAAAAACTATTAGAAATGGGGTCCAAACCACTCTTAACATGCACTGGATCCTAAGGCACACAAAGTACGCAACAACCTCACTTCATTAAACTATGATCCAAGGGAAATAATGTCTAAGAACCCGTCAAAAATTGTTTGAAATTAGATATTATGAAGGGAAACCAATAAAATGATGGGGAAATCAGGTCATACCTTAATTCCATACAAATACGCCACTAAAATAATACCATATTGGGGGAAACAAGATAGAAAATTTAGGGGGTGGGGAATGAAATTTCCCCTCCAATATAGCTATTTTAACCAATAATCCAAGAGGATGAACAGTAAATTACTAGTACAGCCCTACTAAGAAACCCATCCACAAGGAAGTCATGGTGTGACCAAGGGGGTACCAACTAAAGTGTCTTGAGGGAGGGAGATTTCCATTTTACATTAAATTTTATGTTTAGTTAAAGAGGTTTAATCGTGGCCACATGAGTAGAGTGCCTATCCCGTAGAATGACTCCACCATAGAACAACCCTTGCACTCTTCCTAGCATGATTCTTATTTGTAGGGAATCACAACACAACCTCTGGGTTGTGCCATGACATGTTATTGGAAAAAAATTCAACTTGGAACCGATGACTAACTAAAAATCCAATCAATACTGGATTAAAGATTATAGTCCTCAAACCACTTCCAAAAAATATACAAGATATGTCTAAACACTAGAATTATTTTTTTGGATTTTAATTATAAAAGCATACCCTAAAATGAAGATATAATTGATTTTTATTGTGAATTTCACAACCAATAAAAGACATAAGGTTTAAAAACCACCCCAACGTAGAACATATCATCCCTGAGAAGAATCATTGGTCTTTAGACCATAAATCTTGACCTACATTAGTCATTAATTGAAGATCAATTTAAAAAATTCTATATTAGAATGCCAAATGAGATTCTTCTACGCAACTCCAAATACAAGGGGTATTATTCCCCAAAAGCTGAGCTACAAAATCACTACAATCATAAACACTAAAAATGTTTCCCTATTCCTATGTATCTCGATACACGAAGGTGTCTTCAATTGATTCATCACCGAGATTGTGGTGTTCTCCACCATAAGACTCATCTCATAAGTGAATATTCTGAGAAATGGTTCTCCCCATCATCAGAATATCCAAATGAAATGAATTTTGAAGCATTAATTAACATAACTAGATTTATTTGTATATCACCAAACACAATTCTATGAAAAAATATCATTTGGTCCTCTATTGTCTGAATTTTAATGAAAATTATTATTTTCAACCTGAGATGTGGTTTCAGAACATCTTATCATGATGCATAAATTCATGAAGGAATCCCATGATCATATAAGAATTAGGAATCCGACTCTTGGGGAAATTATATGGTTGGATACTTAATTAACGAAAATATATTCCATGATCTCACTCAAGCATTAGAACACCATAAATCTAACTCACTCATGGATCAAAACAAAACCATCCTAAGTTAAATTAAAATATTTGTACTCCATACTTTATAGTATCTGAATTTATAATCTTGTATTTACCAATGATCTTATTATTCATAGATCTTACCACACACCAGCATCCTAGTGAAATCTTGAATATCCACCAACTGATCTCACCACATCAATAATACTCTCATTATAATGATCATTCACCAGAAACTGATAATATCATCCTTATCATCAAACCAATAAATCTAAAATCTAATATCTATAGCCTACACTTCATCCATTACTACATATAATTATGAGAACAGAAATCCTTCTTATTCCCAAGGTCTATAAAAAATACCAACCACCAACCATTCCTGATTCACCAGGAACATTATCCTTGACATATGTTGAAATTTATCTATAATAAGGGTCTCACCATCCATGGAAACTAGTGTACTACCCACCATATGAAATACCATATATTTCTCCATGAGTGAAACATTATTGAGATCCGGTAACATACATTACATACAATAAATTCCAAGGAGCACTCTTTGATAAACCATTTCAAGGAACCCTAATATATCGATGACGTCAACCTCCACTATATATGTAAACTTCCATTTCATCAATAATATCTATCAAACATTCCTACAAGAATTTTAATGAATATATAAATCCATACCAACACTCTTCTATTTATCTCTTCATAATCATTATGTATTGCATGGAAACATTGTATATCACATTGATCACATCAATACCCTATGAGTGTATGCATCCATTTCATCCATTTACATTACCAGAGTCACACTTCCATGAGTATAATGTTATTTAACCATCTCAAAACCCTATTTACAAAAAATATTTCAAATGAAAAGAACTTAGAATACCATTCACGTGTATCAAATACCACCTCATGAGTTTTCCTCTAGAAAAATGTTAAACAACCCCTATTATCAAAATAAATCATACCTAATAGGCATACTACATGGTTTTACACTTCCATATCAACCGCCTCATCGATATTGAGTCATTCCTATTAGCCATTTCAACATGTACCGAAACCATTGACCATGATCACTACATACAAATATCATCTATCTAGATGCACCCTTAGTGACCCACTATGAAATAAAGGTATTTCACTAATGAAATGTTATAACGCATGATAACCTACCATCCATGTCTCATATAAAAACCAAAAGCATCTACCAATGTTCTATCTATCATAGATCCCACCACCTAGAATTATTATTTACTATATCATCAAGAACCATTCCCAAAATAAATATAGTTCGGAATCCAACTAATACTTTGCATCAAAACCAATATTTGATACCAAACATATGAGGTGGTATAAATCAAAAAAAATCCCAAGGCACCTCCTTACCCGTACCACTTACCTAATAGAACTTCCCATTATTATATCACACAAACTGAATCATATACATTTTCTTTGTGTCTCTAAAGAACTCAGAATCCCAGGATAAACCCTTCCTCAATTTACCCATGCATATATCTCTTGACTCACGAATATCCATTGGTTCTTATCAAAACAATAAACTCTTCCACTTTGAAAATAAACAATCTATGATATATGAATTAACACATGGGGTGGGGGGGGGGTACCCTTGTAACCATCACAATGATCACTAATCAACTCAAATTCCTAAAGACCAACTCAAATGTTCTCACATATACATATTAGGAATATCATGGAGGTTCCCTTTTTTGTATCCGAATCACTTGTCATAAAAAGATAATATATTGTGGTTCGACTCACTAGAACTCCATCAATAAGTTATATTGGAAAATTCCATATTATATGTTACCAATAATTTAAATAGTGTAACCCTCTGTCTTAAGTGATATCCATCACATAAAATGTTGTTTATTTCTTGTGAATGCTATGTGCCAAATATGGTGTGTGTACATAGGATTCTTTCAAATGAGTCAATATCCCAAAATCCATAAATTATATATCCAAAATATCCATGTGCATCACACTAGGTAGAATAATAAAACAACAAAAGAGGAACCCATGAATAATAATACCATATTCATGGAAACCTATACTTTCCATATCAAAAGGTGATCACTATGAACTAGTATGATGTTCATCATAAAATCCAACACATTCTTATATTACATGTCTACCATCAAACTAAATATAAAATACCAAACAAATATAAACTTTGATAGAAATTTACAATGCCACACCTCCCTAGAAAACATGACTGGTCGCCGGGTTGATGGTCTCTACTTATGTTTAGAAACACCTCCCTATATACCCAAGGATTCTAACTAGTAGTGAGGGTATATGGTATGACCATGGGGAGACTATAGTCAAATATCATAATACAACATAATGAAAATATCCAAACAAAATATACATAAATAATAATTAAAGAACACACGATAAAATAAAAATAACAATAATATTATAAAAAATCAATGTATAAGAATACAATCATAGATCATAAATAAATTAATAAAGAGAAGTAAAATTTACAACGTATAAAAAAATAAATAAAAAGAAGTAAAATTTACATCAAACTTCATTTCAATTACCAATCTATTACTGGTACCAATCTCCATCCAATATATCCATATTGATCATGGAATTCTGGGCATCTCCCTTACCAGATTCTATGATAAGTGATGCATGATTGGGTACCCAAGTACTATGGATTCTTTTGTGTGATCAGAAATTGGTAGGGAGGCACCAATAGGGTCCCAATAATAACTAGTAATGTAGTGTTTGAACATGTGATATTCATGACTAAATAATTAAACACAATGTGGAATAGAAAATAAATAACAACCATCACTCCATAGGTTCTAAAGTGATACACTAGATCAACTATACCAACTACAGACCATGAAAAATGTATTTGTGTTGGAAACTTATCCTTTAGGTGATTTAATTCCCACTCCAATGTCTTCTGAATATTACTAGAAGAGGTGAAATCACTCAATACTATGAATACTTACACGTATCACATATTATCAGGTACCAATACAATGTTTGAGAACATCATATGAATATTGTATAACATCAGATGCAACTATTAGATCTATGGCATCACAAGGAATTTCACTAAATATCATTAGGTATAATTACCAGATCCTTTGAATCACTATGAATCTATACCAAATTCAAAATGCACAATTATAGATTCTAGGAAACACTACTCATCTCTCCAATCATCAAAAGATAAAATTACAAATCCTAGGAACCACTAGAAATCTCTCCCAATATCATAAGTAACAGCTCTAGATCCAAAGAATCACTTTTCATCTCCCCCAATATGAAAAGGTACACTACTATATCACATGAATGATAAGAAATCTATCCCTATACCATATTGTGAAACATCATATCCTGGGGATCACTAAGAATCTTTCCTAATATCATAAGGCACAACAACAAATCATAGGAATCACTAAAAATCTCTTATATTATCAAGACCATCCCTAGATCCTAGGAATCACTAAGAATCTTATTAAATGTTAATTATTATTAAGGGCAATATCTACCCCATTCACATATTATAAAAAAATATCGGTTGACTATCTACCCAAACCCATTTCAAATAATTAATTTTTATGTCTTAATTGAATGGACCAAATCTTTCAATATAACGCTAACTCGTTCACATTACTTAATTTAGGTTCTATGGTGACTCCCAAAATCATCAATACACACTTCCATGTATTATGCCTCACTAGGGTCCATATATTACTAGGGAACCCACAGAGGTCCTCATAGCCTCATCAAAGTTGCTAACTCTATATGGGATCCTTAAAATCAACCTCAACTCTCAGTTCGAGGCTATCACTCAGTGTGTTTGAAATCTCCCAACATCATTAAGATTTTTTTTTGCCTTAGTGGCCTCATAGTACAATCCACGCTAATATCACAATAAAGTGATTGGTAAAATCCCATTTCACATCCTGAGTCATTATAGTAAGTTTCACTAACCCAACACAACCATAACCCTTATAATGGTATACATACATGGGTACATATGTAATAGAGGGGGAGGAACCCTTTCCATAGTCTATAATCATCTAGATAAAGGCTCTAAGGGATATCTTGTCTATCATGACATGACCCTATGTTTTATGGTGATTCTAATGATTTTCCATTCATGTCCCATTATATTTCCCTACTCAGGGAGATAAGGTATCAATATCAAGGTCGAATAGATCACATTAATTTCATTTGATTCATAGCAACCAGTTCCCTATCCATATAATTTTCTATTCTATTATTCAAGACCTCTTCCATCAGCATCCAATGCATCTAGTTGATGATCAAGGGAATAAAGGGAACCTATTCGAATCTAATATAACCACTTAACACATTATATTTTCACCCTTAAGTGTTTATATATATATATATATATATCCTAACACACATGTATAATCAAGAACATGACCACCGGTTAATGACTCCATAAGCTGGTAAAAAAGAGTCTAAAGTGGCCCTTGGAACATACATCCATCCATAGACATTTCATTTTTCTGATGAATAAATTTATATTAGAAATTGAAAATTTTCATTGATGAAGAGAACACATCTCAAATGTATACATAGATAAAATTCATTTCCCAAAGGATAATATATAAGTGAATTCTGACCTCATAAAAAGTTATTACATTTATGCACCTTCTCATCTGCTCACTCAGAAACTCATCCAAGCCATTACCACAATCACATCATCAGCTGATGCCCTATCTTGAGACACAACATTTAAATAAATATATTAAAATATATTATAAATAATTTTACAATTTTAAACAATTAAGAATAATTTCCCAAAAATTCACAAAGTTGTATAACGGTTCTTAAACCATGAGAAATGTGGTGTAGTCCACTCCAGAGAGGCATCTAAACAAAATCCACACAAAATCTCCAACATCATCACCCTATTACTCCATTATCTAGTGGAATTAGTATCCAAGACCCTAATTGATATCATTTTAAATCCAATACTATTATGATAAACTAAAAAAATAAAATATGAATAAAGAAGATCATACCTTGAATAGTTACAAAAACACCATTGCAATCAACCCATATTGAGGGGAAATGAGAGAGGAAGAGGTGGTGGGAGGACAGACTGAAATGCAGTTCCCCGTGTGTAATTCTTGAAAAAGAACTTAATGGTTTGTATGTTAAATTAATAATTTTTCCCTGATAGAAAAACTCATCCTAGAGATAGTAAGAGTGTGAAAAATGGGGTCACAACACAACATCTCTTAAGGCATGGGGACCATCCGATCTCCATAATATATTCATTTCTAGACTAATTGGTTACAATGGGACTACCCCGAAAAAGAGATTGGCCCTCAATTTTTCTCTATCACAATAAGTCTGTCACACCATTTTCAAAGTTATTCCAAACTATTTTTCAGAATTTCATGACTTATGGGTCATGGTAAGATCATATTTAGACTAAAAATCTCAAAAAGGCCTTTGGGATTTCTGTGACATCCACCAATGTGCTAGTTATGCCTCCCAAGCCTCAAACCACACAGAAAAAGTCTTCTGCAGATGTAAAAACACTAATATTTATGATTTTAATCCCAATTCTTAGAAAAATAATTCCTATATATCCAAAATTCAAATTTATTCACAATTTTACAACCTATAAAATAAAAAGGGTTTTCTATAGACCTTCTCATCCACAAGAACCCTTATACTAATACCTTTCACTAGGTACAGGTAGAGGTAAGAATTTTTTATGGGATGAGTATAGTATTTCCAAGGAAAGGATTCATAGAGAAATATATGAGGATTTACTCCCATCCAATTATTTATAGGGGATAATGAGAAATCATCTCTACTTACATAGAATTTATCAAGGAAAGATAAAAAAGATTCTATAAAGGAGCTTCATCCTCAATCTAATATCTAGTTTGATAATTGAATCAATAAATTATTTATTATGGAATTTGGTAGACCAAAATACCAGGGGATGATAGTGTATGTAACACCCCGACCCCAATTACCCAGAGTCGGTTCATTATTACATAACACTGGCATGATAAAAAAAGATCAAGTCACAAAAGACCGATTAGTTTAGTAATCTTGGAAACACTAGATATATTCATAAGTCTTACATTACATCATAAAGTAAAAAAACTACAACAACATCTTGTCTTCATATCCCCTCATACTATCCCTACATGTAATTTATAAATTACTTCTTCACATCCTGGGAAAAATAATACATTGAAAGGGGTGAGCTCAGATGCTCAGCAAGGATAACAATATAGCAGAAACTTTCATAAATAAGCATAAACATTTAAGGCAATGTATAAATAAAACAAAAGCCTTTTAAATTTAAAATTTAGAAAAATATGGAAAAGATAAAATGAAATAATGCCATTTACTTATTCACATGGATATTCTACTAGTCTAATAACCACATGAAATATCAATAACGACTTTCATAATGATGGAATGCATAATTCTATACTATCATTATCACATAGTGAAGGCCTCGTTCCAAGACTACAAATAAGATTTTGTCAAGGCCTTGTGCCAAGACAGTAGTTTGTATCATGAGACCTACCGATCCATCGAGGAGCTATAGTGGGCTCCACCATTCACTTACTAAGTCCATTACATTCCTCATATGAAAATTTTGAACCATAACATAAACATTTGTATTAAAACTAGCATACGAAATATCAATAATTTAACCACAAACCATGAATGGTATAAAAATAGCACATCCACAGTCAAACATAACTCATTCAATAAAATATGGTAGATTATATTGTATCAGATTAACCTCAATTAATAATAATTAAGTATATTGAGAAAGATTAAAATAATCATCAAACTATTGAGAGAAATATCCCCCCTTTTCTTGAAAACATTTAAAAGTCACACTAATTTTCAAGAAGCCATTTAAAATAAATTTTTCAATCAAAATGTCCAATACCACTTTGAAACTATTAAAAGTAATTTTAATTTTAAAAAATTAATGTCCATATAAAAAAATCCTTAAAACTATTTCTAAAACATGAACATTAATGAGAATGATTTAAAAGAATAAATCATTAAAACATTTAAAAATGATATTTTAGTTAGAGTTTCTAACCAAAAAGAGAGACAATTGAATAAAAATAATTGAGGTAATAAAAACATTGTAATATCCTGAGAATAAAGGGATTCATGATATACTATGTCAATGTATATTATATACACCATATAAAAGTGATTTGGAGTATAACAACAAAGAAGTCTCAATGGAATGTAATTTGAGATGAAACTTCGTATAAAGATCGTATCCTTAGGTTAAGGAAAAATCAATGACATAATTATTTGTAAAAAATATAAATACACTCAAAATGATTGGATATTCAGTGTAAATAAATCAGAGGACATTCACACATATTCTTGTAAAAACAAGACCAATGAATTGGATATTTAACTCACCAAATGGAGATTGAGTTAAAATTACTCTTATCAAGTTCATATCGATGATTTGAGAATTTATCAATGGAGTGATTATGTGTATCAAAAGTATATCCACATAAATGGGAGTGGAAATTATGACATAAGAAAATGAATAGTGATTCCACACATAATCTTGGATTAAAATAATCAATGAATTATGTGTAAAGCCGAATGAGTGGAAATTAAAATTTCAAATTCCCTTATTGATTTGGTAACTTACGAAACAGACACCCATTAAATAAGGATCAAACAATTATGATGTAGATATCCATAAAATAAACTATATTACAAAATTAATACAATCATGGGCAGTACACACACCACATGCAATAAATAAGTGGTGAACAATGGAAATCTCATAGAATTAAAAGTGAGATAAGAAAACACTTACATTGTACTTTTCCCTTGGTCGAGTGTAGCTTAAACTCCTGTATAATAGTGAAATAGTTGTTATTAAATTATACAAGAATCATATACATTAATATGATATCATATATTACCTTTTAACTTTGCTTTGTTAATAATATCTTATTATTATCGTCATTTAGGGTGTTAACTTACTCGTTTTATTTTATATGTTCTGTTACATAAGTAGTGTATGTTATGAGTAGGTTGAATATTATTAATATACATAATGATATCTTTTTATTAAACATCATTTTTAACCATCGAATGAAAATCATTCTTCAATGGATACGATGGGGAATGAATATCATCGCGTTCGTGGAGACTGTAGTCCGTACGTACGGACGAGCAATAATATCATTATTTTGATATTAAAATAATATATAATTAGATGGTATATCATATATACAGAATCATTATCATGTTATATTAATTATTTACATAAATTAAAAATCATTATCATACCCATCAAAATAATAATTTTTTGAATAACAATTATACCACGACGTGGAGACGGTAAGCCGTACGTACGCACGTATGGTGACATGTTATTCAAAGGATGGATAAAATACTGAATATGGTTTTACCATATTTATAATAGCATCATAGTATATAAAAGATACTGGATTTATTATTTTATAATGGAAATAACAAAGAAAGAATAAGTTTAAGAAGAAAGGAACTTGAAAGAGGGTGGTGAAAACATTACCGCTTCTTCAGGTTCTTCCTTTTGATTTGATAAAAGGGCTCCTTAGGATGAATTTATGATCAAAATAATGCCTATAGGTTGAAGTGAGGTAAGTTTAGAGAATATTTGGTCAGTTTTCGGCCGAACCAATTGGCTTTTATGGTGTGAAGAATTGGTTAGAAGTGGTGTCCTTTTATAAGGGGGAGGAATGGATCTTTAGGAAAAACTTAAAGTATTATTTTATAATAAATTCATATTCAGTTTCTAAAGGCTCAAAAGTAAATTATTAATTGTATAAGGTGGTTATGGGTCTAAATGCTTTCAAATAATAGATTTTAGACAGGTTTGGGTCATTATATTAAACTTATCTTTTAGTTTTAACTCTTATTTAATTAGTTTGACATTAAAAATGTCACTTTGTATTTTTATATTATATAGTTAATAAAATTACTATATACATCCATGCAACCCGCAAGTTTTCCATTAATGATACACCTATCATTATATAAGTCCAATGGTTGAACCTTAGATTTTTATGAATAGAATATCCATTAATAATATAATACTTGTTTTAAAAACTCATTTATGTCAATTTTGACAATATTAATAATTGATTTTTGTTAAAGTCATAAATTCTTTATTAATTAGAAAAAAATTCATTTAAGAAATCATAACACGTCATATTGTCCAGTTAAATTATTTTATTTCATCAAAACTTTCAAATTATATTTATTTTAACTTTTATAATAACAATTATTTGATTCATTCATCAATAAGGAAAATACTGCATCATTATTGTGTCATTAATAAAATTAATAATTAAATTTCTAAAAATTATAAATAAAATACCATTATGTAGGAATTATTTTAATCTTTCTAATGAGTATTTATAGCTGAATATATAGCATATATAACTCTATGTAAAAATTGTTTTTCTAAAAGATATATGCTTATGTCATTTTTGTATTTACTTTAACATAATTAATATGAAGTGACCTTATCACCTACAAGTGGCTACATGGGGCCCCAAAATCAAAAAAAAAGATTCTAATGGTCGGAAATACATAAACCAATAAGGTTAGAACATGTTTTTGGGTAATTTATTATTATTATATTATTATTTTGTACCCTTATTTACCAGATTTACCTTTTAACCATGATAAATAAAATATTTACTGAAGTAATTATTCAAAATGTCTAAAAATAAAAGTTACCTATTTAAACAAATTGGAAATTCTGATTCCAAATATAGAATCAATTTTTCCAAATTGAAAACACAGAAGTGGCAGAAATTAATTTAAAATTAATTCCCGTTGTCAAAACAAAAAAGCATGTTTTTAAGAAATAATAAATATAAAAATATTGAAACTTGTTTATGTCCGGTTTAATTGTGAAATTATGTCCAATGACCAACATTGTATTAAATGGTAAAAATATATTCTTAATATACTTTTAAACCACTCAAATTCAAAATTTATCACTATTAATTATTTTGATCAGAAAAATTGTTTTTAATTAAAATTTAGTAATTTTCACTATTTATAAAAATATAAAAGTTATCCAAAAAATACCAAAATTTCAACCTAAGCTAATTTCAATATTAAGAAACCAAAAATTTAGTCAATTTTGAATGATAAAATTTATAAAATTTCAAAAAGTGGGTATTACTATTCATAATTGCTACTTTGATTGGTCGCGGTGTGTTAGAATCTTGAAGTTGCATACAATGCAAGCTATTGCATTATTCAAAGGGAAACGTACCATGGAAGATTGGGGTGTTACATTCTACCCTCGTACAATAAATTGTGTCCTCAAAATTTTTAAAATTGGGCTTGGGAATATAATGGAAAGTCCCAAATCGGAAAAAAAGACAATAAAACTACCACTTTAAAAGAAAGAAAGAGAAGTACAATGGTCACCTGAGATAAACTAAGTGTCAAGTTCTGATGGAGTGGGATAGAAAACATGATTAGGAGAAAGTTAACAACAAGAAAACCACAAACTTGTGAAGGGAAAAATGATCATTAGTTTCCCAGTAGGAAGAGTAAAGAGACAACATTTTTTTGTTTTAAGTTACATTACATAAAGATGAGGAATTCATTTATGAGATTGACTAAGAACATAAAGATATATACTTACTTTTTAAGTAAAGTTTCATTACTTAATAAATTTGTACTACTAAATCATTTTAAACGATGAGTATTCAAGAAGACTTGGTCACACTGGAAGAGCTAGAATAAAATTATTATAGAATCATATGATCCACAAAGGATAAAATATATATTTACCTTGTATTTATAGATTAATCAAAAACAAAATGGTTAGTACAAGATTTGATGATCCCCAAAAAGGATATTCCATTAGAGAAAGAAACACTAATCTTCATTTCTAAAATTAAACCAACAATGCCCTAAAGTTAAATAAATACCATTCAATAAACAATTGTCCTTAAAATGCTTAAATATAATCCAAACTAATATTGAAACCCAAAAATTAGAAGAATTTGGTTATTTAGTCTTCCACGTTAAATTTTATGTCCAAATAGCATCAACTACTTTTAAATTCATATACTTAAAAGTAATTAACCTAATCATATATTTTCTATTATTGGTTAATCATTTCCATAAATAACCCAAATCACTTTAAATCCACAGTAAGAACATAGATTAAAATCAACCATTACTCCTCAAACGAAATCCCATAGTATTCAATTTTCCTTGGGCATATAATGTTTCCAACAAAGAAAACATCTTCCAAACTAACATTTATCACTTAATCACCAAATCATTTTCCTATACTTAGGGTATTCATTCGATAAGACATAAGATCCCAAATCAACTTATTATTGATCAATAAAATCATTTAACTAAAAATAATAAGTCACACGAACTAGGGACTTCACGTAGTCTAGTGGTAGGCGATATATCCCAATCACACTCTGGTTGTGGGTTCGATTGCCACATCTTTGTCCGACGCGATGGGTTGTCACATGGCCTACGTGTTGTCCTTTTTCAAAAACTATATTTTATAACATTACCAAAATAAGATAAATTACACAAAATAACGATAACGCAATTTATCCATAAATTTTATCTAATACCTTGAATTTTTATCCAAAAATATAATAACTTGTAATTTCCTCATGTTGAGCAATGTATTGTTTTCAAACAATTCAAAATAATGTTTTTTAAAGGGGGAGATTATTTCAAATAATACTCTGTCTCTTTATGATGATTTTGATGCTCACAAATACCCTTAATTATTTACTAATTATTTCGTTGAGTATTTTGCAGGAATTTATTTTATTTATTTATTTCATACAACGAGATTTCATACTTCATTTATTCCGAGATCAATTTTAGCGTGTTCTGGAATCACTGTAGCGCGAGATCAATTTTAGCGCGTACTGGAATCACTGTTCATACCCTACGTTGATGAACGTAACGTATGGATGAAAAGTTTACTTTTTATGTTAAAAGAAACGTATGGTTAAGGAACCTTACGTTATTTTGAAACGTATGGTTAATGAATCTTACGTTGTTGAAAAGTATGGAAGAAAAACATTACGTTTGGAAGGAACCTTACGTTTTCGTTGATGGACAAGTATGGAAGAGAAACCGTACGTTAGTTTTCAGTGTTGAGTTTGTTTCTCAAAAGTATGGATCATCAATCTTACATTTATAATCAACCGTACGTTCTTTGGAGAGTTGAAGCGAGACAAAGTATGGATGATCAACCCTACGTTTGAATGCTGAAGAGAAAGTATGTATGTTCTGAACCTTACGTTTGTGAACCTTACGTTTGTGAACCCTACATTTGGAGCCACGTCATCAACCCTACGTTTGGCGTCGGGATATTTTTGACAGACGATATTTCCTTTTGCATTGGTCAAACAAGCGGATTATTAAGCGGATTTCGAGCCGATTCTTAAGTACGACTTTGACTAAATCAAAGACAATTTTCAACGGATTACTGATTGATTTAAACGGAGCTTTTTATGCCGATTCTTTCGGGGAGTTACAACGGCTCTGTTATTTCATTTAATATCACGAATCTAAAGGAGATTTTCATGGATCTATTTATGCGGAAGATTTTCTCATATTTGAATATATATGTTCTATCTTGGAAACTTCGGATATATATATACACAGGAAAGTGTGTGAAATATATAGATTGATCTTTTAACGAGCAAGAAACAGAGACTGTGTAAAGGCGTTCTTTTCTGGTGATCGAGAAGAAGTGTAAAACCTTTATTACCGAAGGAAGATCTTGATAGCAGATTCACGTGTTCTACATCGACTATCTGTTGTGAATCTATTGCTCCTGAAGTTGTGAAGTTTCTGGTAATATCTATTGCAACTGGATCGACTCAGAACTGTTTTGATTACAGATCTTTATTTTCTGAAGACAACGATCTATCTACTGTCAATTGCATTCTGTTGCAATTGTGAAGAACAACTGGAGAAGTGTTTTCTTTATCGAAACCTTTTTTATTTTTGAGTGATCAGCTTCTCGTTCTAAGCTGTGTGGGTTCGTGTTTGAACCAGGAAGGCTGTGTTTGCCTGAATCTTGTAAAGGTGTCAACTGCCTGTACTCAGTTGTGAACAGGTCTGTGGAAACGAGGACCAGATAGTGAAAATCGCCAAGCTCGTGGATTTGAGTGTTGGTGGTGTGGACTAGGGGCCTTCTGTTCCCCGAACCACTATACATCCGTGTGTTCATGCTTTTACTTTTTCCGCTGCATATTTAATCGTGAAAAAGCATAGTGGACAGAATTTGTCTAAATTGAAGAGATTGTAATAATTTTGAAAAGACACAATTCACCCCCCCTCTTGTGTGTAATCCGTAGATTCAGATCCAACAATTGGTATCAGAGGAGGAGCTTCTTATTTTTAAAGTCTTATCAAGCTAGAAGTATTTAAAGATTATACATAGTGTATCATGGCTGATATGAGAGAGGGAATGTCAATGGTCAGAGCACCTTACTTTAATGGAGATAATTATGGCTGCTGGAAATCACGTATGATTATTTATCTGAAAAATCTTGGTTACAAAGTCTATTCAAAGATTCTGACTCCCTATGAAATTCCTGAAAATCCCGATACATGGAGTGCTGCTACAGAGGCTGAGTATGACATAAATTCAAAAGCTATGAATGCAATCATCTGTGGTCTAGGACCAGATGAATTTAACAGAGTATCTCAATGCCCGACTGCATATGAAATGTGGCAAACAATAGCTATTGCTTATGAAGGAACAGATAATGTAAGACAGATGAGATATGAAACTGCTAAGTTAAAATTCGATACTTTCAGAATGATTGAAGGAGAGAGCATCACTCAGATGAATGGAAGATTGACAGAAATTGTCAATAATATAACAGCTCTAGGAGAACCAATCAAGCAGGCTGATCAAGCGTTGAAGGTACTGAGAGTACTTCCTACTCGATGGAATGGAATCTCTGCAGCAATCAGACAATCAACTTCTGTTAAAGATCTAACTATGAGAGAACTGATTGGTACATTGATGATGTACGAAGCTGAAATGCAAGATGAGGTAAATGAGCATAAAATCTACATAAAAAGGGAAAATACTGCTTTGAAAGTGACTTCTCAACAAAAGGATAGAAAGATGAAGAACAGAGAAGTAAGTGCTAAATCAGAAAGCTCTGATTCTTCAAATTCGGATGAAGAACTGGCTCAGCTAGCCAGAAAATTCAGAAAGTTCTACAGTAAGAAGAAAGACTTCAAGAAATACTTCAAAAAGGATAGCAAGGAAGTGAGATGTTATGAATGCAAAAAGATGGGACATATCAGACCGGATTTCCCAAAATTGAAAGATGCAAAGAAGAAGAAATTCTTCAAAAGAGATGATTATGAACAGAAAGACAAGAAAGCTATGAAAGCTACTTGGAGTGTTTCTGAAGACTCAAGTAATTCTTCTGAATCAAGCTCAGAGAAGGAGGAAGCCAATTTAAAAGAAAATATGTGTTTCATGGCTGAAACTGATGAGGTACACTCATATTACTCCTCTGACTCAAATAATGAATCAAACTCTGAAACAAGCTTCTCAAATAAAAAACTTGCAGCTTACTGCAATATGCTTGAAGAAAGGTATGACTCATTATTTAAAAAATATAAATCTATAAAGAACTTGCACAAAGCTATTTCAGATGAGAGAAATACTTTGCTAAAACAACATAAGGAATTAATTGACAAATACAACTCTGTTGACTCAAATAAAATTAATTTTGAATCAAAAATAAAAACTCTACAGGATGAAGTAGAATCTTATAAAAAGGCTGCATTAGTTTTTACAAAAGGAGAAAACACCTTAAATGAGATACTTGGAAAAACTGTAATTAAAAAGGAAAGGTTTGGAATTGGAAGTAAAGGAGAAAAACCTAAGTTATACAAAAATTATTTTGTTCCTAGCACTAAACAGGTTATTTGTAACTTCTGTGGAACAAAAGGTCATATAGATAAAAAATGTTTTCTAAGACAACCTCAAATATGTGGAATTAAGAAATCTTATATTTCCAACGATCTATATGATTCAATCAATTTTAAGGAAACAAAGAAAATCTGGATACCCAGATCACTGCTTGCTAACACTCCTGGACCCAACAAAATATGGGTACCAAAGCAATTTGTTTGAATGTCTTTGCAGGTAGCAGATCACCAAAGAAAGAAAGAAATATGGTATATGGACAGTGGCTGCTCAAGACACATGAGTGGAACTTCAGCTAATTTCTCTTCTCTTACTCGAAAGGAAGGAGGACTTGTCACCTTTGGTGACAATGCCAAAGGAAAGATTATTGGTATTGGAACAGTTGGAGATCCAGAGACAGTCTCAATCAACAAAGTACTTTATGTACAAGGGTTAAAACACAATCTGATAATTATCTCTCAACTCTGTGATGATGGATACACTATTGATTTTACTAACAATAGTTGTACTGTTTCTAAAGATAAACTGTTTAAGTTTAGAGCACCCAGAACTGATAATGTTTATACTTTGGATTTGTATTCCTTGTGTAAACAACAAGTAAACTGCTTAACTGCTAATATAAGTGAATCCTAGATCTGGCATAGAAGACTTGGTCATTGCAATATATATGCTTTACATAAATTATCTAAGAAACATCTAGTTTCTGATTTGCCTAGTCTCAAATTTGAAAATGATAGATTCTGTGATGCATGTCAGCTTGGCTAGCAACACAAATCATCATTCAAATCTATTAATAAAGTTTCTACAACTAAACCTCTAGAACTTATCCATATGGATTTGTTTAGACCTTCAAGAGTAGAAAGTTTAGCTGGTAAATTATATGTTTATGTATTAGTTGATGATTATTCTAGATTTACTTGGATTTTCTTTTTGAAATTTAAAAGT
This sequence comes from Viscum album, assembly GCA_963277665.1. Lineage (NCBI taxonomy): Eukaryota > Viridiplantae > Streptophyta > Magnoliopsida > Santalales > Viscaceae > Viscum > Viscum album. The sequence goes on from OY728166.1 coordinate 573,495,956, forward strand.
GAAGCTTTTAGTTTATTTGAAGGTTTTTGTAAATCTATTCAAAATGAAAAAGGTTTTAATATAATCTTATTGAGAAGTGATCATGGTGGAGAATTTGAGAACCAGGAATTTAATTCCTTTTGCTCAAACATGGGTATTAAACACACCTTCTATGCTCCAAGAACACCTCAACAGAATGGCATTGTAGAAAGAAGAAATAGAACTATTCAAGAAATGGCTAGAACTATGTTAAATGAATATAGCCTACCTATATATTTCTGGGCAGAAGCTGTTAATACAGCTTGTTATATAATGAATAGAATTTTAATAAGACCTATTTTGAAAAAGACACCCTATGAACTATGGAATAATAGAAAACCTAAAGTAAATTACTTTAATGTTTTTGGATGCAAGGTTTACATCTTGAATACCAAAGATAATCTTGGTAAATTTGATCCAAAATCTGATAAAGGTATTTTCATAGGATATTCTGCAACCTCCAAAGCTTATAGAGTCTATAATAAAAAGTCAAGGATTGTTGAAGAATCAGTTCATGTGAAATTTGATGAATCTGATCCTTTTGAGAAAAGGATAGAACAAATAGATGAACCTGATTCTAATGAAAACATGAGACTTGAGAATTTAAAGAATGATTTTGAAAATGATATAAAAGAAATTCAGTCCAGTTCAGAAGAACATGACACTGAAGAACCTTTGAATGTAATGCCTAGACAGTCTAGAACCTTAAAGAATCACCCTTTAGAATCTGTGATAGGTGACTTAGAGACTGGTATTCAAACTAGAAGAAACTTTGGAAACATAGTTGAATTCTCTGCTTTCCTATCCCAACAAGAACCTAAGACCATAGAAGAAGCCTTAGATTATGAGAGCTGGGTAATAGCAATGCAGGATGAATTGAACCAGTTCAAGAGAAATAAGGTTTGGGAATTAGTTGAAAGACCACATGATTATCCAGTAATAGGAACTAAATGGGTCTTTAGGAATAAACAGGATGATCAAGGGATAATAACTAGAAATAAAGCAAGATTAGTAGCTAAAGGATATAATCAAGAAGAAGGAATAGATTATGATGAGACCTTTGCACCTGTAGCCAGGTTAAAAGCCATTAGAATCCTTTTAGCCTATGCATCTTATATGAATTTTAAATTATTTCAGATGGATGTTAAATCTGCCTTTTTAAATGGTTATTTAATGGATGAAGTTTATGTTGAGAAACCTCCTGGTTTTGAAAATTCTCAAAAACCAGATTCTGTTTTCAAACATACTAAAGCTCTTTATGGCCTTAAACAAGCACCTAGAGCTTGGTATGAAAGACTAAGTTCTTTTCTTTTGAAAAATGATTTTACTGTTGGACTAGCAGATCCAACACTCTTTAAGAAAACTGTGAAAAATAATGTTTTGTTGGTTCAAATTTATGTTGATGATGTAATTTTTGGATCAACCAATAAAATTCTTTGTCATGAATTTTCAGAATTAATGCAAAAAGAATTTGAAATGAGTATGATGGGAGAATTAAATTTCTTTTTGGGTCTTCAAATATTTCAAAAAGATTTTGGAAATGTTTTAAATCAATGCAAATACATTACTGATTTACTTAAGAAATTTGGACTTGAAAACAGCAAGACATTTACAAATCCTATGTGTACTAATATAAAACTTGATTTGGATGAAACTGGAAAATCAGTGGACAACAAGTTATATAGAGGTATGATTGGTAGTTTGTTATATCTTACTGCTAGTAGACCAGATATAATGTATTCAGTATGTCTTTGTGCTCGATTTCAATCAAATCCCAAAGAATCCCACTTAACTGCTGTTAAAAGAATTTTTAGATATTTAAAAGGTACTATTTATCAATCTCTGCTTTATCCAAAAACCTCTGATTTTAATTTAATTTCATATTCAGATGCTGACTTTGGAAGCTGTAGATTAGATAGGAAGAGTACTTCAGGAACATGTCACTTTTTAGGAAAGTCTTTAGTATCATGGTCTAGTAAGAAACAACACTCAGTTGCCCTGTCAACAGCCGAGGCAGAATATGTGTCTGCAGGTAGTTGCTGTGCACAGGTGTTGTGGATGAAAAACACTCTTATGGACTTTGGATTAAATTTCAATAATACACCTATTTTATGTGATAATACTAGTGCAATTAATATTTCAAAAAATCCTATTTGTCATTCTAGAACTAAGCACATTGATATAAGACATCACTTCTTAAGAGATCATGTGTTTAAAAAGGATATATTTTTAGAATTTGTAAATACAAAAAATCAATTAGCAGATATTTTTACTAAACCACTTCCCACGGCAAGGTTTGAATTTATTAAGGGGGAGTTAGGTTTATTTAATTTTAAATAGTTTTTTTTAATCTTATTCTGTTTTCGAATTCTGCTTAATTTCTATTTCCCGCTATAAGTAATTTTATTTTGTTTTAAATAAAAGTAATGATTAGTGATTACACGGGAATCAAGGCTGTCAGAACCGTTTCACCTTCTAAACTGTTTCACCTTTTTTGGAAACCCTTTCGAAAACCTAAAACCGCACATCTGCTCCAAAACCCTTTTCTGAATCTTCAAACCCTAAACTTTCGAACCTTCAGAAATCGTTGTTGAAATGGCAAAGACTAAGCGTCCAGATGAAGCTGAGAGCAGTGCTGCAAAGAAACCTAAAGTAGTTGGTCGGAAAATACTGCAAGGTAAAGTCATAGATTTAGAATGGCTGTTTGAAACTAATTTACTGTTGAAGCAAGCGTTGTCGTTTCAAAGCCTTGAGAAAGCTTTTAATAGTGAAAACTCTGAGTTTCTATATGAGGCAGAAATGAGACATTTCTTTAGAACTGTTCAGTTTAGCCTTGGAGATACGGAGGATAGTTTATTGGCTCAAATAGAGGATAAGGACTTTTCCATATCATCTGTAGAGATAAGTCAAATTCTTAACTGCCCTCATGAAGGAGTTTTTCATTTCGATTTACGGAATATTGGAGATTCTGTACATAAGTCTGAAGACATTATGTCTTTTCTGTTTGGAACCAGAGTGATAAAGAAAATGTTTATTAAAGATTTGGAGCCCGATCAGAAAATCTTGGTAAAATTTGTTCAGACTGGTTTAGCACCAAGGATGTATGAGATGGAGAAAATCCTATACCCTGACATGTACATAATGTATCTTCTAATGTGTGATATTAAGTTTAATTTTCCTCGGTTTATGATAAGATATCTGAGATACTGCTGTCAGAGTGAAGCAAGAATGACCTTTTTCCCTTATGGAAGGTTCATTTCTTTGTTTTTGCATAAAAGAGGAATGATCAGATTGGTAGATGCTGGGGTGAAATGTCACCACAGTAATGTTTTTAATGCTGGAACTTTAAGGAAAGTAGGATACTTCTGGAGCACAATTAAAGGAAAACTCTTACCTGTTGGAGCTGAGGAAGACTCGGAGAGTGCTCAGGCTCAACCGGCTAAGTCCAAGGAGGGACAAGCAGAATCAAGAGTTAGTACAGTGGCAAGGAGAATTCGCTTTGATATGGAGGAAGTTGAGGAAGAGAGAAGTCAAGAAGGACTTCAATCTAGAAGGAAGAGGTCAATTGATGAAGAAATTATCTCTCCTGCCTTGAAATCCTCTGAACCGGTAATTTCTTATTCATTTGTGAGAGAAGCTGTTGTGGAGCAGACTGCACCGATAGAGGAACCAGTAGCTCAACCGGAAATACAAAAAGAACCTCAATCTACTGCTGTGGCTGTTGAAAAAGTAATTCCACAAGAATAACTTATGGAGGCAGTGCCTGGTGAAGAAGTGGCCCGACCTCAAGATTTACATGAAAATATTGTTCTTGACCATTCAGTAGATGTCAGAGAGACTACTGTTCGTGATGAACGTACTTATGAAGCTAATACAGAGGTACTTCAGGAAGATTTTTCAGTGGAAGAGTTTCAGGCTTCAAAAGCTAGTTCAGTGGATCAACCTTGTCAGGACAAGGACAAAGAATAGTTAGATGCAGATTCTTTACCACTTGCCCTGCCTCATCAACCTTTTTCTGGACATGAGAATAGAGCACAAGATGCCCCTGATTCGAGAAAAGAAGAAGTTGTTGAGTTGTACAAGCGTATCTCTCAATTAGAATCTGAGAATGTTAGTCTCAGAAATTCTCTGAACTTAGAGCAGTTGAAGTTTCAAAAGCTGAAAGAATCTACTGTTTCAAGACAGGAAGTAGATTTGTTTAAGACTGATATGCTGCATGCTGTTGATCAGTTAAAATCAGAGATGGTAAAGAAAGATGATTTGTCTGAGATGAAGATTTACATGGAGAATAAATTTGAGTCTGTTGCAAACAATGCTGTGAGTGGATCAGGCTCTTCACCTGATTTGATTCGGAGATTTCAAGCAATTACTGCAGCAATGAGCAATATGAGTGACAGATTACCCGATCTTCAGTGTAATAGTTCCCCTTTGTCAGTTTTTCTAGATAATCAGAAATTTTTAGTGGATCAGTTGACATCTGGAGAGCAACCGATTAGGATTCTTTTGAATCAGTTATCAGAGAAACTGGCTCTTTTTGTTGAAAAAGAAGAAAGAATGCATGAGTTTTTCAGAGTTAATTTGATTGAAGATATTCATATGACTCAAGAGAACAGAGATCTTATCATCAAGTTAGGAGATGGGATGATGAAGAGGCTCAGAGAACAGTTTACAGAGATCAAGACCGCGATTCAAAGGAGATATACACCCTTTTTTTCTTCCATGTCTTCTCTATGAACCTTGATTCCTCTGTATATCACAATCGTTTATATATAACAGCTTGTGAATGAAAATTCTTTTCTTACTTTTTTTTTGTTTTGTTGTTTATTGATTTATGAATAAGTTAGCCAGTATAACAAATTCACTTATTCATACACAGTTAATTATAGCATTTACTTATAGTTCAGTGCAATATTGAATGTGTTCAAATCCGTAATTTTTCATTCTTTTTGATATCACAAAAGGGGGAGAATTTGGATAAACACAACATTTAAATTCATTTGTTTCCTATGAAAAAATTTGGATATATAGGAGAAGACATTTATCTTTTATTTATTTTTTAGCTGAAAATTTATTTTTATGGGGGAGAAATTTTTAAATATTGTTTTAATCCTTTCAGAATTCTAAAATTTTATAAAACTAATTTTTCAATAAAGATTGCAATTAAATTAGTTCTATTATTTTATGGGTTTTGTGATCATCAAAAAGGGGGAGATTGTTGAGCAATGTATTGTTTTCAAACAATTCAAAATAATGTTTTTTAAAGGGGGAGATTATTTCAAATAATACTCTGTCTCTTTATGATGATTTTGATGCTCACAAATACCCTTAATTATTTACTAATTATTTCGTTGAGTATTTTGCAGGAATTTATTTTATTTATTTATTTCATACAACGAGATTTCATACTTCATTTATTCCGAGATCAATTTTAGCGTGTTCTGGAATCACTGTAGCGCGAGATCAATTTTAGCGCGTACTGGAATCACTGTTCATACCCTACGTTGATGAACGTAACGTATGGATGAAAAGTTTACTTTTTATGTTAAAAGAAACGTATGGTTAAGGAACCTTGCGTTATTTTGAAACGTATGGTTAATGAATCTTACGTTGTTGAAAAGTATGGAAGAAGAACATTACGTTTGGAAGGAACCTTACGTTTTCGTTGATGGACAAGTATGGAAGAGAAACCGTACGTTAGTTTTCAGTGTTGAGTTTGTTTCTCAAAAGTATGGATCATCAATCTTACTTTTATAATCAACCGTACGTTCTTTGGAGAGTTGAAGCGAGACAAAGTATGGATGATCAACCCTACGTTTGAATGCTGAAGAGAAAGTATGTACGTTCTGAACCTTACATTTGTGAACCTTACGTTTGTGAACCCTACGTTTGGAGCCACGTCATCAACCCTACATTTGGCGTCGGGATATTTTTGACAGACGATATTTCCTTTTGCATTGGTCAAACAAGCGGATTATTAAGCGGATTTCGAGCCGATTCTTAAGTACGACTTTGACTGAATCAAAGACGATTTTCAACGGATTACTGATTGATTTAAACAGAGATTTTTATGCCGATTCTTCAGGGGAGTTACAAAGGCTCTGTTATTTCATTTAATATCGCGAATCTAAAGGAGATTTTCATGGATCTATTTATGCGGAAGATTTTCTCAGATTTGAATATATATGTTCTATCTTGGAAACTTCGGATATATATATACACAGAAAAGTGTGTGAAATATATAGATTGATCTTTTAACGAGCAAGAAACAGAGACTGTGTAAAGGCGTTCTTTTCTGGTGATCGAGAAGAAGTGTAAAACCTTTATTACCGAAGGAAGATCTTGATAGCAGATTCACGTGTTCTACATCGACTATCTGTTGTGAATCTATTGCTGCTGAAGTTGTGAAGTTTCTGGTAATATCTATTGCAACTGGATCGACTCAGAACTATTTTGATTACAGATCTTTATTTTCTGAAGACAATGATCTATCTACTGTCAATTGCATTCTATTGCAATTGTGAAGAACAACTGGAGAAGTGTTTTCTTTATCGAAACCTTTTTTATTTTTGAGTGATCAGCTTCTCGTTCTAAGCTGTGTGGGTTCATGTTTGAACCAGGAAGGCTGTGTTTGCCTGAATCTTGTAAAGGTGTCAACTGCCTGTACTCAGTTGTGAACAGGTCTGTGGAAACGAGGACCAGATAGTGAAAATCGCCAAGCTCGTGGATTTGAGCGTTGGTGGTGTGGACTAGGGGCCTTCTGTTCCCCGAACCACTATACATCCGTGTGTTCATGATTTTACTTTTTCCGTTGCATATTTAATCGTGAAAAAGCATAGTGGACAGAATTTGTCTAAATTGAAGAGATTGTAATAATTTTGAAAAGACACAATTCACCCCCCCTCTTGTGTGTAATCCATAGATTCAGATCCAACACCTCAAACCTAATGATCATATAAAACCAAATGGTTATTTATAACTATATCCACAAGAGCAAACATAATTCTTTCTTAAATATCATTCTCACCTGGAAAACTGCAGGGTTACGAAAAAAAGGGATAATTATTCCAAAGTAATACCATCAACAAGGAGCACTAATACTTTTAGACATTTATCCAACCATTTATTTCATCATAGCTTCTTCTTTGACCAAGAAAATATCCTATAGAATAGGGCATTCAATCGGGTAATGGCCAGGTCCCCTACATTTAGAGAAAATGACTATAAATGGATTCTTGGGACCATTTTTATTTTCTTCCATAATACTCTTCATTTTTCCTCGGCAATTCTTCACATTATGTCCTTGTTTCCAGCATGTAAAGAATTTATTTGTTCTATTGAAACACTTTCTTGAGTGTCTCCTTCCACATTTCCTGCATGATTGAAATTGAGTATTATTTTCTCCATGGTCTCCACTGGTGGAGCTCTTATCATTCATCAACTTTTTCTTCTTTTTTGAGGTCGGGAGTTGGTTAATATATATGTTGTTGATCATATTTTTGGAAAACTGATTTGGCATGCACACGATATCTGTTACGCCTATCAAAATTCCATTTTTTTGCACATTTCCACCACCATTCCCACCTTGTACATCATTCTCAAAGTTACTATGACTTCCATGGAATCTATCCATTGACTAAAATCAGAAAGCATTGTGTGAGTAACAGTAGTCATAGAATAATTTATAAAATATCATGACACTATATTCTTTATTTGAAACACCTTAGGATTTAACAAGGTAATTTATTATCATTTTATATTAAAATACATCAAATCAGTTTGTAATGAAAATGTAAATTATCCTAAACATATCCCACTGGAGTGTCGTAACCAAGAGTGCAGCAAGGCCCATTTTCGTTCACCAGTTCCCGTTCGAGTCTATCTCAAAGCGATGTTTTCGTGTTTTACCCCCAGGTACATCTTTGCCAGAGCCGCCTCTAACTGCTCATATCCAAACATGGATGTATTGCTCGAACAATTTACAAAATATCTACAATACCAAAATTCTAGGAAGTTATTATATACTAATCCTCAAAGTCTCTCTTATGGATATGTGCTATAATCAGAGTTTATCTTAATATAGTTTCCAAGGTTTGTACTAAACTTTCTCTGATACCAACTGTAACGCCCCAGCCCGAGTTACCCAGAGTCGGTGCATTATTACATAACATTGGCATGATCAAAAAAGATCATGTCTCAAGAGACTGATTAGTTTATTAATCTTGGAAACACTAGATATATTCATCAGTCTTACATTACATCATCAAGTAAAAAAAACTACAACAACATCTTGTCTTTATATCCCCTAATACTATCCCTGCAGGTAATTTTTAAATTACTTCTTCACATCCTGGGAAAAATAAATCATTTAAAGGGGTGAGCTCAGATGTTCAGTAAGGATAAAAATATAGCTGAAACTTTCATAAATAAGAATAAACATCTAAGGCAATGTATAACTAAAACAAAAGCCTTTTAAACTTGAACTTCACCATAATATGGAAAAGGTAAAATGAAATAATGCCATTTACTTTTTCACATGGATATTCTACTAGTCGAATAACCACATGCAATATCAATAACCAGTTTCATAATGATGGAATGCATAATTCCAGACTATCATAACCACATAGTCAAGGCCTTGGGCCAAGACTACAAATAAGATTTTGTCAAGGCCTTGTACGAAGACACTAGTTTGTCTCATGAGACCTACCGATGCATCGAGGAGCTATAGCGGGCTCCACCTGTCACTTACTAAGTCCAATGCATTCATCATATGAAATGTTTTAAACATAACAAAAACATTCGTATTAAAACTAGTATACGAAATATCAATACATTAAACAAAAACCATGAATGGTATAAAAATAGCACATCCACAGTCAAACATAACTCATTAAATACAATATGGTAGATTGTATTGTATCATATTAACCTCAATAAAGAAAAATGAAGTATATTGAGATAGATTAAAATATTCATCAAACTATTGAGAGAAATATCCCCCTTTTTCTTGAAAACATTTAAAAGTCGCACTATTTATCAAGAAGACAATTAAAATAGATTTTTGAATCAAAGTGTCCCATACCACTTTGAAACTTTTAAAAGGAATTTTAAATTTAAAACATTAATGTCCATATAAATAAATACTTAAAACTATTTCAAAAACATGGACATTAATGAGAAAGATTTAAAAGAATAAATCTTTAAAACATTTAAAAATGATATTTTAGTTAGTGTATCTAACCAAAAGAGAGACAATTGAATAAAAATAATCGTGGTAATAAAAACATCGTAATATCCTGATAATAAATGGATTCATGATATACTATTTCAAAGTACATTATATACACCATATAAAAGTTATTTGGTGTATAACAACAAATAAGTCTAAATTGAATCTAATTTGAGATGAAACTTCGTACAAATATCGCACCCTTAGGTTAAAAACAAATAAACGACATAAATATGTGTGAAAAATATAAATAAACTCAACATGATTGGATATTAAGTGTAAATAAATCAGAGGACATTCACACATATTTTTGTAAAAACAACACTAATGAATTGGATATTTAACTCAACAAATGGAGATTGAGTTAAAATTACTCTTATCAAGTTCATATCGATGACCTGCGAATTTATCAATGGAGTGATTGTGTGTATCAAAAGAATATCCACATAAAGGGGAGTGGAAATTATGACATATGAAAATGAATAGTGATTCCACACATAATATTGGAGTAAAATAATCAATGAATTATGCGTAAAGCCGAATGAGTGGAATTTGAAATTTCAAATTCCCTTATTGATTTGGTAACTTACGAAACATACACCCATGAAAGAAAGATCATACAATTATGATGTAGATATCCATAAATTAAAGTATATTACACAATTAATACAATCATGGGAAGTACAAACACTACATGCAATAAATAAATGGTGAACAATGGAAATCTCACGGAATTAAAAGTAAGATAAGAAACCCCTTACATTGTAATTTTTCCTTGGTCGAGGGTTGGTTAAACTCCTGTATAATGGTAAAATAGTTGTTATTAAATTATAAAATAATCATATACATTAATATGATATCATATATGACTTTTTAATATTGCTTTGTTAATAATATCCTATTATTATCCTCGTTTTGGGTGTTAACTTACTCGTTTTATTTTATATGTTTTGTTACATAAGTCATGTTTGTTATTGATAGGTTGAATCCTATTAATATACATAATGATATCAAGTCCTTAAACATTATTTTTAACCATAAAATTAAAATCATTCTTGAATGGATACGATGGGAAATAAATCTCATCGCGTTCGTGGAGACAGTAGTCCGTACGTACGCACGAGTGATAATATCATTATTTTGATTTTAAAATAATATATAATTGGATGGTATATCCTATGTACAGAATAATTATCATGTTATATTTATTATTTACATCAATTAAACATCATTATCATACCCATCCAAATAATAATGTTTTGAATAACAATTACACCACGATGTGGAGACGGTAAGCCGTATGTACGCACGTATGGTGACATGTTATTCAAAGGATGGATAGAATACTGAATATGGTTGTACCATATATATAATAACATCACAGTATATAAAAGATACTGGATTTATTATTTTAGAATTGAAATAACAATGAAAGAAGAAGTTGAAGAAGAAAGGAACTTGAAAGAGGGTGATGAAAACATTACCTCTTCTTCGGGTTCTTCCTTTTGACTTGATCAAAGAGCTGCTTAGGTTGGATTTATGATCAAACTAAGGCCTCTAGGTTGAAGTGAGAGAATTTAATAGAATATTTGGGAAGGTTTAGGCTGAACCAAAAGGCATTTAAGGTGTTAATAATTTGTTAGAAGTGGTGTCCTTTTATAAGGGGGAGGAGGGGCTCTTTAGGAAAAAACATAAAGTATTATTTTATAATAAATTCATATTCAGTTTCTAAGGCTCCAAAGAAGATTATTCAAAGTCTAAGTTGGTTATAGGTAGAAATACTTTCAACCAATGTATTTTAGACAGGTTTTGGTGATTATATAAACCTTAACGTTTAGTTTTAACTCTTAGTTAGTTAGTTTGACATTTACCATGTCACATTAAATTTTTATATTATATAGTTAATAACCTTACTATATACATCCAAGAGACCCCCAAAGTGGTCCATTAATTATAAAAATATCATGATATAAGTCTTTTGGACGAACCTTATATATTTAGGAATAGAATATCAATTAATAATATAATATTTGTTTTAAAAACTCATTTATGTCAATTTTGAAAATATTTAATAATTGATTTTTGATAAAGTCATAGATACTTTATTAATTCTAAATAAATTCATTTAAAAAATTATAACATGTCATATTAACCAATAAATTTCATGTATGACATCAAACTGTCCAAATTATATTTATTTTTAATTTTATAATACCAATTATTGGATTCATTCCTTAATAAGGAAAATACAACATCATTATTAACGCATAAATAAATTTAATTATTAAATGTCTAAAAATTATAAATAAAATACCATTATGTAGGATATTTTATAGATTTCTAATTAATATTTATTGTCTAAAATATAACATATATAACCCTATGTAAAAATTGTTTTTCAAAAAGATATATGCTTATGTCATTTTTGTATTTACTTTAACTTAATTAATATAAAGTGTCCTTATCACCTACAAGTGGATCCATGGAGTCCCAAAATCGACCCAAAGACACCAATGGTCAGAAATGTATTAACCAATAAGGTTAGGATACATTTTAGGGTAATTTGATTATTATTATAAGTTTATTTATTACCCTTATTTACCGAATTTAACTTTTAACCATGGTAAATAAAATATTTACCGAAGTAATTATTCAAAATGTCTAAAAATAAAATTTATCTATTTACACAATTTGTAAATCCTAATTCCAAATATGGAATCTATTTTTCTAAATTCAAAACAAATAAGTGGCAGAAATTAATTTAAAATTAATTTCCGCTGTCAAAACAAAAAGCGTGTTTTTAAGAAATAATAACTATAAAAAGATTGACACTTGTTTATGTTCGGTTTAATTGTGAAATTATGTCCAATGACCAAAGTTGTATTAAATGGTAAAAAATATTCAAAATATACTTTAAAACCACTCAAATTCATAATTTATCACTATTAATTATTTGGATTAAAGAAGTTGTTTTTAATTAAAATTTAGTACTTTTCACTATTCATCAAAATATAAAAGTTATCGAAAAAGTATCAAAATTTCAACCTAAGCTAATTTTGATATACCAAAACCAAAAATGAAGTCAATTATGAAAGATATATTTTATAAAATTTCAAAAAGTGGGTATTAATATTCATAACAGCTACTTTGATTGGTCGCGGTGTGTTAGAATCTCGAAGTTGTGTACAATGCAAGCTATTGCATTATTAAAAGGGAAACGTATCGTGGAAGCATGGGGTGTTACAGTGTATCCCACCATAAATAAAAGGAGGACCCTTAGAACCTTTTTACCTTAATTGGAGTGGGGTTAGTTTTAGTGATCTGTCCATAGAGTCTGTCCAGATAAAATTCATTGAGTTCATCTCAATGGTTTCTTACCTATGTGGATCTGTGTGTTTTTGATTCCATTCCATGTTTCACACATGGGTGTGAGAAAATTTTCCTTATTGGTGGAGATAGGGTTGGTCAATGGGAATCCCAAGACTATCATATTTTCCATTCCAATGAATAAAGAAATATATGGGATCTTGTTGCATATCTATCGATAATAGTACATATTCCACATTTTTATGCCATTAAATGTAATGTATAGATGAATAAAAGATAATATTAATAAATAATAACTTCATAATATTATAGATATTACAAGGTTAATATTCAAATCCTATGTTCATTCCATCTATCGTATATTCGAATTTCTAATAGCCCACATTTTTCACAATAGTAGATATAATCAGTGTTCAACATTGAACTATATAGTAAAATTCTGATCGGGAAAATCATAGAGGATGTACAGGGGTTACAAAAGTTGATCATAAATAATTTAACCGATATATTTCATGATATCAATGAATATTTACTACAATATCACTTTTTATGTCAATGACTCATATCAATTTTATTATTAATTTAGCTACATAAATAATAAATTCCTAACACCATTCACAATTTATAGGATGGAACAATATCCTATTGTGGACAAGAAGCTATGATCAATGATTATCCATGAGTAAAGTCATGATAAAGTCACACAAACTTTCCAAAATGTTGTTATTAGTGAATTATTTGAATATAAAAATTCAAGACCACATCCTATTATCGTGATATGTATTAAAATAATCTTATCAGGGTTAGAAAGTTAAAGTGTATTGATAAGGGGAATCATGGGAACATGAATCCTTTGAAAGATAATGAATAAGGAACAAACATCTGATAATAGATGTCAATGATGTATAAAATCCTATCAGTAACTAAAAATTGAAGATCCAACACATCCTGAGCCTACATTGAGGTGATCAAGCCAGAAACAGTGAGATAATGCTCATATAGAAGATACAATATAGGATAAAAAGATGAATATGAATGAACCAAAAACTTATTCTACACTGGAATAAGTTTCTCAAACTATATTTTTAAATTAATTATACATTGATTCCATTCATTATAAGATTATTTGGTTGATTAATCATAGAGATTTAGTCTTATGGGTTGTGGTTTAAGATAGTTTAAGAATCATATAAATTAGGAATATAAAATATCCTAAAAAAATTAACCTTGAAAATAACATATCGTAGGTCAGTCTATACAACATGGAACAAGAGTTTCATTTTCATGTCATTAATGACAGAGTCCTAAATGATAGAAATGCATTGAAAATGTTAGGAAATAACAATATATATATGAGTTAGTCAATCATATTCCCATTTTTACATTGATATTGCACCCCTTTAATTACAATGTCTTTATTTTAAAAGGGGGACCTTGTGATGTAATCCTTAAAACTAGTTAATAAAACATGTCCCATTTTGTATTGAAATTCTCTCTAGTAAAGTATATCCCCACCCCAAATAAGGTCCTTTTATATATTTCCTATTAAGATATTGAAACTATTATTTGATATCTTTTTATTATATTAATTATGTGAGAAATATGAAGCATTCTATAATGAATTATATTTTCAAGATACAATGGTGAAGGTGTCAATTGTAAGGAAAAAACATGAGTGTTCAAGGATTACACTTCCACCACAAGTAATGAGGTCCCAATTTTTCTAAATAAAATCTATGAACTTAAAATGGAGTCTTTAATGGTGGTAGTTCAGGGGTCTCTTTTAGAGACATAGGTTATATTATAATTAATATCAGGAATGCCTCCACTAAATAAATTTGGTGATAAAGAGAAAAATGTTTGTAGTATGTTATCAAAATATTTACTAATATTATTTAATGATCCTAACCATATTAAATTTTTGGATTCATAGTTATTTAGAAATCATACATAACTAGAAGAATTATTGAGAGAGATCCTACCATAAGTGTTGAATTAAGATACTGAAAGAGACCCACTTAAAAAAGACACACCTATCAACCAAGATGATAAAATGAAGATAAGAAAGGTGATTACCTCCCTTGAAAAAAATGTGGTAGATAGGTAGGTCTCCATAGTAACATTTGGTATTCTTATCATATCATCTGGAAAAGTAGTAAAATACAGGAAAGGGATTCTTCTAGTAGTTTAGGTAAGAAAACACAATTATTATATCTGTCCTTGATATTTTATTACTGACACACACATATATTTGATTCCTTGGGGTATGTTATATATGTGTTAATATATGTTATTGATTAATATAAATATTAAGTTACTACCATATTATCCCCATCATATGAGACATTATAAATAATTGAAGATGTTGATTCCTTTTTTACAATAACTAACTGAGTGATGAGTTACATCCTAGTCTCCATAGTGGGTTCTAGTTTAAACCTAGGGTATCATGAACTTTAGTAGTCTATGAGATAACTAGTGTCATAATTCTGGTCTTTAATACATGAGTCCATTATGAGGGAACTTCACCATCAACAACCCAAGATTTAACACATCTTAATTACTTAGGTGTATGGTTGTTTTTAATATAGATAAATCTACCCAATTGTAAATAGAATAGTTGTATAATTGGAATAACCATAAAATCCCTGAGTAGAGATATCAAGGGAGACTCTATGGTTAACCTTGTATAATATTGGGATATAAAAAATCATAATATACATCAACACAATTCGTCAGTGGTCATAAAATTATAATTAACTAGTGAAGGGGTAGCTTTGGTAAGCATCCTTCTTTACTAGCTATCTGAAATTGATGAGAAAATAAAAGAACATGATATGATTAATTAAGAGTATAAAAATGCAGAAGGAAATATTAACATCATATAAATATAAATTATTGATGTTGGGGAATAATATTATATGATTATGGATGAAATTTATCAAGACGTTGTTAACTTGGTATGATTTGTGAACTGACTCCAAAAATCAATAGAAAAAGCCTTGTAACATCATTATAGTTATATAACTCCTCCCTCCATTCTGTATTTTTTTCTAGTATGAAGTAACTTATATGTAATTTCACTCCCCATTCTTGGTAAAATTCAATGAAATAATTTTGTTTTAAGCATTTACTTCTCTCCCCAGAGTTTTTTTGGACTCAAATGAAATATTTTACTTCCTTCAACAAACATACATTGAAAATAACAACACAATAATTATGTGTGTTTTGATGGTCGTAATCACAAAATATTTTATCCGAATTTAAATAATTTTAATTTTTTTATCATCTTTCTAGAATTTTATATGAGAAATATATTTAAAAGATGGATATATAGTTCACTTATAATCACAAAAATACAAGATGAACATGTTGAATTAAAAACAATAGTTTGGTTTCCTCTTAATCATGACCTCAAAGATAGATATAGGTGGGTTAGATACCTGACATGTTTACCCTCACCATAATCCAATGGTAGTGCATATATATATGAGTGGATGAATGAATCAAAAAAAATATAAATGGGGATTTTTCATGATATAATCAATGTCCAAGGGGTTAAAAGCACCCTAAAATTACATCTTTTTGTGTTCTTAATAGATCATTTGAATAGATACATATATTAGGAACATCATATTGATCTATGTTTATCATCAATCTCTAAACCCAATGAGAATGGTTTATATTTTTCAAGGGCCAAATGGTAGTCCCTACATGAATTATGTCTTTTCTTATCAAGAATAACGTTTTCTTAATCTATGATAGGGATAGGATTAGTGGGTAAAAACCTGTATTTTTCCTAAGATTTCTTTTTTAGGTTTCCCACCTAATAACATTTATTATTTTTTATTATTTAAAATTCTCTAATTTTTTATTGGATATAAAGAGTCTATAATTAGTGAGTGGAGACTCAAGTTTTTTCAAGATTCCGTTTGCGGGTTTTTGACCTTGGGAGTACTATGTATCTTTCATTTGGAAGAATAAATTATTTCAATATTCTATAATAAATAAGATGTTTTATGTTGGAAAACTGAGGCCAAAAGTAGATGGTTTTTAACTTTATAAAACATTGACCAGAATATTAAGAGGTCTATATAATAGTAAATGAAAGGTATATTTGACATGACTAGAGATTGAAATAAAAATACTGATAGCTTAAATTATATGTGAAAAATTTTAGGGCCATGATTATTTCACCAATGAGAAAATATGACAACCCAAATGTATATGGGTCTAAGTGAAAGAATTATTTCAATACCTTTTGAACTAGAGATTAATGTGATGTAAATTATAATTTTTTGTTTTCTAAATAAGAAAATTGTGTGTGATGGAAATAGATGGATGCCCATTAAAATACCATTAAATGAGCATACTAAGGATGGCCACTAACCAAATTTGAATGATGGGTTATATTGTAATGTTGTTGAAATTATTTATTATTGGAGAACATCCTCCTTTTGAATGACATCATGTCTCCAGTTTTTAATAAGTTATCGCTATATGAAATTTTTTCACTAAAAATAGATAGGGTTCTTTCTGAGTTTAATATACTCATCATTAGTATCCGTGGATGATTTTTGGTGACTCATATAAAAAAATTATAAAGAATGGTTTAGGGAAAAGGAATATTCAATAGGTAAATGGAACATCCTGGTTAAGGGCTCACTAATCTTGGATTTTTATAGAACATAAAAAAGGAGGGAGGTGGATAAGGATTTGTGGTTGGGCCTGAGATTGATGGTTTATACATCCTTACATATCGTGAAATTACATGAATAAATCCATACATGTTAATATGAAGAAAATTCATGTTATCCCACCATATATTCTCATATAAAAAGTCTAAAATTTAATGAGGAGACCATGCCATGGGGGGTGGGGGTGTTGGTGAGGGGAAAATGGGGTTATAGACTCAAAATAAATTTGTGAGTCTTTATACCAAGAGGGAATAATAAATAAACTGAAGGAAAGAATTTTGGATGGCCCCATGTGATTTTGAAATCAATATGTAACATATAAATAACATTAATATAGTCAGATATAGTTCTTGTAAGAGGTTTAATCACCAATATGGTTTATTTTTAGGAGAATAAAATAAGATATGACCCCATGTGATTGTATAAATATACAAGAAAACACAATGTGAATGAAAATGACCAATATAATAGGATTGATATTTATTATATTTGTGACTGGACCCAAAATATGAAACATGGGAATAATTACATATCTTATGATAACGGGGATCAACCAATATATAGTCCTTACAACTGGGATGGGGATTTTTATTCTAGTGTTGGGTTGAAACACATGCTAGTAATCTTACATAGATCAACCACTTATGTATGAAATCTATATAATATAGAAAAGGTGACTCTGAATTGATTAATGTTCACAAGGGGTGGTCTATACGTCATTCATTTTAACATAATGTGACAAAGAGTCATGTAGAATTTAGTTTTTAGTTGTATATTAAAAACAAATTATTTGTTGTTTAAAATCATCCATAATTGATGTTCATGTAATATTTTACAAATTATTTCCTGAGAAAACTTATATTGGTGGCCTGATCAATACACACTCAATCCATTGTGATCTAGTGAAAATATCTATTAGAGAAGACCTTGTGAATGTCATATGGTCCTTCACATTTTTTCTCAGGAGTAAGGGATTCTTTCTAGGTATGATGGAAATTATTAGGATTAATACCAATTTTACTTGGATGAATGAGTAGAGTCTTATAGTCTTATTAAGTGATCAAAAAACCAAATGTTGATGAATAACATGGTTTTATAGTGTGCATAACCTATTCTCATAATATCTTACAAATTCATCAAGTTAAATTTGTGATTGATTATATTCTAATTGTTGAGAAAAAATAATAATTTTAAGTGAGGGAAAAAAATTTTTATGGAAAAAGTAGATTGATTCCTATATAATAGTATGTATGGGGTTTCCCATATAGCAGTATGGGTTATTGTAAAATAATCCCAAAAAGTGTAGACGTCTATCTATTCAATACATCTTGGATATATATAGTATCTTCTGAAGGATATTTTATAATGTTTTCTTAAATGACTCTACCTATCCTTTTTTCATTTAAAGTTAAATAGATAAGTAGTTTTACTAAATATTATAATCTTCATACAACTTCTTCAATTAAAAATCCTAGAAATTGGTTCCATTAGATGTTAGATTTATACGAGGGACTCTTAAACTGATAAATATATTTTAATTAATAAAATAAATTATATTTTTTCCAAACATCATTTAAGGATATGAATTCAATTTTTTTTTGGGAATTAGTATTTAGTAGTAAGAATAATTTTGAAATACTTCACTGTGGGTAGAAGGTATAGACAACCGACATTTATCCCACATACAGTGAAGGGAAATGTGTTTTTGGTGTTGTGTAATAGTACCAGGGATTATGAATAATATTTTTTTGGATTTTACATGCATGATATTTCTTTATGAATATAATGAAATTTTGAATCATTTGTGATTAGAAATATCAAATCCTTTTGATATGTTGATGGATTTTTTGTCCCTATCTGAGGATCAAATCAACAACTAACCGTCAATTCTCACATGATTATTATGATATATCCTTCTTAAATGAAACTAATGAGAGATCCATAGAATCCACTTTTATAGAGAACTATTTTGAGAATTTTGGTCTTCATAAAAGATTTAATTTACTAACTATATAAGAATTTGTTCTTTTTATACTCGATCATATGGAAGAAGTATTTTTTGAAGACACTCTATAGTGTGATATATCCAATTTATCATATCATCAATTAATCAGGATAAATATTCAATTTTATTTGGGTAAATATTAATTTTTAATTACCTCTATATAATTATTATTAAATTTATATACCACATTTAAGTAAGAAATATAAATTATTATTTTTTCTAGATCTATGTTTACCAATGTAATATCCACATTGTCATTGTATCTTCTTGAGATGGACATGAAAAATTTTATAATGAAAAATATCATGTAATTTCATCCATTTATTGTTATACGTAATAAATAAATGGAATAAACTATCTCTACTTGATGGAATATATATAATTTATTTTCTCTAATTACTATCTCTAAATTACTCTTGATGTCCAATTAGGTAAATTGTATTTTCCTGGCCAAAATTAAATTTTCAATTAGGGAATGGTATTCCACCTCATATTTGGTACAACATTATGATAGGACGGAAAAATAGGGTGGAATTTCCTTTTTTGAGAGAGGAGTATAGTCCCCATATTTATCATATTGAGACTCAAGTATTATATTATTGTCCATATTGGACTACAAGAAGTAGAATATACATACATCTCCCAGGATTCATGTGTTTTTGTGGATATATACAACCTATTAATCATTAATATACTTGTATAATGATGATTTTTCAAGTTTAGGGTGTTATGTAAGAATATATACTTTTGGATGTCCATTAATCACTATTTGATATGAAAACATAACTTCAAACTCTCGTGAAGTGACTACGCATCATATCGTGTTCCCAATTAGCATTGAATGACCAAAGATATATTTGATAAAATCTATATGGGAGACTTAGTAGAATACATGATTTTATATATAATTTCTAATCTCTTATATAAAAAATCCCTAGAAGGTAGCTTTTTTCAATGTTGGAGTATCAGGTCTAAGCTTCTAACATTGACAACTTAGATAATGGGCACTATTATTCTCCCCCATGTCATTTATCTATGGAAGGATGTAGCTGATAAACAACTCTAAGGTTTCATAATTAGGATTAGAAGAATTTCTTATATGGGTGGAATCCTCAAGGGAGGTTTTTGAAGGTACTATTTGAGATCATCAAAATATTTCGGAAAGAAATATTTTTAAAGGGAAAATAGTTAAGAATGATGTTGGATAGGAAGTATTGAATGTATGCGATGAACTTATAGAGTACACTAAATTAATTAAGGTTTAGATTATGAGGAATATAAATTATCACCTTGGTATTCTTGGGGTCGAAATTGATACTCTGATGTTGGACCATGAAGTTGTGGATGTTTCATAATGTCACCACAAATGTGTATTTCAACAGTTTTTTTATTTGTGTTAACATTAATTGTTTAATACTTCCTCAGGATTGATGAGGTGATCATAATGCTGTTGGAAATTGACTACATGATCATCCACATATAATTATATGGGTTTCACTCTAAAAGAGTTGAAAATGGTGTGAACAATATGTTGATAGTTAACACCACTATTATTTAAGACAAATTGAATTACATGGTATATGTGCACCACATTAGGTTTCCTTGAAGGTAGTTGATTCTTCATCATCATGGGTTATTTAGATCTGATTATAACCGAAATACCCATAAATGAATGATATGGCCTAAAAAGGTATATTTAACTGATTTGTAACTCCACAATTAGAACTAAGAAATTATCCTTTAGACAATGGTGATTCATATACCAAAAGTAAATGTAAAATCAAATATTATTATTCTTTTCTTTTTTATGGGGTCGTACTGGAAAAAATGGGTACTGAACTTATAGATGAACTAAGCTTTGTTAAACTTATTAAAGTTATCTTACACCATGGTGGAATGAATTAGATTCATTTTAATTATATCCTTATTATAGTCATGATGATTATTAGGCAAACCCTAGTGATGAGTATCTACCTAGGGGTTTAACCTATTAATTTCTTGGTAATTCCATTTGAACACATATCTAAATTTATTACCAAAATATATATATTCATTTTGTTCTCTATGGGTCATGGAGGAACTAATTAATATGGTATATGTATATTCTTTGACTCCAAAATTAATGTATCCATATTTGTCAGTAGTGGTTGAAAAAACAACCTTGAAGATCTGTGGTACATCCCTAATATCTCTTTTATTAATCATCAGAATCAGTCGTATAATATGGAATCACCACTTGAGATTCAGTAAATGATGTATAAGGCTTATGATATATAATGGTACCAAGTTCATATAGAGAATGGAAGGATTATTTATGTGTATCAGATTCTATGTGAATGGATGAGAAGGTGCCTAAAACATATGTACTTATATTAGGGGACATATATGACCAATATAATTATTTTGGATATGTTGAATAAATACTAGTCAATCCTGAATTCTATTACAGATGCTTGATGGTAGGACTGATCAACATATAAAACACATGGTTCTCTTCCTTTCATAAAGCAAATTTTTCAACCAAAATATCTACCTGACCATATGTGAAAATGGTAATGAGAGGTTTTATGAAATTTCATAACATGGAAAGATTAATTACTAGATTGAAATCTATGATTTACTGTTATTTATTAAGAAAAAATATTTACTAAGTTTATTTTAAGGCAAAAATGGGCCACATTAGAGAAATTTGGGGAACTGGTTTGTGTGGTATTATTTACAAAAAGTTATTTCCACTCCCATTTGTAGTACCCTATATCAATATACTAATATTTACTTGAAGTAAAATGGGATATATTACTATAGAGTATCCTTTCCTACCCATCAATTGAGTTCTTTAGGAAATTGTAATATAAATATAATATAGACACATACTTATGAATCTTTGAATTTCCCCATAATGTGTTGTAA
This sequence comes from Viscum album, assembly GCA_963277665.1. Taxonomy (NCBI): domain Eukaryota; kingdom Viridiplantae; phylum Streptophyta; class Magnoliopsida; order Santalales; family Viscaceae; genus Viscum; species Viscum album. The sequence goes on from OY728166.1 coordinate 573,518,142, forward strand.
GTTATGTCTTAGAAGAGTATCATGAATTCAGAGTTAAAAATAAAATTCCAAAATTATGTTTTTAACTTTACAATATCAAGTAGAATATTTTCACTCTTATCATATACTTGAATTTTATAATTTGACATTAAAAAATTAGCTTCATAATATAAAAAATAGTTGAGGTTTTTTATTAGGTTGATATTGATTCTAGATTCATTATAAACTAATGATTAATAGATGTTAATGCCATCATTATTTTGGAATACATATAAGGGCCTAGTGTTCCTTTTTATATAAGTTTCAAGATCTTTTATAGTGGATGAAATAATTATATAAAAATATGTAAATCATATTTATGAGTAGTATGTCTCAATAACATTCAACTTAGTCTGAAACTATTTTGTACTTGGAAGTGCCTCAATAAGGGATTAACTAAGCTCTCTCATGAGGTAAAGGAATTTTAGATTGAGATTCAAGAATGTATATTAGGTATTTGTTTCAAAAAATTATACTTTTAGGTTAAATTCCATTGGTCTATTCTATAAGGCCCCAGCCTTAAACCTTACTTAATCTTGAGTTATTACAAGTTTACACATTGAGGATCTTTTCAGGTTTAGAGTTTTAGAGAATTAGATCATAAAACTTGCATTACATTCCACATATCAACAAAGTGGTTACATAAAGATAGTATTATTATTTTCCATCAATGGAAACAAATTTAAAATAAAACATGGATTCTTTCTTGACACTTCCTTGACACTATCATCATATCAAGTACCTTTCCCTTGACCTGTGAAAAACATTTCAAAAAACTTGGGATGAGCATAAAAAGCTCAGTAAGGGATATAAAAATATGGAAAGGAAACATGGGTACATATATACATAGGAATGAAATCATACATTACCCATAAAATGTAAGCACCTTAACATACCTCATCAAATCATGAATAAATCAAAGAAATCATAAGACATAAAGGTAACTTGAAGCATTCATAACATTCTTACATAGGGAGTAACCCTCTTGGTTATGTTTGGAATACCCATCACAGTATATTCCCTAAATATCTTTGGAGAAACCTTAACGTTTCACTCCTTCGCGTTACCCAATTCATTGTAGAGCTATATCGGGCTCACCCGCCCTTAGTTTATCACGGAACCACCCATCATCATAATAATGCCCAAGAACCTCAACATAATCGTATCACATAAAACATGCATAAAGTAAACATAACATTTCCACCTTTCAATCACAAGATATCAATACAACACATTGATATAAAAACATTATGAAAACCATTTTCAATACCAAAATAAAATAAAAGTAAAACATTGTATTTATTTTTCTTTTAAAAAAAAGGTATGGCTTGTAGAGGGAGCCGAAACTCATATATTGGTCACGGCGGCAGAGAAGTTATTGTCGCCGCATTCGTACGACAAAAACATTCCCTTTTGTCGTTTAGTAAACCCTTCGTATAAAAAATATTCCTTTTGAATAAACATAAAAGTCAAAGGGGTTTATACACCATATAAAAGAAGGTTGTGTATAAAACAAAATATGCCTCAATGAAAGGAGATTGAGACGAAGTCCCATACCTCGGGTCCGACTTGACTCAATCGTTCTTTAATGTCCTGAATAATAAACTTGAGTTAATTTATACTTTCTTAAGAACCTTTTTCATGTTCATTATTCCTTTTATATCACTTATTTCCATGTCATGAACACTATGTAATTATTTAATTTAATAACGGTCGTTTTAACGATCATTGGTACTTGAGTCAAAAATGAACCCTTTATAATTACAAGTTGTTCATGTATCCATTATATCCAGAATTATAATCATGATGTATATATCATATATATGCAGTATATACATGCATTTATAATATTTAATAATAATTTAGAGGTAATAAATGAAATGCACCGTTCATGGAGACGGTAAGCCGTACGTACGCATTAACGCTACTTTCATTTCTATTTCGTATTTTATAGAATGGAATCAAAATGATATAAAGGTATATTATAATTCTAGTATAATATCATATATAATATCATAGTTCCATCCTTTATACGTCCCACATATGGTATTTAACGAATCAAATCACTTTGAGGGGGCGGTAGTCCGCACTTCCTTAAATGAAGATATCGCGTTTACCCATAATGGAAACCATAAAGGTATGCCCAAAATGAAAAATACATAATCTTAAGGAAAACATAAACATATTATATATCATATATAAATATAGTGACATCTTAATGGCCACCTTTTAAGGTGTTAAAAGAATGTTGAACAATCATCGTTTCGGGAGGCATAAATTCACCATCCACGGAAACAGTATGTCCTTTAACCATTAGATGTAGGTGTGTGTAAGTGTAGCTCGAATAATTCTTATAACAACATCCTAGTATATTTAAGATACTGTAGTGGTTACAAAATAAATGAATAAAAAGATTTTAGGGGGTTGGAGAAGCAAAATAAAACAAAAGGACTCAAGTGAAGACATTACCTTAAAATCGGGTAACTCCCTTTGGTTTGAGCTCAAAGGCTTCCTTGGAAAGACTTCTGCCCAAAGTGAGGGTTTAAGGAGTAATAGAGGGCAGTGGAGAGACAAAATGGGTAGGGGTTGGCCGAGCCAAAGGCTTTGGGAGTGTGGGTAAGGAGGTAGAGGTGGGGGCCTTTTATAAGAGGAGAGGAGGGGCACTCTTGGAAAGTAAAGAAATGTTACTTGTTTTGAAAATGATTTTCGGATTCAAAATGTCCCAAATTGATATAATTAGAGGGTTAGGTGATAAGGGTTCGAAATCCTCCCATACAATAGGTTTTGGACATGTGTAGGGAATATATTTTACATTATCATTTCATTTTATTTAAATCCTTTATTAATGAGGTATTCACTGCATCATCATGATGTCATAAATAATTTAATTTATTTAAAGTCTAAAAATTATGAAAAAACTACTATGATGTAGTAAATATTTTTATATTTCTAATGAATATTTATAGTCCAAACGATCATTTATGTAGACAAAATTAAAAATATTTTACTTAGGTGATACATTCTTTGTCACATTTAACATTCTTTAAAAATAAAAATATAAAAAGTCACTTTCTCACAAAAGTGATTCCATGGGCCCCCCAAGTTTGGCACAAGGCATCCAATGGTCGTCCGTGAGACAACTAGTAGCCTTAGGACACATGTTGTGGTCTTTTTTTTATTATTATGATATCATTTTATTATCTTTAACAACCTGATTACTCATTAATCAAGATAATTAAAGATAATTACCATCGTTACTATTCATAATGTCCAAAAATAAAAGAGACTTAATTACATAATTTGGACCTTATGATTCCAAATATTTAATCCATTTTACCAAATTCCAAACAAATAAATTGCAATAATTGATTTAAAAATAATTCCCATTGTCAAAACAAATAGCGGGTTTTTTTGAAACAATATCTATGAAAAGTTTGGCATTAGATTATGACCAATTCCAATGTGAAATGAATCCTAATGACCAACATTGGATTAAATGGTAAAAATATATTCATATTACACTTTAATACCTTTTAAAAGGATAATCTAACCATATAATTAAATTAAATGAAAAAGAAGTTTTGATGTAAAATGCAGTATTTTTTAACTATTCATTAAAAAATTAACATTGTCAGAAAAATACCAAAAATTTATCCAATGTAAATTTCAATGTCCCAATCACAATGAATATGTTTATTTTGACAAATATAGATTATAAAATTGTCAAAAGTTTTATTTAAAAAGGGTTTGCCATCAAAAGGCAGTAAAAAAATCTTTTAAGAATATTAGTGTATTCCATGCATAAGATTGTATTTCTTTTCATTTTAAGCCTCTAAAACACTATCTTAATCATTAATATACATAGATGAAAATATCTATTATTCATTAATTACTTGGTATGTTACACATTCCCAGTGGATACTACCGAGATTGAGGATTAGAGGATGAATTTAATTATTGTAAAAAACACTTTCCTTGGATGAAAATAAAAGGTGTTATTATTTTCAATTGGTTGGATTGAATGGGAATTCATACATCTTAGTGTTAACCAATTAATTATTTGGCTTCCAATTGATCTTCCAATATGTCCAGATCATGACCAGGTCCATTAGATTAATGATTAGATCGATATTCCTACTAATCTCATTTGATATATTGTCGCAATGTCTTATCTACAATTAGGAACATATTGGGATTATTCTTGAACACTGTGGGTCCAAACAGACCCCATTTTCAATGAAATCTATATCCTTAAATTTTTTTTGAAATTTAAGATATTTTTTTGGATAATAAAGTTATTTTATTATCCCATATTTATTTATTTATTTAGTTTTAATGAGATTTGGAATTACAGTGTCAACTAATTCGATTATGTTAATATTGGTTCGAAGATACAAATTGGGTATCTAATTTACTCACTTAATTATTGGAATATATTTTAGAAATTTTTTATTTATTTTTATACTTTAAATGAATGAGTATTCTAAAAATACTATATATTGATTATTTTTAATCTTTACATGTACCTTGGAAACATCTATTATAACGACCCATACTTTACATACATTGTTAATACTTCAAAATTGAAGCATACTTATTACAACATATAACAAAACCACGAAAGGACTGTATAGGTATAGTGTCTTTAGAAACTGGGAAACATAAACAACTGGTTCATAAAGCATCTACACTGGCTCCCATTTATTTCATCATATCTATTGTCCCTTTTGGCATATCTTAATTAATAACCTTCTTCCTGACCTGGGGAAAGACAACATACAAAAGGGTGAGCTCAAATGCTTAGTAAGGGTAAACAAAAGAAATATCAATCACATTATATACATAAGCACATAACTTTTGGAAATCTTAACCTGCAAAAGAGATCATAATTTCATAACATGGGATAAATCATAGTAGTGAAATGTAATCACAATAATCATAACTTAAAACATGAAACTTTGTGGAATACACACATAATCATAGAGAATCATTTCTTGTTAGTCAAGACTCATTGCCAAGACTATCTTAGTGGACAAAGTCCATTTCTGAACCGAGTCACCCTCGTTTCAGTCCTGTTTCACTGAACTAGTATAACCTACCGTTCGAGCCATGTCTATCTCATGAGATATAAAATCTTTACCCAATGCATTTGAGGGAGATATAGGTCCCACCCATCTCATAATGATACCATTCTTATGTGTGCCACACAATCTTAAACCATACATCATTTCATAACCCATGTAATAAAAATGGGATTCTTAAACAACATGACATCATAAAACAATTCATATAAGATAAAGGAATTCATAAAAATAATTCCATCACAACATAATCAAATCAATGTAATAATAGGGATAAAAACAGAACCCTATATTATCTTAGATGGAAAATAATATTGATAAAACACTTGAAATGAATTCTTGAGGAAAATATCCTTTCTTCTTCAAAAACACTTTTCCTTTCTTAATATGTCATACAATTATAAACTAAAAGAAGTTGATTAAGAATAAACTTGAAAACTTTTAAAGGAAGATTCTTGGAAATAATGATTTAAAAATCCATTCATACCGTATAAGTTAAAAAAAACATTCTTCGTACTTTTGTCGGAAAAGTCAAAAAGTACCTCGTATGAAGAACGACAAAAGATTCCTTTCATATCTTTTACTAAAAACTCACCGAAGGGTAAAATAGGATTTAAACAATTTTAGGTGGATGGAAATAATATTACATATTGAGGAAACATGGATGTGGATGATAAAATACACCCCAGTAATTACCAAAGTAAAAACAATCTCGGATAAAAGTGAGATTGTGATATTTCCCTTACCTTAGGTTCGACTTGCTTTGTAAGTGTCCGAACCTCCTGTATAATGATTTAAATAATTTTATTGACTTATTCCAGAATCATACTTATTTTTATGATATCATATATGGTCATATTCTTAGCTTCTTTGTAGTAATATTTCATTGCTACTTGTTATTCGGGTGTTTATAACTTTTTGTTTTTATGCGTGTTTTGTCGAATAAATTCTTATTCTTCTCTTTAGGTTATAGATAACTCATTTCCAGAATGGTATTTGTGTAATATATATCATATTCATTCATTCAATTCATTTATATAATCATTATGAAATGAAGATCATGTAGAACGAGTCGCATCACATCGTGGAGACGGTATTCCGTACATACGCACGAGTGATGATATCGTTCCTATGATCGTGGAATTGTATTGGAGTATATGTATACTATTTAAGAATCAATATCACTTTATAATAGTCATATATGGTCATTATTTACACCATTATACCCATCCAAGTAAGGTGGTGGTGGAAAATAGATTACACCACGGCGTGGAGACGGTATTCCGTACGTACGCACGCGCGGTGATTTCTTTTTCTGTAGGATGGATAGATGGTGAAATAGGGTTGTTTCATACTTATAATAACATATCAGTATATGAGTGATACTGATGTTATTACTTCATAATGAAACAACTAAATAAGAATAAGTGGAAGAAGAAATAAAGATGAAAGAATCGGTAACGGACATTACCTCTTCTTTGAAGTGCTTCTTTGAGACCTTCTTTTAGGGAACTAAAATTGGTCTTTGAAGAAGAAAAGAACCTCTAGGATGTCTCTAGGGAAGTGGATAGGAGAAATTGGCAGGGTTTTGCCGAGCTTGAAGGCTCAAAGTGGTGTGAGGAAGAGGGGGAGGAGGTTCTCTTTTATAAGGGAGGAGAGGGGCACCTTTGGAATAACTAAAACTATTATTTTATTATAAAGTCACGTTCGGTTTTAAATAGCTCCAAATTGATATATTTATAAGCTAAAGTGGGGATGGGTCGAAAGCCTCTCATCCAATAGAATTTAGACAAGTTTAGGTTCCTATTTTAACCTTATCATTTAGATTTAACATTAAGTTAAATAATTTTACTTTTACCATGTCTTCTTGTGTTCTTATACTATAAGGTTAATAAACTTACTATAAGTAGCCAAACGAACCCCAAGTTGTTTATTATTAATATATATAACCTTATCTAAGTCATTTGGCCGAACCATAGATTTTTAGGAATAAAATAACAATTACCAACATAATATTTGTTTTAAAAACTATTTTATGTCAATTTTGACACTATTTAGTAATTGATTTTTGTGAAAAACAAAACAGAATTATTAGTTCGAACCAAGTTAATTAAATCAATACTAACATGTCATATTAACCTAGAAAATTAGTGGGATTCATAAAAAGTCTCAAATTACATTTATTGTGGTGTCTATAACATCAATTATGTCAATATTTTATTAATAAGATAATTACTGCATCATCATTGTGTCCTAAATAAATTAAATTATTTAATGTCTAAAAATTACAAAATAAAATACCATTATGTAGGAAATATTTTTATCTTTCTAATGAATATTTATAGTCTAATTTATCTTATGTATAACCCCATATTAAAAATTATTTACTTATTAAACTTTGATTTTATCTATTTTAACCCTTCTTTAAATAAATTAATAATAAATGTCCTAATCTAATCCAAGTGTGCCTAAATGGTCATATTTTATTCCTAAGTTTTTTTTTGGTCGAATTACACTTATCCAATAGAATTAGGACATCTGTTAGGGTAATAATAATATCATCTTTACCCTTAATTACCTTATTTACTTTTTACCATGGTAAAAAAAAAGTAAAAAAGTTACTATTAACCAAAAATTATTTTCATCTCATTGAACCACATTTTAGTCCTTGATATTAACCGTGTCTCTCAGATTTTCGAAATTCCACTCACAGAAGCGGTAAAATTATGTTTTATGAAAAATTCAGTTTTTTAACTACCACTTAGTGGTTTCACTATTCATCAAAAATTGAAAGTTTTCAGAAAAATACCAAAATTTCACCCTAGGCTAATTTCGGTATTCTGAATCCAAAAATGAAGTCCATTTTGAAAAATAAAATTTATAAAATTTCAAAAAGTGGTTATTACTATTCATAACGGCTAATTTTAATAATATTTTAATAGCATATCGTTGTTTAGTGAAACTCGGTATTGCATACGACACACGCTATCGAGGAAGGTCGCGATTTCGTGTAAAGCAAGCCAAGAAAGTGTTGTGTAGAAAAAGATTCCTTTGATGATTTATATAACATAAAAGTCTCGGGTGTTACATCTATAAGGGCCAAAATTGATTTTCAGGAATTGAAAACGCATTTGAATTACTATACATGTGTTGAAAATAATAGGAATGAGATATTTTGTACAGTGTATTTACAAGTCAATTTGTGATCCAAATAAGAAATGTATCCGACACATTAGAAAGTTTTGGAGGTTATAAAATATTTTAATTAATATACTGATATTTTATTTTTCCAAAAATATTTAAGGGAAATGTCATACAACATATGACATTTCATCCAGCCAAAAGATATTTTATCTATTTGTAAGATATTTGGTGACACATATAAAATTTGATCTGCACATAATGTTTTTTAGGAAGAAAATTTAAACTACATGTAAATCATTTAGTTACATATATAATTTATCTACATGTATGATAATTTTCCATGAATAAGAATACTACTCATATAAGATATTTTACTTTTATAAATGATTATAATTTTAGAAGGAGAAAAAAATATCAAAATGATTTTGTTACAAACATTAGGGTTTTAATGTCATGATCAATTATGAGATTAAAGATCAGGATTTGGGGGGGATATTTAATATCCATATAACCAATCCACAGATGCCACATTGGTTGTAAATATGAAAAATATTTCAATCATGAACATATAATGAAAGCTATGAATATTCAATACGGGACAATTATGTAGAGATTATAAGCTATGAGTAAGAAGGAATCTTTATAACAATTAAAAAATAAAGGATATAATGGGCTTGATCATGGCCTATAAACATATAAACCAAGGATATAAAGAAAATCTTGGTCTGGAGAGTTTAGAAATTTGGAGGGATGAGAGAGAATTTATACAACTGTTTCTTTTATTATAATTTATTAAATTTATGTTCTATTTTTATATAATGATTTATTCTTATGAATTTTTATTTAATACCATTTTAATGGAATGTTAGTTCTTGAGATGTTGGGGATGTTAATTTTTTCTTTCGTAATTATTGAGTATTCAGACTTCAATGAATATAATTCTCAGTTTTTTGAATTGTTTTTGATATACGGTAACAGATATTAATTTTTTAATATGGTTTTGTTTGAGATAATTTTTTTAATTTTTTATTTCCTTTTTCTAACATCCAAAATATCCCTCCATTTAGTTTTATTCTACATATAGTGGAATATTTTTAGTTAAGTGGTGTTGTGTTCGGCGATTGCGGGAAAGTGTGGAAGGGTTAATAGTTACTCATAGATTTATTTAGCGGATGGAGACTCAGTTGGATATTCCCTGACTAATATATTGGAGATTGGTTGTGTCTATTACACACATAGGAATGAGGGTATACTAATAATGTTTTTTTTAATTTTATTCTTCACAATACCATTCAAGGTTGTGCGTAGAGTGGAATGGTTGTGAAACCATCCGCCATTATTCATTTTAATATCTTTTTTCGTTGATTTTATTTATAAAATAAAAAAATTAAAATTACAATTTTATAATATTCGTGAGAACAAATTTTTAGAACATATCAATGAAGAAGAAACTATGGTTATAAATAATACTACTTCTTTACTAGGTAATAATTTATTTTTACACGCCCCAAGATAGGTTCAATTTCAAAAATTTATTCCATTTTTGGTGAGGTAGTAATGAAATATAACTTTTTAAATTTCATGACTATATACTATAATAGTAATATTTATCCTTTATATCCTAATTTTTTGAAGAAAATTTATAATAGTGGTTAGAATATTAATCATGGTATATGAATTTGTGGATATTGGATTGAAAAAATCAAGTGAAATTTTAAGTGTTCAGCTTGAGACTGCCACCATGTAAAATAACCTAAATAAGAATTAGGGGACATGTGTTACCAAAAACTATTAAAAAAGAATATTTAAATAGAAATGGATATTGTTTATAATTATTTTGGACATTAAATTTGTTTAATACAATTCCTAAAAAATTTACATGGTCTTAAATGAGAATTCCCAAAACTATACATAAATTAGTTTTCATTGGTACGATCCACTCTTAGACCAAGAGGACATGAATGAGAATAAGTCATATAGATGAAATTCCCATTTTCAAATGATGGAGTAGCTAAGTAATGGTTTAATTTCTATTAAATAGGTTAAGTTCAAAACATGTATGACCGATAAATATCTTTTAATCAAATATTCTACTAGAACTACAATGGTACATACATCAAGGAGATATATACCATCAGATATGCTTCTTGGGAGACTCTATAAGAGTTTTAAAAGTGGTATAAGAGGATATGTACCAATTTTTCACAATATGATACATAGGATAATAACTTTCTTAATTTATTTTGTCTTTTATAACTGAATAATTATAGAAACGTTCTTGGTGAATCATCTGGAGGATCATTTATATTCAAATCACTAGAATATTACAAGGGACTGAATAAGAAGGTTCCTCATAACCCACAACAGGTTCAAACAAGAGGTACTTGTATTAATGGAAATCATGAGGTAAGAACTTATTAGTCATATACATTATTAGAATCTAAAATTGAATAGATGACCAACCTCATAAAAATAATGTATTTAAAATAGACTATTAAATAAAAATCCTCATCCAAGATATGTAGTTTTTGTATATCACACCCATTTTATTGACCAATGTTCTAAATTACAAAGTATGAAGAGTTTTGTATAAACATTCTATCTAAGGAAATACCAAAATCAAAAGAAAACCTTTTAACAACCCTTCACAAATTCACAACCACTTTTTTAATGATAAAAAGTACCTAAAATGGAAGAGTTGAGGAATATAGTGAAATAACTAAAAAATGAACTCACTATTTTAGTATAAATCATGTAAAATAACTCTAGAAACATTCAACCCAATAAGTCCCTCATATTATGATAAATGTGATAATAATGACTACCAAAATTGGAAACATACTTCAGTTATAATCCACACTTGAATCTAAAACCAAGAAACCATATCTTTAAGATAATAAAGTTAGAAATTATAGAAATATTAATGAAATAAGAAGAGAATAAAGCAAAATAGGAGAGTTGTACACCAAGAAGAATGAATCAACAGGTAAAAATATATATGTAAAAAATAAAGAAAAAATACCTTCCACTTAATTACCTAACAACAATAATTCAATACAAAAATATTAACGTTTAAGACATTCAAATATATATTCTTGAAATGTTTTTTAATGAAGATATCAATCTACCCTTTCTAGAATATCAAAAAAAATCTTAAATATTTCAAGTTCCTCAAATATATTTTCCTCAAGAAGGGGTGGCTTTAATGAAATTATAGGTTTGAATTGAGAAAGAGTGTATCAACTTTGAATATGCCAAAATTATCCAAAAAGATTTAAGATATAGGGATATCTATTATTCCTTACACAATGTCTTATTTAACTTTTTATATATTTATGTAATTTGGGTACATCTATAAATCTTTTTCTTCACTCTAGGTGTTCTACTTTGCAGATAGGGGAATTAAGGCCAACAAGAGTGGTTGTAAAAATTTCAAATAGATCAAAAACCATTCCAGTATTTGTTTTAGAATATATTATATTTAGAATCCACAATATGATATTCACATAAGACTTTTATGTGTTGAACATGATGGATGATATAGAATCATCATCTTCATGCATAATGTTTGATAGAACATTCTTGAATATTTCCAAAACCATCATCAAAATACATTAATAAAACCATTCCATGGACTTTATAGATACTTATATACATTTATAAATTATTTACTCTATGTGGTATCCAAAAAAATTTACCACTTCCCAATTTTAAGATACCTCTTAGTGATATTAAATTTTATTATAATTATTAGGGAAAAAATCATTGGGTGTTTTTATAGGGAGATTGATCACCCTTCTTTTGATGAAACCACCAAAATGAGAACATCCTTTCGAGATTATTTGTAATGATTCTAAAAAAGAAATATGGAAGTACTATACTAAAATATTGGAGGGATATATAAATCCATTTAAATTGAATCAAGGACACTAGATGATTCCCAACTCAACTATAAAATCATAGGTAAAGAATTTCCAAAATATTTCTTTGGTTTAGATAAATTCATTTCCCATTCCCTTATCGCTAATGTTAATTTTTCATTTATAATTGTGTATCCTATAGAAAATTGATGGTGTTTGATGAGGTAGAACCCATACAAGTAATATAGATTCTATTTCTTTATGATTTCAATTTTGAAATCAAATAAAATAAGGTAATCTGGAATCAAGTTTATGGGCACCAAACTAGGATACCCAACAAAATAAATTGGAAATCCCAGCAAAATACCCTAAATATGATCACATTCTAGGAGTGATGTAATAATATATTGACAGAGTAGTTCCCTGGTACACTAAAATATTTAATTAGAAAGAAACCTTTGAAGTCCCATCCCATTAGAATCAACAAAAAACAAATGACATAAATCTATCAAAAAATTATATATTTTTGAATATCTATATATTCGGAAAAATTTCATTAACTAAGAGATATAAAGTTACTAAATTGGGAGTGAAATTCAATATTATTTATAATTTTTCCATACTGTAGCTTATGGTTTCCACATTAAACCTTAAAGGAATACTATAAATATTTTAAAATAATTAATTTTTTAGTTCATCCTATTCAATTATACAAATGATATTTTTTAAAATGTGAGAAATGATAATTAAGTTGAAACATACTAGAGAGTCATTAAATTCCCCCAAAGCCAATTATATTTTTTTTGAGATTTTTGATTTACGGGGTGTAGATTTTATGGTACCCCTTAAATTGTAATTTGTTAAAATTAATATTTTATAGCAGTTGATTATGCATTAAAATGGGTGGAAGATAAGGAAACCAAGAATGATGATACTAATATTTTATTTTTTTGGAATAATATTTTTTTTAGGTTTTGAGTCCCAAGAGAAATCATAAGTGATTATGGGACCCAATTTTGAAATTTGTAGATGGATTATTTAATGTGTAAGTACAGGGTAGATAGTAAAACATACACACCCTACCATCCACCTAAAAATGGTAATGTTATAGTATGTAATAGAGAAATAAAATGAATTTTTGAATATATTGTTAAACCAAAGAAAAATTATTTGAGATAATAGTTGAAATACACCTTATGATAATATAGGAAAACCAATAAAATTCCGATTATAATAATCCCATAAAGGTTGATTTATTGAATTAGTTACCATCTATGTATGGAGTAAGAACATAAGGAACATTGGGTAGTGAAAAAGGTGAATATGGAACTGGGTAGAGATGGAAAAGAAAAAAAATACCCTTATATATGATTTTGATAAAATTAGAGGTATAAATTTTTAGAATTCTAAAATTTATAATGAAAAGACTATACTAAATCAATAGAATTTCATTCGAAAAAAAGCATTGATCCTAAGGGCGAAGTTTGACTTTAAAAATGAATACTCAAGAGGATATAATTTAAAACTCATTACAGATGCGAATACACATTTATATTCACTGATTTCATTCCATTTAGTGCTGCGTAGGTTTTGAAATAATAAAAATAAAACTCATTTTCTATTAATGGGAACTGGATGAAAATATTCAATAGAAAAATTCAATAAGATATTTTAGAGAAGCTCTAATTCCACTAGCTTATTTTCCACTAAAAATAATAATGTAGAACCTACACATGTTTTTTATTTAATTTAAATAATTCTATTTAAAATATTATTAATTCCAAATATTTTGAGAATTATTCATTAACTACATCATTTATGTGTGTGGGAGGGAACCATTATCGTTAAGGGATTTTTTTAATGGTTTTGTCTTTTTAAAATTTATTTCTATTTGAATTTTTAGCATGTTTCTCAAACCTATGTAGATCAATTTAAATACCCTTACAAACATTTAATCTATGTAAATGATAAGGAATTTATTTTAACCATTTACTCACCAATATAAAATTTCAACGGAAATTATTTTCAAACTCTATATAAGGGAAATTCATGCAATGATCATTGATTTTTGAATCTATTTCCTTGAAATATTGTCTCAAATTTTTTATCACTTACCTAAGAGTGTCATAAAACTATTTTTTTCATATTCAGTACATTTAATGTTTTCTTTATAAAAAAATTCATGATTATATAACAATAATTTTATAAGTAATCTAGTAAAAAACTTATATCATTAAATACATTGTTTTTTACATGATTAAGACGTTCTTTTCATTTTGTAGACCCCTTTTCAATAAAATTTTATTTCTAAAATACCTTGATTGTTGTAACTAAAAGCCCTCAGAATCGATGAATTAACATAATATGAATCTAAATTTCAATAAAAATACATATTTTATTTTTATAGAAGCTAATGTATGATCTAGGTTAAATTTAATTTTTGAGGGGAGGGAGAAATTTATCTTGAACAATATTTTTTTAGAATCCAGTTGAGACGAGTTTAGAAGTTCTATATATTTTTTGAAGATGTTTTTCAAGGAAACTAAATCTATGAAGAGTGGGAATATGTACTAAATAACATCCAAATAATGGAATATAATTACACCACTATGCATAGTAAAAAGAAACTATCACCATATCTAAAAACACAAATGTGAAAAAATTTACATATTTTAATTCAATTTTAGACAATTAATAAATGAGGGAAATAGAGAATAAATATGGAATTGATTAAAAAATTATCTAAGGTGAATTGACCATGAATATTTAGGGGATTTAATAAGAAAAATAGAGTTGAAAAATATTTTCATATGGTGTTTAGATAATCTATTTGAAAGAAGTTTTCACCTGAAGTGGGAGGGCCCTGAAAGAATTTAAATAATAAAGGAAAAGATCTTATAATATAAAGAAATAATAATCTCACCCCTAATTTAAGAAATTATAAGTCCCTATCTTCATTAAATATAAAAATAAAAAGGTAAAAAACAATATTATTGTAAAAAAACAGACTGAGGAAATGTTTTCTTCTATGAAATGTGAATAGATTCTATCTATTCTCATAAACCATAAATGTGTTCCAGTAATATAAATGAATGTATTATATATGTGAGGAATATATTATTTGATAAAAATTAATATCATACATTATGTTTCATTATTGATCTAAACACACTAAACCTACTTCAAAGTTTCTCATTAGAACATATAAACCTTAAGACTTATAATAACCCTAAAAATTCCTCAAAAATTGATGAAAATACTTAAATCATTACGTGGGTATGAATAAATTAATCAATAATATGGTGGACCTTGAATAATATTATGAAATAGAAAATATTTTCTTAAATATTCATACTTGAGTCTTGAATGAAATATTTTTGGATGGGCCAATCTATATTTTCATGAGAGGATAAAAGATGTGGATATTAATTGAATGAATTTAACAAATAAAATTTAATTAATATCATTAAGGTGGAATGATATTATGGGGAAAATGATTTTTAAAAAGGGATATCACTTTAGCTAGTGTTTGAATTTTACTTCGGTAAACTTTTTAGAGATCACGTATCTCAGAATCAAAGGATTAAAGAGGGGAAATTGATATGGTCTATAAATTAATGATATTGTATTGATGTTCAATTAATTTTATTCCAAAAAATTAGTTTATTCATTAGGTTATAATTAATTTTAGAATTAATTTTTTTTAATTATTTTATTGTGTGAAACTTGTTTGTAATTACCAACTTAGGTATTTAATTTACATACTTATTGTTTAGAATAAATTGATACTAATTATTATTTATTTTTCTGTTGTAATAGAATAAAAATTCATTAAATACAAATTCATGATATTTTTACATGTTTCCAAGTCTTTTTAATAATCTAGGATGCTAAGAATTAATTTTAAGTAAATTATAACTTATTTAAAAAAATTCTAGAAGTATTATATTGGAGTGGAAAAATTTCTAAGGAAAATATCAAATGATAACTTTTTAAGAATATTTGTGATCCATGCAAAAGAGTTAACATATGCGTATGAAATTTTAGGAGTTTATAAGATGTTTTTTTGCATTAAGTCATTTGAGTGTGCCCAAAAATTTTAAAGGTTATATTTATATGGAGTATACCATTTAAACATGTCGTATGATATTTTAGCTATGTATAAGACATTTAGTAAAATATAAAATACATTATATAAAGATAATAAATTTGTATTCATGTAGAAATATTCATATACACATAATAAATTTAGTAGCATGATGAAAGTTTTAGCTATGTGTAATATAATTTTATATGCATAAGAATATTTCTCATGTAATTTATTTTACTTTGAGAAATGGTGAGAATTTTCAAAAGGAGAAAAAATTTGATAGTGATGGTAATGTGAAATTCATGGAATAAATATCAGGACTAGTTAAGTGATTCAGGTTTAGTGTTTTGGTTAATCTTTATTATTCATTAAACCAATCAATAGAGTCATCATGGGTCAAAAATATGTAATATATTTTGATCAATAGTAATAAAAAAAGAATCATAATTTCAATATGAAAGGATCTCATGGTGATTTAAAGCTTTAAGGAAGAATATAACAAAGTTAAAATTCATAATTAAAATATCTTATATATTTAAACCATGACCATAGAAGAGTCAAAATGAGGATATAAAGGAATATATTGGTCTTGATATTTTAGATGCTGGGTATTGGGGATTTGGTTACTACTACTATTATTTTCATTTAATATTTCTAGTTTCCATAGTTTTCTAATGATTTATTATCCTCTATTCATCAATGTTACCCATATAATGTAGGGGTTGTTATCATGTGGTTATGTAAGAGAATTTTTTCCTTTTATAGTAATCTAGGATTCACACATCAATAAATAAAACACTCTCTTTCTTATGAACTAGTTTTGATATGAAACAATAGATCCAAATTGTAAATGTAGACACGTTTCACTTAATTCTATTTATTTTTTATTTCCTTTTTTAATTATACATAATATCTCCCCACTATGTTTTAAGATATATATGGTTGAATAGTCTTTGTTGAGTGGTTAAGTGATTGAAATTTATTGGCATGTGTATAAGAGGTAGTAGTTACTCTTGGATTTATTGCGAGGAACATGAACCAATTGGGTATTTCCTAAGTAATGTAGGATTAATTGGACATATCACTTACACACATATAAATAAGTGTAGAATGGGTGTTGATTTTGGATAATTAATTCTCTCTAAAAACATTCAACTAAATGTGAGGAGTGGAATAGTTTCGAATCAACTTATTCATTAGTTAAAAAGAAGTAAATTTTTTGGTACTTGGTTATCATTATAATTAGAAATAAAAATTTGACCAAATAAACTTTTCACCATTATTATTTTCAATCACTTTTTTTGCTTCTTTAGATTACATTAAAAAACCAAAAAATTCAAAACACCACCTTCTTCTAATAACATTGAAAATATATTTTGAGCACTTCTCTATATATACAACCGTAGGGTTACCGCTAATACTAAATTTTAACACTAGAAATAATTTATTTTACTAATCCCCATGATAGGTCTAGTGTTTGGGATCTTTAATGAATTCTGGTGGGGAATTATTCTTTATAAGATCCATATTTATTAAAAATTATTTCTTTTAGATGAAAAAATGTTAAAAGAACCTTATTGAGGTGCCTTTTTAGATGAAAATTCTAGTTGGGGGATTCAAATATGTGCTGTCATTTTTAGATATTATATATTTTATTTTTAGTATAAAAATGTTTGAATGGTTTTCCTGATAGTTTTTAAGAAAAATAAAGATTTTTGGGAAAGAAAGAAGGAGGATCAAGGGTTGTTCATCCTGAGAAGAAATCTGGCACCTACCCAGTGCATACTATGCACCCTAGATAGTGGAAATGCCTAGATCGCACAACGTAGCGTACATGCATGAAACCCTCTAGAAATAATCATACACCAAAGAAAATGGAACATTCCATTGTGCATGGCTAGGAACACAAAGGTGATACCCCTCTATAAAAACCATGGGACCTCTTTTCCCTTTGAATAGGGGTGCCACATGGTTGGCGCACGTTCTGGTAGACCATGTAGCCAAACCATGTGACCTTATAAATCATAAAAAACTTTGAAACTCATGTTTTTTCTTCATAATTATAACCCAAAATCAACCATTTATATCTCTATTTGACCTACCTATCCATAGTCTCAAATCCATATCCTCATATTCTATATTTGGATCTAAATTTTGAGTGTTTTGAATTATATTCTTCAATAAATCAGCTAGTTAGCTCTTTTCTCTTTTATTTTACCTTCTTCAGGGTTACATATTTCTTATTTCTGGAGTACTATTTTATCAAGGGGAGGTTTATACGTAATGTTTGACCAATAATGTCTGTATGGGTTATATATTAATAGTTTTAGTGTACTATTATCTTTATTGGGTATCCTCTTGGTGTATTGGTGTTTTCCTACTGGATTGGTGGAATTTCTAAGCAAGAAGTAGGTTGGTTCTGGACTTGATGTTATTGTATGATTTTATAATTTTGATTTGTTTTAAAAATTGGTTTCATAAATTATGTGGGGGGCGAAAAATGTGTGTTTGAAGGGTTTTGGTGTGCATTAATGGTTGAATTATGATTTTCCCCCTTTAAGTGGTTTTTTGATAAGCGTGGTTTCAATTATTGAAATTATGGTTCTTTGAAAGAGATTTCACATGTCATAGGAATTTTAATAGTGAACTTGGTAATGTTTGGTAATATAGGATGGTGGATATAAAGTAGTAGAGTGATTGGGTTGGCTGGAAAATGGCTCGAGCCCACCAGATAGTTGATGTGATAACACTTATGAAAAAAATGATAATGGTTTTTGGGACAACTAGAAAATTGGATATAACCTTTCTAGTGGATCGTTCATGAGAAAGTTTTATATGGTTTGATCACTGAGGTATAAGAGTCCTAGGTCCATACAAACCTTGATACTTATAGGGTATCCCATGGTTCTTCATTTTTTTAAACCATTCGAAATTTATTTTTCATTTTTTCTTTCATTTCATAAATAAAATCTATTTTTATATCAAGATTATTCAACCTCAATATTTGAAAACTAGCATGATAATTATTGTATTAATTACTTTTCATAGAAACTTTTGGTGGTATCATAATTGGAAATTTATCTCACACCCTAGATACACCCCTAGGTGTAAGTAAATTTGTTTTATCTTGACTCATGTAAAGGCAAGGACCCCTATGGTGCTAATGGTGGTTCTATTTGTTTCTAGTTACCTTTTTAGTTAGGTGTTGGTGGTGATCAAATGGGGTGGTGACCTACAATCTACATAGAGGGTTTTTTATTTAGTTTAACCCTCCTCATTTTGATATCTTTATTGGTTATAAATGATAAATGATCAACTCATGATTGTTTTGTATAATATTGATTACTGATATCATGGATGATGGTAATTATGTAATGTATTATATTAAAGGCTGGTTATAGTTGTTATTCATTGAAAAAGATCATGTGAAATGTGTTTCTCAATGCCCGAGCATTAGTTACCAGCCTATGGGGATCATGAATTCCCTTTAGGCCATGCCACATGCCGAGTTGTGATTCAGGTTGGATAGAGACCCAACATGGTTCCTAAAAATATGGTATCAAAGTAGGGTTTCCCTTTCACTGGACATGTTATTTGGGAGAGTATTGATATATCAAATCTAGAAAATAGAGGATTTAGGTGTTGGTTGTGAGTGGGGTGTATGGATAACACATGTCGTAATAGGACCAGTGTCACCATGGGATGTTTTGGATTTGGTTTGAATCCTCCTCTAGTAGTAAAGTATAGGCTACACAATTTTATGGACACCCATATGGGGTAGAGTGTTATAATTTTTTTTTTCATTTTTTTATGGTTTCATATGGATTTATTGGAATGTTTGATATTTTTATTTGCTGAAAATATCTCTCAGTGATGAATTTAGATTTTTTTTGTGTTTTATAAATTATTTAGAATCATTCTACCCCAGAGAACTCTCTTGAACCCATGGGAAGTATCTGGTAAGAATTAACCATCACCAATTGATATCATATTGGTCACTGTGGGGGTTTGGGCAATCCAGGAATGACATCAAGGGGCAAGCTCTGGTCTTACTCAATCTAAAGAAATCAAACTATGTTTAAGGAAGGATATATTTTAGGAGATCATGTAGAAAAAACATCCTTCAATCCATCATATAATGGTCCCCAAAGTGGTGGAGTATAGGATATAATGTTTTGGGATTTTTTGGGTTTGTAGATACTCCTAAAGTGGTCAAGGTGAAATGAGCTTCATTCATGTTGGAAGACCCTAGTACTTGGTGTGAAGACTTAATGGTCCATACTGTTAGTCATTAGAATATGGGATAGAAATTATTCCAATTTATATTAACTGAGAAGTATTTTTTAGAGAGTGTGGACCTCTTTAAGACCTAGGGTTTTTTTGGATATCCATTAGGTGGATCACACCATGTTAGAATATGCTAACTATTTCACAGGAATGGACAATTTTGCACCAGAGGTGGTTTATAATGTGATGATAAAGGATCATTAGTTTGGAAGAGGGTTTTTTGTAGATATTCTATCTCAGGTATTTTTATTTAAGTTTAAGACATATAATAAGGAGGTAGACCAAGCCTTGATGGTGAAGATTGATCATACCGGTAAATCTTGTTTTTTCTGGTGCTGTTTAGTAGTAGGTATGGGTGGTCATGGAACATCTGAGAAGAAAAGTAAGCATGATAATTAGGATAATAAGGGATATGGTTTCCTTATCTACCCATCCCTACCATCTTTGTCTACAACCAATGGTGGTGGGTTAGTATTGTTCTATTAGTGTGGAAACCCCTGACAAATACATACCATTCATTCACCTCCACCAAGGGAATTACACTAGTGTGTGATTATGGGGGACCTAAAGAAATTGTGTATGAATGCACTCCCATATCATAATGGTACAGGTTCCTTATCCTCTATGGGGATGACGACTCATTTACAACGATCTAGAACTGTGGGATCTGAGTTTCCAGGTTGTGGTGGTAGGGACGAATCTACTACTAGGTAGAGTTAGGTTATGGAAAAGCCTAATATTAGAAGTTTTTCCTAGAATTATATGGATATGATTAAGTTTCATTAAATGGATCTAGTTCTACTAGAATCATACGGAGGACATATGACTATATGAGATACAGTTTTTATTACATCATCCATATTCATATCTTTATTTGAAATCGTTGCTTCTAATTCCATTATTTATTCTAAACTTTTGGAATTGATGAAATTACCAACCTATATTATACCTTATTCCATGGAGTTGTCTATGATAACCACCATGAAGAAGAATAAAGTCTTCAAATTATGATATTTTACCATCTTATTCTCTTATGTTGAATTTCACTATGACTTCCCAGTTCTGGAAATGGACCTATTTTTTGTAATTTTGGGCATGGATTGGATGGTTTGTTTTAAGGAACACATTTATTATTTTCTACATTGCATAATCTTTGTGGCACCTCATGGAAGTAATTAGGGTTTTGAAGGTGAATAGAATCCCTTGTCAGGGCGAGCTAGGCCTTCACATTTGGAGTTTCGAAACATAGTTTTCTAAGTATCATTACTTATAATAGATGATGATTATATGGTTTTCAAGGATTAGTTACCTCTTATAGTTTCACAGTATTTTTGAAGTGTTTCCATTGGAATTCTTAGGTTTACCTATAGAGAGGGATGTTGAGTTCACTATAGGGGTGCCACCAGGAAATCACCGATATCTCTTTCCTCATACCATATGGCCACCACCAAGATGAGAGAATGAAAGTTAAAACTGTATGAATTGGAATACAAGGGATTCGTTTGAATGAGTGTCTCACCTTGGGCTTCCTTATTTCTATTTCATTAAAAGGATAATATATTTCTTAGGTTTTTTCATTGATTACTAAAAGTTTAATAAGTCCATGATCAAGAATAAATATCCCTTAACTCACATTAATGACCTCGTTGTTTAGCTCAAGGTGGAGAGGTGGTATCAGACGATTGAAATATGATTAGGGTATCATCTGGTTAGGGTCAGAAAGGTCGATATTCTAATGAATAGTTTTCAAAGTACGTATAAATACATTGATTATATTTTCACGCCATCTAGTATAAAAAATGATTTGGCGGATTTCATGGCTATTATTCACTAGGTGTTCTATCAGTACCATGAAAATTATTTTATAGTTTTTTTGGATGATATCTTGGTCTACTCTAGGATGGAGGTGGAAAATGATAATCACATGATGGTTGTGTGGGGAACTCTTTAAGTTCGTGATTTTATTCCATGTTTTACCTAGTGTACCTTTTGGATCTAGGAAGTCAAGTTTATAGGTCATGTGATCTTAGAATATAGGGAGAAAGGGGTTCACAAGAAAATAAGAGTGGTCATATCATGAGATAAATTGTTGGAAAAAATCTTTATCCATATATTTTTTGACCTCATAGGGTAATATATGTTGTTTATTAGGGATTTAATTCAGCATGTTTCACCCATGACCATACGTACAAGGAAAGGGGTGTGGTTTGAATTGAGCATAGAATGCCAGGAATCCTTTGAGAAGACATGGTGAATGTGGACTATATTAGCTTTTTGTAATCTTAACAGAATTTGAAAATGGATATGAAGTATACTTTGATGATTTAGGTACGAGTCATGGGTGTGTATTGATGGAGGATGACCATATGGTATATGTACCTTACCAACATTGACCACATGAAAGGAATTACCCAAAACATGAACTAGAATTTTTTGTGGTGATTCATGCTATGAAAAAGTAGGGTCACTATATCTTTGAGGATATATTCATGGTTTACCTAGACTATAAGAGCGTTGACTAATATTTCTCCTAGATGGAGATGAATCTGTGGAAGCGCCAATGGGATCAGTACCTACAAGTGTTAGACATTGAAAATTTCTATACATTGGGAAACTGTAATGTGGTAGAAGAAACATTAAGTAGGAAGATAATATTGTAAGATATAAAGGAATCCTATGATAATGGGAATTTAATATATATTTTTTTGTTGGATGCACCATGTGTAAGTGATGAATGAGACAGTTTGGGTTATTAGGAATTGGTTTTTGCAAATGTAGATCATCCATGAATCCTATTCCGATCAATGGTTCTGACCCTTATAATTATGAGTGGGTGATTGGGTGTTTCTAATAGTGACACCTTGCCTTGGACATCATCATAATTACATGTAGCGAAAACTAACATTGACACATGCCACATCTTTTGAGATTTCCAAGAGAATTGGTAAAGTGGAATAACAAATTTCTTTACTATCCTAGTTATTTTCAATACAAAATATTTTTATTTTATCACAATAAAATAAGTATAATGTGGACCCATATCACTTACCAAACTAAGAATGGTTAGAGGTGGAATATGGCTTATCGATATTTGAGGGGCCAGTGGGGATAGATGATTCTCCGGATAATTTTCCTTAGGGGAAATCTATTCTTTTTTTGGGACCATTGTTATCATGAAAATAACAATCATGAGACATGATACTATAAGTCTGGGGTGAAATATCATTATCCACATTTATGATATAATCAAACATCAGGTTGAAAATCCATTGACATAAAGTTCTCATGGTGGGGAGAGTTGGAATATACATGGTGTTATTTTGAGGTATTTTCTCATTTATTTTTTCTCTTAACATTATGAAATGGATTTCTCCAGAGTATTTAAGAAAAATGGGGGATTTGGGATGAACAGAAGGAGGAACATTATTGGTGTACGATTGGTGCATTTTTATTAGAAACCATGAACCGAACCAATACAAACCATGTACCTTGGATAGTCACACTGTCCAAGTCACACAACCTAGAGTATTTGTCTATGACCTATAGGGATCACTGTAGGGCCTCATTTTCCATTTAGACTGAGGTTACTCATGGTTTGATCAAGGTATGGAAGACCATGCAACAAAACCATTCAGCCTTCCAGATTTTTTAAAACATTGAAATTTTAGTTTTTACCATCCTTGATTTTAACCCCAAATCAACCATTTCTCTCCCCATTTGGCCTCCCCATCCCTAGTCATGCTTCTATATCCTTTTACACCCCATTTGGATCAAAATAATGAGTTTTTTGGTTGTATTCTTTTATAAATCCTCAAGCATGTTCATCATCTCTTCTCCTTTCCCTTATTCTTGGTTTTTTATTTCTTCTTTCTTGAGTTCACATTTCTCTAGTGGATGGTTTAACCTAAAGTGGGCCCAATATTGTTTTTTATTATTTCATGAGGGGTTTTGTGTGTTATTTCCTTTATAGGGTCTCCTCTTGGTGTATTTTTGGTTTTCACATGGTTTTGTGGAGTTTCCATGAAAGAGTTAGGTGGTTCCATGCGTTTCAATTGTTGTATGATATTATTATAATTTTTTTTCTAAACAGATATTATAATTTTATACTTTTGGGTATATACGTGTTTTAAAGAGGTTTTGGTGAGTATTCATGATTGAATTGTGAATTTCTCCTTGTAGGTGGTTTTTTGACAAGTGTGATTTTGTTTTGTTAGAATTGTGGTTATTTGAGAGGGACTTCACATGTCATGGGAATTGAAATAGATATCTTTGAAACCCCTAGTAATATTTTTGGATTTTTAGGGAATAGTATTCCAATTTGGTAATCTAAGAAATCACTGCGGGTTATTTTCATGTTGAATCTATAATAATAACTAAACAAATGATGATGGTTTTGGGACCGATAGAACTGTTGATGTGACCTATCCAGAGAATCATGTAAGAGAACATTATATATGGTTTCATCACCAATATACAAAGATCATATGGACTTAACAACCCATCTATTAATGGATTGTACTATGGTGCTTAATTTTGTTTCGAACAATTCCCAATTCTATTTGCATTGTTTACTTTTTTAATAAAGAAATGTTGCTTTTATTTCCATGTTTTTTAGATTCAATCTTCTCTAACTAGTATGTTAATTTGTATTTTAATGTTATTTCATGGAATTATTTGGTATTATACTTCTGGGAAATTTATATCACACCAAACATACACCCTTTTGTGTATGTAGATCTGGTTCTTACTAAGGTAATTTTAAGGACTCCACTGGTGGAGATGGTTGTTCAATGGTTAGTGAATAACTTTTTGGTTAGGTGATAGTGGTGATTGTATGGTGTGTTGACCTTCATGGTACACAGATATTTTAATTGTTTATTTTCACCCCTACCCATTTTGGTATATTGGTTTTTGTTATGAAATGATAAATTCTTGAATCATTATTACAATGTTTACTTTTGGTTCCTTATATCATGGGTGTTGGTTATGATGTGATGTATTATATTTTTGGGAAATTATAGAGGTTATTACTGGGAAACAATCATTCCCAAAGGTGTTATTTGATTCCCATGAACTAGTTTCTAGCCTATTGGGATTTTTAATTCCCTTCAGACCATGCCACGGGCTGGGTCAAGTGTTAGGTTGGATGGGGGATTGGTATTTTTCATGACATGTGGTGTGGTACCCATCCACCCAATGACGGGGAATATATGATTAGGGTGTACCATATTGAGTTCTTATGATGGATCCTCTTAGTATTATTTTCTCAAACTATTTGATTTAATCCAATATTGGGAGGTTTTTACGGATAAAAAAATCACCTTTGATATTTTAGTGGGAATTTTGTTCTCAAATGACTGATTTAGTCGCACCCTAGAGATTGAGTGTTCACAGTTGATAGATTTTATTGTCCTAAAATTATCAAATTTCTACACCCCATTATTTTTGGATTTATTTTCAATCCTCTTCACCAATTGGTGGATCAATTTCTACACTACTCACTTGAGTCCTGAGTTTTCCAAAAAAACAAAATATGATGTCTATCAACTACTAGAATAAATCCTTAATGAAAATTTCTACATATTGTGTCCTATAATTTTTTGATAATAGAAATATTATAAGAGATAATTAAAACCTATACCATTAAGATTTTTTATTTTTGGAAGTGTATATAATTTTTTCTATCTGAAATTTAGGAAGAATTTTATGACCTACTCATTTTCAAAGGAATAGACACTATTCTTTTGGTTTTCAAAGATCTTATAATACTGTTCATTATTTGTAACTTACGTATTCATATATGGGTGATATAGTGGGTGTTGTTGTTCAGGAGGAGGTGAAACATGGTTTGAATTGGGATTTCGGTTTGGCATCATCATTAGAGGTAGATTTATCATAAAATTCATAATTCTTAACTCACTAGCATTCTACCGATGATGTTGGTTGAGACATTTCATTATAGTGGTGATTGACATATTGTAGTCATTATTCTATCGCTCAAAACTCTTAAATCACACTAGGGTAATTTATTTTAATAAGTATAATTTTAATCCAATATCAAATATTTTCAATACAAATCATTTGTATATTCTATCATTGAAGTTTAATGTTCATAGAATATGTTAAAACATTTCACCTAGAAATGAAATTTTTAACCTTATCATTATCAAACTATTTCTAGTTCGAGGGGTAAAGAACAATGGTATCCGTCATCATCATGCTAAATTGGTAGATGAAATACTATTAGGGATCATCCTAATTGTGAATTTATTGGGTTGGAGGTTTATTTTAATATATTAATTTGAGTCTCTCAATGTTTTTTATAATGGATCAATGCTTTCCGTCATCTTTATTATTTGGTGTTCCAATCATGGTGTGGTGGAGTGACATGAAATGCATGATATATTGTTATAAATATTATATTCCATTGAATATTTGGAATGAATTATTTATGATTTTATAAGTATTAGAATTAAAAAAATATCCAATCAATATGTTGTTTCATTTATAGAAACATTTCTGCTCACAAACCCTCTTTGACATCCTTTCAAAAAGGAAGGGATTCAATGAATTTAATTCTTTTTTGAAACACTATATTTTGGGATAACACGCGACGTGGGGATTTCCATAAAATATTACAAGGAAATCATTCATCATATATAGTAAATTCTCACCTCAGTAGGCTTATGTAAACTCCCCTGAAATGGTGGTGGTTTTTGTCCAAGTGGAATGAATTTTTTACAGCCACCCAGTGTCGAGTTTACATAAATCTGTTGTGTTAGCACCATGTTATTTATATGAATTGAATCTATAATTTTTTATTTATTGGTAACTTCCTATTGAATTGGATTAGTTATAATAGGCATGGAAACCTCAACATTTTATTTTCACTCACCGAGTACGTTACCTCTATGTAATATGGAATTTAAATGTAAATTTTGGTCCAATATGGCATTATGTTGGGAAATATTTTCCTCAAAAAAGTTAACATCAACTTATTTATGTGATAAGTGGGTTGTGGATTTAACCACACCTTTACATTTTTTCTTTTTGGAAGAACACTAATTGGGTGGAAATGGGTTATTCCTATGAGATTTCATATAATGAGCATGCCTTTTATTTCAAGGGAACATGTCCTCTTCCCACACTTTAGTGTGAATCATGTTTCAAAAAAATGCCTCCTTATCATGTTCATTTGAATTAGTTAATTGATATATGTTATTTTATTAGTTTTCATTGAAAACATTTACTAACATAAATTAATAAATAGGAATCAAATCCTAATCAATGTTTGTATAGTTTGGAGGTTCTTCGCTGTCTGAATATCTTTCAAGGGATACCACATAATCTTATGTTGAACTTTTCATGGTCGAAAATTTCTTGGTCTTGGTACCCCGTTTTGTATTTAACTCATTCCTTTATAAATCACATCGATTGAGAGTTTCATGTAATTTTTAATTGGTGATGTAGAGTTAATATCTTATAATTTTCATTTAAAATTATCCACATGGTTGGTGTGTGGATTGTGAAACTTATATGAAGGGAAAAAATAAGGTTATTATACTAGATATGCTTTTGGTCTATAAAATACAATCTTACATGTAGGTAGAGGATGTAAAAGTTCCCTCATCCCTTTGGGTTGGGGTGGACCCTACTCAATCTTGGTCAAATACACCCCATAATGCGAGTTTCATGATTTTTGGGGTGGCGGTGGATATAAAAATGGCCCCAAATCTATGAGTTGGGGATGCTCTCATCTTTCCTGCTGACATTGAGTATATTTCTATTCACCTTATGGGATCATACTATGTCATGATCTAGGTGAACAATTCATTTTAGACACCATGGATTAGAGGAATCAGACATTGAATGCAATTCATATTTCATGGGTTTTACTTTTATCAGTATAGATATATGCTTCCACTTTTTGGTATCTTTATTCCAGACCACTTTAATAGATCATTTCCATAATGTTAAAATATTCAAATATTTTTTTGGGGGGGGGGGGTGATATTTATTTTGACTAAATAACTAGAATATAGGGAACCAGGTCTTGATACTTGACCCAAGGGAATTATGTTATCGTGTTTCTTGAAGAATCTTGTTGGCCTATAAATGGAGTAAAATGAAAATATCCACATCCCCCAAACCTTAAATTTGTATGTTCGTTGGGGTATTTATAATCATTTAGAAGACATCCTTTAAATGATTTAGGTATAATAACTGAGGGAACTTGTGATACTTTCTTAATTTAGGATTTCTAGCCACTAAAATGGTATCCAAGTCAATATGGATGTACATTTAATCTAGAACCTTGTCATGATTGTTGTATTTTATATCTAGTAAATAACATGATTTTAGATTAACAAAGAATTCCCACAAGTTTAAAAAGAGATTGGGTATGTACCCTTCTTTCAATACACTATGAATTTCATATAAAAAGTTGGGAAAGTGATAGAATATGAATGATATTCTATCATTAACGAATTATCTCCACATTAAATAGAAATTTTATTCATCCTACATACATGGTTCTTCAATATGATCTGACAAAAAGGATGCCTATATGGTTTTTTATCAATGGGAGGGATATAATTCCAAATATCCTCATCCACATCCACAAGCACGTGAACTAGTGGGGGGCACTGTGGCTGATTATTTCTTCAAGATTCTGAATAATTGATATGATACAATATATATTAGTGATTAAGCAAATAGTGTGTCTAGATTCAACATTCCATGTTTCAACCTATGTGATACAAATTTATAATGATGGGTTCTTTAGTATGGACCTCTTACTAATTATATGTGACATTTTAAGAGGGGTGTTCATAGTGGACACCATTGCAAGTACCTATATAATTATTAGTTATTGATTATCCATTTTGGATGGACCTCCACTATAGTTAGTTTTTTTTTGTTTCAAGGAGGAACTCTATAGAAATAACTATTTGGATGAATTATAGGGTTCACTAAATATTGGTTTCCTTCATGGGGAGGACATTTATGTTTAATAATTTTTATTTGACCACCATAGTGAGGGAATGCATGGTAACTGATTATTGATGTGTGGATGTGGGGAGAACCTCCATTTTAGGTAATATTTATATTGTATGGAGGATGTCTTAAGATATGTTATATAGGGAGGACCTCTATGACCGACATTTATGTTACTACAGGGTGTACCTCTATAATAAAGGCTTTGGGAAGGTCCTCTAGTGATTCTTGAATTTATCTAATCATGAGGATTATCTTCATGGTTTATGAATTTTTATTTTCTACCATAAAGAGGAAATTCATAATTAATACTCATGTCATTGTGTGTAGGACCTCCATACTGAGTTCTATAAAGGGACCTCTAGACTTTTTTATCAAGTCACTATGAGGAAAACCTTTATAGTGATTATTATCCTCCTTGGTTGGATAGGGGATGATCAAAGAAGTAATTAAAAACTAATTTTTCTTACTCATGAGTTTACTCAACCACCCTTGAATAACTATTGGGATACATCGATGATCATTAAGGATTCTATAAGTGTTAGGGATGTAGATCTTCTTTTGGGAGTTGTTTGTTTTCTCTTATTGGGTTCACATAAGGGAATAATGAGTTTCTATCAGGATATACCAATAGGATTTGGGGATTTCAGTGTTAGAATAAGTATAGGCATGATTTTATATTTCTATGGTCAATTTTATTTGGTTATTACTCCACTTAGGTATCCTAGTAAGGATCAAAATGGTTAGAACCCTAGTAGAAAATTATTTAATGGATTAATAAATTGTTGGGGTGGGGTAATTTTGGTGATGATAATAGTGGGTGTTTACCCTCTAGGTAATTCATTAGAGGCATTAGTGTTTTACCAAATATCCTAATCATGTTCCCATAGGATGGGAATATATGTTTTTGTCTAATCCAATAGAAGAATAAAAAAGATGTTTGATTCATGGATATTTGATTCATTCTCTTGACTAACATATCATTGTTTTGAGGGATTTCATAGGTAAAGCTCCATGAGGCTAAAATGGTCCACCACCATAGTTGGAATAATGGTATTATTATTGCACTCAAAAACCAACAAATTCACCACATGATACTAATGGACTTTAGCGGTTAATTTTTTTTTTCAAGGTTTAAATGTGTCAGAAGACAAGAAAGATGCAACATATGTAATATGAATCCCCTGGTGGTGTGTGATTGATTGAGGTATACTACTATTTACCTAAGTTGGTAGGGGATATAGACATGTGATGGTGCATTTAAGGATTCCATTTGGAAATAAAGCGAGATCATGAAAGAGAAACCACAAACAAGGATACAATCAATGCAATATCAAAAGTAATATTTCTCGGTTTATCAATCTTTTTTCATGTGTAATATATTTGAAATTAAGTTCACTATTTTTGTTCCTCCATGTGTTCGTGAATTTTTTTTATGTGTACGCTACATAACTTCTTTCCAAAGGTATGAATTTATTCAGGTTAGAAAAAGATAAATTGATTTAAGTGATGAGGCCTAGAATATGGGAAGTTGGATCACCCCATGAAGGTTCTTATTTCTTATTCAAAACACATGTAATAGATTTATGATATATTTGTGAAATCCTTCCAAATTATAACATTGGTTACCCTAATTATGGGGGAGATCAATTGATATCGTGCATCAATATAGAAATATTTATATATAAAAGATTAAATATCTATATGTATGAGAGGTTATCCATCATCCCCTCATTGGTTAGCGAGACATGTTATAACATTAAAAATCGATTTCCATATAAAATTTGAGTTCTAATTAAGGTTATAGAACCATGAAAAAAGATGTTCATGTTATGTTCATGCACCTAGGACAATTGGTTTTCCTTTTAAGGTCATTGATCATGGACTAATAGTGTGGATTTATGTATATTTGACCAATATTAATGGCATATTTTAATTTATGTTTTTTACTAGGACCTATTCCATTGAACTACAAGTTATATAAAAGGTACTATTCAGTGAAAGATACTGATCAATGGTTATATAGGATTTACGCATGCGAATTACTTTTTTTAACCTATTAAAAGTGTTTAGTGAAGTTGTTTTTGGGTTTCCATTGGGATGGGGTCCATTTATACCTCTATCATATTAAGTGGGCACACGGGTGATGAGTAAATACGTGATGTCTATTAGAGTTGGTGTAGAGAATCCATGTTTATTATCCTGGTGTGGAAATAATTCCACAAATCATTATTTGATAACAATTATCAGTATTAATCAAATTCATGATTTTCTATACTCTAAGGTCCCTATAGATTTGGGCGAAAAAAAGTGGTTACCACTTATAGGATTCTCAATACCCATTTTCAAAAGAATACATGATCAAAATTATTATCATTGGAGTGCATACATATTTCATGTAATTAAAGAGGACAAAGAGGAGGCTTATGTATATGGGGAATAATATAAGGTTATATTAGGATATATAGCATTGGAAAGGTCATTTGGGAAATTTCCTCAGCCCATGTAACAGAAACGAGTAAAAATGGAATCGAGGTTCTTTTCTTAATGGGTGAGTATTCAGAGGTAGGAATAACCCATTATTATGGACCTATGTGAAGGGAAGCAGAATTAAGAGAGCAATTAAGATGAGATCCCAATTTTGGGGACTTGGAAAATTTGCACATATTTAGAAAAACTAGGTTTGGATCCACGAGGGAAACCTGATCACTATATGAAGAAGGTAACTGAGGTTTATTTTCATCTTGATTCAAGACCTAAATGAATGAGCAATTAGTTGGGTGGCCTATATAAAATATTCATGAATTTTTTGAGTATAAATTGGGTTTTCCACATTAATGGGAAAAATATCATCAAGATGTATCACTTTAGTCACATGTGATCACCAATTATCCATGGTCCTTTTCCCAAGTCTAAGTGATGGTTGAGGAAACGTCGTCTATTATATTGATCATGATCATTAAGGGAAAATTATACTTTTTTTTATATTTACCTTTTTGATTTTTATTAAAAATTATGTAAATGGGTAAACATAAGTGAGATGGATGCATGATTCATGTTCTAAAATGTTATCATGGTCTCTTCTCTTTTTAATGGGTGTATAGGGGGTCCTTATATAGGTATTTGGATATAGGAATTTAGTTAATTGATGGTAACCTTATTTGGAACCTAGATACCTTAATAAAATCTTGTGATGGAGTATCATAAAAAGTAGGGAATGTATAAAAAAAGTGATCAGAAGGAGTCCCTTGAGTGTAAAGTATCATATCATGTGAATGAATGAGTCCCATAATTAATTTTAGGAACACAATTTAGGTGAAGAAGTTTTCTTATTTCCATTTGAAAAGTATTTGATCCTTTTATAAGTCAATGGAATTTCCCCTTTGATCAAATTTTAACACAAATAGTCATATAATGTACTAAAAATTTGCACAAGAAACCTCAAATGAGTCATTGAACTATAGAAAAGTAAATTCTATAAATGGTTTATACCACAAGAAATTATGATCATATCTATTTTGAAGCATGGTTATAGTCTATTAAAATTACATAGATATGAGATAATTACTTTAAAAGAAAGAGTCTGAACCACAACAGATAAGATGTGTTCATCTTCTTCAAGAGTTTGAACTACATGTTAATGAAAAAAAATGGATCTAAAAATCTAGTGGTAGGTAAATTTTTCATATCGAAGGATTCTAGAGAAGATCATTTTAATAAAATCAAGGTGAATTACCTGATGATAAATTATTCATAATCACAACAAGAGTTATTCATTTGTACTAAAAAATTTCAAATTATCTTTTCATTTGTAGGATACCAGAATGGATATCATGGAATAAATAAAATAGGACCAAGGGTAATGTGGAAGAATATTCTTGGGAGGAACAAATTTTAAATAAAAAAGGAGCTGGAGTAATTATGAAAAGGTATGTTATATATGAGAAGGTTCTTTAAATAATGAATATTTTCCACTCATTCCCATGTCAAGGCCATTATGAACTTATATAGACGGTAGCTATGGATTTTTACTATGGAATATACTTGATAATCTTTTTAAAGGTTGATATAGAGCTTTTAAAATATTGTAATAAATCATAGAGATCTGGTGACATGGTAAGTATATAAGAAATCCCACAATTTAGATTTTGGGAAGATAAAATATTTAATTTATAGGGACTGCATTTTATGGTTCAATTCAAAAAATCTCATGGGAATTAATACATTCTAGTTACATTAGACTATGGGAAAAATTGTGTATAGGAAATAGATTTATCATATGACATGGGATATATAGTTAGGAAGTTTATGAGGGAATAATATTTTATAAATATGAAGGGAGTATGAATGATATAAATTATAATAGAGTTCATTTTTGTAACCCTTAATTCAAATCACATATTGAAAAATATGGTATAAAATGCTAAACATGAACAATAAATCACCCCAATCTAGTGGGAATGATAAATAAATTAAAATGTAATTTTGAGGAATTCTTGAAAACCCAATAAAAAATTAAATAAATGAATATTAAATGATGTTATATGAGGAATTATGGTCCTATAAGACATCCTATAAAAAACTGTATGCATGCCACTATAAAAAGATGTGTTTGTAAAGGCTTTTTGTTATTAGATATTAAAAAAATAAAGTATTAGGAGGGGGTAAATTTAGTTCTTTAAAATTTTAATCACATTAAAAAACCACCCATTCTAGATTATAAATTAATTATTTTCTAATATTTAACAATGAATATACCATAAATAATAGATGAAAGAATAATAATATATATAAATATATTTATAGTGTTTTGGGGAATAGAAGTCTCATAATCCACTCCACTAGAATTCTTCACCCTGAGTGTGGAGAGTTTCACTATACAAGTCACATTATTTGGGGTATTTAGTCCTTTTTCCCAAGTATTTAAAATAATTTTTCCATAAAAGGTTTATTTATTGGGAACGTTCAGAATGAAGGGTAAATAATATATGGTTTTTAAAAATCGTTACTAACAACTGTAATATACAGCTGATAGATTAAGAATGAACATTATGGGACATAATCTTAATAATAAGGAGCCAAAGGAGAGTCTTAAACACATATCATGGATCATTAATAATCACTACTATTGAAATGAAACGTCCTCTTCTATTTTTTCATAGAAAAAAGAGTCTCTTTTGGAATGATGTTTCTTCATATCTTGAAACGAATTATTTTGTGTTTATTAATAATTTACACAAGTTTGATCAAGGATTGTGCAATTTATGTGACCGTATAATGCATCTGGATTCAGTGTTTAATGTAGAGTCATTCAATAATTTTTCCAAATTTCCGGAGATCAAAATTAGCATTAGAGAGAAGGAATTTTGAAACATGGATTTCTAGGACATACTATCTTCAAATATGAAAAATGAATGGGTTTCATGATTATTGTTGTCTTGATAGGATGATAAGATGTTTAAGGAATATATAATATGTTTTCATGTCGTTTTGATTCTCTGTGATTGACATTTCATGAATAATTGTCGAGGAATGATGTGAAGATGGTAATCTATGAGACTATAAGAAGTTTTCTTAATGGAATAATCTTACATACATTTTATAATGAAGAAGAGGATCATGAAAATGAATTTATAGGTTCATGAAAAATCTATGGTGAGCCTGATAAATAAATAAATGTTGTTTTTTCCTATAAATAGTCAACCACACATCATTTATGGAATTAAGAGAAATTGTAAAAAGGGTGAATTTATCTAACTTCATGAAGGTTCTACAAGAAGGTAATTCATCTCTATGTTAGACATCTTTATGAGTAGAAGAATCATGAATATAATGGTTAAGAACTAATATATAGAAAGTAAATTTTTAAAATGGAGTTTCATAAAGTTTTGGAGTTATTTAATAGGTTGGTTTCTGTAAAGTATATGAAAATTAATATTATTAAGAGATTTTTGAAGGCTATAAGTGTTTTTACAGCTAGGTATTCTGAAAATGTTGTGAGCTTCATGAAGGCTGGAAGATCCACAAAGGCTAGGATTATCATGAAGGGTTAAAGATTCATGAATGTATGTGGATTAGTGAAGGATGAAAAATCTTTGAAACCAAAATGGGGTTTCATGAAGGCTAGGATATTCATGAATATTAGTGTTGGATATCTGTTTTTAGTTAACAGGGAATTCAAGTGGATCAATTTAGGACTATGGTGTAGGAAGCATTTTGTGCTAATTAGAGACAAAGACTTATATTCCCCAAAAACCATGGTAATATTAATGTTTATTACATTACATAAGACTTTATACAAGGTAGTGATCACGGGGGAGTGATCAGAAGTGATCAGAGAGTGGAAGTGTGTTATATATAAAATTCTTGTAAGGATGTGTTCCTAGAAAAAAGTGACTATATCCAAGAAATTTTAAACCATAATATATATTGAATTATAGTGGATTCTGGTTTAATTGATACACTATATATGTATCATCCTCAAAATATACCTTAGTTGTAAACCAGGTAAAACTATTGTATCATGTTATTTTATCACTGCATATGGGTGTTTAATATCTTCATGATTGCATTAGACATGTTTAACTAGTTCTTACCAATATAGGGACAATATCTGAATTATTGAAGGAAACTTTTGACACCATGATTCACCCGTCCCCTCTTAGGGTGTTATAGGGTCTTAGAAGTGGTATTATATAGTACATGTTATATGTGTTAAATATATCCCCTATTTTTAGGGAGAATCTAGTTAATTTTAGGTGAGTTCCCCTTTTTGATGGAAGTAATTTCTAGATTTGGAATAATCAAATGATATTTAATCTAATGTGAAAAATCCTTTACTGTAGATATATTTGATCAAATTTATTTGAAGGTGAAGAGTTTCACTAAATCCATTTTTACATGTTACAAATTGGTAAATATATAAGAAAGTGATAAAAAAGTGAAGGAATCATATCATCATGTATTAGAGAATCAGTGTGCTGATCTAGAAATTTATATTGTTTCATTAATTGTATTACATAAGTTTTTTGAGATATTTAAGGACATGGGAAGAAATTAAGGATACTTAAATTATGAAAAAAATCCCAATAAGGCTCCAACCTTTGAACAATCCAAAAGTGTAATCCCTTTTGGAAAAAGATTTATACATGATTTTCTCTTGATAACATGAAATCTAGTTTAGTGTGTTAGGTAATGAGATTTAAATGGAATGATATATATATTAAATTAAGAAAGAAAAACAAATAAAATTAATGTTAAAACATTAAACATCCAATGTTTGTGATGATGAAGATGATTTGAATGATTATTTTTTTTCTTTTTTTGAGAAAATTAATGATATGGAAAGTGACACTTGAAGGAAAGATTCATCTGGCTTGCTTTCATTGTGGCATAGTAAGAAAAGTTTTAATCTAGTGTTGAAGTAGATTCAATGATGTTGGTGGTGAATTAAACATCATACATACAATATTGAAGAGGTTCCTGCAAAATTAAGACTTAAAATAATAAAACAAATTATAGAGAATGAAATTCATCTACAAATAAGAAAATAATAATAATTACTTTTTGGATGATGTAAAATCAGAGTTTAAATATTATGTTGAAGATTCCATTATAGCTATAATTGAAATTCTAGAACCTAATAAAGATGAAGAAAACAGTAAAATGGTGTTATAGATATCATAGTGTAATGTGGGGGCGATGCTGATGAGATTTAAATTCAAAGGAAGAAGGAAAAAAAGATAGAAGATGTGTTAAAAGACTTATCAGAGTTTGTGGATATTTATCAATCAAATATTTATCAACTAAAATGAGATATATAAGAACATTTTACAACTTGTGAAATCTTATAAGAGGTTTTGGATTTTAAACATAATCTTGAAGATCCAGCAGAAGTAATCAATGTACTTAAATCTAGATTCTAGTAAATGGATATGATTTGTGAGGTCCTTGAAGAAGATGTCATTTCATTAAGGAGTAAAAAAACCGAATAAAATTCAAAGGTAAATAAAAGAGAAATAATATATTAAAAGGTTTTCAGATGCATATATTTTGGAAATAGTTAATCATGGTTTTATAAGAGTATTGAAATCCATGTACAATAAAAGATATAAATTTGGGTAGAAATTAAATTTGCTGTGATTTAGAAATTTCAGTGTTTGGAAATAGGTTAATCTAAAGAAAGGGGAAGACGGAAGTTGGACATATTATATAGGCACCTAATGTCCAAACAAATACATCTTTGAACCAAAAATATAAGAGATTTGAAAATAAATATCAATTATTTAAAGGGGATGAACACTGAAAATCTTATACCAAATAAGTGGACAAGAGGAGGAATGGAATTGAGATGGTATATCCTCTTAAGAAATGTCAATTCTTTGGATTTCTGGGCTGTACCATGTCATACTATGAAGAGGAAGGAAGATATCCAGATAGAGACATACCTAGAAGTCAACAAAGGAGAATGATACCATATACTTTAAAATATAGAAGGAATAATTTCTATAGAAATTGTTTTAAATGTTATAACATTGTCCATAAATCTATTCATTGTAGGAAGAGGAAAGATGGGGATAATAACTACAAAACTCCTAGACAATTCATTACCAGTAAACCATCATACATTAACCATGAATATAAGTTTACTCTTATGGAATAAGAATATGGTTATGATCCAACAATGCATGAATAGAGAATGTAGATTCCATACTTTTTCCTCCACTAAAAGATGGATCTCATGGAAGGAACATAATTTGATTTAGAAAGAAAACTGAGCATAAATCACTATCAATACTACATATAACAACAACACCTAGATTATAGATAATTTATTCTCACCCCAAATGAAATGAAATGAAAATTTGTTAAACAAATGTTAATAAAAGGGTTTATTTAATCGGGATATTCATCAATAATGGATCTTTGATGATCAATGCAATTAAAAATATATTATTAGAATATGATGACCTAATGAAAACTGAATTTTTTTTGTGGATTAGTTTCATCACAATCTCTTTAGTGTGAGTCCAATTAGATATTCAATTTTGGGAGTAACATTTAATCTGAAGGGTAAACCGTCAAAGGGAAGAAAGTAAATAATCTATGGAATTTCTATAGAAAAAATGGTAATGTATACCAGGTAGACAGTAAACAAAACACGTATTTCTATATAATTTAAGAGGAAAAGAACATGTGGAACTATAGGTTGGGTCAGAATATTCAATAGATAAAGGAGAACATATCCTAAATAAATTATTTTGTCGAAATTCACAATCTAATGTGTGATCAAGAAAATACATGTGATAATTTAATTTGAGGAAAGATAGTCATGTATTATTATTAGTCATAGAAAAAAAATGAAATTGAATTTTTTTTAAACCCATCCACATATAAGTGTATGGTTCAATAAATATGGATGGAATATATGGAGAGTGGTACTATTTTTTTATTTATTAGGGTAGTAGAATTTCATGTGTGATGTTTATACAATGCACATGGTCAATTCTTGACTACATGAATAAATATCTCTAAATATTCAAAATGAAACTGGATACACAATCTTGATTTTATGATCTGAGAATGGAACAGAGTTAACTTAAATTAAATTTGAGAATTACCTAAAAATGTGGGATAGATAATGAAGTTTATTTAGTGATAAAACATTAAAAAAATGGGTTTTTTGAACATAGAAATTGATTAGTGAATAATATATCCTGAACTTTGCTGATTGTGTGTTTTATTTCTCATCAGTACTGGAAAGTCATTGTTCGTGTTGTGGTTCACACTAAAACTTGAATAGGGTTATTTATAGGAGTGTAAGGGACACCATATAAGATATTTCATAGAAATAAATCCTCACTAAAGTAGTTTCATGTTTTTTGAAATAAATGATTCATTTGAAATAAAGAAGTAAATCAAGAAATGTGTAATGATGTCATTAAAGTCAGAATGTTACTTGAATACTCAATGAAGTGTAAAGCCTAAAAATTCCACAATAATCAGATTTTAATGTTTTTAGAGTGTGATGATGTAAAAAAAATTAAGGATACAACTATGTCCAGCCCAATGATCTAATATGTTTATGTGATTGAAGATGAAGAATAATGTTGAATAGGGATAGATTTTATTATATAAATAGTGTATGTTATGTCCAATATTTAGGGATCTCAAAATTTCTATTATTCAAAAATATAATTTGAAGAGGATACTGTTTTAAAGAAACTATATCAGAACCTCACTAGGGAAATTTAAGAGTAAATGTTGATCAATCAAACATTTTTTTGGATTTGGCTGCACCTACAAAGACACAGAGAATGAGTAATGAATAAATTTCATCACTATTATCAATTGTGAAACCAACCTTGATTGGAGAAGAAGTGATGTATGAATCATGGTTTAAGGATATGAATGAATAGAATGAAAATATTTATAAAAAAATATTTTTAATCTTGTCAATAGACCCTAAAAAAACAATGTTATCAGAAGAAAGTGGGTCCTCAAAAAAATTAATGAGATTAGAATTTGGATTTTCAAAAGTCACGCATGGTGTGTAAAGGCCATGCAGAGATTGATGGTGTTGACGTTGAATAATATTTTTCTACTGTAGATCTACTTCAGTATAATAATCTATTAGTATTCATGGAAATTCAAAGTGTGTATAAAGTTAATAGATTGATGTAAAAATTGTAATTCTTAAAGAGTGTTTTGAATAAGATGTTTACATTGAAAACCAGCTAGATTTATTATTGGCATTAACGAATAAAAGGATTTTATACTAGAGAATGATCTTTACGATATAATAAGGAACCATGGGAATGGAATTCTAGAATCTATTTTTATCTAATAAAGATAAAATTTAAGAGGATGTGTCGGAAATAATCCATATGTGATGAATTCACAAGGGGATCAATTTATGGTGGTTTTGTATGTGGATGCTATAATATTTTGTGGCATCAGGAATGAATTAGTGGAAAAATATTCTATTCACATGAAATAAAAAATTTAAATTGCCATGATCGGTGAAATCATGTACTCATCTGGGCTATAGGTGATTCCAAATATTGAATGAACCTTCATTTTTTTCATCAAAAGTATTCAAGACTGATTCTGAATAAATTAAACATGTATGATTCCAAAACAATATGAAATCATATTATGTTTAATAAAAACATGGAAAGAATGAGGGTAAGAAATATATCAATCCCACCTTGAACAAGTGAATCATTATAAGTTTATTATATTTTACTATAACATGGCCAAATATCATCTTTGCGACATGTTTAGTGTCTCACTTCCAAATTAATCCAAAGGAATAAAATTTTTTAATAGTTAAAATAATAATAAGGTATATTCATGGTTAATTAAACTTTGAGTTAATCTTTTTAATAGGAATAGATAACGAATTATCTATTTTTATGATGTTGATTTAGAAGTAGATTTGGTGGATCATAATTCCATAAGTGGCAGTGAAATCTTCATTGGAAAAAAATGTGTATGTTGTACAAGAAATAAAAAAGAAACAACTTCACTTAGTATAGATGAATTATAGTATATATCTATTAAAAATGGATTAAGTAATTTATTTTCCATGAAGGATAATGTTTCTGATATTGGTGTTGAGGTAAAACAACCTATGGTGAAACATAATGATATCAAGAGTGCAATCGATCTTATAAAAAATATGATACAACACTTTGATACAAAAAATATTTTTATCAGATATAACTTCATGAAAGAAAATGCTGAATGAGGTGTGATTAAAATAGATAAATTTGGGAATAATTATCATGTCAGTGATATTCTAAGGAATTTTCAA
Organism: Viscum album; assembly: GCA_963277665.1. Classification (NCBI taxonomy): domain Eukaryota; kingdom Viridiplantae; phylum Streptophyta; class Magnoliopsida; order Santalales; family Viscaceae; genus Viscum; species Viscum album. Next base: position 573,559,437 of record OY728166.1, read on the forward strand.
CACAAATAATTGAGAAAAATTAGTTGAACCGTGGTGTTCAACCACCACCCACAACGTAAGAAGTTTTTAGTTATTCTTTTATCCCTATTCATGGTAATATTATTAATATATTTTTTGATTTCAAGTAGGTATACGGGGGATTATACGATCTAAGGGGATAGTTTTTTTATACTAATGTATCAATATAGTATCTTTGGGTTTATTTTCAAAGGGGAGGGGGATAAGTGAAATTCAATGAATTTCCAGTTTGTTGGATTGGATGGTTCTATATCAAAGAATAAAATTCTATTTTACACTCTTATTTTCTACAAATAGATTTTATCATGTAGAATAATAATTTTGGATGAATTATTTCACACATATTAGGTTTTTGATCGAGGATGTGCTTTATTAAATTTATCTTTTGATTGTTAACAAACCCCAAGGGGTGATTGCTGGATCCAAAGTTTTTCACAGATGAAAATGGTTTGTTTTGTGTTTGTTTTCAATACAAATTAGGTTGATTAAGGAGTGTGTAATATAAAAGATTTTATGGTTCAGTTGGATTCATTATTGATGGAGGAGTCATTTCCTAGTGTTTTCCAAATCTATGAAGCTCACAATCATGAGGAGAGAGAATCCTACTTGAAACATGAATATCACAAACTGACACTTTTCAAATATGGAAAGGCATACATTTTATGATAATTTATCTTTTGAAAATATTTGGAGCTTCAAAAATTAATATAGAATACCTTTTCATGAATCTTTAATGCTCTGTAAATGAGGTTTCATGAAGAATGGTCGAGGTATGATGTGAATATTGCAATCTATGTGAATACAAGATGATTTGTGAATTGAATAATTTTACTAAAATTTCATGATGAAAATGAGCACCGTGAACCTAAATAAAGAGGTTCATGAAAAATTTGTGGGGATCTTGATATATTCATGGATGTGTTTTTTCCTATAAATTGTAGACCACACATAATTTGACGTATAGAGGGAAATTAGAAGAAAGTTGAATCACTCTAATTTCACGGAGGACCTATGAGGAGGTATTTATTCATGAATCCAAAACTCTTCATGAGTATGATCATCTTGAAAATAATGGTTAATGACCAGTAGACACTAAGTCATTTTATAAATGGGTTCTTCATGAAGAGTGATATTTTTTTGATAGGTTAGAGTTCTGCAAAGGCTGCGAGCATCACTAAGGATATGAGTTACCTGAAGGATGCAAGCATCTCGAAGGATAGGAGTTCTGCAATGGATTTTAGCTTTACGAAGGATAGAATTTCCATAATGAATATGATCTTAATGATGTCTGGGATCTTATTTACTTTTTTTGAATTCAGAAAGGATGAATCTTATTTGAAACCAAAGGGGTTTTCATAGAGGTTGGGTGCCTCGTGATGAGAAATATTGAAAATATGGTTTGAGTGAATAGTGAATTAAAGTGTATCAATTCAGAATATTTGTGAAAGTAGAGTTTTTTGATAATTAATACAAATAATTATATGCTCCAACAACATAGGTGACCTTCATGTTAGTGAAACTGACTAAGACCATATCCAAGGGAGTGATCAAGTTAGATTTATTAGAAGTGATCTGATGGAGGCAGTGTTTTATCCATAAAATTATTATTAAATTAGTGTTCCACGAATGGAGTGAACATCTGTGAAAAATGATAATAAATAATATATAGTGAATCTTAGTGGATTTAGGTTGACCAAAACATTGTTGTCAAATGTTCCTTGGACTATCCATTAGCGATAAACCAAATTAAACTATTATTTTAGGGTTTTATCCCATCATATGGGTGTTTAATATCTGTGTGATTCTATCTGAGAGGTAAACAAAATTCCTACAAATGTGGGGAAAAGATCTGAATCATTGAAATAAAATTACACCTTGATTTACCCCTCCCTTCTCACGGCGTTCTAGGGTCCTACCATGTCATCTGAGAGAACATTGAGAAATAATTTTATGCATTTTCTTGTACACATCACCTCACAAGAAATATTCTACTATATCAATCCTTGGAATTCATGAAATAATTTTTACTTGAGTGAACATAACATGATTATTAGAACCATGGATCAAAGAGTCATCCTTCTCCTTTAAATACAGTGATAATATTAGAGATAAATAAATATATTATTGTCCATTTTTTCTCTGTACTTCATTCTTATTATAATAGATCTTCTCTTAAATAAGTAATCATGAATTTAAGTATTTTACAATATAAGTAAAATATCTCTTGAGTTATTGAATGGTAATAAATACCAACTTTCTATACGATATAATTGATTTTTAAAATTCAATCAACATATCTGATTACAGAGTTGAATCAACATAGATAATATGCTTCACACAACCAAATTGAACAACGTTGTATTTTTACTCTCATAGATGAAAATAAAATTATAGATTGAAGCAATGTATCTTATTTCTTTATATATCATATCTCTTAACATAGTTTTTTTATGTAACCGATTACTCAACCTAACCGTTTTACATTGTTTAATGATCAAGCAGGTGATTCCACACATTTGAAATCCTGATGACTAAGGCAATTCTACTTTGGATATTCTATGACATATCTGATTAGAATAAACATTTCCATTATGTAGTTAATTTACATTTACAATTGATAAAATCCACTGTTTTCACCATATAACCAAATAATTCATGTAGTTGATTTTCTATCAAACTAAAACTTCTATTTGAGATCAAAGAAACATAAACTACATGGGATATGTTGGATAGACATTAGTAGTACAATAATATTCCTCTTTTTGATGATAAATAACATGTTAAACCCATATAACCCATTAAATATTCTAGTAGATATAAAACATAGTATTTGAAAAAGGTATAATAGAAATTATATGTAGAAGATATTAAAGAGTTTAAAATTCAATGTTTATTCCCCTGAGTAAGTTTCTTCTCACCTGGTTGAAAGATAGAAACGTATCCCTCTTTTAAAGTGATTCAAAAAGAAAGGTAAGAGAGATAAAACACATGTCAATGTAGATACTTAGAGTTATGAACTATTTAATTTTATTAAAAATAATAAATATGGAAATATGGAAACATTTAGTTTCAGTAATCAAAATAAATTGTCAAGAAAACCAAATAAAAACAATCACTATGAATCATATTAGAAATGATGAAATAAGAAAGTATTTAATTAATATCATTAAAGTAAAAATATACACCCATTAAATATAATTAAATAATATTAGTCAAAGAACATAGGTTGGTAGAATTTGTTCAATATAGGGGTTTGGTTAAGGTAAAGGTTATTTTAATGTTAGAGATGTTCTGGATGTAGATTGAGTTAAAAGTGATGGCACAGAAGTATGATAAAAACCATCTATAATCTTCCTAGTTGGATGAAAAGTACTTGAGGGATCAAGACCAAGATGTATTGTTATCCTCATTTGGAATAGGGATTCAGAAAACATATAGAACCTCGTAACAACAACAGAATTATAAAATTTAAGAATCAGAAGAGATAATTTATTATTCATTTTAGAGACTGATGTAAAAGGATTCATGATAAACATTATAAGATGTTCTACTTAACTTAATGATAAATTTACTAACTCACCGAAAATATGAGGGGAAATAAGATATAAAATTTTAGTAGCTAATATACCAAAATGAATATCCACAATAACGATTTCATAACTATATTCAAAGACATATTTAGGTTAATTGGCCTTCCAGTTAGTGATTTTTATTTTTGATATGTTATATTCAATCATTCTAGAAAACTCTGAACAATATCTTATACATCATTGATAGAGGATTTAGAAACTAGAACACCAACAACAACCTTGAGCTCAAAAAAACCTAGAACTATTGTAGGGTTATAAAAAATCAACTCCCTTCATGTAACTAAAACATACTCTTCTAAAAATGCAAATGATCTTGAATCAATTTATACTATGTTATATAGATCCACAACCATTAAAAATATTTTTTTTTCTGTAGTTTGAAAAATAGTTTAGTGTTTTTATCGATAGTTTGAATATAACATGAAATTATTTCTCTTGATTTCTTAGAAACACATGATATTTTTGTATGAAATATCCAAGATAGTTCACAGGATAACCAAAATGGTCATTCATGAACATATCTTACCCATTATTAAGATAATTAATATATTTTTGGGTATCATGAAATTGAACAAAAAGATCCTTTTTTTCATCTCATGATATAAGAGATGTTAAATTAATGAATAAATATATCCCATCTTTGATAGTATTTGAAAAACCCCATTATAGAAATTTAGAAGTGTTTGTGATTATTAGGTATTAGTATAAGTGGTATAGAAATTATTTATAAATTGAAAATAACTAAAAAAACACTTTTCAAAGTGTGCTGATTCTCTATCACTACAAATTGAAAATATTTGATCTCATTAACAACTTCTTAAGAGAAATAGGATTGCATTGATTACGGAATATAAAACATTCCATTAACTAAAGAACTAAGATCCCCAAAATTACCTTTATAAGGAAAATATATTTCAAACCACTTATTAAAGATCTTATTTCCTTAAGTACCTTAGAGATTATAGTTGAACATTATTTTGGTGCTATTTGATCTATCCTAATTCAATTGATTATCACTTATTATGAATCCCTCATTCATAATAAATTATTAATTTTTTATTTGGATATAGAAGACTCTTTATGTTATCTAATATCATCTTTTCATTCGACCAAAACCACTTTCAAATCAAAACAATCTACTCTTAGATTGTTAAGATCCATCATTACTTCATTAACAATAACATCCTTTTCCATGATTTAATATCATTTTATTATAGAAGGAGATACTTCCTGGGAAGTTGAAGGTGGAGTTGGTATAGATGGTGTGTGGGAATTATTTTCAGATTACATAACCACACCACTATCCCTTATTATTTCATCGGGTGATCCAGAAAGAAATTGATCATCATCTTCACAAAATTCTTCTAATTATGGTATTTTTTAAACATCAAAATTATCAGGCACTGCCTTATCTAGCCTATCTTTATAGAAAGAAACATTTTTATTAACAATAATCTCCATTTGATGATATTCCTTAGCATATAAAGTAACATCACCTACAAACTTCTTCTGAGTATCCAAATACTTTAAGAATCTAGACAATCTCACCAACTCTAGAATTAATGATTTAAAAAAAACCCAATTCCTAAAAAAAATTCATCCTCTACTCCCCTACAATAAACCTTACAAATATTTGATGTATCAGTATTTGGTGTTGTATGACATGAATCTCTATGTGTCACACTATCTTGACCAACTTTCATTAAATAATTTGAAGTTGAATCCCAACAATTTCCAATATTCTTAAAGATAAATGATGATTGTGTATTACTTTTATGAAATTTACCTACATTACATTTATTTAAATGTACTTATTTGTTCTGCATAACCAAAGTGAGTAATATTCCATAAGGATAGTAGTTCAAAAATAATTTTTATTCAAAATAATGATTCTTTAACCTCATCATATATCTTGGAAAACTCAATTATTCATTATTGATCAAGAAATACATGAAATAAATATCTTGAAAAATAAACTTTCCATCTATCCTAATTTTTATGATATACCTATCTCCACAATCTTACATAATAAATTCAATTAAAAAAGAATCTGTTTTATATGTTTATTTTCAAGAATAGAGGTTCCAAACAAAAATTTGAACACTTCATTTGGACATACTATTCTTTTTCCAACAATCGTATGACTAAAATAAAACTCCCCTACATAGGGAAAAATAATGTAATAATCCATTTCAATTGAAGAAACTACCATTTTATTTCTGTTAATATTTAATGAGATTACATCCTCTATTTGATTAAACTAAATATCGAAATTTATCAAGAACTCATAAAATTATTTCTTAAAAATAAAACCTGAATTCATCTAATAAAACAAAAATTACCAATCTTGAAACTCAAGTTCGTTCATTAATCTTATTTTGGTTGTCTCCATCTATACCATATCAATGGCCTTTACCATAAGAAATCTTCTTATAATTCCATTGGATTTATTAATTGAACATAAGGTTATATCACCAATACACTTCGAATTTCTTATTTTAAACAAGTTAGTTGAAATTTAAATTACGATCAAGATGTTATAGGCGATGGTTTGGATTCAATGGGAGGTTATGTATATAAATAAAAAATGGTTGAGATATGATTTTGTATTTGTTCCCTTACTCGAATAATAATTTTCTTAATTACTCAGGTATGATTTAGGGTTACTTCCAACTGATATATAAATAGTAAATAAAAAACGTAAGATAATAAAATTCTATTTTTTAAATTTAAATAAACAAACTGAAAGATAAGAGGAAATTTAATATTGTATTAAACTAAATATTATAAGAAAATTTACAATTTGAAACATCAACAACAATATAAATAAGAAATTAATTTAATATTGAAAAAAACCTGATTAAATTCTTTTAATGACGAATAAACCTAATTCTATAATAATAAATTCAAAATACTCAAAAAAATGGGTTTTGAGAAAATATTTTATAACAAATTCTTTCTAGAAATAAAATCAAGTTAAATATCATCTTTTGGAGCATGATCTCTTAAGAAATTATGCCTTAAGTATATATGATTTATTCTAGAATTATTTATTGTATTTTTAGAAATTTTGATTACACTGGTGTTATCACATTTAATTAAGACTTGATAATAATTGATTATAAATTATATTTAGGTGTGTTTGATTCACAACACCGATGAAAAAAAAACTAAAGTGGAAATATATTCTACTTCAGTATTCGGTAATGGAAGATAATGTTTTTTATTACTAGAGCAGGATACCATGTTTTTACATAGAAAATGGAAGGTTGTTAAAATAATCTTCCTATCTATTCTAAAACCACAAAATTCTGCATCAAATATTGATATGAAATTAAAATGATACTTTTTTGTAAAATTAAATGAAAGAAAAATTTTTTCTTTTAATTGTATCAAAATCCTTTTGGTATTTTTTAATTTTGGTTCTTTAGGGTATTTTGAAATTGAGCACAATGACATAATGCAATCATATTTTCTGTTCTACTAGTAATCAAATAAAAAAAATCCAAATTACCCTTCTTTAAATATTATGGCCAACTGGTTTCCCATATCTATACAGGTCAAGGTTTTCATTGATACTTATAGGGAGAGTATATACACTACCACATTCAATTACATACCTCTTAAGAAATTATAGTATACATTTTATTTGAATTATCATATTATCAATTGTTTTGATAAATTAAAAAAATAGAAAATAATTTAACTCATGCATCATGATCATTTCAAATTCCTTTTTCAGGACTTATGAAAATTCATTACCCAATTTTTGATTTAAAGAACCAAAATTAACATCATCAACATATATTTTCACTAATAAAATATTTAAATATGAAGTTTTATTAAATTATTTAGAATCTTACTTACCTAATGTAAAACAATTTAATAAAATAAAATAAATTAAACATTCATACCAATATATAGGTATTTTTTTTAAGACCATAATGTTCTTGGTTATGTTTAAAATCTAAATGTGTAAAATGAAGATTATCAAAACAATGAGGTTGTTCAACAAAAACCTTTTCCATTAGAAAAAAAATTTAAAAACCAAAATTTTTATCTATATAAAATAATATAAAATTCATATATTATGAATACCGTAAAATAATCTTAATGGATTCTAATATTTATTTTGAATAAAATGTATCATTATATTCTATACCTTCTTCCTGATTATAACCTTTAACTACAAGTCTAAATTTATTTATATTTTTCATATCATGAACATATTTCGAATTCCAAAAAACCCATTTTTTTTATAATAGGATAGTTAGAGTTTATATCAATTAATTACCACTCCTTTTTCCTCTTGAACTAGTTTAATAACTATTTGTTCTCCACATCCCATCATTAATATACTATGGATTCATTTATTGAATTATCTTCTAAATGAGATAAAAAAGTATAAACCTACAAAACCTTTCCTAAATTTTTTTAGTTCTAATTACTTTATCTAAAAATCCTAGAAATGTTTATAAAAGATGGTTCTTAAGGGTTCTAGGCTATCATAGAAGCACACTTTTAGCTTTACTATCATCCAAAATTTCAGGATTTGATTCTGAAAAATCATGTTCCAATTCTTCATTCCTTTTTTCCTCAAAAACATAAACAAGTCTCATGTTTTAAAAATAATCACTTAGTTCATCAATTTAAATTATTTTATGATTGAAGTATCACTTTCATTAAATTTCACATGAGCCTGTTCTCCAAAAATCATCAATCATTTATTGATAAATGTATTTTTTTGAAGTAGTAGAATAGCCTAAATATATTTATTCATTTTATTTTGGATCAAACATAAAAATATTATCCTTAGTGTTTAGAGTATAAACCTTGCATAAAAAACCTCAATGTATCCAACTTTTTGACTACTATTATTTCATATCTCATTAGGAATATTCATTAAAATAGGTATAATTAAACTATAAATATGAAATACCATTATGTATTCATAGCTTCATCTGAAAAAATAAATAGGTAAATTATATTAACATAACATAGTTCTAGTAATTTATTACAAACTCCTATGCTTTACTTCAACAAAATCATTTTTTTATAGATTTCAAGGGGAAGAAATTTTTTTCTTGATGCCATGTTTTGAAAAATAGGTATTAAACTCATGGTTTTCAAATTCTCCCACTATGGTCCTTTATTATAGATTTTTTTTTTGTAATTTTTATCTTTCAGAACAAGTTTTCCAAAACTTATGAAAAAATAACAATCATAAATTTTAACACGTAAAATTAAAGCCTAGGCAAATCTATAATAATCGTCAGCTAAAGCATAAAAAATATTTTCCTATTAGTCTTACAACTCTATATGGCTCAAAAAATCCATTTGAATTAGATCTAGAAATCTAGAAGTACAAAACTCTTTAATTGGTTTAAAATATGACTTTTGTTTCTTACACATTTGGCATTCATCGCATAACCTATTTTAATTCAATTTATTCTAAGGTAAATACGAACCTAAAATATTTTTGGGATATAATCTGAATGAATCGACAGAGTAATTTCACAGTCTTCTATGCCATAAACATGAATCTTTTTTTCATCATTTAATAAGTTTACATTTTGTCTACTCAAATAATTAAGATCTATAGTATAGAAATTATCTATTCATGGTGCATTAAATTTAATAATTTGATATTTAAAAAAATAATATGCATTATTTTAAAATAAAAAATAACCTTTTTTTCAAAGTTTAGTTACGTATAAAAGTATGCTTTAATCATTCTACATAGGAAGAATTGTTTATGAGGAAATAGTTTTTATTTTCAATAGATACAACTCCTATAATTTTTCCTTTATCAATGTCACTAAAAGTCACATAACCTTCATTTACCTTTGATAAGAAGTTAAAATTAGAAAAATCTCCACTTATATTTTGTGAGAATCCATAGTCCATATACCATATTTCATTGGAGCTCTTGAACATATGTACATACAAAGAAAAAATAAAAAATAAAATGTTTTTGGTACCCATATTTCATCCTTACAACAATTTTTTCAACTATGGATTTAGGAATCCAAATCTATTTACATGATCCGAAATTTTCATTAATGAACTCTATTAAAATTCAATGAAAAAAGAATTTTTAACAAAAAATAGCTATGGGTTTCTCGACTAAAATTATATGTCTATATTCCAAGATCACCATAATGAAATCATGTGATTTTTGAAAGATCATAATTTTTTTAATAACTACAAAATATTAATTGTAAAAATTTTGGTTTTCAACTTTACTTCCTATTCCAAATTTAGTTTTATGAGTTTTATTATTTCCATGAATCTGATTTAAATAATTTCCACCTTTTTTGAATACAATAAATGAAACTATAACATCTTAAACTTATTTTCTAATTTACTGATTTCATTTCCATGTTCAATACATGATGCAACAAATTTTTTAGTTTGGTTTTTAGAACTAAAATTATTTTAGTTAGTTATTCCTTTTTGAAGTGCCCAGATCAGTGTGAATCACTGAGAGGGGGAGGGGGTGAATCAGTGATCCTTTAAAACTTTTTACTAATTGATTCTTTATCAATTAAACCTCTATGGCTGGTTAAAGCCTCGATCCACTCTTCTTGTATCTCTCACCTTTCCACGAATGATGCAGTAAATGTAAAGGCATTGGACACAAGGATTTACAAGGTTCGGCACCAAAGGCCTACATCCTTGCCATGCTCTCCCAGCATGGATTATCCCATTATAATCTGTTAGTATTACAATGGTCGATACAGAGTCCCACTGTATCTCTCCTGAGTCCCACAGGAGGGTCTTTATACTGCGTCCCACAGTGTTACCAGAGTCCCACTGGCCTGCTCCAGAATCGCACTGGAGACTTCCTCCACCCTGAGTCTCACAGGGGTCTTCTCTTGGCTCCTCGAGTCACACGAGTAGCTCTTCTTCTCTTTCAGCTTCTTCAAGTAACTTCAGCAGCCTGGGATAAAGGCTGCTGGCCTTGCTCTTCTCTTCTGATCACTTGTGGTTGATCAGGGCTTCTCGTCTTGCTCAGGCTTTATCTCCTTCTTCTAAGGATGACCTGGCTTCTATCTTCAAGAATCTTCAACAGCCTCTGAAAAGGTCTGTTGGTCTTGCTCAGCAACTTCTGATCACTTCTGTTGATCAGGATCTTCTTAATTACTGAATACTCAGACAACTGATTTCTTTAACTTTAGTCTGGTCCTGTCTCACATCAAATCATCTTCATGCATTGAGTGCATGGAAACTCTTCATCTTCATGCACTGATAGCATGGGTTCTCAAATCTCTTCAAGATCTTCAAGTCTTGGACTCCTCAGATGCACACCACTGATTTGACTTTGTTCACGCGTGCACGTGCATGCATGCATGCATGCACTCCTCCTTTCCTTTCTTCTAGGTGCAATAATCCCACAAAGGGTGTAGTCACTTTAAGCACACACCTTCTTCCTCCTTCACACACTTTATCCAATTTGTTTAAACACTTAGAGTGTGTTCTACTTTAGTGTGAGTGTCCTCTTCTCTTTCTTCTTAGTGTGTATACTTTGGTTTGCACACACACTAAGGTTCGGCCTTGTTGTCTTTTTGCACACACTTGTTTCACTTTGCACACACTTGAGACTTGGCCTATTCTACCACTTATTGTTGCACACCCTTAACCCGTAGGTTGTTCTTCAATTTTGCACACACAAAATGTGTCTTCACTTGGTGCACACACAAGATATGGCCTCGGGTTCTCCTTGCACACACAATACCATAGGGTCTTCAATTTGCACACAAGGCATGCAAGTCTCGGCCTCCACTTCTTTACTTCACACACACAACCAAGCCTCGGGTTCTTCCTCTTCAATTTGCACACACACACTAAGTGTATTTGTCTCAATATACCCGAACGCAAACAAGGCGCGCAAGGGGGTGTGGCCCTCTTCTTGTCTTCAAATGCCGCGTAGGCTCAAGTGTGCAAGGGTGCAACACTGCCTCGGGCGCTTCTGTCGCGCAAGCCTCAACGAACCACGAAGGCGTGCAGGTGATGCGGCCTTGGGTTCCGTAAGTGCAAGGCACCGCAGGCTTCAACGTGGGGGCGCAAGTTGGCACAGCCCAGCCTCTTCTTCTTGTCACGCAAGGAGTTAGCGCGCAAGGAACTCAAGCCGCGCAAGTTTACTTGCGCGGGGCTTCAACTTCGCGAGGCAGAGATCTCACGTGACTCGGATTTTCAACAGAGTTTCAGCAAGCACAATGAGAGCCTCACCTCTCTTTTTATAGGCAGAGACGTCTCAGATCATCCGCGTGCGATAAATCATTGATCTCCCAAAGATTTCGGATCTTCAAGATTCTTTGAAATCTTCTTTTCTTCTCTCTGTTTCCACGCGGGTTCATTTATTTTTCATTCCTCTACATGCATGCGCATGCCAATGCATGAATACCATCGTTTAAAAACAATCCACGCAAAGCACGAATACACCGAGGCCTCGGCACTTCGTTTGCCTTCGGCCTTCATCGAATTCCCTCATTTGTTGAATGCACGTGTATTTTAAAGCATGGATCGGTTCGTCTTGGCCAGACGATCACCATGGAGGCTTTACTTCGATTAGCGGTGGCCAGGAGCTCGAAAACATCTCTCGGGATGCTCCTGGTTCGAAGGTGGATGCGGGAATGCGCGGGGAGGCCTCAGCCGAGCTCGGGGAAGAGGACGACTCGCCGGCCGTTAGATCGAGCGTTTGAAATACATCGGACGGCCTGGATCTGAAGATCTCGCACGGGATCAGATGTGTGGCTTAGATCGTCCGCGCGATGAGTCGGACGGCCAGGATCAGATCCTGGGCGAAATTTTCCGTCCCACATCGAAACGGCCAGCGTTTTTCTCGCGCTTTATCACCCTAGCGCCGCCTCAACCCGACAATTGAACTTCCAACCCTCTCGGTGCCGCCCCGCGCCGAGTTCTCCCTGCAGGCGCGCTCTGTGCCCACTCATGCCTCCTGCGGGCGCGCTCCTAGCGCCCACTATGCACCTCGGGCGCGTGGGTTTCACCACCGCGTGTCCTTGGGGGCTTACACACGGCCCCCTTCCGCCTTGTGCTTGCACCATGGGATCCCCCATGGGCGTGGCGCCTTAGGCCCACAAGTGCCTTGGGGTTGAACCCGTGGGCTGGCCTTGGCTGGCCTAATTTTTGGCAAAGGACAGAATAAACACTTTGTTGAAAACAAAGTTCTCCCAATGTATAAATGCCAACCCAAGTTCTTCCAAGACAAATGCCACTTCAAATTATTCTTCTCCATTTCTCCCATTTCTTCATTTCTTCTTCATAAGAATTCTTCCAGTCTCCTCAACATATATTCATTACTTAGGAGGGAAATTCTTGAAGGGTCTTCTTCATCAACCGAGCTCCTTAATCAAATAAATGATTCAATGTTCTTCATTGATCCAATCAGAGATCAATTGGATCTTCTTCACATTCACGTGCACTAAGAGTTAGTACATGGACTTCTTTAACCCACTTCACCCACTTAGAAGTTGTGGATGGATCTCTTGCTTCTCCTCATGCATTGTCAATACAATTCATGGTCTTAAAACATTGGTGTGACTTTGTATCATCAGGATACAAGTTCTATGAATTTAAAGATCAGCTCAACAATCGTCAGATGTGCATGGAGAATGTTTCAACCATATTCTCCAATGCCACTTAGTGAATCTCTTAAGTGACATTCCTCTAAGTTCCATGGCCATTCTCCATTCTTTACCAACACCATCACAACCTTTGTCATTCACATCTTTACATTCCTTGACTTCCATTCATTCCAAGACAACTTCATGCCTCATTGACAACAAATGCAACACAGTGCACTTCAATCTCCCCCTTTGTATTTGTTGTCAATACACTCCTTCATCACATATGAATGGGTCAATATGTGTGCCAATATTTTCTCCCCCTTATTGGCAATCAAATGCAAAGGTGTGGTGTGGTTCACTTTCAAAAATATCTTCCTCCCTTTGAATAACATCTTCTTGAAAATTACTAAGAGAGGGATGATGCCACATGTTCTTCTTAGCAAAGAACCTTTAGTAAATCAACTCTAAGTCTACTTGGGCTAACCCGGTGTAGAAAACAAGAGTGATATAACCAAGGAACTCAATGCCGTCCACATTCACTATAAACATGTGAGATCATGCTTAGGGGTTGAATTTTTTCAGATATTCAATGAATTGCTGAATCCTGCACATACTTCACAAAACACATTAGAAAGTTCAGGTGCAAAGATAAAGCTCCCCCATTCATTCATTTTCTTAAGATGATATTAATCTCAGAACATCATCTTCTTCAGATTTGCTCCCCCTCAAGGGGTGCACTCCATTCTGTCCAAACCATCCTCCAGATGAGAATGATCATCATCTTCAATTCCCTGCAATGTTAGCACATGTATATACCAAGAGTATAAGGGAATAAGATGGAACCTCCTTGGTTCATCAATGTGAACAACAAGGTTGAGAAGATTCTCTCAACCGAGATGTCCCATTTTCACCAGTCTTCACACTTGCACATTTGATCTTCATTGATGATTGTGCTGGTGTGGTTCTCAAAACATCTTCATGTGAAACCTTCTTCTTCCCTTTTGCTTTAGCAATTGCCAGAGCTTCATCTTCAACTCTTTGTAGTTATCTGGCAAGTTGCAACTGATGTGGCCATATGAAAAGTAAATCATTTGGAAGAGTGGCCTCAGTTTTGGAAGTTCCACATGGTTCTTTGGATGCTGCTAAGCTACCTCTCTTAGGCAACTTATTTTCAATCAATCCCTTCTTATTCTGGATTGATTGTCTTTTGGAGTTCAGTCTGCTTCTATTTAGTTTCATGGCTTCTTTACAAAGGTCCATGATGTGTCCTTTCTTTCCACAATAGAAGCATGTTTTCTTCTTGGTGGTCCTTCTGGATGCATCACCCTTCTTGGATTTCAAATCCAAGGACTTCTCTTCATTCTTCAAACTCTTCTTGGGAGCATCTTCCACTTTCTTCTGCTTGCATCCCAAGGAATCTCTCTTAGCCAGGTTCAGTGATCTTCTCTTCATTCCAGCTTCGGATACATTCGGAGATTGATATGTATCAACTCTTTGACCACTTTTGCAACCATCCCAGATGTTGTCAAGTAATCCAAATCTATTTGCAGTAAACAGATGTCTCTGGACCTGTGGATGTTGCTTCCTTCCTTCTGGATTGCTCCCCCTTGGCATGGGCTTCCTCTGTGCTTTGGCATTCAGTGGATTGTACCAACAATCCTTCGCACAATGCCCATACTTGTTACAACACCAGCATTGTCCCACGAATCTTGACCTCTTCAGTCCTTTTGATTGTAGGGTACTTTTCTTGACCTGTTGTGCTGTTTCAGGAGAGCTCTGCTTCTTTACTGTCTTCATCCATATTTGTTTGGAATTATTCTTCCATCCTGCACTTTTTGTGGAAACACAATTAGAAGCATCAGTACAAGATGGTATGGATGGTACCTTCTTTTTAGAAGTTGTTGCACTTTCACTAGAGGATGTCTTTCTTTTAGAATCTTCCTTCTCAATGCATACTTGTGTAGCAACATTTCTTCTTACAGCTGACTGGGAGGATTCAGCTTTGGGTGATTGCAGATTTGTTAATATCACCTCTAGTTCTAAGCACTTCATGTTAAGGGAGTTCTTCTCATCCTCAACAGCTCTTAGCTTTCCTTCCCAACTTTCTTTCAGCTGATTCATCTGGTCATCATGCACTGTCTTCAATTCAAGCAATTAATTGTCATGCTCCTTTACCCTTTTTGCTTTGTCTTCAAGTTGAGCATCTTTGACAACCATTGAAACTATGTGCCTCTTTTCCAGTGCATGGAAAACATCTTTGAGTATTACTTTAAATAATTCTTTCTCAGAAAGGCTTCTATGCAATTCTTCATCAGTGTGTTCAAATATTTCGTTGCAAAGGGAAATAGTTTCATCTTTAGCCTTCACCAGCTTTCTGAGAGTGTTGGTTATGCCAACCCTTTTTTACAATTGATCTTCCATTGCATTGGCTTCTTCTTCTAGCTGTGATTTTTCTTCTTGAAGATCAAGGATGCCTGTAGCTATACACATTGCCACTTCCTTGGGGACTGTCTTCTGAAGATATTCGATTGCACATTGAAGATCTTTTATTGTTCCAACTTCATCACAGCTAGGACAGGCTTTCTTCATCTTCTTGGCCTGTTTCTTCTTTCTATTTTTCTGAGTCTTGGCAGATATCTCCATTTGAGGCTGGTCACTCATTTCCTCAAATCTGCACTTCATAAAGACTCCCTTGGATCTTTTAGAGGTAACCTCGCTCTGATACCACTTGAAGTGCCCAGATCAGTGTGAATCACTAAGAGGGGGAGGGGGTGAATCAGTGATCCTTTAAACTTTTTACTAATTGATTCTTTATCAATTAAACCTCTATGGCTGGTTAAAGCCTCGATCCACTCTTCTTGTATCTCTCACCTTTCCACGAATGATGCAGTAAATGTAAAGGCACTGGACACAAGGATTTACAAGGTTCGGCACCAAAGGCCTACATCCTTGCCATGCTCTCCAAGCATGGATTCTCCCATTATAATCTGTTAGTATTACAATGGTCGATACAGAGTCCCACTGTATCTCTCCTGAGTCCCACAGGAGGGTCTTTATACTACGTCCCACAGTGTTACCAGAGTCCCACTGGCCTGCTCCAGAATCCCACTGGAGACTTCCTCCAACCTGAGTCTCACAGGGGTCTTCTCTTGGCTCCTCGAGTCACACGAGTAGCTCTTCTTCTCTTTCAGCTTCTTCAAGTAACTTCAGCAGCCTGGGATAAAGGCTGCTGGCCTTGCTCTTCTCTTCTGATCACTTGTGGTTGATCAGGGCTTCTTGTCTTGCTCAGGCTTTATCTCCTTCTTCTAAGGATGACCTGGCTTCTCTCTTCAAGAATCTTCAACAGCCTCTGAAAAGGTCTGTTGGTCTTGCTCAGCAACTTCTGATCACTTCTGTTGATCAGGCTCTTCTTAATTACTGAATACTCAGACAACTGATGTCTTTAACTTTAGTCTGGTCCAGTCTCACATCAAATCATCTTCATGCACTGAGTGCATGGCAACTCTTTATCTTCATGCACTGATAGCATGGGTTCTCAAATCTCTTCAAGATCTTCAAGTCTTGGACTCCTCAGATGCACACCACTGATTTTACTTTGTTCACGCGTGCACGTGCATGCATGCATGCATGCACTCCTTCTTTCCTTTCTTCTAGGTGCAATAATCCCACAAAGGGTGTAGTCACTTTAAGCACACACCTTCTTCCTCCTTCGCACACTTTATCCAATTTGTTTACACACTTAGAGTGTGTTCTACTTTAGTGTGAGTGTCCTCTTCTCTTTCTTCTTAGTGTGTATACTTTGGTTTGTACACACACTAAGGTTCGGCCTTGTTGTCTTTTTGCACACACTTGTTTCACTTTGCACACACTTGAGACTTGGCCTATTCTACCACTTCTTGTTGCACACCCTTAACCCGTAGGTTGTTCTTCAATTTTGCACACACAAAATGTGTCTTCACTTGGTGCACACACAAGATATGGCCTCGGGTTCTCCTTGCACACACAATACCGTAGGGTCTTCAATTTGCACACAAGGCATGCAAGTCTCGGCCTTCACTTCTTTACTTCACACACACAACCAAGCCTCGGGTTCTTCCTCTTCAATTTTCACACACACACTAAGTGTATTTGTCTCAATATACCCGAACGCAAACAAGGCGCGCAAGGGGGTGTGGCCCTCTTCTTGTCTTCAAATGCCGCGCAGGCTCAAGTGTGCAAGGGTGCAACACTGCCTCGGGCGCTTCTGTCGTGCAAGCCTCAACGAACCACGAAGGCGCGCAGGTGATGCGGCCTTGGGTTCCGTAAGTGCAAGGCACCGCGGGCTTCAACGTGGGGGTGCAAGTTGTCACATCCCAGCCTCTTCTTCTTGTCACGCAAGGAGTTAGCGCGCAAGGAACTCAAGCCGCGCAAGTTTACTTGCGCGGGGCTTCAACTTCGCGAGGCAGAGATCTCACGGGACTCGGATTTTCAACAGAGTTTCAGCAAGCACAATGAGAGCCTCACCTCTCTTTTTATAGGCAGAGACGTCTCGGATCATCCGCGTGCGATAAATCTTTGATCTCCCGAAGATTTCAGATCTTCAAGATTCTTTGAAATCTTCTTTTCTTCTCTCTGTTTCCATGCGGGTTCATTTATTTTTCATTCCTCTACGTGCATGCGCATGCCAATGCATGCATACCATCGTTTAAAAACAATCCACGCAAAGTACGAATACACCGAGGCCTCGGCACTTCGTTTTCCTTCGGCCTTCATCGAATTCACTCATTTGTTGCATGCACGTGTATTTTAAAGCATGGATCGGTTCGTCTTGGCCAGACGATCACCATGGAGGCTTTACTTCGATCAGCGGTGGCCGGGAGCTCGAAAACATCTCTCGGGATGCTCCTGGTTCGAAGGTGGCTGCGGGAATGCGCGGGGAGGCCTCAGCCGAGCTCGGGGAAGAGGACGACTCGCCGGCCGTTGGATCGGGCGTTTGAAATACATCGGACGGCCTGGATCTGAAGATCTCGCGTGGGATCAGATGTGCGGCTTAGATCGTCCGCGCGATGAGTCGGACGGCCAGGATCAGATCCTGGGCGAAATTTTCCGTCCCACATCGAAACGGCCAGCGTTTTTCTCGCGCTTTATCACCCTAGCGCCGCCTCAACCCGGCAATTGAACTTCCAACCCTCTCGGTGCCGCCCCGCGCCGAGTTCTCCCTGCGGGCGCGCTCTGCGCCCACTCATGCCTCCTGCGGGCGCACTCCTAGCGCCCACTATGCACCTCAGGCGCGCGGGTTTCACCACCGCGTGTCCTTGGGGGCTTACACACGGCCCCCTGCCGCCTTGTGCTTGCACCATGGGATCCCCCATGGGCGTGGCGCCTTAGGCCCACAAGTGCCTTGGGGTTGAACCCGTGGGCTGGCCTTTGCTGGCCTAATTTTTGGCAAAGGACAGAATAAACACTTTGTTGAAAACAAAGTTCTCCCAATGTATAAATGCCAACCCAAGTTCTTCCAAGCCAAATGCCACTTCAAATTATTCTTCTCCATTTCTCCCATTTCTTCATTTCTTCTTCATAAGAATTCTTCCAATCTCCTCAACATATATTCATTACTTAGGAGGGAAATTCTGGAAGGGTCTTCTTCATCAACCGAGATCCTTAATCAAATAAATGCTTCAATGTTCTTCATTGATCCAATCAGAGATCAATTGGATCTTCTTCACATTCACATGCACAAAGAGTTAGTACATGGACTTCTTTAACCCACTTCACCCACCTAGAAGTTGTGGATGGATCTCTTGCTTCTCCTCATGCATTGTCAATACAATGCATGGTCTTCAAACATTGGTGTGACTTTGTATCATCAGGATACAAGTTCTATTAATTTAAAGATCAGCTCAACAATCGTCAGATGTTCATGGAGAATGTTTCAACCATATTCTCCAATGCCACTTAGTGAATCTCCTAAGTGACATTCCTCTAAGTTCCATGGCCATTCTCCATTCTTTACCAACACCATCACAACCTTTGTCATTCACATCTTGACATTCCTTGACTTCCATTCATTCCAAGACATCGTCATGCCTCATTGACAACAAATGCAACACAGTGCACTTCACTTTTCTTTAAAAAAAAACTTCATAAAATTTATTGAGAGTTTGAATATTATTTTTTAATGACTCTAACTTAATATATAACATGGAACAATATTTTCTCAATTCCTAAAATAATAAATTTCAATTTTATAATTTAGTTCTCTGCTTAGATGAATTGAATTACTGTATAGTATATTCTATAAAACAAATTTCATATTTCTAATTTGAATTCATAGCTTATGCTAGTGAAGAAGAAACATCACTAGAATCATCTAAATCACCAAATATTTCCTTCATGAATTTCATGACCTTCATCTTATAACCAACTTTAATAATGTTTTTATTTTCTGAATTTTTATTATATTTAATTAATGGATAATTTGGATTGATGGGTCCAAGTTACCCATATTCAATGAATTTTACTTCAATAAAATTTCCATATTATTTTTATATTTTTTGAAAGGTTTACAAAAACATATTCTCTATTTATAAGAAGTCATGAATTTTGTAGAATATCATGTAAGATCACTATTTGGAGGAGAAATTCTTGAATAATTTTCATCATATTACTTATCTATCTAAACTTTTTTACACTTCATTTCATACTTTTAAGTTAAAACTTTTAAATAAGTATTATCCTTCTTATCAAACATATGTTCTCTAGCACCATATTCCTTCTCTGTCTCATTCATCATAAAAGTACTAATAAGATTTTTTATTCTATTTTTTGGGAAATTTATTGATCATCTGATAGAATCAAAAATACCACTCCACCTTGGTGGTAGTATTTTGAGTACTTCCAGATCCAAATCTTATTCAGTAATAGGTTTTCCTAATAATGTAGCATTGTTCACAATTTCTATGAGTCTTACATTCAACTATGTGACATTTTTACTATCCATTCTTCTAAAATATTAAAGAAATAGTTTAGAATTTTTATATATGGGAGCTCAAATATTATGTATTCCATCATAATAAATAGTAATTGTATAACACATTTCGTGGGAAGTTATACATTGAGAATCTCGGTTGAACTCTTCCAGAACAAACCCATATATTATAGAATTCATATCTTTAGAATTTAGATCATATCTTGATTTAGTTTCATCATCCCATGGTTCTGGTTCAGCATGGTTAATTTCATAAGGCTTTATGGATTTAAGAAAAACATTCATAACAAATTTATTTAAAATATACAATCATCAATGCATTTTAATAGCCATGATTATAAACATTGAAATACGGTTCCTTAACCATAGAAATTACTTCCCAATTTTCAGTTATAGTAACCATTATTAAAGAGAACATTGGATTTTAAAATTTTACAGCTGATGAATCCATAATAACTACATATAACACCATATTTTTTTAGATACCGACCAAGTTAAGACCCAAATGGAGGTGAATCGATTTCTATAAATGTTTCATCACACAGAAAAACCAACCAATTTAGATTATTACTAACTTCTGTTTTGTTTTTAATAAGACATACACAAAAAATAAATTAAAAAAAATAGAAATTGAAATAGATAAATTTATAATGGTGTGGGGTATAGAATCTGCATAGTCTAATCCACAACAATTATTCTCTAAGAGTTTGAAGAGTTTCACTGGACTAGTACTTTTTCTGGGAACTACCAATCCTTTTTTCAAATACTACATGACTGAGTGAAAGAAGTTAACACGTAGTATAGGAATATAATCTTTCAACTAGGATCAAGAAATTATTTCCAATAAATATCACTCAAAATTTATTTTACCAAGAACCTTTAAAATGAAATACAATGAACATAGTAATCTTATAATCTTGATCTCATAAAGTAATATATAGCTAATAGAAAATGAATTATCTCCAAGAGAGATGATTTGAAAAACAACTAGATCATGGAGTTCCTTGTAAACTCATCAAAGGCCATCAATAAGATCTACTTATGAAATGATTATTATACTACCTTATTTTGATATAAGATAGTATTTCTTCGTAGTGATTTTTGAGAAATTAATTCTCTGTATTTTCTTGTACGCTTCACATCATATGGAAAATTCCATGATCTTACTATATTAAATAAATTTACTACTTCTTATCTATATTCATGAAACATGATATATATAATTAGGGATCAATGACACATACTTTAATTGAAATATATAGAAATAGTAAAGAAAAGTAAAAATATCATTTTCCTTTTATTCTATCATGGTAAATGGTTCTTATTATAATATATATTTCCGTAAATAAGTAACCAAGAATTTAATAATTTTCCAATAGCCCTAAAATCACCCTTGAGTCCTTCAATGGTAACAAATACAAACTTATAGCATGATGTAGTAAATTTGATGAATTGAATCCATGTAGATAATTGAAAATTCGAATCCATATAACATATTTTATTCACATTTACTGATTGAGTCATGTAGTATTTTTACACACACAATTGAAACTAACGTATATGATATAAATAATGTATCCAATTTATTCACATAGTTGATTTCTTTAAGTAGTTTATTTAAAAAAACAATTACTCCACATAACCATTTTATGTATTCAAATGATTATGTAGGAAATTCCTCACATTATTGATATAGTTGATGTAAGTGATTCCATATTGGTTTTTCCATCACATTTCTAAATGACATTGCAATTTCCTTTACAGTAGAAATTTACATAGGCGATTGATCGACATAGCCATTTTCACCACAAAACCAAAAACTCCATGTAAATTGTTTTGTATACTTAGATAGATTTCATCCAAAATCATCCAAAATGCATACTTAATGAAATTAATCACTAAACATATAAGAATAATAATAACCTGATAAACAAACATGGAAAATAAGTTCATTAGCATATTATATAGGGTATTTGAGATCATCAAAACCTAAAGTACGTAAGATATTTTGGATTAACATTAGAATCCTAACACATGTCACTTGCCTATTGAAATAGATATAATTCCATTTTAGGCATTCAATGCATTAATCTAGAATTTAAATGAGACTAGAATAAAAAATGATTTTGTTATTAAATGAAATTGATGATGTGAAGATGGAATTGTATGATAATTCAAGAATGTTCTATTAGTTAACAAATTCATATTATGATTCACCTACAAAAAATAGAAAATGGAAGGCTCTCTAGAACGTGATTTTATTCAACGTAGGGTTTTGGTACTTTCCTAGAATATAAAATCCCAAATTGTTAGAACCATTTAAGGTGATAAATGATAATAAAAATAGATTATCTGCGATATCTAAAGAAGAGGAATAGTGATTTATTATGAATGCGAATAGGATGACTCCATATTTTGATGAAGGGTGAGTATAGAAGTAAATTATGATAGGAATGAATGATTAAGGGAAGTATACCTAGAAAATATTACTCTTAATAGGAAGCCAAAGAACAAGAATTTTCATATCTATTATTTTCTTATGAATGGAAATTAGATTTTATTAACTAAATATGACATATCAAATAAAGAAATTCTAAAGGAAAAATAGATATAATCTAGAAAAATCACATTCACAAGGTAATTGGATGTTTAAATAAATGAAAGGGACTATTCAAATTATATATATATATGTTGATTTCATTCGTGATATATTTCATTGTGATATAATTTATTACACTTACCTTCTTTTATACATATTGATCATGATTAAAAACCATATATGTGGAAGAGAGCGTGTATAGAGATTTGTTTTTATAAACAATTTTAGGAAATTATTCCCAAAAAAATATTATAGACAAAATCACATTGATAATTTGGAATGACTTACTTATAATACTAAACCATTAAAATTTAATTCAACTAGAATAAAATTGATCAACTTTTGGAACCCCTGTTTTAGATTAATGAACACATCCTTAATTAATATGTTATTTGTAAAAGGCAGGTCATAATGTGTATTTGTGAATAAATACATGAATAAGAGTAATGCAACATGTAATTCTTGTCAATCAAATGTTTATTCCATGCCCTTATTTTTACAATTAAACTTCGTAAATTCATAGTATTTGGAATGGTTTAGTTCTATATTATCTATACATAATTTTGAATTATTAATATATGTAAAAATGTATAAATAAAAATATTTTTAGTATGTAATATTTTATTAAATGGAGATGAAATTGAAGTATTATTTTGACCCCAAATAATTTTAAAGTAATTAAATTAATATTTTTTTTAGGTAAATTGATTATTGGAATGAGTTTCTTAGGAGAGATAGATTAAAAAATGTGAATATTTTAAAAGTCATGATTTAACTAATTCCTTACCATTTGAAATTCATTGGCCTAATTATCAAAATTGAGATGAAATAAATTCTATGTGAATATCTTACAAAGAGAAATTACTATAAATAATTACACTGAAGTGTGGGGGAATTTGGTTAACATTAAATTTTCAATATTTTATTATATCAAATTTGATAATGTTGTTGAATTCATATATTAATATTAGAGTAATAAAACAAGAAATATATATTTTTGTTCTTTTCTGAATAAGAATTCATATTAACCATTCCTGATTAAAAATTTACTCATTCAAGCTATTATATTGTTATATGTTACATAATTATTTAAATATATAATTTTAATGATGGAACTTGTTGCTATTTTTTGAATGAGATCTTGACATATATGATTAAATTGATAAATAAAGAATACACACATAAATTATCTAGAAAAAAATTGTGAAATTTTAGGAATGATTCTAACATTGAAAAAAATAAATAGTAAAATATTTACAAAGTTGTTTGTGTCTAATCCCAAGTGAGTGACATTAGACAATTTTATACATATTCAATATATATTCCATGAAAATTAATGTTCACTGGTTGTGATGACTCATCAATATTATGAAAATATGTTTTCTGGTTTGTGATACCACTTGTGACAGCATGGAAGAAAAATTATGTAAAAAACTAAGAAAATAATACCAATACAAGCTATGTCTGTAATAATGCTCTATGAATTTCTAATAAAGAAATGAAAAATACAACAATAATATATATCTTTTTTCCTAATACAACTATATGATGAATTAGATTCAACCTTTTTATCCCATATTTTAATGGAAGATAGATAGTCAAGTTCCAAGACAAGTTATACAATTTCATTGAATTCTATGATATTTACACAGGAGGTTACAAAATAAGACATTGTCTACATCATGAGAACATATATTGATAGACCCATTTATTTTAAGTGAAATCAATATATATTAAAATATTAATATTAATATATTTATGATAATCCTCAATATATTGAAATTATTTTAACACCATTTTTATACATAATACACATAACATTTCATGTTTAAGGAATTAGTATTTGAATTATTATTGGAATTCAAACAGAATGACTACAACATAAACAAATGATTTAATTCAATACTCTAACCATGTAAAACACTCTAAAATTCCCATGGGTATTGATAAAAAATGAAAAAATGAATCTCCATCTATGAGATCCATTGATGATTTATTGGGGAATGTAGGAGACATTAAAAGATAGGGAATATTTGCGTCTATAATGTTTTAGAAAATTAGGTGATCTACAAAAATAATGAATATATTTTAGAGGGTCTGTGTGGGAGGGAATGTGGTTACATATTCATTGTATGTTCATATAATTATCAATGTGGTTCTATTATGTATATATTTTTACATATATAGTGACCCCAATACAAATGTATTATATGGACTTATCCTACAATAATGAATGTTCGGTAGGGCTTTCAAAAGGGGTAACCCATGTAAAAAATTAAATAATTATGTATAATATATTTCACATATATTGGAGGAGGATTATAAAGAATAATGATATATATTATGTGAGGAATATTTTAATCCACACCAAAAAATAATCTTCCTTGATTTGTAGTTTTATTTGATTCTATATTATGAGAATGAGAGGTCAAATAATTAGTGCATATAGGGTAAGGCTTAGTTGATGATCCCTATGATCAACTAAACAAATTGAACAAATTTTATTTTGATCTTTAAATTTATATTTTAATATCTTTATTTCCTATTTTATAAACCTTGGGGATGGGTGATGTAAAAAAGAGTTAAAATCTATCTTGTGCACTGAATAGAGATACATGAGATTCTAAAGCATTATAATAAGTTAAGAACACAAGTCATTCTTAGATTATATACTTTATAACGTAAAATATCATAGTGAATCTTATATAGGAAGCCTTATGTGGACCTATAGTTAAAATAGGGAACACGAGAGTGTTCTGGTAAAGAAATAAACAAATTTAGTTATCATTTCGGTAAGGATTTGAATTTTTTTTAAGAATGGTGTAGAATGAAAAAACTGACCCCAAACTCCCAACTAATTAATCATTATTTTTCAAATTAATTTTTTCCAGAAGTTATCTTATATATACTATGTACTATACACAATTGATACTTATTTTATATTTTATTTTAATGTGATAAAATACCTTACTGACACTCTTTAATATATTTATTAATATAAAAAAGTTATAATTGATAGTAACATTACTTATATTCCTTTGGAGAAAACATATGATGTCAGTAATTATGATTTATTTATCGCTTATACTTACAAGAGTATTGTATAACTAACCCTACAAAAATTAAATCATCAGACAATGGTCAATTTTCATGATGGTTCCACAAGATACAATTTAATAACCTTGGATAGGTACCTAGTATTAAGAGTATAATGTCATTTGGTGAGCTATATGAAGATGTGTTTTTATTGGTTCAAAAATTGGTTTTTGTAATATCACATGTGGGTTTACCATATTTTTGTTAATTTCAATAGGATTGGGTTGTGTTGGATTTAAAATGGGATTGGTTTAGAGGGTGGAATTTAATTTAATATAAAAATTAGATATCTTTTCCCCTTAGGTATAAAGTTATTTTTATAGGATTATATATACAAAATAATAAATCATTATGTGTTTAAAGTCACCACATCATTGTTTATGTTTTGTTTGTTTTTTGTTTTATATCTTGGTGCATATTGTGAAATTATATGAGATATATTAGGGTACATATTCAATATTAATTATGATACTAAAGGCTCAAAACGCATCATATGTTGATGCATTGACGATTAAGTAGATATTAAAAGAGTTTAAAAATAAGTATATAATTGAGGAATTCATTGAAATGTGACATTAGATAAAGAGGAAAAATTGTCTTATTTCATACTACATGAAATGTATAAAATCAATGTAAATTTAATCATTAAATTAAGGATTTATATATAAATGTAATTCAAGGAACTCACACTAATATGATTTTATATTCTCAAACAATTTGAAGATATATCCCATTATATTCTCATCATTAATATTTTCAGTGGTGTTATAATTCCATTTAGAAGTGGAAAAAATCCTATCATATCATTCAATGATTTGAATTTTCTAATTTATATGTATTAAAGGATCTGAATATTAGTATTCAATAATGTTTTTACATGAATATCAGTAACATGCAAGAATAAAGATTAACAACATGGTATATACGATTTATTTTACATTTCATTATATTGTTTCCTCTCTGAGGCATTATTGTTGTTGTTTTATTTACTTTATTTTATTTTTATAATATATATATTTTATCAAACAATTATTTGGCATTAGAGTGTGTATTAGTGGTCTGAAAGATGAATATTTAAAATATAGTTTATGTAAAAGTTTTCAAGGACTATAGTGTGGTATATATAAACACATCATGGTTTAAGTTTATTTTTTATTTAAATTGAAAGGTTTTGAAAACACAATACTATAATTTATTTTTAAAAAATAACTATAAAATAATGATTACCTTATCATAGTATTTAAAAAAGTTGAATTATATTATGGTAATTATATTTTTTATGTTTAACTGTGATGTGGAAAAGAGTAACATCTCATGATAAATATTGTAATTATTTTATTATTTAACTTATTATCCATTTAATATTAATTTATATAGTCTTTTTATTCTATTAATATTATTATTTTATTTCATTTAGTGTGTTTAAATGGATTCCTATAATTTTCATATCATGAATGTTAGATTTTAAAGCTATATACGATATATGATTTAGTTTTATTTAACAAAACATATATTTCTTTTCTAGTTAGAATCTTAATTATAGTGGATGGTTATTTTTATACATATTTGGATTTTTTATTTTATTAGAAATAAGATCTCTCGGAAGTATTGATCTATGGATAATGTTACTTTAAGTCAGAATTTCAATATCTTATAATCTTACAATCTATTATAGTAATGGTGGTGGCCAAATTTGCTTCACCATACACTTTCCCTTTATTATATTTTGTTTTTATAGGATTTTAAACCATTTTATGGATGGTTTTTATGTACATTACACATGAGACGTTTTTGGACATGTGTAGATATAAATTATTTTCTATTTGTTAGTGAGAAATAAAATAAAAAGGTTTATAATGTATTATACATTAATATGTTTAAAAAAATATTGATTTAATTTATTTTTTGATATAATGTGTCATTAAAAGTATATATAAATATATCAAGGGATTACATGATATGCATATCAAAATATTGATACTATGGGTCCCCCTCAAAAAATTATGTATACGATTCCTTTTATAAAAAGATAATTTTGAGACCCGAATCATTTTTTTTAGGTAACCCTAAATTTTAGGCACTCATGGATTATATTATATCGGGTTTGAATGATATGGATTACACGAAAATATTGGAAACCATTTACCATTATGGGATTTGTGTTGAACAATTATGGATAACCCTAAAATTTAAGAAACTATTCAAATTGTTTTCGAGAAATTTAAATGATGAATTGAAAAATGTGTGTCCTACCAAACTATCCAAGTTTCATATGGGATGTGATTGAAATGATAGTCTAACTAGATAACTAATATTAGATAGGAACCATAAAGTGGACTCAATGAATTGGATAATATTTATTTTGGACCAGTAATATATATGATTCATGGGGTTATTATATTTGTTGGATTTGATTCAATAAAAACACATTATTGAATTGATATGCAATAAGATATTTATAAAATAAATACTATTTTCATATATTACAATTTACATAATGAACATTATTTTAATATATTCTATAGGATGGGAATATAGTCAAATAAATTGGTATTTATGTTAGAAACGTGTTCTGAAGGAGAAAAATTTAAATAGTAATGATTATATTGTTATTAATATTACTTTCTCTAATTTAGACTCATGGGTATTTGATACTATATGTGAATAAAACATTTGTGATATTGTTCAAAATTTATAAATATTAGGTAATTAATGAAAGGAAAAGTATATATATATATTGGAAAATGGGAAATAGTTACTATATTGTAACAAGGCTCATATAATTCATTTATTTATTTGTGGATTAATTGAAAAATTTCAAAACATTTTTATGACATAACTATAAATAAAATATTTATTTCTATATCATATTCAGAAAATATGTTATTTTTCCCCAGTTAAAAACCATATTTATTCTGTATAAATGAATTAAGTTTCATAAAATATTAGAAATATTGGGAACAATTAAACCACTATATATATATAGATAATCCAATCTATAATATTCAATATAAGAAGGTCAAGGTAGTTAAATTTAATACCACACAAATTTGGAATTGTCATATAGAGTATTTAAATGAAAAACAAATTGAAAGAATATATATATATATGGATTGTTAGTCTCATTCCATTATGAATAATTTTATTAATAAAAAAATCATTTATTACGAAATAATATTACTCACTGATCTGTATAATTATTTAGAGAGTAAATCCACTATTTAAGCTAATACACAATGATTCATTTGGATTGACATGTATAAAATGAAGTTTTTGGTTTATGTATATCATAACCTTTATTGATGACATTAGTATGTTTATATTTTAATAAATTTATGAAATATATTTAAAACATTTTAATGGTATAAAGTGTTTAAAAAAAGTAAAGAATAAACTGGAAAAAATATATTCATATTCTTTTATCATAATAGTGTGGTGAATACTTATGCTAAGAATTTACTAACCATCTAAGACATTGTGAAAATGTTTCCTAAATAAATCATTATAGAAAAACACATTGAAATGGTGTGTATGAGATGTTTAATCACAACTTGTTAAACATGATTCAAACATTGATTAGTCAATGGGATAATCAATTATTATTTTGATGATATTTCGTATAATTGATGAATTTTATAATGAATTACATTCTATATATGGTATTCAATAAATCATAAAATGATATTTATATTTTTAGGTTTCATAATTTTTTGTTATGAAAATTTGGTGTTGGTAAGGCGATGTAAATTTTAATGTCACAAATATGATTTGTGTTAAATATGATAAGATGCAATTCATTAGTTACCTAAAAGTTATAATGGTTTGTTATTTTTATAATCCATTATGAAAAAAGGGATTATATCTTGATATAATGCATTCCCTGAGAAGGATCACATGAATCAAGGTACTTTTGGGAATAAAATTTATCATTGGAAAGTTTTATACCAACAAATAAATATTTTTCCTGAGGATAAATGTGAGTGGATTATATTAGAAGGTGTGGAAACTTAATTGAATCAGGTTACACAAAATCTCAAAGGTGTTTTTGTATTAAAATTAACTCATTGTGATATGTATTTGATATAACAACTAAAGATAAAATAACATTCATAGAAGATGAACATTAAGACTACCAAGATTCGACTTATTGTATTAATTTTGGGAAATGGTTTTAGGAATCTAATTTGAGATAAATTATTTTTATATTAACCATGTTTTTAACTTTGTGGATACACCTGATGTGGTGAAACCCATTAGGGAAAAATTTATTTTCTATAATAAAAATAATAGGGATATTGGAGTGTTAACCTAAAAATATCACTTTATTGAGAAATAGTACACAAAAAATCATTTTATTTATGATGGAAATAGTATTTCATCAACACTGTCGGAAATGTCCCCTAATATATTGATATTAACAACCCAAAATATTATAAATGAAATTCCCATTTTAAATGAATAAATGTCTTATATATGTAATATGTTTATAGAAAACACTTAAACATCTTCGGTTGTATTGGACCATTATAAGTTATATCAAATCTGTTTCAAATATATGTTAAGAATAAAACCATTTATAATATAGCTGTTAAATAGTTATCATATTAATGTTATATATTAATAGTTATGATAAGTTCTATTGATAGAGACAAATGAAGAAAGGGCCTCAAACGAGGGGATCATACCCTATAAAGCCCATTAATTAGAGCTTCTGACGGAGATGGAATCTCCGAGATTTTCCCTTTTTCAGGCCCATGATGAGATTAAATAAATCAATCATGAGTTAAACCATTTATGGGATAATTTCAAGCTCATCGAGATCATGACCCAAACCAAGTTCGCTGAACCACCCCATGAATTTTTTTGTCTAACACCTTACCCTTAAAGCTTTCATAGGTTTAATAATGGGATATGTATCATGACCCCAATAGTATTAATATATATATATCATCATTTACATAAAATAAATAATATATTTATTCCTTATATTTTTTAATTTACAAATGATTAAGCAATGAGTTTGATAAAAATTATACTTTGAAATGACAAATCTCGAATTATATTTTTTGGTTAATATGAAATTTCACTTTAAACATTATTTATGATGAATTCACGATTTTTTAGAATAAAAAAATTTCATTAAAAAAATTTATATTAAATATTAATGATAATATAATTTTATAAAGATAAAATGTAATTTTTTTAGGGTCAGAAAATTGTTATCATAAAAAAAGTATTTTTTTCAAAAAATGTTAATTTTTAACTTAAAAGGGAAATTTATAATATTTAGTGAATTATATTCATAAAATATGTAATATTTTCAGAAACATTATGTCCAAATTATCCAATGATTAAATTTTCATAATTTTTTGAAATTGTTCAATTTTCAGGTAACAATTAAACACGGTTTAAATATACAGTATGTATTATTACATCATAATCACCAAAAAGTGATGTAATATGACCAATAAAAGGTATCTATAAAAAAATATATATTTCCATTTTAAAATAATTTATTCTTTACTTTTGTTTATTAATTTTATAAACCCATTTTGAATCCTCTACAACCTATAGTATATTTCAATGTTTTAAAATCAATTATTTCTAACGATGACTCACATTCACTTTTAAAAGGGTACTATATTATTGTAATTGGTTAATGTAATTATAAAATAATTAAAGCCAATCCAATTTGGAAGAAACCATTGGAAAAATATATGATAATTTTTTTAATTTTTATTACATTATTGTAGAGAGTATAAAACCTATGTTCGGAGAATAATAAAGAACTCTTTTCTATTTTCCTAAATAAACCCATCCAAACTCCCATTTATCTTATATAAAAACCAATGTAAGAATAAATTAATCTTTTTATTAATTAATTTATCACTCCTAAGGTTACTATTATCCCAAAAGAATCTCATATCAAGCATCTGGAAATAACCTCTCAAGGTAAGGGACCTCACTCTCTTCTTTTCCACTCAAGAACCCTCTTCGTATCTATCCTTTTGAATCTATTTTTTTAAATTTTATTTAATCTATAAATGTAAATTTATTTTAAAATTTATCTTATTATAATGATATATCATTTATACCTTCTTATTATATATTTTACCTAAGCTATTACTATGCCAAACTTTTTTAAGGGATCCTATCCTTTTCTTTATTATTCAAGAATATTCTTTATATAATGTATTTTTTAATCAAATTCATATTTATGGGATATTATTTTACAAATCCATATTACATAACTTATGATATAAAATTGATGATATACCCCAGTAATTCAAATTTATTTCTCCCATGATTGGTTATGTACCCCTGTTATACTACCGATATTATCCATTGATTTTTCCATATTGAAATTATATTCTAGAAACCTTTTTTATCATATAAATTTTAATTCCAAATTATTCATTTTTAATTTTGATTTTAAATAAACCTCTTACATCCAACATTATTTAAATGTGATTATTGACCCATTTAAATTTCATTAATCCCTCCCATGATTCATTACGTACCCCATTTGGCTGTCGAAATTGTCCTTCCAATTTTCCCATAACAATCCTATGTATTGTAAAAACATAACCATTTTACACTCAAGGGTATTAAAATAGAGAAAATTACCATTGATTATTGGGGAAATAAATGTTTTTATTTCACACTCCATAATATTTGGTCAAAATGTGATATTATATGGTCATATGTTTTATGATATATATGGAACACTAATGCATATACATGATATGAATGTGATGGGTGTGGAAAAAATTATATATCACTCCAACGCATTTGGAAATTTTATAGTCTCATAATACATCATGTATAGTATTATGGAGTAAAACAAATATATTATAGTACTTGGTACCCCGTGGTATTATGTCTTGGTAGTTTTCCCTGACATTTGTTTATGGTTTCATGTTTAATGTTGATGCCACATTTTCCATGTTGTCTTTATCCTATCATATTTTATGTTGAATAATTTTTTAACATTATGATTCAAACCCACTTTATTTACCATTTATATACCAATTTACTAACATGTAATAATTTCACCATTTTATTCTTCATATATTCCCTTATTAGGATTTATTTCTCACCCCTTTCGTATGTATGTCCCCAAGATATTCTATGAAGTTTCCGGAGAAATGAAATTTTAAGAGAATGTAAAGGAGTTATTTAATAAAGTTGTTGTGTCCATGTATCATGTTGATGTTATATATATATATAATTTCCTTCAAAAACAAGTCATATAATTCTTATAGGTTGTATAATGTGTTCTTTTATGTAATAAATCATTAAATAATGTGTATTAAAGATATGGGGTTTCATAATTTGTATAAAAAATGACAATTTATTTTTGGAATTAAGATTATAAAAATATAGAAGAATCCTTAGGGATGAGACTAAACATAATAAAACATCTCTTAATTTTGGTAAGGTATTGTTTAAATGGTTTCTAAGAAAACAAATCCGTGTTTGGACAATATTTGTGGATGTGGCTTTGGAATAGAGGTACTTAGGGGACTTAACCACAAAAGGGAACATTGAGTTGGACTCGATCATCACCTAGTGATGAAAAAAGGAGACTCGATACACACTAGGTTTGAAACACCAAAGGGATATTCTTTGGAAAATACACAAGATCCTTATTAATAATCACTAAGTGAAAAAATTCCGATTATATTATATTTTAGGGAATAGATCCTAGAGAAAATAGATTTAAGCCTTGATATTCATTGGTTAATGAATATATATTTTTTACAAGTTATCCCTTAAATGTTAATATTTTCCTTTTTATGTGTTTAATATTTTAAAAATTCTTGTCACTAAGTCTATTTTTGATGAAGTAATTTATTCTTACCAGAAAAAAATTATAAAACATATGATTATCTTACATGGTTATATGCATTCATTCATATCTCGCATCTTTATTTGAACAATTCAAGAGCTACCAAAAGTCATGGGAGCAGATTTTTTTTGGTGAAAATGAAAATTGGGTCAGTTATTAAATCATATGTATATAACTCTTTCCATACCATAACATGTATGGTAAACTTTCTAGTGAACCTTGTGATACTCCCTTTAGCTGAATTTTATGCAATTATAGTTATGGTTTATATTTCCTTATATTATGTTTACATAAATTGAACATAGATTGAATCCACCAAATATATCATGAATCACCCTATAATTATATACAAGTGGAAGGATAAGGATGGATCTACATTGGCACCAAAATCCCAAGCATTATTATTATTTCTTTTTTAGGAAACGAATCTAGATCAAATGAATTAGATTAAATAAAAGACCATCCTTGATGACTTTCCCATTATGAGGTAATAAAATTATGTGTTTCTTGAAGAATGGAATAATATTCCTTATAGTTAAGAGGTTGGATTTTTAATCGAGTGTATACCCAATGCTTAACCAATATCCATGACTCCATATAGAATGAACATGTTTAAACTTGAGGAACTAGAGAAACAACTAATATAGAAACTTGATAAATGGTTTATACGCAAAATGTATTCATCATGGGGTTCAACAATAACCTTCATAAAAAACAAGGATGGGTAAATATTCCTCTACATTAATTATCATGAACTCAACATAATATTTATAAAGAAAAATTATAATATGCCACAGATTGATGTCATGTTTGATCAACTACATGGAGACCGTTGTTTTCTTAGATGGATATTCTGTCAGGATATTATAAATTAATTGAGAATAAGGAGGATATCCTCAAGAACGCATTTCATACAAGTTATGGTAACTATAAGTTCATAGTGATACCATTTCTACTCATAAAATTTTTTGAAACATTAATTGACTTGATGGATAGAGTCTTTAGATACTCCCTTAACCAATTTTTTGTACTATTTTATCGACAATATTCTTATCTACATAAGAATCCTAGAAGAACATAACTAGTATTATATTATTGCACTGATGACCATATAAAATTAAAATCAATTTTTAAATTATGGTAAATGTGAGTTTCAGTTTTTGCAAGTAACTTTATTCGGTCATTTCATCACCATAAAAAGGATATTTATAGATCCTTCAAAAACTAAGATAATTATATGGTGTCCTTAAACAACATATATGAAAGAAATTATTTTTTTAAGTGGATAAACTGGGTATTATCGTTGATTCGTGAGAAACATATCTTGATTTTCAATCCTCGTATCCATTCTAACATGAAAAGAAGTCATGCCTGTCCCGAATGATGAATGTGAAGTCACTACACATGTGATAACATAACCCAATAGTGTGAATGGATTATTGATGTATATATATGAATCTAAAAAGTTATTAGATTGTGTCCTAATGAAAAATGACAATTTGATTTCCTATTCTCATCAACATCTAAAGATCCATGAGTAGAACTACTGAACTCTAGATATATAATTGGCTTCATTGAAGT
Organism: Viscum album; assembly: GCA_963277665.1. Lineage (NCBI taxonomy): Eukaryota > Viridiplantae > Streptophyta > Magnoliopsida > Santalales > Viscaceae > Viscum > Viscum album. The sequence goes on from OY728166.1 coordinate 573,594,730, forward strand.
TTTCATTAAATATTTGTATAACTTATCTATATGGGGAGATGTGTGACATATATACATACTATGAAAGCCTCAAGTTTCTAATCACAAAAAAATATCATAATATGTGTTGATGAAGGTGGATAGAGTTGATCAAGGATTACAATTCTTCAATTGATTAGCATATTACGAATGAAAAAGGCATATTCCCTGAGTTGAGAGGATCCAAAACCCCTATCCACGATGAGTGTTGTAAGGGATTAAATATTATAAGACATGAAAAGGATTTATATATGAATAATGAAAATATATTCCTCATACCTTTCACAAATATATGTTCATCTATCCATTCTTGATAGGATCCAGGTGTCCCAGAATGATGATGAGTTGTTACACATAATGCTAGAAAATATTCCGATGTTAAACATTGATAAATATGATGTTATATGGTTGAAAACATAGATATGTGACAAATAAATGTCAAAAACAGGGAGGGAACTTCTGAATGATGCACAAAGTTCATCCTTCTCTATTCATTTAGGATATACTAATGTGTATAATGTTTTGGGGAAACATTTATAAAGGGATAACATGAAGAGAGATATTATGGAGTTTGTATCTAGATTCTTGGTATTCCAACAAGTCAGTGCATAATGAAGTAAGTATTAGGGTATGATGAACCCATTTCTTATACTAGTATTTAAATTGGAAAAACTAACCGTATATTTAATTATAATACTCCCCATGATACCTAAAGTAAATAACACCCTTTGGTGGTAGTTTCTTGCCTTACCAATTCGAAGAATTTCATTTCCATTAATGTATATTTATTTCCTATCTAACTCTCTAATATATATATATATATATGTATATATATATATATAATATAAGTGGCGAGAATTAATGGTGTGACAATATTTATTGTATCTAATCGAGATTCATGGTCTACCTAGATTTTTTTGGAGAATCATTCATCAAGCATTGAATATAGAATTGTACTTCAATACTGCTTATCTCCATAAAAGAAAATGACATTATAAAAATAAAATTCAAACATTGGAAGATATGGTTACATCATGTTTGATGGATTCCCAAGGATGTTGGGTTCATTTGCTTCCTCTAGTGTAATTCTCATATTATAAAAGATTCCATTTTAGTATTCAAATGGAACCATATGAGGATATATATGGGAAGTGGTTTCAGACTCCAATATGCTGGGATGAAGTAGGAGATAGTAAGCTAGTGGGATCTAATCATCTCTAAGATATTATATAAAAGGTTAAAACCATTCAACACCATATAAAATTCTCAAAAATTCAAAATAAATGCTATGCATAAAACCGTTGATGAGATATACAATTTTAGATTGGAAAAAGTATTCCTTAATATATCTCCCTATAAGAAAGTAATGTTGTTTGAGAATAAGGTAAATTTTAGAACAAAATATGTCAACCCCATTTATATCCTCAATTTCATTAGATATATGGTATATCAAATAACACTCCAACCTAACCAATCTGAAGTACATGATTTTTACTGAATATAGAGGTATTTCTATTTGATAATGATATATATTATATGACGAGTAACCAATGAAGATCTTATATTTTAAAGACAAAGTTACATGAAGTAATACAAATCACCTGGAAAAAGTTCTATGGTGGACTTACTTGTTTGTGGAAGCGACATGGTAACCAAAAGTGGGAATGAACTAGAAGTACCATGATCTATTTTATTGAATGAAATATATATTTCAAAGGATTAATTTCTGAGGGGGGAGGGTTAATGTTACTATCCAAACTTTTATAAATGAAATTATACTTTTAAATAAATAAATTTTCTATTTATGTAATGTGTTTATTGAAAACACATGAATTAATTTGGCTAAATAAAAAATATATATTATATCCTATCATATTTAAAATACACTCAAGAATCATAAACATAGATAATATATCTGTTAAACAATGATAATATGATTGGTATATATTATTGTTTATAATAAGTCCTATTGACATAGAACAAATAAGAGATGAGCTCGACCAGTAGGATTGAACCCTATAGAGCCCATTTTTTAGATCTTCCAGGGAATATAGAATCTCTAGGATTTTACCTTGATCAATACCAAGTTGATACTATGGAACATAAACATAAGTTAATTTTTTTATGGGATAACTTCATGTTCATCAAGATCACGACCTAAACCTTGTTCTCCAAACCACCCTAACAACATTTCATAGTCACACACCTTACCCTTAGAGTATTAACTAGTGTAAAAAATGACTATACCTCTCTACCATAAAAATATGAATATTTATATTTTACTTTTTAAAAAAATAATTATTAAACAGTATATATAGAATATAAATGATAATATAATTTTATAATGTCAAAATGTAATTTTTATAAGGGTTAGAGAACTATTATTGCCAAAAACCTCATTATTTTTCAATAATTGTAATTTTTTAACTAAAAAGTGTAATTTATTATATTTGTTGAGATATTTTTATAATAAAATATTATATTTACAATCTGAATGTGTAAATTATCTAATTATGATTATTTCCTAATTTTCTGAAATTGTCGAATTTACAGGACAAAATTAAAAACGGTATAAATATATGGTATGTATTATGAAATCATAATGACCCAAAATTGATTTAATATGTGCCATAAAGTGTATACAATACTAGATAAAAATTTTAAATTTATAATATTAATTTTTGAGATTATTTGACTAATTGTATAAATACTTTATAAATCCTAAAAAACATATATTATATTTTATGGTTTTAATATAAATTCCTTATAAACATGACTCACGTCCACATCATAAATGGTATTATTTTAATGTTATCATTTTAGGGGATTATAAAAAAAATAAAAAACAACTCTATTTGTTTGAAATAGTATGATTTTTTTGTTTGAATTTTTTATAGTGTTTGAAACCTAAGATTAAAAAATAATAAATAATTCCCATCACTTTTCCTTTCTCAACCCATTGAAGATCCCATTCCACTTCACTAAAAACCATTGGATCAAGACCTTACTCTAAAAAATCCCCACTAGATATATTCCAGTGTTCCTCCAAGTCGTCAAGAAGCTCCTCCAAAGATTTTTGAAACACCTTCCCAAGGTATGGGACTTCTCTCTCTTTTTTCCATTTAAGATCTTTTTTTATATTTAGACTTTTTAATCTCAATTTATTTTGGTTTCTTACCTTTATAAATGTAACTTTACTATAACATTTATTTTATTATAATGATATATAATTTATCCCCATTCATTATAAATATTACCTATGTCTGTATTATGCCAAAAGTTATTAAGGGATCTGATGCGTATCCTCTTTATTCAAGAACATTATATATGTAATTCCTTTTATCTTTTAATTCCATCCAATGGGATATTCTTTCCAAAATACATAGTATTTACCTTATTATTTAAAAGTGATTATAGAACCATTTCACTATCATTAATCCCTCCCATGATTCATTATATACCATTTTAATGATTTCAAAATTATCCTATGATTTTCCATGTCAAACTATTATTCAAGAACCCTTTTAGTATTATTCCATTTAATTAGTAATTATTCTATTTATATTATGTTCTTATATATCCCTATTACTATCATCATGATTTCTAGGTTTTGAGATATCCATTTCACTATAATTAGTCCATACCATGATTCATTATATAACAATGTCATGCTTTTAAAATTATCCTTTGATTTTTCGCATGCCAAACCTCTCTATTGTGAATACCATTCCCTCTTCAACTCAAAAGTATTAACCAAGACATAACTATTCTTCTTTTATTAAGGGGATCCAGGTATATATTCCTTACTCCTTAATAGTGGGATTAAATTTGATGAAATATGATCATATTTTGAATGATCTACATGGAAAACTAATGCATTCACATGATATTAAAGTGATGGGTGAACCCAAAATAATATAGAGCTCTAATTCATTTGGTAATGTTTTAGTCTCATGATATTTCATAAATCAACCTTTCACATTATTAAAAATTAATAATTGAATTATTACATTAAATTAAACTTAATACAACAAAAAATATTGATATGTATAGTGTCTCTAGGAATTGCGTACATAACATAACAACATGAACATGGGATACAGTAACATTGCTAAAAATATTCTTAACATACTTTATTGAAAGCATTTTTAACATTATCAAAATACTTCTTATAACATAAAACTGCATGGGATTACCTAGGGACATACATAATAAATGGGTGATCTATAATTCCCAGTAAGGGAATAAACCCGGCATAAATGATATGTGTTTGATAATGGAATATAAATGAGGAGAAAAAGGAACTTTTATGATAAGGAATGATATATCATGATAATAATAACATGGGAAATGTCCCAACAACTATAAAAAATGAATCAAGAACATAGGTCAAGGATAAACCACAAAATATTAATGGTGGAATAAGTACCATGACTGAATTAGGTACACCTATTTTCCAACATGGTGTATCATAATACTAAACATTACCCAAGGAATGGGTTCTCTATCTGGGCATGCCCATCATAATCATATAATTTTCAGACTTATGTTTTCCATATAGATCATATGGCATGGATTCATTCATCATTATAATTTATTCCATGATCAAGGAATGTAGATTTCATACATGTATGTTCCCATTGAATAAGTATATGTTAATAAAGGTAAATTCCCTTAATAGAATAATGGGTTTGGTGTTCACTGCCCAATTATTTTGGCAAGGAAAATCACGTTGAAATGTCGGCACCATAACAGCGTTACATAAAAATTCATAAAAATGGTTAATGAGAGTGAGTGTGGTATCTAATTATTACATACAATGGAATGTAATAGGGACATGTAAATGTGTATCCCCACATTAGAAATCTGGGTATAGAAGTTATAAGGTAATGATGAAACATGAATAGAGGAAAGATTCCTTACAAAATTTCAACTTGGTAATGGGTGTATGGAAAGGATCATGGGAGGATTAATGAAATTAGAAGTATGATATCATCATTATACATCAAAATCAATGTTAGTGGAATATGGAATATCATATCCTATCACAATAAATTGAAAAGTAAAAGAAATAACATAAATGGAGCCCTTGATAAAATAGGGGAGTGGAATATCTCTTACATGAATGTGTTACTCCAATGGCTTGGGAGGGGTTATTTAAAAGATTGGGTGGGACTTGGGAGGAATATAAGGATTGGAGGGAATAGTAATTATGTGATACAAGGAGTATATTCAAGAGAAAGGGGATCTTAGGTGTTTTCATATAGGGAAATAGGGATATTTCTTTACTAATTTTGTTTTGTCTTGTACATAATTTTTTTTTTCAAACCATAGAAGAAACCACAGTTTTTTCCCATGGTTTTTGAAACATTGAGAGTGGTTTATATTATTTTATAAGTCTAATGTTCATAAATATTAAAATAATTCGCATGACTATGTAGAGGTGAGTCACAGAATTAAATAAATGATTTTTGAAAGCTTAAAATATATTATAGGTCTTAGAGGATTCATAATGGATGTAAAATAATAAAATAAAAATCAAATCAAATTATTTTCAATAGAAAACATATATTTTCTATTTTAACATATTTATATTAATTTTAAATTACTTTTGGTCCATTTTGTTGTCCTAAAACACAAAGTATATTTATACGGAATTTATTTTTTACACAAAAATTCGACAGTCTCAAAAAATTATGAAAAAATCACCATTGTATAATTTCAAAATCCGGATTCTAAGAATAATATTCATTTTATCGAATTTCTTTTCTAAATATCTAAATTTTCCCTTTAATGATTAAAATTGCCATTTTCTTAAAATGTCTTTATTTTTTACTATAATTTTTTAACCCTTATAAAAATTATATAATCAATTATATTTAATAAAATATATTAAATAATAATTTTAAAATATTATTTATTTCAAATATCCATTAATTCATCAAAATATCTTTCTTCATTGAATTTTTTCATTATCCAAAAATTCTATGAGTATTTTGTTGAACCAAAATAAAAATCATTTATTATGTAACAATAATAGGATGAAATTATATTCATTATTCTATATAAAATATTATAAATACTCATATTTCTAGGGTATTGTTACATATCCATTTAATACACCAACAAATTTCATTAAGGATAAGGTGCACAATGGTGAGACTTTCATGAGGTGGTTCGACGAACATGGTTTGGGTTGTAATGCCTATGAGCTTGAACATCTCCCAATAATGGTTTCACTCATTCTTTTGCTGTTGGATATCAGATTGAGATTTGTGAAGTGAAAATAATAAAAAATACCCCCTTGGATGCTATGATTATTGGGTTTCATAGGATACAATCCTACTGGTTTAGGTTATCACTTCTTTTGTCTATGACAATTGGATTTGATAAAAATATATATTTATACTATCATGTGATTAGTGTTCAACAACTATATTATCAAATAGAATGATAGATAATGGTATTTTAAATCCTATTGGAATAATAAGACAAAATAATTTCACGTGTTTTCTATAACCATATTATATAATATGACATTTAGTAAAATTGCAAGGGGAATTTTATTTCTTATAGTTCGTGTTGTTACAATCTCCCCCCCACGCTTAAAAAATTCCAGCTTTGAAATTTTCTTTCACCGTGCTAAAATAGATGCGGATATCTCCACTTCATCACATACCCGGATTCTCACATTTCTTCCCTAAACATGTGTTTTCTCTTCAATACCTTAACTATGGGAATTACACTACGAGAAAACGGACTTTTTGCGATGGGATTTATTGTCGTCGCAAAAAGTCCGTCAAAGAGGTTATTTGCGACGGGGGTAACAACCCGTCACAAATAACCAATTATTTGTGAAGGGATTTCGTCTCCCGTTGCAAAAGGTTTGGCACTGGTAGCGCGCCAAACTGCGCGAAGGTTATTTGCGATGGGGGGATCCCACCGTCGAAAATAGTGAAGTATTTTCTACGGGCCCCATCACAAATAACAGGAGGCGGTTAAAAGCTTTTTGGGACGGGATATCGTCCCTTCGCCAAAGGTGTGCCGGTAGGGACTACTTGCGACGAGTCCCGTCACAAATAACTTTTTAACCGCCGATAGTAATTAATGCGGGCGTAGGTACTTGCGATGGGATACCCGTCACAAATAGCCCCGTCACAAATAATCTAACCAATATATACCCCCATTCGTTTTCCTCTCATTCCTCTCAATTTATAGATCCTGTTTCTCTCTGAACTCTGATTTTAGAGGGAAAAGTTTTATAAGTTAATTTTTTTGTTCACGAAAAAGTTGTGAAGCCGTCTACATCAATAGAAAATCAAGCTTAAAGGTATTAATGTTTTATTTTATTTATAATTTATTTCATTTTTTATGTCAATTTTTATTATTGTCGATTAGTTGTAATTAAATTAAATACAAATTGTTTTGTCATGGGTATTTATTTGTACTAATAAATTGAAATTTTTAGTACTAATTTTTAATAATTAGTAATGTATATAATTAATTTGTAGTAATTAATAAAAAATGGTAATAATTAGTAATAAATATTAATAACTATTAATAAATAGTAATAAATAGTAATAATGGGTAATAAATAGTAATAATGAGTAATAAATAGTAATAATGAGTAATAAACAGTAATAATGAGTAATAAATAGTAGTAAATTTTCATAAATAGATATAAATTGTAACAATTAGTAATAAATTGTAATAATTAGTAAGAATTTTAATAATTAGTAATAAATTGTAATAATTAGTAATAAATTTTAATAATTAGTAATATATTGTAATAAATTGTAATAAATTGTAATAATGTGTAGTAAATAGCAATAATGAGTTGTAAATAGTAATAATGAGTAGTAAATAGTTATAATGAGTAATAAATAGTAATAAATTGTTTTAATTAGTAATCAATAGTAATAATTAGAAATAAATTCTAATAATTAGTAATAAATTGTAATATTTAGTAATAAATTGTAATAATTACTAATAAATTGTAATAAATTGTAATGAATATTAATAAATTGTAATATTTAGTAATAAATTATAATAATTACTAATAAATTGTAATAATTACTAATAATTAGTAATAAATTTTAATAATTATTAATAAATTGTAATAATTAGTAATAAACTGTAATAATTAGTAATAAAATTTAATAATTAGTAATAAACTGTAATAACTACTAATAAACTGTAACAATTACTAATAAATTGTATTAATTACTAATAAATAGTAAAATTTATCAATATATACTAATAATTAGTAACAATTTGTAGCAATTAGTAATAAATGCAGATAATTAGAAATAAATACAGATAATTAGTAATAATTAGTAAGAATTTGTAATAATTAGTAATAAATTGTAATAATTAGTAATAAATTGTAATAAATAGTAATTAATCATAACAATTAGTAATAAAATGTAATAATTAGTAAGAAATTGTAATAATTAGTAATAAATTGCAATAATTAGTAATAATTAGTAATTATTAGTAATAAATTGTAATAATTTCTAATAAATTGTAATAATTAGTAATAAATACTAATAATTTGTAATAAATAGAAATAATTATTAATAAATACTAATAATTATTAATAAATACTAATAATTATTAATAAATAGTAATAATTATTAATAAATAATAATAATTATTAATAAATACTAATAATTAGGAATAATTAGGAACAATTAGCCGTAATTAGTAATAATTAGCAATAATTAGCAATAAATAGCAATAAATAGAAATAATTAGTAATAAATATCAATAAATAACAATAATTAGTAATAAATAACAATAAATAGTAATAAAAAAAATAATTAGTAATAAATATGAATAATTAGTAATAATTAGTAATAATTAGGAATAATTAGGAATAATTAGCAATAAATTGGAATAATTCATAATAATTAGTAACTATTGTAAGAATTAGTAATAAATTGCAATAATTAATAAAAAATACTAATAATTACATATAATTACAAATAAATTCTAATAATTAACAACCATTAGAAATAATTTGGAATAATTAGGAATAATTAGGAATACTTAGCAATCATTAGAAATAAATAGCAATAATTTGCAATATTTTGAAATAATTATAAATAATTAATAATAACTAGCAATAATTAGTAATAATTAGAAATAATTAGCAATAATAATTAATAAATAGGAATAATTAATAATAAATACCAGTAAATAGTAATAAATAGCAATAAATAGTAATAATTAGGAATAATTAGTAATAATTAGGAACAATTAGTAATAATTAGTAATAATTAGTAATAATTAGTAATAAATAGTAATAAATATTAATAATTAGGAATAATTAGAAATAAATAAGAATAATTTGTAATAATTAGGAATAATTAAGACTAATTAAGAATAATTAGGAATAAATACAGAAAATTAGTAATAAATATAGATAATTAGTAATAATTAGTAATAATTAGTAATAAATAGTAATAGTTAGTAATAAATAGAAAATATTAGTAATAATTTGTAATAAATTGTAATAATTAGTAATAATTAGCAATAATTAGTAATAATTAGCAATAATTAGTAATAATTAGCAATAATTAGCAATAATTAGAAATAATTAGCAATAATTGGTAACAATTAGAAATAATTAGTAATAAATAGAAATAATTAGTAATAAATAGCAATAATTAGTAATAAATTGCAATAAATAGTAATAATTATTAATAATTTTGAATAATTAGGAATAATTAGTAAACATTAGGAATAATTAGTAATAATTAAGAATAATTAGGAATAATTAGGTATAATTAAGAATAATTAGGAATAATTAGTAATAATTAGCAATAATTGGTAATAATTAGTAATAATTAGTAATAAATATTAATAATTAGTAATAAATAGTAATAGATTGGAATAAATAGGGATAAATAAGAATAGATAGGAATAAATAGTAATATTTAGGAATAGATAGTAATTTTTAGAAATAAATATTAATAGTTTAGAATAAATAGTAATAGTTAGTAATAAATACGAATAGTTAGTAATAAATATGAATACTTAGTAATAAATATGAATAATTAGTAACAAAAATGAATAATTAGTAATAAATTGTAATAATTAGTAATAAATATTAATAATTAGTAATAAATTGTAATAATTAGAAATAATTTGTAATAATTAGTAATAAATATTAATGATTAATAATAAATTGTAATAGTTAGTAATAAATTGGAATAATTAGTAATAAATAGGAATAAATAGTAATAAATAGTAATAAATAGTAATAATTTGTAATAAATAGTAATAAATAGTAATAAATAGTAATAATTAGTAATAAATAGGAATAATTAGTAATAAATATGAATAGTTAGTAATAAATAGGAATAGTTAGTAATAAATAAGAATTAATAGGAATAATTAGTAATAAATATGAATAGTTAGTAATAAATAGAAATAGTTAGTAATAAATAAGATTAATTAGTAATAAATAGGAATAATTAGTAATAAATAGTAATAATTAGTAATAAATAGTAATAACTAGTTAGGAATAGTTAGAAAGAAATTTTAATAAATTTTAATAAATTTTAAGAACTTGGCACAATTTACAGTAGATTGACGACACTCCTTTTGCTCGAAGACTTTTCTCTTTAAACTCTCACCGACTCAAAAAATTATGAAAAATGAGCTTCTACAAAGGCATATGTAATATCGTATGCATCAGATTGGATATGCATTTATAGGATCATATTTTTGATAATGTTTTCAGGCGGGGAAAGTTAGAAGAAGGCGATTCATCGATGAAAACGGGGCTATTTTGTCTGAAAACTCATTTACTTGCATCTTTCTCACACTGAAATCACAATGAAGAATCTGGTTGGTGATACACATATTCATTCTCGTGCCGAAAGAGTAGCCGTCAATCCACTGGAAATTGTGTCACCCTTAATTAATGGTAATTATTAAGAAGTAGTAGTAATTATTTATGTTATTTTTTCAGATTATGTTTTTATTATTTCAAATTATTCAAAAAAAGTGATGATTTTATTTTTTGTAGAAAAATATGGAACAAGGAAGTCGACATCAGTCATTATTTGATGATCATTCTTGGATAAATCAGTGCAGAAATCCAAATGGTTCTGGTTTAAATCCGGTATATATTAAGGGTGATGAAACTTTCATAGAATTTGCATCATCAAAACTAGAATATTTTTCAAAAGACACAATTAAGTGTCCTTGTAAAAAAATATGATCTGAGAATGTTTGACTCATTTGACAAGGGTGGGGGACATCTCTTGCAGTTTGGTTTTCAACCAGATTCTGTTTTTTGGTATCATCATGGCAAACACTGTTCAAGGGAAGATACTAGTAACTTGATTCCAGATCTATCACATTTCCAAAATTTAGTACATGATTTTGTAGGTCCATCTGTTCAACAAACTGAAACTGACGATGATATTGATTTAACTCCTGAGTTGGAACCATCCAAATTTTATGAGTTGTTGAGGTCTATTAAGGATGTATTATATCCTAGTTGCAAGATACAAAAATTAGAAGCGGTTGACGAATTTATGGCTATTAAATCCGATAATGCAATGTCAAACAACTATTTTGATCAGATATTTTCTTTCGTAAAAACACTATTACCTAAAGGAAATGTGTTTCCTACAAATTGATATGATATCAAGAGGTTGGTTCGTAATCTAGGCCTTAGCTATCAGAAGATATATGCTTATGAAAATGATTGTATATTGTATTTTCATGAAAATGAGTCATTGGATAGTTGTCCCACATGTGGACAATCGAGGTATAAAGAAGCTGAATCAGGGAAGTCTGGATCGATTCCCATAAAATAGTTGAGATATCTCCCCCTTACACGTAGGATGCAACGCTTATTTATGTCTCATAACATAGCATCAATGATGTCATGGCACAAAACCAATATTTCAACTGGTAAAAGCCTGAATCATCCATCTGATGGTGATTCATGGAAAAATTTTGATCTTCTGCATCCATATTCTGCTTTAGTAGACCGAAACGTGCGATTGTGTCTTTCTACTGATGGTTTCAGTTCGTTTGGTTCTTATGGTAGTCAATATTCTTGTTGGCATGTCTTTATGACTCCGTACAATCTACCTCCATGGATGTTGATGAAGGAGACATATATCTTTTTGACCTTATTAATCCCAGGAAATCCAAAAAATAATATTTATGTTTATTTGAGACCATTGATTGATGAGTTAAATACATTGTGGAGTAATGGTGTTAGTACATATGATATTGCTGTGAAATAAAATTGCACATTAAAAGCTGCATTGATGTGGATGATTAGTCACTTTTCGGCATGTGGCATGCTATCTGGTTAGAGTACACATGGTCTGAAATGATGTCCTTACTGTATGAAAGAAAACAATTCTTTTATGCTTGTCAATGGAAAGAAACCTTTCTATTTTGACTTTCATCGTAGATTTCTTCCAACCGACCATCCTTTTCGAAGGAAAAAATCTCATTTACGAAAAGGTACAATTGAAAGGGATGAACCACCAAAAATGATATCAGGTAAAGAGTTAAAATAATTTGTAAATTCATTACCTCCCATCACATTTAGAACAACAGTAAACCAACATAAAACTCATGGCTTCGGGAAAGAACGTAATTGGATAAAATGAAGCATTTTTTGGGATCTCGCATATTGTTCTGGTTTGTTGGTCCACCACATGTTGGATTTCATGCATATTGAGAAGAACTATTTTCATAATATATTTCATACAGTTTTGGATATACTAGGATAGACCAAAGAAACTGTAAAAGCACAATTAGATCTTGCCCAAATTTATAGGAAACCAGAACTTGAACTATTTTAAAATGTCAGATCACAGAGGTTAATGAAGCCAAAATAAGATTATACATAGTCCAAAGGGAGTCACTTATTATTTTGTCAGTGGATTGCAGATTTGATACTTCCAGATTTCTATGCTTACAATTTGGACAGATTTCTTAATAATGGTCATATTACCGGAATAGAAAGTCATGATTTTCATGTTATAATGGAAAGACTTATGCTGATTGGATTCAAAGGTTTGTTGAATTCTATTATTTGGGATTAGATAACAGACATATCATATTTTTTTCGAGACATTTGTGCAGCAACAATAGACTACGACGCACTAGGAAAACTGAAAGAAGATGTTGATGTAACTATATGTAAACTGGATAAAATCATTTCGCCTTCTTTGTTTGACTCAATGGGACATCTGATATTACATTTGTCACTTGAAGATAAATGTGGAGGTCCGGTACAGTTTCTATGGATGTACCCATTAGAGAGATGCATGTAGAAATTGAAGAAAAAAGTACATAACAAAGCATCTGTTGAAGGCTCATTTGATAAAGCTTATTTGAATGAGGAAATTGCTTTTTTATACTCTCACTATTTTGAATTTGAATATCCCTCAAAACAAAACCACATTGGACGGAACAAGGTAAATGTTAATGATGAAATAGACAATCATTTATTAGTTTTTAATTAGCCAAATCATAGCGTCAGTGGAGTTCAAGAATGATGGCTTTCAGACGATGAACATCACAGAGCTCATACATATGTTCTACTCAACTGTGAAGAAATGAAAAAATTTTATTGTGAGTTATTCAGTCACTTATTCTATAATTTATTTTACTGTATTTAAACTTATTTTATTTTTAGGTCATATGATAATTATATCAGGAAAAGACATCCACAATTACAGTAGCTTATCTTGAAGAATGCTGACAAATTGTTTTCTCAATGGTTTCAAAAACTGGTATCATATATTATTGATTGTTTAATATCAATTTAGTTTACTATTTATTATATATAAAATTGTTTTACAAATATTCATGAGTCTCAACAGGCTGATAAAATTGATAAGAGACTGTGTATATTGAGTAATCCACCATCCAAAATGGTTAAATCTTATAATGCATATGTGGTGAATGGTTTTCGATTTCATACATGTGGATACAGGTAATAAAAAAACAATTAATAGTGGAGTTTGTTTGAGAGGATTGCATCATATGGAAACTGAAGTTGACTTTTACCGCATTCTGGATGAAATTATTGAGCTATGTTATCTTGGACATAATTACATAATGATGTTTAAATGTCGGTGGTTGGGTACTGAGATAGGCTTGAATGTTAAACCAACTCACGGAATCGTTGATATTAAATATAAAAGTCTTATTGCAGTAAATGAATCATTTTTACTGGCTCAATAGGAACATACAATTTATTACAAAATGTACTGTTCTACTTCAAGAGACATGACTGATTGGTGGCGCATAATAAAAATGAAATCATGGGAAATTCAATTTACTCAAATTGAATATGGATTTTTTGAAGTGGAATGAATTGAAATTATTCAAGAGACTACTCAGAAGACATATTTTTCACAAAGAAACATGAATATCGATGATGACACCCCATAATTAAGGGTTGATGGTGACTAAGATGTTAATGATGTTACAAATGAATTTGAAATGACAAGGGACGATGAAAGTGAAAATCATATGGATATTGATGATGTCGAGGATGAATATGAAGATATTGGCATTGTCAGATATAAATATGATGATGAAGGTGAACATTGACATAGTTAAAAGCTGGTTATGATCATAAATAATATATATCTATATATAATAGTTATTTTCAACTATTCTCTAAAAACAATCATTTTGTGTTTTAGGTGGAATCTGATCTACTTTGTGAGTTAGAGGAGGCTGAGCTACCTTTGGATGAGGGGGATGTGGGATCATCTAACCCTTATCCTACTAGTGTTTCCGGAGGTACACAGAGGGGGCGCAATCTTGCGCGACTAATGATTCCAGACCGTATCCCTGAGCGATGCCCACATCTTGGCTTCGATCCACGCACACGGAGGTATGGACACCTGTATATTTTAGTTATCTTTTATTAATTTATTTTTATATATATAATAATTTTTTTATTATTTATTATTTTTTCATAGTTTTGTGCATGTAGCTGTTGGACAGGGGTGTGCTATCTTGCGCAATTATTTTTCCTATCCATAGACCACATGTTAATAGATTCCCATTGTTGTACAGCTTGGCATGTACAATCATTGACTGGTACATAAATAAATAATATTTATTTTGGAATTTATTTTATAAATAACTTGATACTATAAATTTTTGGTAGGGTTTATGGTATCCCATCGATGATATAATGTGTGATGATATCCATGCAGCATGTGAGGTGGTTATGCGTGAGGGGTTGCGTCAGTTTTTGCATAATTTGAGAAATACGACCACTAATAAATATTGAGAAACATTATTTGATGAGTCATTTAGAGAACACCGACCATATTACATTTCATCTTAGGTTTGGGAAGGATTATGTACACATAGGATGGGTGAAGGATTTCAGAGGAGGTCTTCATTGGGTCGGCAGAACCATGGAAGACAAGAGGTGATGCATCGAGCTTGTAGTTGTACATTCAGTATGCATAGAGAGCATCTGGTAAGTATTTTTTTTAATATTTTATATAACTTCAAATATAAATATTTTTTTTATATTCATATATGCAGTCGAGCATCCTGATATTATAGAGTAGGATGTTTATCAGAGGATGCACATTGATCCAGCCACCAGAGATATTAGATGTGATCGCCAACGTCAGATTGTGGTTAGTCTTATTTTTTTTTCAGTTCGACAATTAACTACATATAATATTTTCACAATTTTAATTTAAAATTGGAATTGAAAGAGTCATACGCGGTTGAGACCTCTCAGACACAGGCTGAGGGTCAGGACAAGGTGACTGATCAGACCAGTGCCCACCATTTCGATGAGGCGGTGTAGATGCAGGTGACCCAGTACGACTTTGAGAAGGGCCGAGTAGTTGGTATCAGCTCTCATGTGACTCTTGGAACTTATTATGGTACTACTATGATGTCGGTGTCCAGCTCGAGAGGAGCTCATGGAGAGGCGTCATCTTCTTCCTTATAGTATTTGAAGCAATTCTGATCTTAGAATGACCTTATATAGAGTTTGCAGAAGCAGCAAGAAGAGATGCGTCAGTAGCAGCAACAACAGAAGCAGCAACACGAGGAAGAGATGTGTCGATGGTAGCAGAAACATCATGATCAGATGGAGTACATGTGCCGTTTGAATCATAATTTAGGGATGGAGTTTCCTCCACCATCTCCTTCAGCTCCTCCACCTCCTCGAGAAGATGAATCCCCTAGTGATTTTTTATGTTAAAAACATTTGAATTTAACTTTTGTTGTAATATGAACTATTTACAGTTTCTGTCTTTTATATCGGTGTGAATATTACATAATTTAATTTTTAATATTTTATGATTTTTTATTGTGAATATTGAGAATTTTAACATTTTTTATTTTTTTTATTATTTTAATAATATTAATATTATTGTTTCATTAATCATAATTATATGAAATATTTTTTCTAGTATTATATTCGTTAATGTTTGTTTATTTTACTAAAAATTATAATAATAATATTTTATGATTTTTAAATATTTTTAATTTATGAATATTTAGAATTTTAATATTTTTAAATTTTTATTATTTAATAATATTAAAAATAATTTTTCAATAATCATAATTTTATCAATTTTTTTTAATATTTCTTCATTATTTGTGACGAGATCTGTTGCGATGGGTTCCCGTCGCAAATGGCCTAAATAATTTTTTTTAAATAAAGTATTTACGACTCTTATTTGCTATGGACCCATCGTAAATAATATTTTTTTGCGATAACATTTTCTGCAACATTCTATTTGCAACGGGACCCCGTCGCTAAATCTTTTTTGTGACGGGATCCTGTCCCAAATGGCCCATCGCAAATACCTAGAATTCAAGTAGTGTGTCTTATTTCGTATAAATTTTTTCTCTACAATTTAGGATCTTACCCGACTTCCCCTTATATGAATGATCATTCTAAAATGGTATCACCTATGGATTGAGTACATGTGAGGGTTCTTGTATGTACTTTCTCAAGAGGGATACATGGAATACATTGTGTATTTGATATAGGTTTGGTGGGAGTGCTAGTAAATTGGTCGCTGCTCCGATGCGTTCAAGGATCTCAAAAGGGTCAATGTACCTTAGACAAAAATTTACCTTATTCTAAAATATTATTACTTACTTCTATATAGAAATTTAGAGGAATAAGATGTCTCCAAAATAAACTTCTCGGTCAATTTGATGATGTCAGCATAGATCTTCTGTTGAATCTGATTAGATTTGATGTGGTGCTGAATGGTTTTAACCTTCTCCACAATTTCCTCAACCATTTTTTGACATAGTAGTTTGTGTTCTCCAAATTCGTCCAAACATGTAGGTGTTCTACCCACTTACCATAAAGGGATTCATAGGGAGTCATTTGGATGTTCTCCACATATCCTCACGTGTTTGGATTTTCCACTCAGAATGGGTATCTATTTTTGGGTGATATGAAGTAGGGAAGTTTAACTCAATTTTTAGAGCAAGCTAGAATATTTTCCAAAACATAGAGGTAAATATTAGATCTCAATAAAACCCAATTAATAGTGGTTTTCCATGCATCCACACTTATCTGATTTATATTTGTGCAATTGGATCCAATGAGAAGTCCTCTCAAATTGCGATAAAGTGAGCTATATTTATTAGACGATCCAAAACAACCCAAGTAGAATTATATCCTTTGGATGTATTTATAAGTCCAATGACAAAGTTTGTGGCGATCGTTCCTATTTCCATGTTTTTATGGGTAATAATTACTTTATCATCTTTGATTTCTACCATTCTTCCATGACTTACTAACATAATATGAACTTCGATGTATTTTCAAAGATCTCCTTCTTCTTATTTTCTAAAAATATTTATGTTGGATATATAGATACATATTTTATGTTTCTTTGGTGAATGGGTAAATTAGAACTATGTGCATCATCCCATACTTCCTTCTTTACCTTAGGATTTTATACAACATAGATTCTTGACCCCAATCTCACAATTCCTTATTCATTAACATTTATCAATGAGGATTTCCATTTTCCTATAGTCTTTATTTTATTCTGAATCCCCACATCATCATTTTTACCATCCTTTAACATTTCAAGAAGATATGGTTGAAAAATAATTTGTAAAATTATTGATGATGTTTCTTCATTTATGATTCCTACGTCTATCATCTTTAATTATATGAATATTGGATCCTTCTGGGTTCCCATCAATTATGAAATTATTGGATCCATTCTACATTGAACATGTTCCACTTTATTCAAATTACTAGGATCGTATGGAATTGAGACTTCATAGTCCTTGATTTTCTATAACCATATTTGTTGGTCCATATTAATCTCTTTCTATGTGAATATTTATTTGATGCTATTGTGATCAATATATATCTCACACTTCATTGCATACAGATATTGTTTCCAAATTTACAATGCTTATATCACAACTGTAAACTCCAGATCAAATATTTGAGGCTCTTGAACATTTCTTTACATTAACCATTAAAATTAAACATGACTTTTATATGATTTAGTTTCATAAGAGGGTTCGAAAATCATGAGAATTTTTTTCACAAATCACAGATTATACCCTCAAACACTAGGAAACTGAGGATATCTATCACAGATGTTGTCATCGACCATCCTTTTATTGATTTTGAATTTTAAGGATCAATAGATAACCAATTTGGGGTAACGATATGACCCATTAATGATACATCCATTAACCAAAATTTCCACATGCTATACATGGAATAAATCTTCCCATTTCATATGGAAATTAGCATAGTGTTTAAATTATCTTCATTCTACTCATTTTTTTGATTTATTTTAGGTTATAATCTATAAATAATACCAAAAATTTGACGAGGTAATCTATAGAATCTATATTCATCAAATCCATGATTATTTATGGATAATTTTATAGTCTCAATTGAATCACTGTGAACTCATAGTTCATGTACCTTGTATAAAATCAAGTGTTGGGGATATCTTCCTTCTTCACCCTTACATGATATTATACCGAACAAAGATCCAACATGGAGAAGTATTGTGATCCATATAGATGATCGAACAAGTCATCATTATGTGGAAGATGAAAATTTTTCTTTATCATTATCTTTTTGAGATTATAAAAAATCAATATAGAGCACAATTGTCCAATCCATCTTCGAAAATTAGAGAACTGGTGTACCTAATGGTGAATCACTTGGGCGTATAAACCCTTCATCTACATTCCCTTATAATTGTTTATTTATATCCAAAACTTAAAAAAAATTCATCCTATATAGAGTATTTGATATTGTCAATTCCCTAGGTATAAGATCAATTGAATATTAAACATCCCTTATAGGGGGAAGACCCAGAAATTCTTCAAAAAACACCTCAGTGTATTCCCTCACAATAGGCATGTGTTTGATGATGATCTTTTTCATAGACTCAATCATATTTTCTAGATATTATTTCTCATAATGAAATAATATCCATTATTGAGATGATGGTTTTAAAGAATATTCATCCTTCTCCTTTCACTTTGACATAATCGAGGTTCGTTATTTCATATGAGTAGTTATTTCATTCTCCTAGAAATTTAGGTTGTCACTATAGAGGGAATGAATATCCATGCCAAATATTAAATGGTTTGATGGGATGTTCAGCACAAAAATATTGATAGTGGAGGATTTATATACATGGGATGAAATTATTTAACCATTTTACATTCCCCCGACATCTCTACTTCTATGTTATGTGGTGGTGTTTGAATATTTCTACTAAATGTTCATGATATGGAGGAATGTGTAGAACTATATTAAAAAAGTATATTCACTATTCTTGAACGAATAATTAGAATACCAACCACCAATTAATTTTTAGTATACACATTAGTAGTAGTGATGAAAAGATATCTCCCTTTTAATCTAGGATGTTGTTGGTTTCATAAAAAACCCTTATCTTAGTGAATTGGTCTGAAAAGTTCCCATGTTCCTCATAGTTTTATCAATGAACAAAGCATCGAGGGTTGAATAGATCATTCCTTTCCTTTACTACATTAGTGGGTTTATTCTATCGATAATTATTAACTTGGTGTCCTTAATTGTCAGAAATAAACCATTTCTTCATCCCCCTTATTCAATTTTATTGGTTCTTCATTCTATGCCTTTGACAAATGGGATATGAAATGTTTTAGTACTCTTTGATTTTTACCTCAAACTACCATAATTAAACCCAAATTTATACTTCTTATACCCAAAATAACTTTCTAATTATTTTTTCTCCATTTTGGCTTTGAGGTAACATCACAAAATTTCTTCATAGATATCTAATTCTTAGATCACTAGGGCTTTTGGTAGACAAGGTTTTATCGCACCAAAGAAGAGGTCAACCATTATTTTGGGGGTAAGGACAAAGATGGATGTTTATCATGCAAGTCTTGTAATTTTTTCCTCTAACACCATGATGGATTCGTCATATTGATTCTTGAGGGTGAGTAAATCCCTTCCAATTTAATGTTGGATAGTGTGAGGAAAATATTTATCAATTTTTTTTAATTCCTTTGACTCCATCACTTCAATCTCTGCCTCTGGTTTCGTATTCTTGATCAATGTACACCAATGATAAACTTCTACTTAAATAAATTTTCATATAGTAGAAAATTATCTTACATAGAACATTTAAGGAAGAAGAATATCTTCTCAATTGTGTTGATCCATTTTTTCTATGATTAAGGGGTCATATTATCCATTGAAAGTGGGAGGCCTTTATCTCATGAATCTCTCTATTACAGCTTGTTCTCTCTTAGGGGGGGGGGGGTTTAAGAGTTCCTTCAGATATAGATTTCTATTCAGAACCTAGGTCATCGAAGATAGTATTGTGACAATATTTGGGATTCCTACTCTCATCAGATTGAGTATCTATTTATCCCTGTCATCTTATTACTTGTCACATTGAATTTTTACCCGTTTTATCCTATTCTTGGCTATTGGATAGAATAATAGGAAAATTAGGGATGAGTATTTTAAAAAATTAAACAAACAATGGGGAATAAAATGACATTATTCTGATAACATATAAATTATATTTATCTCATTAACTTATGTGTTTCTAGGATTCAATCTATGATATCCATGATATATATCCTACAATATATGTTTATGGGATTTTTTTCTTTTAAAAAAATTTCATAATGAGATTATGAATTTACCAAAGCATATACCCTGGGAGTGTCAAACCAAGTTTGTAGTAAGGACCATTTTCATGTACCAGGTTACCTTGAGTCAGGCCGAAAACACTTTGTTGGAGCTGTTACTACTAGGTACATTTCTGCAGGAACCATTTCCACTAGTAAAATCCAGACATGGATGTATTTTCTTGATAAACCAATTACTATATGCTAACCAAAATTTTGGGATGTTTCCTAATATTTAGCCATATCCCTATGTCATTATCTATAGTTCTCTATTAATAATTCGAAATGTAATTAAATTTTTCCTTTGATACAAACTATAACAACACTTATCTTTATTTGACATTAATAGTTGACATATTACATAATATTTGACTTAATACAACATAAAAGATCAAAAAGTATAGTGAAATTGGGAATTTGTTACATAACATAACATCTTAAACATGGGATAAAATAAGATTATTAAAAAATTACTTAACATGCTTTATTGAATTCTTCTTTAACATGCTCAAAAAGGCTTATTCAAACCTAAAACTACAGGGGATAGCCTTAGGAAATAAAAAATAAAGGGGATTTCTATAAATACCAATAATGGAACAAACATGAAATATGTTATAAATGTTAAATAGTTGGTATATCAATGAGGAACAAAGGAAAATTTATAATAAGGTATGATATGACATGATAATCATAACATAGTAAATGTGGAAACAACTTAAAACACTGAATCACGAATATAGGTCAAGTATAATTTTCCAAGAATTCATGGTAAAAAAATTACCATAAATAAATAAGGTACACAAATATACCAATATGATGTATCATGATACTAAACATTACCCAATGCATTGTAGTGCTATCTGGGCTCACCCATCATAATCATTTAATTCTCTTATGTACGTGTTCTGCCTAGCTAATATGAAATTGATCTATTCAAAATCTAATTTATTCCATGATCAAGAAATGTGGATTTAATACATGTAATTCCCCATTAAATATGTATATGTGAATAATGGTTAATTCCATTTATAGAATAATGGGTATGGTATTCACTACACAACTAATTTGGCGTGGAAAATCATGGTGAAATTTTAGCAGAATAATAACTTTACAAAAAAATTAATAAAAATGGTCAATGAGAGGGAAATGGTTCTCACATTATTTTGACAACAAATGGGATGTAATAGTAACATGTAATGGAATATCCCTAAATTATAAATTTGGAAATAGAAGAGATAAGGTAATCAATAAACATGAATAGTGAAAAGAATCCTTACGAAATTTTGACATGGTAAGAGGAGTAGATAAAGGATAATGGAAGGATTAATGAGAGTGAAAGGAAGATATAATCCTTCATGCATAAAATTAAAAGTATTTGGAATATGGAGAATCATATCCCAACATAAGAAAATGAAAATTAACAAACATAACATAAAAGGTGTGTTTTATAAAAGGGGAGTGGAAGATCCCTTACTTGATTGTGTGACTCCGAACCGAAGGCTTGGTATGAGATTCTTGAAAGATTGAGTGCACATTTTTAGAACTATATAGGGTTTATGGAAGTTTTAGGAAATTATAAAAATATATTTAGTGAAGTATAATGGGATCTTTGATGCATTTTTATTGGAAAAACGGAGATTTATTTATTATTTTTGTTTGCCTTCTTCATATTAAAACATCCAAAACCATGAAATATAACATTGTTGTTTTCCATTTTTTCTTAAAAATTCGAGGGTTTTTATTATTTTATATATTCATGGTCCTAAAATATTAAAATAATTTCTTTATTTATGCAAAGGTGAGTCACACTCTTAAAAAATAATTTTAAAACTATAAAATATATTATATGTCTTGGAGGATTCATAACGTCTTTATAAAATGAATAAAATAAACCTAAAAAAAATTATTTTAAGGTTAAAAAATATATTTGTTTATGTATCCTATTTATTTTACATATTACATAACTTTTTGGACATTATGATTTCATAGAACCCAAATTATATTTATAAGACATTTAATTTTTAACTTAAAATTCGACCATCTTAGAAAATTATGAAAAATTCACTGTTGGATAATTTTGATGTCCTAATTATGAAAATAATATTATTTTTATATAATTAATTTTATAAATATATGAATTTTAAATTTGAAAAAAAATGGAATTTATTGAAAATGACATCTTTTTCGATAATAATATATTTTGAACCCTTATAAAAATTCCATTTGACTTCTGAAAGAATATGATAAATTATATGTAATAAAATTTATTTAAAAATAATATTATAATATTATTTATTTCAAAGATCCATTAATTCATAATTTTTTTTCTAATTGAATTTTAATATTAACCCAAAAATACTATTTGTGATTTATTGAATCAAAATAAAAAACATTATTAAAGTAATAATAATAGGATGGAAATAAATTAATTATTCCATAAAAAATAATATAAATAACCATATTGTTAGATTTTTGTTACATATCCATTTAATACACTAGAAAA
The DNA here is from genome assembly GCA_963277665.1 of Viscum album. Taxonomy (NCBI): domain Eukaryota; kingdom Viridiplantae; phylum Streptophyta; class Magnoliopsida; order Santalales; family Viscaceae; genus Viscum; species Viscum album. The sequence goes on from OY728166.1 coordinate 573,618,437, forward strand.
TTACCTGAGTGTAAGGTGCGTGATGGTGGGACTTTCATAGGGCAGTTTGAGGAACATTGTTTGGGTTGTGATATTAATAAGCTTGAACTTATCCGAAAATTGTATTCCCTTATGATTATGTCATTGGATATCCTCTTGGGATTGGTCAAGGGAAAATACAATAAATTATATGTCCCTAAGAATCTTTGATAATTGAGATTCATAGAGTATGATCCAATTGGTTGAGTCCATCACTTCCTTTTTCTATGATAGTTGGATTTGTCAAAACATTATATAAATAATAATAATGTGATAACTATTAAATGAATATATTATAAATGGTAATGATACATAATAGCCTTTTAAATCCAATTGGCATTATAAGACAAGTAAGTGCATGTGTTTTATATTTCCATATTATATAATAATACATTTTATAAAAATGTGAGGGGAATATTATTTATAAAAGTTCGTGTTGTTACACATTAGATATGAGATATTGGAGTAAAACCTAATCAATTGGTATAATTTTGCACCATTTTATGAGATCGTGGTAGATCACCTTGTCCTATTTTTATGATTTCATATTTAATGTTGTTACCACATCTGTTATGCACTTTTATGCTATTATCTTGTATAATGCCCTTTTTTTAGGATTATGATTATCACACCTTTTATGTCAATGTGAAATTTTTATTGACTAAAATATAACAATATTATCATGTTATTATATGTTTATTCTATTACTAAGTTTTATAGCTCACCCCTATCTTTTGTATGTCCCCATGTTATCCTAAGTACTTTTAAGAGAAATAGAATTTTAGAAGCTTGTAATGAATAGTTTCAAAAATATTTTTATATAAATTTATCATGTTGATGTGATATATGAATATTTTCCCAAATAAACAAGGATTATCAGTCTTCAAGATCATAATAAGAGTTCTTTTGTTTAATTAATGAAGAAATAATGTGTATTTAATGAAATAGTTTTCATATTAATTTCTATAAAAAACATTAAAATTATTAGATATATAAATTAGATATCAAAATAAATTTCCTTAATGAATATTTAGTACTGTATGTGTATATGATACCTATTATATGAAAATTATAAATATCCATTTTTGGAATGATGAAATAATCCTATAATTGGATCATATGGTTTTACAATATAATCAACGAGTTTGTTATTTTGAATAATATGTCTAAGACTTATATATGCAAGATGGATTGCTGAACTATTGTAATATTTCTAGTCTTATATGTGGATGACATACTAATTATTTGAAATTATATCTTAACACTATAATTTAAGAATTTATGGTCAGTAATGTTTGTCTCAAGTAAATTAATATGTGAAGTATGATATATAATAAGTATAAATATATACTATGATTATTAAATAAGTTTCTTGGTGTTATTAATAATGACTTTTTAATATTAAAGTCAAATTTTTCATGGGAAACTCTAAGAATGGGAATTTACCATTATTATAAGGTGTTATCCTAATAGAGGCTCATGATAATCTATTATGTTAAATTAGAAACACCAGAATGATATTTAAAATGATTTTAAAGTTAGAACCATTATATACTACATGTTATGAACTTGATAATATGTTTTATATGTAAAAAATAACATAGATACCAATACAATCATAGTGAATGTCTATGGATTTCAGTGAAGTGCGTAATTTGTACTTGAGAGGAACTAAGGAATTATATTTGATATTTGGAGGTGAGGAATAGCTCATTGTAAATATTAACACTGATGATAGTTTCTGAATTTAAAAGGATGCTTCAGTGCATTAAAATAGTTTTTGTACCATTCCTCAATAGTATAGATTTTACATAGATGAGTTCCAAACAACCCATTATAGTTGACTCGATATCATTGGTAATGTGTATTTCCACATATGATTCTATGAAATGAGTGATTTTAATTAATAAGTTTAATACTAAATAGGGGTATTTTTTGAATTTTGTGACAATTGAAGCTTTACTAAGAGAACAATAGGGTAATTAATTTTTTAAGTGACCCTAATCTTATAAGTGTACCAGACCAAGAATTTATAAATACCATCTCATTAAATAAATCTAAAAGTGGGGGGATGAAAATATTTATTGGGTAAATATAGTAGAGAATGTAGAATATCCAAGGTCATAATGATTAATCCAGTAAAATAATGTGATTCAGGTATAGTCTCTAGGATATATGGGATACTCTATGTAATAGTTTTTTCAAATATAACCTCGTCATGGTTTTTTAATGAAGGAAAAAAATATATTTGTAATAAATTTATGTGTTCTGTATATATTAAATAATAATATAAGAATCAAACCCCCCATAAAATAAAGTCATTGAGTTTTCACAATCAATACTCATTTTGAAGAATTATAGTTTACAATTATGGGTTAACATTATCTGGTATAGAGTCTTATATATGATACATTGTGGACTCATGATATAATATATATGTATTATACATAAACTAAACAATGAAACTATATAACATGGAATATTATATGTATATTCATTGATATACTCAGGGGGTATATTATTTATCTGAATCCCCCTTACCATATGCTATCAAGTTAACTATAAAATGAACATTTATACTTTTATAACTTTTTTACACTAGCTACAAGGATGTGATAATCATGTTCGCTTGGGTATACAAATGACCATGTGGTGTGTATTTATTAATCATGATGTGATATATCTACCTATATAAAAATTATGAAATGTAGACCTATTTTTGAAATAAAATAATGGAATTTATATTCATTTTTAGTTGAGTGACATGTGATGCCTTAATATACATAGATGAAGGAAATGTAATGTAATTATTCAATTTCCTCTATATAATTTAGATAATATAGAATATATTTATTTTCTTATAAAACATTGAAATATTACATTCTAGTTTTGGAACATGATATGTTTTAATCCCCAACTTCATGGATTTAAATTTAAATGGATCTTAGGAATTCATTGTGAATTTATGGTGGTAAAAACTTGTGAGGGTTTAATGCATTTATTTTCTGATGAGATATCGACTTTTGTTTTATAATTCATCGATATATTTTAATGTTTGAAAATAAATTATTATGTTTTTACAAGTATGGTTTAATGTTTGGTTAAAAGTTCAAGTGTTTGAGAGTAGTTATTAGATTTCATCACTAATAGTTTATATTTTTAGGTATCACCAGGTAGCTAGTGGAGGTAGTACAAAGTCTTCATTGATCCTTTAGTATGTAAGTATTCATAAGTGGTTCCATATGGAACCCTACGGTCATATACTTATCACTCAACAAAATTAATCTACTTTTTAAACAAATATTCATTTTAGTCATTTATATTTTAACCAATTTATACTATCTTTATTTACATGAAATTCGACATTTCTCTGATAGTTGAAAGTCCCTCCCATAGTTTTTTAGAGTCTTATTCTAACCCACTATTTTATTTTTGATTCGTCAGTCAACAAGGAGATTTTATTCAACCAATTCAATATATTCCTTCCTCATCATCCTCATATCCCTTCACATATATTAATTATTTGATTTATCTTGATAATGTTTAGGTATTGGTTATTTATTTTAGGAATACATGTTGAAATCTCTTATTAAATTACAACTTCATTTTCTCTTGGCTTAAGCAAGTTATTTTGGGTGATTTGTTTTTTAAATACCCATTTATTAAGATAAAATATATTTCATATCCAAGGAATGTGGATCCAAAATTTTCAATTAATAATTTAAATATATCGTTATTTTGATCAAGTCCTTATCCACTAATTTGGAGATAAGTATTTTTGACACTTTTGAAGCATATATCTTAATTTAACCCATTGACCTTGTTTTAGCCTTGACCACAATGACAGAATTTTTCCTAGCTAGTATACTTTTATAAAAAAAAATAATGTTAAAAATATGAGAATATTTATATATAATGATTCTATGTATTATTCTTTTACCAGATTCAATCTCTTCAGGGATTAAAATAAATTTTAATATAAGTACACATAATTGTTTTTGGAAAATTACAATTTTAAGAATAAAAATGAATTTATTTGTATTCCTTAAAACCTAATTATAATTAAATTATTTTATATATTTAATATAATTTTGAAAAATTCATTTAATTATACATTATAATTAAAATATTATAAATTTAAATTTTAAATAAAATCACATAATATATAATAAAAACAATGTATTTTAACAAAACTTTTTTGTTTGTACAGTAATAGTAATGTATTACTCCTTATAGTTACTTAATTATTTAATGTATGTTTATAATTGATTTCACTAATAATTAATTGAAATTAAAAAAAATATTTTATTGATAAAATTCTTTAAAATTAATAAATTTATCAAAAGAAATTAATTCATAATAAATAATTTTTTATTAAATGTTTCTTTCATTGTAAATTGGAATGATTTTTTTACAAAATAATTTACTATTCTGATCATGATTCATTTAACTCTAATGTAATACATTTTATCTTGTTTTATAATATGATATTATTTAATTTGTTTTTCTATTTCATCAATTTAAAACTATAAAAAAAGTAGATGTATTAATAGGGAATACATATTCAAATCACGGGGTGTTACATTATACCTCCCTAAACAAATTCTAACCTCAAAATTTAGTAATTTTGATAAAAAATAATGAGGTAACTTTTCCATAATGATATAGTTGGTTTATAATTTTTCTTCCTCAAATCAAATGATTCCTCCATAAAACTTTAACCAAGTGAGTGGTCTTTTTATAAATGTTGATTTTAAGCATAACAATTTTGTTGACTTTTTGTACTTTTAATTTTCTACTAAATGGTTTGAATATTTTGTAAAATCTAGTGAGAATTTTCCCATTCCAGTAGAATATATTTTAAATATTATAACCAATATATTAGATATCTACACATATTACCATACTAATTCCCATTTTGTTCTATTTAAATGGAATAATGGAAATCGTTGTTGTATGAGTACTCAAAAATGGGAAAGATTTTTTTCTAACCTCATTTGAAGTCCATTGGATAAGACCAACAAAATAACTTATAGAGTTTGAATTGTCCATTTAGATTTAGAATATATCTGGTCCTATGTAGAACTAAATCTCAACTACATATTCAAATCTTGTTGAATTATCCTACATAATTTTGAGGCCAATCACATATCATTATTTTATACAAAGAAAATTGGTACATCATGCAACCAAACAACATTAATTATTTAAATAATAGGACCCTGAGAAAGTTAAAAAACATCTCAAATATCATGAAAATGTGCCAACGTCATGTTGTGATCAACTATAACTTAAATGGAATTGTGGTCTTTGGGAGGTTTGGGAAGGCCCATAATTAAATCCATGGAGATGTTATCCCAATTCTATATAGATATAGGAAATGGTTTCATCCCCAACTTAGAATTATTTTTATCATCCACAAGATACTAGTAAATATAACCTTGAGATATATATTCTAAAATATTCCTCTTCATTTTTTCAAATAATAAAGTATTATTTATATCTTTATACACCTTTTTACATCTCGGATATATAGATAAGGATGAGCTACATGGATTACTAAACAATTCCTTTTTCAATTATGACAGTTTTGAGACATGTATTCATTTCTAGAATCTTATAATCCCATATTTTTCATGGTTTAACTCTGGAACATTAATTTTGTTCTTTTATGTCTCAATATCATCCAAATGTGCCTCCTCGATCTCAATATCAAGGGATAGATGCGACTTCATCTGGAAAATATTGGATTTATCCCATTAATTAAAGATTTCAATGTCCATACTTTAAATATATATGAGTATTGGGTCCCTTTAAAACATGAGAATGGATAAGGTAGCATGATAATTCCTACTATGTTCATCAAACACCTAGTTCTCCTTCCAAATGTTATAACATATTTAGTTTTCATAATACTTGATAAACACTAACCATATCCTTTAGCTCAAGTGGAACTCTATCTTAGTGAATTTATATTTTAGGATCTTATGATTAATATATATGTCACACATTTCAAACCATATATAATGACCTCATATATTTATATAAAATATTATTAGTTCAAGAACCAAAATATTCATTAGGATGTTTTTCTAATGAACCTTTAATTTATATGGTGCATATTATACTACTGTTTTGTTTTATATGAGTCTAGATTCTAATCCCAATTTTGATGCTTTATTATAGATCAACAACCCTCATCTACACAAAATTAGTGTGAGTGGAGTTTCACTAAATAAACTTCTCTTAGGATCCAAAGTTATTATTCGCATTCATCTATTTAAAGGGACTTTACTCCCATCCTCATTAACATGGTTAGTAGATTTGATAATAATGAGACATATTTCACTATTAATGGATAGTATCAAACCAATCCATGAAAACTAAAAACCCAAATTTTATTGTTTGGTATAGGAAAATACACAATTAATTTGGTCTTTAAAGGATCCGCATATATACCCTCACTTGTGAATACATCAACCAATAATGATACTTTCTATAGAATGAATTCACACTTGCAAATTTGGAATAGAATTTCTCATTTTCTAGAAGATTTGAGCACAATTCTGAAATAGTTATCAATATATTCTGTGATATTGGAATATATAATATTATGACATATAAAAACCACAACAAAGAGATCAAGGTAATCTTCAAATAATCTATTCCTCAGATCCTTAAAGACAATAAGGGAATTTGTTAGTACCAATTACATCACCATGTATTCATAGTATCAATATATTATATGCAAGGTTTTTTAGATACATACAATATTCTAATCTTTAATTGATGATATAATAATCAAATTCCAAAATTAGAAAATTATTTATCCCGTCATAGTGGATCAAAAAAATCATCATTATAGGGAAAATGCTAATTTTTCTAAATCATGATCTTGTTATGTTTGTGATAATGAATGAAAAGATGAAATGATCCATCTTTATTTTTAAGAAAGAGGACTTATTCACCATATGGTGATGCACCAGGGTATATTAAACACATATTCATATTCTTATTTATTTCCTTCCATAATTCCACTAATTTTATTGAGGATATTTGTAACAGCCCAAGCATCCACGATACGATTCTCTTTGAATAATGCAATAGCTTGCGCTGTACGCAACTTGGATTTTTAGCACACCCGACCAATCAAACTAGACATTATGAATAGTAATAAAATCTTTTTGAACTTTTATATATTTTATTTTTAAAAATACAATTAATTTTTGGGTTCAGAATATCAAAATCAGCTAAGGGTGATTTTTTTGGTATTTTTCTGAAAACTTTCAATTTTTGATGAATACTGAAAAACACTGAATTATAGTTTAAAACTGACTTTTTATTAAAATAATTAGTTAATTTGTTTAAATATATTTTTGGTAAAAATATATAAATAATAACACTATATGTTTAGTGTAAATCATTGGAGTTATTTTATAATAATATAAGATATATAAAATTTTATTGAACTTTTTACCGTCTTTTACCCACCTTCTAGGAACATTTTAAAATTTTCATAAAACATAATTTTACCACTACTGTGAATTGATATTAAAAATCCCAAAGACATGGATGAAATTAGTAAGTAAAATATGGTTCAATAATAGGAAAGTAATTTTTTGTGAAAACTAACCTTTGACTTTTATTTACCACTTTTAAAATTAAATTGGGTAATTAAAGGTAAAATATTATATTATAATTACCCTAACAAATATATTAATTCTATTGGATAAGTCTATTTAGACCAAAATAAACCTTTGCAACAAAATATTATCCTTTTAGTCCACTTGTATTAGATTATGACATTTATTATTATATTATTTAAATAAGTGTTAAAAGTGTTAAATTCAAAATTTAATAACTATACCATTTTTATTATAGGTTTATACATAAGATAAATTCAAATATATATTTTCATTAGAAAAATAAATTTTTTCACTACATAATATTATTTTTTTAATTTTCATACATTAAATAATGAAATTTATTTATGAGACAATGATGATGCAATAATTACTATATTAATGAATGATTAAAATAATTGATATTATAAATATTCAAATAAATCTAAATTGAGACTTATGATGAATTCCACTAATTTTAAAGGTTAATATGACATGTTTTGGTTTATTAAATAAATTTTTTTCGAAGTGATAATTTTTTTATGACTTTCACAAAAACAAAATACCAAATAGTGTCAAAATTGATATAAATGAGTTTTTAAAACAAATACTATATTATTAATTGATATAATATTCTTAAAAATCTATGTTTTGATCCAAAGTCATAGATAAGGATAGAAATATCAATAATGAACCACTTGGGGTTCTATTGGCCTTTTATTGTATGTTTATTCACCATTTATAATAGTAATACAAGAACACATGATAAAATTGAAACTATTTAACAAAGAGTTAAATATAAAAGATAAGGTTAATAAGATGACCTAAACCTATCAAAAACATATTGGATGAGATTTTTTTGACCCATACAAACCTTCTCCACGAAATAAATTATTTTGGAGCCATTATAAACTGAAAATGATTGTATAATATAATAAAATTTCATGCTTTTCCTAAAGTGACCATCACCGCTCTTATAAAAGGGTACCTCCCCTTCACTCAAAATAATACCTCCAAAGCCATTTTTCTGGGCCAAGAACTACTCAAATATCATCCCAAATACCCTCAATTCGACCTATAGGACTTACTTTGATTAGAAAGCCAGCCTAAAGAGCACTTTTGATCAACTCAAGAGGAGACACCTGAAGAAGAGGTAATAATTTCACCACCTCTTTCAAAGTTCCTTTCTTCTTCCACTTCCTCTTCATTGTGGTTTCCATACCAAAATAATAATTCCAGTACCTTATACAAACTTTTATTTTATTATAAATATATTACATCCATATTAATTATTCTATCCATCCTATTAATGACAAGTCACCATACGTGCGTACATACGGCTTACTGTCTCCACATCATGGTGTAGTTTGTTATTCAAACATTTACTTATTTGAATGGGTATAATAATGAGTATAACTTATTAAAATAATAAATATAAAATGATAGGGATCCTTTATATATTCTATACTATCAAATTACATTTGATTTCACTTTCAATAGAATGATATTGTGGCTCGTGCGTACGTACATATTACCTTCTCCACGAACGCGATGAAATTCATACCCCATCATAACCATTCAAGAATAATTTTCATTTTATGATTAAATATAAGGTTTAAAAACATAATACCATTCTGGATATGATTCAAATACATCATATCCAAAACAAACATGGGTTACATAACCAAGCATATAAAGGAAAATGAATCAGTTAACACACAAAATAATGATTCTAATGAAATATTATTAACAAAGAAATATTTGAAGATCATATACGATATCATATATATGTATGTGGTGATTTTATAATTTAATAAAAATTATTTAATTATTATATATGAGGTTAACATTCCGTTGATCAGGGAAAAGTGCAAGGTAAGGGTTAATTCCACAATATCTTTATTATCAAAGCATGTTTATACGTGAGTATATACTGAGACCTCTTTATCATCCACATAAGGGGGATATGCTTAGGATAATTCACATGTTATTTTCAAACCATTAGAAAGGATGTATGAGTATTTAACTCCTCAATTTTTTTTATCTTTATGGATTATATCCATAAACTGTTCAATTTATATTAAGTGTTTTAAATGTTTGGAATTATGTAATGAAATTCATAAACTAATCTAGTGTATGATGTTGTTTAGAAATTTCAACTAGTAGAAGGAATGGAAACTATATCAATGCACAAAATCTATGAAGGGATTTCCTTCGTACTCAAGATAATAATAATGGAGATGGTGACACAACTGGTGCTGATTAGCTTATCACCATACTAGGACAACTCACTCAGCTTATGAATAATAACCATACCCATATGGAGCACCCTGATCCACAACGCAGAGGATCAATGATAGATTACTTCATGAGGAAAAACCACCAAAATTCAATGGGACTACAAATCCAATTGTATATGATAAATGGATAAATTCCACAGAGAAAATATTTTATTCTTTGGGGAGTAGGAAAAGGGAAAAAGTTGCCATGGAAGCTTATCGCCTCACAGGAGATGCCGATCAATGGTGGTCATTAATTAAAAACTCCATGGAGGAATAAGAAGTTTCAAATATGGAATGGAGGTAGTTAAAAGGGATTTTATTTGAAAAATACATTCCTCTTGACCATAAAGCGAATATGGAAAGACAATTTCTGAGTCTGAGGTAAAATGAGGATGATAATGTCGCAAAATATGAGGCTAACTTTATAGGGTTATCAAGGAATGTGGCAGATTACATACGTAACCCAAGGAGTATGATTGATCAATTATTTTATGGGTTAAAACCATTTCTCCATTTATAATTTGTCACACAATCCTTATCATCAAACGAAGATATTGTCTCATGTGACATTAGGACAAAAACCCAATTCTCTATGTATGATGAACCTAAAGAAAATAAAGAGAAGAATAGAACTACTGAAAACTATAGAAATGGAAATAAGGGGATAATGTAAAATTTGAATTTCCATCACACGGTAAATGTGGGAAGAAACACCCCAGTACTTTCCTGAAGGGAATGAGAGTCAGTTACAAGGGTGGAGAAAAAGGACACAAAACTCGTGATTACAATGCAATGAAAGAGGCTATTAATGTCGAATGAAAAAATTGTATAGAAAATGGGAATTAAGCAAATGAATATCCTAAGCACCAATGAAACATGCCTCATAAATATCCAAGGGAGCAGGGCCAAGCTTATGCGATCACTACTGCTGTGGTTGAAACTCTAAATGATATAGTGGTAGGTATTTTAAGGCTTTCCTCATGTTTAGCGAACACTTTTTTTGATAATGGATCATTACATTGTTTCATATCTTCCTAGTTTTCTAGGAAATTACATATTTCAAATTTTATTTAAAAAGTGAGTGTTCAATTAGTACTCCTAAAGAAAGTATCATTGCAACAATGTTTTGTGAATCATTTCCCATTAAGGAATATACATATTCTTTATCTATTGATCTAATCATCATACCCAAGATTGAATTTGATATAATCCTTGGAATGGATTGGATTTCTTACCAGGATGTGAAAATTTATTATAAGAAGAAGGAGGTTACCATTTTTGATGATGATATGGAATACCTTATCTTTAGAGCAAAAACATCTCAATATGATTCTTAGGTAGACACACCCTAGTAGCTCTACTAAATATAATTATTAGGGAGGAAGTAAATGAAATAACTATGGGTAAGGAAATGAATTTTTTAAAATAGGATGTACCTATTTTACAATAATATGTTGATGTGTTTCCAGAGGATTTACCCAGACATCCTCCAAAACAAACAATTGATTTTTCCATTGATTTAATTCCTTGTCTAAGGCCCATATCGAAGACCCCTTATAGGATGGCCACTGTTGAATTATTGGAACTAAAGAAAAAACAAGAGGAATTGAGTAATAATGTACTTATTGACCTATGTGTTTCTCCACGGGGATCCCCTGTTCTTTTTGTTAAGAAGAAATATGGATCTTTGAGGTTGTGTATTGACTTCAGGGAGATCAATGATATAATAATAATGAAAAAGTACCCCATACCTCGCATTGATGATTTATACTACCAAATTCATGGAGGTCAATATTTTTCAATGATTGAATTTAGATCTGGATAACATCAGTTGTGTATGAAGAAGGAAGACATTCCAAAGATAGAATTTCATACCAGTTAAGGGAATTACAAGTTTATAGTAATTACCTTTGAACTGAATAATGAACCCTTTGTTTTTATGGATCTAATGAATAGGGTTTTCAAGGAATATCTTGATAAATTTTTAGTAGTATTTAATTATGATATCGTGGTATACTCAAAATGATATGAAGATCATAAAAATCTATTGAATACTATTCTGAAAACCCTTAGAAGAAATGAATTATATGGGATGTTTAGCAAGGGTGAATTCTGGATTCATGAAATTTATATTCTTGGACATATTGTATCTATGGATGGAATATTTTTTGATCCTTATAAGATATTATAAATACAAGAGTGGCCAACACCGACGAGTATAACTGAGGTATGAAGTTTTATTTCTTTAACATGTTATTATTGACATTTCTTCAGAATTTTTCCCGATTGGCTAAACCATTAACCAAGATCTCATGTAAAGGGGTTAAATTTGTTTTGAAAAAAGAGTGTGAAGAATGTTTTGTAGAACTGAAGGGAAGATTAGTCAATGATTCTATCATGACTCTACCATCAGAGAATAGTGGGTTTGTTATTTATAGTGATTCTTCAAAGAAATGACTTGGTTGTGTCCTTATGAAAAATGATAAAGTTATTTATTATGTAACACAAAAACTAAAAATTCATAAAAAAACTATCCCAGTCATGATCATGAGTTAGCAGTTGTAATCTTTTCGTTGAAGATATAGAGACCCTATCTCTATGGTAAAAAATGATAGATATATACCGATCACAAGAGTTTAAAGTATATTTTCTCATAGAAAGAACTTGAGATGAGGCAAAGACGATGGCTTAAACTACTCAAAGATTATAATTGAAATTTACACTACCAACCAGGGAAGGAAAATAATGTGGAAGATGCTTTGATTATAAAATATCATGGAATTTTGAACAAGATGAGAGTTGAAAAGGATACTATGGTCATAGAACTAGTAAAGATGGATATGGGAATAATCATGGAAGGTGAAACATCAATACTTTTTCAAATTGTTTCCAAACCAACATTACTAGAAAGGATAATAATTTATCTAAATGATAAGGAGGAGTGATTAAAGCTATGAATGATGGGAGATTGATTGAATTTGAATATGAAGATGGATTTTTGAAATTTGGGAAGAGAATTTATGTTCCTAACATACCTGATCTAAAATAGGAATTGTTGGATGATTCTCATAGCACCAATTTCTATACACACTATGGTAGCATTAAGATGTATAGAGATTTGAAGGAAAAATTTTTGTGGGACAACATGAAGAGGGATATTACTGATTATGTGTCAAAATGTGTAGTTTTTCAAGAGGTTAAGGCTGGAAGACAACATCCTAAAGGAGTCATGAAACCTCTTCCCATACCTAAGTGGAAATGGGATGATATTACGATAGACTTTCTCATGGGGCTACTAAAGAATACTAGAAAGAATGATGCAATATGGGTCATTGATGATCATCTTACTAAGTCATCACATTATTTTACTATAAGCGAAGATTTACCACTTGAACGTTTATCAAGACTATATATTAATGATGTTGTAAGACTTCATGGATTACCCAGATCGATTGTTTCTGATCGTGATCCCCATTTTACATCAGGATTCTTCAAAATAATTTAGAAGGCCTTGGATACTGGACTTTGTTTGAGCACTTCCTACCTCCCTCAAACTTGATGAAAAATTAAAATGGAAAAAATAACCCTTAGAAGAGTTATTGAGATCTTTCTCACTTGACATTAAAGGTATGTGGGATCAATATTTACCTGTCATAGAATTTTACTATTACAATAGCTTCCATTCAAGTATTCAGACGACACCATATGAAGTGTTATATGGAAAGTGATGTTACACACCAACTTCATGGGATGATGTTGGTGACAGAAAACTCATAGGACCAGAACATGTTGAGGAAACAATGGAAAAGGTGAAGGTTATCGAAACCCACATCAGATCATCTAAATGTAAAAAAATATATATACTGATAACCGAAGGAAGGTTTTGGATTTTCAATTTGGAGATCATGTTTTCTTGAAGGTATCTCCACGTAAGGGTGTTATACGATTCTGTACGAAGGGAAAATTAAGTCCTAGGTCCATCGGACCTTTAGAAATTATAGAACAAATTGCAGTTGTAGCTTATCATTTGGCAATGCCAAAAAGTCTCTCTAAAGATCATGATGTGTTCCATGTATCACTATTAAGAAAATACATGCCAAACCCAACACACGCATTCACCTATGGTGAAATAGAATTGGAACCCGATCTGTTTTTTTGTGAAGAACCTTTCATGATTCTTGATACCAGAGAACATGTGATGAGAAACTGGATGACTCATCTTGTGAAAGTTCTATAGAGAAACCATAACATAGAAGAGGCTATGTGGGAAGCAGAGGAACTTATGATGAAGAAGAACCCAAATCATTTTATGTAGTAATATTCAAGAAATTTCGAGGAAGAAATTATATGAATGATGGAAGAATGTGACACTCCAAGATTCCATGAAACGATTCTCTTTGAGTAATGCAATATATTGCATTGTACGCAACATGAAGTTTTATCACACCACGACCAATCAAACAAGCCGTTACTTTTTGAAATTTTATAAATTTTATTTTTCAAAATGGACTTTATTTTTGGATATGGATTATCAAAATTATCTTAGGGTGAATTTTTGGTATTTTTTTGAAAACATTTAATTTTTGATGAATAATACAAAACTCTACTTTATTGTTTAAAAAAATTATTTAAAAAATTATTTATATTATTTAAATTTATTTGAGGTAAAAATAGATACATAATACCTATATATGTTCAATTTAAATCATTGTAATAATTTTATAATAATATTAGATATATAAAATTTTATTGAACTTTTTACTGTCTTTTACCCACCTTGTAGGCACATTTGCAAATTTGGATGAAACATAATTTTACCACTTCTTTTAATTGAATTTCAAAAATCCATGATACACAATTGACGTTATTAAGTAAAATTTGGTTCTATAAGAAGAAAATATTTTTTGGTGAATAGAAATTTTTGACTTTTATTTACCATGGTTAAAAGTAAATAGGGCAATTAAATGTAAAAAATGATATTATAATTAACCTATCACATGTCCTAATTCTATTGGATAAGTTTATTTCGACCAAAATAAACCTTAGGAATAAAATATGATCCTTTTGGTCCACTTGGATTTGATTCAGACATTTATTATTATTTTATTTAAAGAAGAGTTAAAAGTTTTAAATTCAATGTTTAATAAGTAAACAATTTTTAATATACGTATATACATAAGATAAAATAGAATATAAATATTCATTATAATTATTGAATGATTTCCTATATAATGTATTTTTATTTTTAATATTTATACATTAAATTATAAATTTATTTATGAAACAATGATGATGCAGTAACTACATTATTAATGAATGATTAAAATAATTGATATTATAAAAATCTGAATATATTTAAATTGAGACTTCTGATGAATTAAAATAATTTTATAGGTTAATATGGAATGTTAGGGTTTATTAAATAAATTTCTCTCGAAGTGATATATTTTTTATGACTAAAAAAACAAAATACCAAATATTGTCAAAATTGAAATAAATGAGTTTTTAAAACAAATACTATATTATTATTTGATATAATATCCCTAAAAGTATAAGTATCGTCCAAAGGACATAGATAATGTTATATATATCTATAATGAACCACTTGGGATTATCTTGGCATTTTATATTTTGTTTATTTACCATTTATTATAATAATACAACAATACATGGTAAAAGTTAAACTATTTAACTAAGAATTATATCTAAAAGATAAGATTAATAAGGTGAACAAAACATGTCTAAAACCTATTTGTTGAGTTTTTTGGGACACATACCCACCATAGTCCCGAAAAAAATCATTTTTGTTCCATTATAAACTGAATATTATAGTATAATAAAATAATATTTCAAGATTTTCCGAAAGTGACCCTCACCTCCCTTATAAAAGGTTACTTTCCCTTTACTCAAAATCACAGCTCCAAAGCCATTTGGCTCAGCCAAAACCTACTTCAATATCCTCCCGACTGCCCTCAATTCTACCTATAGGCCTTAATTTGATCAGAAAGCCAACCTAAGTATCACTTTTGATCAACTCAAAAGGAAACACCCGAAGAAGAGGTAATTATTTTACTACCTCTTCAAAAGTTCTGTTCTTCTTCCACATCCTCTTTCATTTTATTTCGATAAAAAAATAATAACTCTAGTACCTTATACATACATTGATGTTATTATAAATATTTTACAACCATATTCATTATTCAATCCATCCTATCAATGAAAAGTCACCATACGTGAGTACGTACGGCTTACCATCTCCACGTCGTGGCTTAGTTTGTTATTCAAACACTTCATTATTTTGATGAGTATAAAAATGAGTATAACTGATGTAAATAAAAAAAATAAAACATGATAGGGATCATTTATATATTCTATACCATCAAATTACATATTATTTCACTATCAATAGAATGATATTGTGGCTCGTGCGTATTACGGATTACTATCTCAACGAACGCGATGAAATTAATTCCCTATCATAACCATTCAAGAATAATTCTCATTTTATGAATAAATATAATTTTTAAGAACTTAATATCATTATGGATATGAATTTAATACATCATATCCAAAACGAACATGGCTTACGTAACCAAAAAAATAAAGGAAAATGAATCAGTTAATACCCGAAACAATGATACTACTGAAATATTATTAACAAAGAAATATTAGAAGATCATATATGATATCATATATAAGTATGTGGTTATTTTATAATTTAATAAAAATTATTTAACTATTATATAGGAGGTTAACATACCCTAGATCAAGGAAAGGTGCAAGGTAAGGGTTAATTCTACAATCTCTTTATTATCCATGTTAGTTTATACGTGAGTATCTACTGGGACCTCTTTATCAACCAAATCCGTATTTTTTAAAAAATATTTCAAAAAAAAATTACTATTTCCTAGAATATGGGTTGAAGTCATTTATACACTTATTTGATTTTTAATAAAATTTTAATAATGGATTATTTCCTTCATTTTCCAAATAATGTCATTTACGACCTTTTTGACAAAATTAAGGAAAGAATGTTTTTTAAACTTATACGGCGAGTGCGGCTATTTTATTCCGTTATAACACCTTCGAAGATTTCCTTACAGGATTATAAGAATATTTTCAAAATAGATTTTTTCTTTTATAATTATGTGAATTTTAAATGATTTCAAAATATAAAGAGATAATTTTCTCAAATGGTTATGATTTCATCTATGTCAACAACCTTTGATGGATTCTACACTTGTTTGAAGTCGATTTATTATGATACAATCTTCCATATTGTATTGAAGGTTTTCTGATATGTTTTAGTGTGGATGTGTTATTTTTATACCAGTCATGGTTTATAGTTAAAATATTAACATTTTGTATGATAGTTTTAAGACGATTTTTTATGTTTTGTTTCATCCTTTTCAAACGAGTAAAGCATTGGACATAGTATGTAATAATTAGAGCATGCTATATCTCCTTGATGCATTGGTAGGTCTCATGAGACAAACTAGTTTCTTGGAACAACGCCTTGAAAAAACCTTATTTGTAGTCTTGGGACAAGGCCTTGACTTTGTGGTTATGATGTTCGTCATTATGCATTCCATCATTAAGAAATTGGCAATTGATATTACTTGTGATTATTCGACAAGTATAATATCAATGTGAATACGTAAATTGAATTATTTGATTTACCTTTTCTATATTATGGAGAATTTTATGTTTAAAAGGATTGTGTTTTAGTTTTATTCATTTTCTTAAAGTTTTATGCATATTTATGGATGTTTTTGCTGTATTGTTATCCTTACTGGGCACCCAAGCTCACCCATATCTTTACTTTATTTTTCCATGGATGCGAAGAATTATATTTCTACTGACCTGTAGGGATAGTCTAAGGGATATGAATGTGTTAAAATGAGATACAATGTTATTGTTTTTCATTTCATAATGTAATGTAAAACTTATGTTTGTATCAAGTACATCCAAGGATACTAAACTAATCGGTCTTTTGGGATTTGATCCCTTGCAATAATGCCAATGTTATGTAATAATGCACCGACTCTGGGTAACTAGGGCTGGGGTGCTACAATATTCTATATAGAATCATTGATATAAGAATAACACCACTCATGAGTTATATGGAAACTCAACCTAATAGTTTTGGGGAAGTCCCTGAAACTATTCTACAAACACATAATTATATTTTTAAATAGTTGAAATTTCATTAATATTGGGGTTCTCTCAAACCATTTAAGCCAAATATCCCTCATTTTTAGGTAGCAAGCCCCATATAAGGGAAGTAACTTTCATATTGAGTTCATAATAATCCTTATATAGTTAAAAGACCATAGGGTGACTTAGATTATGAAATAGGATTTATGAATATTTAAAATTGATATGGGATCTATATATAAGTACAATACAAAAAACTAATCATAGGAAATTCATAAAAATAGAGAATAATAAGATTTTTAGGAAGCATATTCCCAAAAAAATTAATTAGAGAATAGTTGTATAATTTGAATTCAATCGTCACACCATTTTATGTTTTCACTAATAATTGTTATCTATCTATTGGAGTGGTGACTTGATAAAATTAAAAAAAATTACAAATATGAATAATTGGATATAAAAAAATCAAATAAAATTTTCACAGTTATTTAGTGTATTATTAGTTTACATTTTACCACTTTTTCTGGCCCAATTTCAAATTTGTGATCATAAATTATTTCCCCTTATCCCTTAGCTTAAGAAGTGGCTTAGTTATATTATCATCATTAACCCTTGTATTGGTTCTCTAGTTTGTGTAATTCCAATAATACTTACAATTGAAGCATTGAAGTGTAAAAGGTTATTTTTTAATCATTATTTTAATTTACCTCATTTACTGGAATCTATATATCTCATTGACATTCATATTCCTGATAACCATATATTACACAGTTGAATATTTTAATGACACCTTTATGGAAATTTCTCCCATTCCAATTTCTATATTTTCAACATGAATGAAGATTAATTTTTCCCTTCCATGGGTTTTATCATTTATATTTCCTTGAAACTATTTTTTCACTTCACCTAATAAAAATAGTGATAATAATTGGAGTATCTAATTTTCATTATACCTTGATATAAAATGAAATAATTTATTAACAGCTACCAAATTACCATATAGGAAATTAATTTTTGGGGCATGGTTTTACACCACAAAACAGTTATTAAATTTATCTTTTACGGCCAAAAATAATGCCAATAGTTTTCCTCATAAGTCTTTGGAATTTATCTTCATATGTACCAATTTATTCATCCTCTTTTTTTACTCCCGAAATTACTTGCAAATTTTATTATGAAGAGTTTAAGGAAAAATATATTAAAACAAAAATATTAATCTCCTCAAATTTAATGGTTTTATGTTCCCCCTTTTGGATAATTTTCACGATGAGATACCAATATTGATAAGCTTCTCTATCGGAAAGAAAAATTACTATTTTTTATCTTGGAACTAGAGAATGTAATATTTATTTTTTATTGTGTTGATCTAGTCCTCAATAATTAGTTGTTCAGATTAAAAATTAATGGAGGGTCAATGTTGTAGAATAAGGGAATCAATAGTGATTTTCTCCTTCAATTGAGAATTTGGGAGATAATCACTATTAACATTATTTTTTAAATCTTGATAGGGTTGGATGAAAATGGAAATAATACATTCTCATACCATTTGGTTTCTCTTGAGTATGATCATTTCATTATTAATCACACTCATTGTTAACTCAATTCCCACTATTAAAGAAATTGAATATAGAAAGTTAGTGTGATTATTAGAATATAATTTTAGTTAGAAATCATATGTTAATGAAATAAATCATTATATGTACTAAATTTATACACCTTCATTTTAACCAATGAAATTTTAGGTTCACCCGACATCGCTTTTGATTCAGTAATGGATGTTTCAAATTTTATAATGTTATTATTTAGAATATAATTCTAAAAAACAAATAAAATTTTATTTAATAATAATTGACATTTCTTGACCATAACATATATGAATATTCCATCATTTTAAAAAAACATTCATGACATGACATGAAAAATAACACCCAAGGGTATATAGGTTTAGGTTCTTTAGAGAGTAAATACATAACATATTAATTTTATAACATCTTAAACTTTTCCCACATGGATTCCTCACATGATGAACCCTTATATAAGTATATTACATTGTAACAGTCTTCTTATGTTGTGGAATTGAAATATAAGGAAGGGTGTGTACAAATTCATTTAAAGGTAGTATTTTTTGGATTTATTTGATTTCAAATAATATGTGGTTCTAAATTTAACAATAATTACATGGTAGGCAGTTAATTTTTTATAATAATTTTATGAATTCAAAATATTAAATAACTATTATCATTATGGAAATGAGGAATTTTTTCAAGACTTTTCTATCCCTCCAGGATGATTTAATTACCATCATTATTATATATCTAGTTAGAGATATCTTGACACATTATCTTGACCTCATCTAACATTTATGTTAATATATGACATATATAACTCTCCACATGTTCATTGATATTATGATGGGACATGAGATGATTTAACGATATTTTAAAGAATCAACTATTTTATACTACTCAATCTAGATATTACTACAAGGTAAATTATAAATAATTCAGAATAACACAAACCAAAATAGTTCTTACCATCCTCTATAATATTGTCAACGAGGGTGATATTTTGGAAGTATATATCCACATTACTTTACCAATCAAAATATTGTTTTTACATATTTCTGCAACAAACCATATTTGTAACTATTCCTCTTAGATTATGTCCATTGTTTTTATAGAAAACAAGTTCAAAAGAATATTTCAGAACACCATGTTCGAAATAAATAAATAAATAAAACTATTTTATGTTTACCATAATAATTTGAAAAATTATGTCACTTGTGTGATCAAGAACATGAATATAGAGAATTTAGAAACCATATGATTCATTATGTAAACTCATGGATGTGACCTGTTGCATTTTTGAGCCTCCAAAACAACAACATAATTAGAACCACTTAGGATATTCATTTTAATAAGGAATTCCACAATAAATCCCTATAACTCATAAACCCATAATAAATAATAATTATTTTTTTGATAATCTTAATATATTCCTAAAATAAGTGAAATAATATGTCTTAAGGTTTTTCTTATGATATTTAGGTAGAAACCTGGTATGAAATTATATATTAGGTTAGGATTATATTTATGTACCCACAAGTATTATTATTAGAAAGTGATAGTTAAATATTCCTAGGAAAAAATTTATTTGACAAGGGAGGATGTAATGAACCATTATTTCTTGTTATATATTCCTTATTAAATAATATTTTTGATAGATTACTCCACATGTGATACCAAACTAAAATGAAAACTGCGTAATATTTATATAGAATAGAAATATTAAATATAACCGGTAAAATATATTTGTTAAATTATAAGTAATGAATATATATAACCAAAATATTATATATGTGTAAAATTAAAAAAAATAATACTTTTGATAATAAAGAAATGAAACAAAGAAAATAATTTTAGGCATAAAAATATATATTTCAAAAATTGGTGTTTTATTTCAGGAAACTAAGTATATTATGATAACAAAATTATAATATATATTGATAATTAAAATAATTTATAAAAATGAACATATTTTTTTTAAAATAATAATATAATCTTAATATTAATTTTTTGGTTTTTTCTAAAATTATTGATTTTTTGGTGAATAGTTCATAATTCAATTTTTAAAACACCATGGATTTTGAAACTTCACTTGGTTATAATGGTTACCTAATTTTTTTTGATAATTGTTTTTTCTAAAACAAATGTGTAACGTTAGTATGAATAACTCTCATTCTTTCCAATGAATATTTTCATCGATGTACATATTTTCAATCTTGCTAACTTTATCTTATATATTTTGGGAAACATAATTTTGGATTATTTTCTTTCATTATAATAATTATTTTTACCAATTTTTAAAATAAAATTTTAATTTTTTTTATTAAGTGGTGTTTAAAAAAAATTTATTTCAAAAAATTATTAAAAATAATTTTTCAACATTTAAAAATCAAATTTT
The DNA here is from genome assembly GCA_963277665.1 of Viscum album. Classification (NCBI taxonomy): domain Eukaryota; kingdom Viridiplantae; phylum Streptophyta; class Magnoliopsida; order Santalales; family Viscaceae; genus Viscum; species Viscum album. Next base: position 573,640,479 of record OY728166.1, read on the forward strand.
TTATATTCCAATCCACAATTATTTGATAAAATTTATTTATTTTTGAGAATATTTTACTTTGGATATTTATTAATTTTTTAAAGAGTCTTTTCTTTTCATACTCAGAAAGCCTTTTGATTGTAATTTCCGCATCATCATTAAAAAGGTTTTTTGAAATCATTTTTATTATCAATTATTTTTTTCCTCCCAGTATTATATCTCATGAAGTGAAGATTTTATCATCCCATATATTTTATTATGATATTATTCCATTTGAAAAATTATATTTTTTATATCCTTTAATAATTTATATTAAATTTATTTTATATTTTAGGAAATATTTAGAAACCAATTATTTTTTTCTATGGGTATATTAAGATATGTTTATTATTAATTTTATGTGGAACAAAAATATATGGATTCTGAGATGGGTGGGAACTATATACCTCTCCTTTTAAATGGGTAATGATTTATATATTATGATATATAAATGTTACTTGAATATTTTTTTTGAGTGATTAGGTTTACAATGGGTGAGTGTGACGATGGTTACCTCTACTAAAATCATTATGTGTGATCAAGTTGGTAGGTAGTCATGTTCAAAATGATATGAGACTATTTTCTTTTAATTATGCATGTTTCATTAATATGTTCCTTGGACCACATTATATGTTTCTTTATATTTTCTCATTCCATGGTAAAAGTGTCATTGTTTCATGTTATATTTTTACCATTCATTCTTATGGTTAGAACTTATTGATTTAGTTTCTTTTAAATCATATAATTTTAAATATTAATTATTTACAACATGATGAGGATATTAGAATTATTTCCATTTATATGTTATATATTACTAACTGTTTGAGCTTACACCATACTAAGTTTTCCATTCCAAACGATTTGAGGATTATTATATCCCATGTTATTTATTAGTGGGTGTTTATCGTATAGATAATTGTTCTCAGCCTATAAAATATTTGGTTTTATTTTTATACTCTCCAAGACACCAAACCTTTATGTCCATTTGTTTTCAAAATGGTTGTGATATTTATTAATTAAATCAAGATATTAATGTTTTATTAATGTTTTGTTTAACTTGGTTTTATTCAATATCATAATTTAATCATTAATGAAGCATAAAATTTATTAATTGGATCTAAATACATATCAACAATAATAAAATAAGTGTGAATGATATAAAACTTTATAACACTTTAAAAATAAGGTATAATAACTGAAACATTGAATTTCATTGAAAGAAAATGAATCTTTGATATTTTTCATAACCTGATATAGAACATGGAAATATGGTATAACCATAAGAATATAAAATATTATGAATAATTTTCACTTAATTTTATTCAAAAAACAACTTATAAATGAATATTTTCTCATATTATTCACACAAAAAAATTATGAAAAATATTCTCACATATATTTCATATAAAAAACATAAGAATAAAGCTTCTGAAATCTCATTTAAACAACATTTCATCATCTAGTATCATTTAAAACCTTAAAAAATCCATTTTATGGTGATATAATATATCATCACCTGTCATATATATATATCAGTTCCTCAAAAAAGAAAACAATCACCATATCCAAAAGAACCCATGAATGAATAATGGATTTCATTAACCTTTAAATAACACCACATAAGATGAAATATAGAATTAATATGATATAAAAACCCTACTTTAAAAATAATAATTCATATCATAATAAATATTATAGAGATATCAAAACATAACTTCATGAATGATAAACCATTATAGTATTTAAAATGAAAATGTTTTCACAAAACCATTGAAAACATTGAAGTAAAACTAAATATAAATTTTTTTTGGGAAAGAGAAAAATTTATAAAGCCTTGGAATAAATATTTATTATTAAAATATACTTTAAAATACATAAAGTGTATCATATGCAATGTGACGTGGAATATAAATACATTCAATATTGAAAGGATGGAAAACCCCCTATTTTAATACTTTAAAATACATTTTTTAAAACCAATAATAAAAAAGAGGTTGTAAAATATATATTTTAAATTATGAGAAGAGAAATATTTAGCTCACATGATTTAGAAAATATATTGGATTCATAATAATAAAGGAAAAATATTTTTGGGAATACTAGACATGGAAATGGTGGAAAACCCGCCTTTAAACAAGGTGCTATGTTTTTCTTAAAAACATTGCAATTTTATAAGAAGTAAATTAATATATAAAAAATACATGAATAAAAAAAACTCACATAGATAAATAATATAAAATTTATTATGAAATATTAAATATAATTATTTATCAAATTTTGGACAATGGTATTTATGAGATAATATTTTAACTCAAAGAATGGAAATTTGAGTTAACCAAATGCCGTACGGATGTCATAATTCATAAAGGAAGGAAAATTTAGAAATGAGATATTTGGTAGAAATGTAATCCAAGAAAAAATATTAATAAAATATACATTAAAAGGGTATAATTATTCCATCTTATATGAAATAATTTTTAGAAGAATAATCATATGTTAATGAATGAGAAATTACTTTGAAAAAAATTATGGTAATGGTAATGTAAAAATATGTGGGTTACTAAGAAATTGAAATTAAATATTAGAAAAAAGAGATATAAATTTTTATTAAAGGAAATAGGCCAGTCAATACCCCATATAAATGAAATTATAGTGGATAATATCAAACATGCTATATGGATTTGAAAATGAGAGAAAAATCCTAACTTGAATTCTCACTTAGTGAGAACACTCTAACATCACGTTTAAAAAAAATTATCTTAGTCACCTATTTCAAATTGTTTTCATATACATTAACATTTATAAACATCATTATTATATAAACTCTTTAATTATATTATAGTTGGGTTTTCCAAACATAAATATGAATAATGTGTGAATTATTTTCATGGAATTATGGGAATACAATGGGATTATCAAATGGGATTAATGAGTTTGAAATATAGCATCTCATTAATTGGACTTGTATTAATAAGAATTTAATATTAAAATGTGGAAGAATAATTATAAGGACATAAAAAGTCTTATTGTAATGGATGTTCATGAATTTAAAAGTGGAGGGAGGAAATCAAGGAGTCATTCAATAGCATGAAAACTATAAAAAGTGACCATCAAATGAGTTTTAATGAGAGAGAATGAAATATATCATTATTTAGGAATCATTTGGACAGTAATGGATTGATTATAAACACATGAGTATATAATAATAGTTTGATAAAGATAGATTTTAAAAGGACAACATGAATCAAAATGAGAAGTAGGGGAACCATTACCTTGATATGTAGTTATTAAAGACTAGGAGGAATTTTTTAATTATTAAAAACCAATTGGGACAGATTTAGAGATATAAAGGGAATCTTACCTCATGATAAAATCCTTTTAGGTGGAGTGAAATGAGAATTTTTTTTAGTGTTTTCTCATTCTATTGTTGAAAAAGTGGGTGTTATGTCCCAAATCTGGTTCAATCACAAGTAACCAAACCCAATTGACAACATGGAATTAGTAGTGCCTCCCCATATTCAGAGTATTCCAACTAAACATGAGATTATATAATTGTATGATGGGGATACTATACCCACCTTATCAAAGTGGTAGACACCAGTATAAAAGTTTCAATAAACAAAGGACAAATAATAAATGATTAATAAATGTATAATAAATTATTTAGATAAAATAATCAATAGGTAAATTTCATACACTATAAATAGATCTTGATCTGATATCATATAAAAATGATATTTATTTCATTCTATACAAAAAAGAGAATACATGGGAATAAGAACATCATTAATATCCAACACACAATGAAAAATGAACAAAATATCTAAAGATATATCCAATACAATCAAAATAAAAAGATCATTTTTTCAATCCAATGCTCAATCCCAGTAAAAAATAAATAAATAATACCTAGAAGATTACTTCCCCTTGTCCGTACCTACATCCATGAATTATTTCTGATTACAAATTGGTCTCCTGAACAAGGTGTGAGATATACCATGTATTCCACCACCAACAATGTATAGTTATAAAAATTACATGAATATATATATATATATAATGTGATGGTAATAATATAAATGTTGGATGAAATATATAAGTTACATGTCATGATAGATTCTAAATAAGACTCCAGCCCGATACCACATGCTTCAACCTAATCCAAAATATTTATGAATTATTAATTATTATTATTTTAAATTATAATAATTGATCCGGACCTAGATCAAAGAAAAAGAATCCCCCATGGATCATATTAGTATAAGGTAATAACACATTCAATGTATTTACCATTAATAATGTAAATTTAATAGGACCTTCATTTAGGTAATGTTCTGAAAAAAATCCAAGTATGTTCTTTGACATGTAAATTGTGGCACATAAATAAATAAATAAATTAATTAATCAGAAACCTAATCACATCCCAGGAGTTCCTTATGAGGAACCCTTGTATCAGTCTAGGTGTATTGGGAACTTATCAACCAACAAACGAATCAATGGAAATCCTCCTAAGAAACCATGTACCACAGTAGGTGGGGTATAAGTCATTTAACTATGAGTCCTTCCTTTGAGTTCCTTGTATGAAACCCATGTGCCACACATGGAATAATATAAAACACTTCCCTCTGAGTATGTCCTTGTAATTCCATATCATGAATCCAATTTTAACTCCTTTCATAATGTAAATCCATCGGTTTATGTGTTCCCATCCATTTAATTTATTTAAGAACACATGTAAGACTCATAGAGTGATGTAAATATTTGGAATATTTATTTTAATTTAATATGAATGATGATCCCATCCATGGATTTCCTAGTCGAAACCCATCTATCGCCTTTAACATGGAATAACTAATGGTCATGGGATCTTAGTCTAAACATTCCATTTAACATCAATTTTGATCTAATTTAGACATATTATATATAAAATAAAAATCTAACTCACCTAAGAAGGTTGAAAAATTAAATATCATTGGATTAGATGTACTAGCATGGAATAAATCATTAAAATCAATTTAATTAGGACCCTTTTTTATTTAATTAATTATAACCTACCTATTATTAGTGGTATAGAACACTCCTCAGAAGATGAGTAATATTAATAAGCAACTCATGTATGTTTTTATAGTTTAAAAACACACAAAAATGGGTAGATCTATTGGGGTTACTCAACACTGATTGGTGATTATGAGTCACATGGGTTATATAAACATAGGCCCACACATGTTACTTATTAAAAAAAAATCATTTAATAAGTGATGCTCCAAAAGTTTGGTGTGCGGTACAACATCCCAATATATAGAAAACTAGAATTTAAGGGAAAATAATGAGACAAACTACCTTACATGTTTAGTAGATGGCTCATCCATTATTTTCCTCTAATTTTACCTTAAATAATAGAAATTGAAAAAATATAAAAACTACACGAAAATAGGACATATTAGCTCACATGGATTTTATCTTTCTATACGGTGTCATAAATAAAATATGGAAGTGGATTGAAGAGAATATAATTAGATATTTAATGCAACATGTAGTGAGAAATTGGGATAAATAATAAAGATTCTATCTCAAAGCCTAGGTTTGACGGAGGAATGAGGACCCAATAAAGAAATAGAAAACTATACATGAAAAAGGGAGAAGAGTAGAGGGTTAACAAGTAAAGGAAGGTAAGAAAAATGGTAATTTCAACCATTTTTAAAGGCTTTATAGTTTTCCTACATAGTTTGGACAAATCATGCTCCAATAGTATGCCCCCACTACCTAAGTGGCACTAATCGTGCAATCTAGGTGCATGGTTTGGCCAAACCATGTGCATCCTATGTGACCATATGTAGTCCATATGCAACGCCTTACACGATATAACTAAACAGTGTGGCCTCAAGTGAATGGTTTAAACAAATTGTGCGGCCCACCTGTTTCCTCCAATATTTGGGGCTATAGGAACAAAATAATCCTTATACACTCCTAAAACAATCCTAATTTTCATGTCACAAACACACATCTTTAACGAACGCATCAAATATAAATTGAAAGTGTCATTACTGCATAATAAAATATTGGATCTTATATTCTACCCTCGTTAAAACTACTTTACACCGAGTTTTCATTCCTTGTTTGGTAAAGAATCATCTGATAATATCTCTAGCCATAGATGATTTATGATAATCTCTCACTCCCAAGACTCTTCATGTACATAGTCGTGCTTCCATAAAAAATCTACTAGAAGAAATGACCGTTAATAGAGGGTATTAGTGCTCTAATGAACAATTTGAATGAGGATCTCATCAAAGGATAAATCAACAACAAACTCAGCCTCATCAGAATGAAAAATATGATATGGGTGTAAATAATAATTTCAAAGATGATATGCATGGAAGACATCATGCATGGCTCAGTACTGATGATCTATATGTAATCGATATGATACCAAACCAACTCTCTCTAAAATATCAATGGTCCTAAAATATTGTTTTGATATCATCCCATATTTAGAAATCCATCCATTCCCCTATATAGGTTAAAAATGAAAGAAGACCCATCCTTACTTAAATATATAGTGTCCAGTGGTGGTGATCAATGGAATAGTTATTCCTAGAATGATCTGTTTCCATAGGCTTTTAGATAAGCTATTCCTTCTCTAAAGTCCCCTGAATGAGAATAGGTCCCAGTTTCACTACCTTTCCTACCTCCGACAAGAATATGGGTGGAAAACATTTCTTACTTTATAAATACTCATAAAGATACACTAGTATAGTATATTAATAGATTTTATTATAAACAAACACAATGACTGGTAAGTGTTTCTCTCATGAACCTAATAAATCTAAGACAGAAGGAATTAATATTTCCTTTAACACATGTATCATATGCTCGAACTATCCAACAATCTGTGGGTGATGGGTTTTTCTGAGAAATACATGTTAACCAAGTTCCCTATTCATCTCATACCATAAAAATGACATAAAATTATCATCCCTATCTAATATGATTGTATGTGTAACTATACCAAGGTTTATGACCACCCTGATAGAGAGACTTAATAGATCATCCAATTAAAAGGTATCTCTGATAGGTAGGAGGTGAGTGGACATGTTCAATATATTTTTAATCATCCATATTGTTTCATCACCTCAAGGTGTCCTAGGTATTCCCATAAAAAAATTTGTATTGACACCATCCAATTTTCATGTAAGAACGATAATTGACTACAAAATACCTGATAATAACTATTTTTCAATGTTTAACTACAAACATGTGGAACAAAAATTAAAGAAATAATATATCTCCCCTATAAATACTAACCACCAATAATAGAAGCACAAGCCTTGATCTATCTTTATAAGACTAGGATGTATTTCCCAAGACAAGGCATGGGGACATCACATAAACTCCTCTTAAACAGTGTTAGTCACCTAGATTCATCTATGAATGAACCAGATCTCCTCCTCAAAAACAACACAACCCTGTGGTGGGTCATCCCCAAAAACACTCTCATATAGGACCAAGCCCTCAGGATCTAATATATGCCTCATCTTTAATCTGTCCAAAAGTGAAGAGGAAACTATTAATGATTTGAGTACTAGATATTCTTAAGGGTCTTTCAACTCCAATATTGTCTTGAAAAAGAGGTCCATCAACATCCACTAACTAATGACCTCGTATAATGTATTTGTTTCATTTTTTATCTAGAGAACCAGGAATGAAATTTCTCTTCCCTGAAATATTTCAAATATCTATTTTGATGGACTATAGGTATTCAACTGATCTTCCTCCAATGGCCCGAAGGCCTTCATTTTTTATTGATTTTGATAATCCACCTTTCAAGGGGTGAGGTGGAACGCTTACAAGGCCCATAGGCGTAAGTATTACATGGCCCATAGGACTCAGAGGAATTCATTTCCCGTAGGCTTCAAACATTACATACAACCCAGACTAACTACTTGGAAGTGCTACTCCCCAGCATCTTCATCATGAAATCAGCTCTCCACCTTCACATGGATATTTGGCTAGGCATTCCCGTGCATACACAATCATGTCCTGATGGCAGGTGCCATACCCTCTCATTCTTGCAATTCATTTAGCTTCTGCTATGGTGAAAGCTCCTTGCTCATCCTCCTTATAGAGCTTGTTCCTTGTAGGTTGTTTGGTTTTCATCTACACTTAAGGGGGCCTGAAGGCCTTGAGGTGGACCAAAGGCCTTACTGACCCGAAGGTCTGGGTGGACCGAAGACCTTACAGGACTCAGGGACCAAATCAGTGGCCTGAAGGACCAAATAGAGGAATATTCCCGGCTGCTATTGTGACAAACAATATCTGCTATAGTTGCGCTACAGTACCTGATACAGTACTACACAGTTCACTACAATAATTGCTACAGTAGCTGCTATAGTATTGCTACAGTACCCCCCGGAAATTCTGCCTCTGCTGGGATTTGATCCCTGGTCGCTTGGATGTACTTACAGAGTCATTACCAACCGGGCTAAGGCTCATGTGTGTATTCAATCGATCTTCATTTCCTAATATTCATATTTATCTAGGTAAATATATGCCTAAGGATTTTGAAATCTTTGTATTGTAAAAAATTCTATTATAGTATGTAATTCATCAAACAACGTATGGAATAAACTACTACTGTTAGCACAAAATCATGCATCGTGTAATTACACTCATGAGGACTCAACTTACGTGACCCATGCACCCACAATTGACCTCCCAACATTAGAAGTGCTAACCGACTGATTCTTGGTACATCTCCATAAACTGTGTAGTATCTCTTATGATTATGTAAAATATGGATAAGTGTTGAAGTCAATCTCTATTTTAGATCCAGAAAGAATTTATCCTGTGGTTCATAGAATGTAATCATGAAACCTGTCTTGGTCATGCCTTTGAGTGGTTTTTTAAGTTGTGATAAGTCCACTATTAAGTTCATATTACATATTTCCATCCCCATGATACACTATTTTTCAATGATGTTCTTCAGTGACTCAATGGAAATTATGACTCTCACCTTCTCTCTATCAAATGATTCTACTATCTATGTGATAATGTGACCCAAAAAGTTGAACTTATTGATTAAAAAAATTATTCATTGAGTTTAGAATAAATATGGTTTTCTCTTAGTATTCTTAAAATGATTTCAAGATATTGCGCATGTTCATGTCAAGTATGCGAGTACACCAAACTTTCAAATATAATTATTACAAAAAATTAATCCAAATATGAGTGAAAGACCTGATTTATCAATTCCATGAATACTTATAGTGGTTTTTTAAGGGAAAAAGCAAGAATAAATACTCATACAAATGATATTTACTTTGGAATGATGTTTATGGTATATGTGATAGAATAATTTCCACCTGATTGTAGTCCAACCTTAAATAAATCTTGATGAAAACCAACACTTTTCTAAGATGGTCGAAGAGGTCATCTATACATGGAAGTGGATAATAGTTCTTAAATATAGGTTGGATTAGATGATGGTAATCCATTCAGTGTTTGAGGGTACTATCTAGATTATTTGAATAAATAATAGGTGAACCCTAGGGGGAATTACTAGGATTTATAATACCATTAGGTTCTAATTCCTCTATGCACCACTTGATCTCCTGTAATTGTGTAGTAGCCAACCTATTAGGAAGAATGGATATATATGATGCTCTTAGAACTGGATCAATAGTATACTATAAATATCTATCCAGAGGTAGTCATGAAAAGTCATCCTGGAAGATATACCTAAATAAATCTATTATAGAAGTTAAATCAACCTGAAAATTTCCCTAACCATCCATAGAGAGGCTAACAATATAGGCTATCATTCCGCCCATCCCACATTGATCATGTTTAGCTAAACATTCCTAAAAATTTAATTCACCCTAATGTATAAATATACCACCCTCTAGTGATGTAAATGATATCCTCAAATGATAATAATTCACATATGCATTATAAGGAACCAACTAATCAATCCTAAAAATAATATCAAATCGTATTATAACACCCATTTGTTTTTAGGAAATATTTTTCTTTAAATATTTTTTATTATTTAGTAGATTTATTTTCATATAATATTGAGTTTAAATGAACCACAAGATTCCTTTATTACAAAATTACCATTATAGACAAGATTATAGGTTAGAAGGAATAACTATAACTGACTTATGATAATTCATTGTGAATTCATTGTCTATCATTTAATTATGTAAAATATAAATCAACAAAATAAATTTATTTTTGAGTGAATTACATTTGGTAATTAAATTGATGATATATATATATGTGTTTTACAGTTAATAAAATATTTTTATACTCATACTATGGATATTTTATTCAAAGGGTATCAATAAAACCCTCTTTGATGTATAAAAACCTATTTAAAAAAAATTAATTTTACACTTTTGAATGGATAACAATGTTTTAAATAATATTTTTACAAAATAATAATTTTTATACTAAAAAATAAACATGTTATTTTGAATTGGGGTATAAAAATTTACTTTGGATGAATTTCTGATATTTTTCTCATAACTTTCATGTTTTTATAAATAGTAAAAATACGCTAAATATTAATTGAAAATACTTTTTAATTGAAATAATTTATATGATTAAATTATATTATTTAATTATTTAAAAGTATAAATTGAATATAATTTTACCATTTAACGTAATGTAGGTCATTGGAATTAATTTTATATTAAAATAGGATTTAAAACATTTGAATCTTTTACAATATTTAAATTTTGAAAACCTGTTTTCTAATTTCAATAATGGGATTAATTTCAAATTAATTACTAAAACTTATGTGTTTTGAATTTTGAAATATGGATTCCCTATTTTGAGATAGTTGGTCCAAAAATAGGTAAATAGCTCTATTTCATTTCTGGGTAATATGAATAGTAACTTTGATAAATTTTATTAACACATTAAAAGGGTATATATGGTAATTATGGGTAAAAATTATATTATAAAATTAACCCAATAGTTGTATTAATATAAATGTATGATTATAATTTTTCTTATAACATAATTTGGTCGAAAGGGTATCCATTTTAACTCAGTTGGATGATATTGGGACCTATAATTTCTTTTATTTAAGGAAAAGTGAAATATGTCTCACTCAAACATTGATAATTAAATTATTTTTAATATAAGATTATACAGAAGATAAATTTGATTATAAATACTCAATTGAAATTTAATTTTTCTTATTTATCATGAAACATTAATTGAGATTTTAAGAAATTAGTAATTTCCTTAAATAATTGTACTTGGATGATGAAAAAATTAATTAATTGATGTGAAATCGATAAATCTTTTTTTATTAAAATATTAATAACCATAAAAAGGCCAAAAAAATTACCAAACATTATTTCTCAAGTATATATATATAATATAATCATATATGTTTTTACATATAGTCTATTTGGAGGCCTATAGAAGATAATATGATACTTATATTACTTTATTTAAAATGAAGACATATTTGTCACATTCATATTTTAAAAGAGTATAACATTTTTAATGTTTTTTTTATCAGGTGATAAATTAGACTAAAATTATTATTATGAAATATAATGGATTTATATTCATCATACTGTTTTATTTTGAATTTTTATCAAAGAAATAATTATATTCATAATTTACAGAGAGTTGAGGTAGTAATTATTTTATTAATAAAGATAACAAATGAATGTTATCAAAAATATTTTAATAAATATAATTTTGGATAATTATTATTTAAAATTAATTCTATAGATTAATTTTACCTCATAAAGATATAATGAAATATATTTATATGGGATCAATTCCTATTTTTATATTTTAAAAAATATAGGAATTAAATAGTGTTAAAACTGACACTATTGATATTTTTTCAAAATATGGTTTTCTTAAATTATTAAAACATCATAAAACATTTTTAAAAAATATAGAATAATTATTATATGATCTATAAATTTATAATTTATTAATTTATGTTCTAATTTAATTCAAATATTTATATGTTTAACCCTTTTAATGTTGAAATATTTGTTGCCCAAGTTAAAAATTAAATAGAATAACTAAGTATTCATAAAAATGATAATGCTTAAATTGACATAAACAATTTTCAAAAAATTATTAGTTTATGAGATTACAACCCTCTATCATATAAGATTCTAAATTATTATATTTTGGAATTTTTATGTGGGTTTTGGTTTTATTATAAATTAATATTTTGAATGTTTTCAAAAGTTCCCCTTCACTTCATTTATAAAAGGATACTTCCTCCCTAAACCCTTTACTTCATTTTGAGCTTTCCATATTGACCATACCTAGACCATGTCCCTTAACCACTACCATATAATCATTCTAATGGTACTGGTCTTCTTGAAAGACCAACTGTAGTTCTCTATGTTTATTTTTAGAGGAGGAACGCATAAGAAAAGGTAATATCATTAACCGATGTTTTCAAACTTTTTTCTTCTTATACTTCCACCTCAGGAGTTTTTTAATTATAAATTAATAAAAATAGTTTTACATATATTCTAAGAGTTTATTATTATTATGATACAACTATAGTACACTGTCTACCCATCCTATGAAAAATGAAATCACCACGTGTGAACACGTACGACTTACCATCTCCACGTCGTGGTGTAATCATTATTTCGCCACTACCTTACATGGATGGGTATAATGATGGAATTACTAAATATGTATATGATTAGTATGAAATTATATTTATTTTGACATACTATACACCACACACTTCAATACCATTCAATAATTTTGGGAATGATATCGTCGCTCGTGCCTACGTACAACTTACTGTGTCCATGGTGCGATGTGATTCGTTATACAAAATATTAATTAAAGAATGATTATATAAGTGAATTGAATAAATTAATATGATATATAATATAATAATACCATGATGTAAATGATATAACTATATCCTAAAAATAGGAAGAGACTTCTTTCGACAAAACATACATAAGAACATAAAGCAGTTAATACTTGAATATCAAGTTACAATGAAATGTTACTAAAAAATAGATGAAAATATGATCATAAATGTTGTCATAAAAAATATTTTTATTCAAGAATAAATCTTTAACGTCATTTAAATCATTATAATGGTTGTTCCGATAAATATAATTCATATTGGACACAAGGTAGTGGATAAAATTGAAAATATCATTTTTATCTTAGATCATTTATTCATAATTATTTACTAGGGTATATTTATCAACCATGTCCATATTTCCTAAATATATATTTCAAAATATATTTTATATCCCTATATAATTTTACGAATTTGTGATTTTTACTAAACACTATGACTAGAACCTTTTTTGTTTTCGTTATGAGGTACTTTTTACTTTTCAATCAAAATTATGAGAAAAATGTATTTTAACTTATAGTACATGAAAATATTTTAGGATTTCATAATTAATTATTTCCTTAAATCTTACCATACAATATTAAAAGGTTATTTTAACATTAAATGGTTTATTATAAATTTTTTTGGCATTATGAAGAAGGAAAATGTTTTTGAAGAAGAAAATATATTTTACTCAAGAATTAATTTCAAGTGTGTTCTCAAAATAATTTTACTGTCTAAGATGACACTCTTAAAATAGGTTTATATTTATACCAATTTTATTTATCTGATTTTATTATTTGTTATTTATTAAATCCATTTTTTAATATCATTTTTTATGGAATGATGTTTAAGAATCCAATTTTATTCCAAGGGTTATGCTATGGTGATTGTTTTTTTGGTTTTCGTGGTGCACGTAAAAATGGTTTCAATATGAGCTGAGTTGGAACTATATCTGCCACCAATTAATTGGGTAAAGATTTTTATATCATTATATATAAATGAATGGCATGACAAGTATATCCAATTCAGTAATATTGGGCTATACAAGGAGTGAACACTGTTCAGTAATTGACTTTTTCTGCTATGATGGTCCTGAAAATGAGACTTGACTAATATGAAATGATTTTCTATGATTGTGTATTCATGAAAAAAATTTCCTAACATATTTTATGACCACTTCAATTACATTTCACTTCTATGATTTATCACATACAGTGATATTATGATATTTTATATACCGGATAATATTTTCAAATGTTATATTCTTATGATTATGATATGATTGATATTTTCTTTGATTACTGTTACTGAGCTTTTGAGATCACCTTTTCATATAGATATTTTCACCCAGTCATAAAGATGGGTATGAAGTAAGATTTGTCAAAATGGATTCCAGGGATAATGAAATAAGTGGGAGACAATGTGGATGTTTTATGAACCAATTGTCTATGTTTCCCTATTTATAGAGACAACAAACATATACGGTCCTAGCATGATTTTTGTTGTGTTATGTAATACATATTCTTCAATGTTAATTTACTATCCATATGTAATGTTTTGGCCATTATAGTTGGTATCTGAGCAAATTTATAGTTAAACATTGGAAACTAGGATGAGAGAACCTTAGTAAGAACCCTGATAATATCTCTATGTATTGGTTACAATTCTATCCTAGGGTTATAGAGACGATGATGAAGAACCTAAGATAAACCTATAGTGTCCTAAATTGAAATTTTTTTCTTCAATTAAGTGGTTTTTCCATTATGATTACTGTTTCTCACACTATGATTCTAGGTTTTAGTCAATGGATTGAACCTGAAGGAACCACGTTAATGCTGAATGAGATGGGAAATGTAATTATTGTCCCCCTCCACAACCCAATATTATGGGGGATGAAATGAAAAATCGTATATCCCTTCTCATACAAATTTCTCTAGATATGAATCCTTCTAGAATTCCAAACATTAAAAGTAGGGAGAAACATTCTAGTGAATCCTTCATGAGGTAGCATCCATATTAATTTAGCGGGTCTTCTAATCCATTTATGGCTAAATAATAGATTAATACCACTGAAAATATATTTTTCAGTTCTTCGTTGTTATGAACATGATATATTCTTCTTAGTAGAATATCATTTGGAAGGTGAAGCTGTTCAATAGTGGAATCTTGTCAAGAATATGAGGCAAAGAGAATAAATTGATTCCATAGAATGTGACGATTTCAAGAAAATATTTTTAAACCTATAATTTCCTCGTATTCTTCAAGAAAAGATGGAGAAGGAGTTCCATGAACTTAAGAAAAATTATTTTGAATCCTTTGGTACCTATGAATAAAAGTTTACAAGACATTCAAGGTACTCTTATGGAATTATTATCCAACCTGAGAGTAAAAGTGATCAATTCTTTAGTGGATTAAAACCAAGTATGTGAATGTAATTATCCATAAGGGACTTTAATATCCATGAGGAAAATTTATGATGTTCTCCCAAGGTTTATATGGATATTGGAGTAACCCATCTTTCATATGAGTTTGATAAGAAGAGAAAAATGGAAATAAAAGGAAAATATAAAGACGACACTAAAAAGTAGATGAGTTTTGTCTTATGTTCAATGTGTGGAAGGAAACATGTAGGTAATTGTATTAAAGGGATAATAAAATATTTTATGAGTGGAAAATAAGGTCATAATGAATTTTAATGCTAAAGTGATGGGAAAAAATTGTCTAACGATGCGAACAATGAAAAGGATACCCAAAATAGACCTCCTACAATTCAATGTTATAAGTGAATGGAAATGGGGAATTATTCCAATCAATTCCATAATCCAAGGATTATTAATGATGATCAGAGTCAACAAACTATTAAGCCCAATGAAAACAGAATGTCACTTTCTATCACTATCATCGACATGGAGTATGATAATGATGTGGTGAATGGTACACCTTCCATCCAATCTAAAATAGAAAATGGTTAATTTGAATCTGGATCTAACCACTTTTTTTCTACATAATTTTCTATGGGTATCACCATATTACTTCAAAAATTAGTTGCTGAGTTAGCTATGACAACTCTTAATGTCTCAACAGTCATATCAAAAGTTTATAATTCTTCTATGATTTAAGAATGTGGGAATGTGCTTCCTAAAAATATTTGGATCCTTTTTATACTAGAATTAGAATTGATTCTTGTAATGTATTGTATTTCTCTATATAGATTTTATATCAATTTAAAAATAATGGAATTCACATTTCATATTCCAGATCAATTTATGATCATATATCGATACAGGGATGAATATAAGCTTCTAGTATAAATTTCTTCATATTATGGGTCTTGATTCCTATAAATGAAGGCTATTAAACTATAATAGTAGTGGAGAAACTCATGATTAAGAATACAACCATTTTATGGAAGTTTGATGATGTCTTTACAGTGGAATTTCCAGGTTTTCCACTAAATCGTGAAGTTGAGTTTTCAATAGAACTCATACCCATTGGTATACCTATTTTTAAGACACCTTATAGAATGGACCTAATTGATTTGTAATAAATTAATAATAAACTTTAAGAGAATCTTGATAGGGGATTTATATGACCTAGTGAATCAAATTGGGGAGCACCTATTATGTTTTTTAAGAATATATATGGGTTAATGAGACTCTTCATTGATTATTTAGATCTTAACAAGATCACTATCAAGAAAATATATCCTATTCTCCCCATTGATGACATATTTGACCTACTACGCATAGATCGATATTTTTTCAAGATTGATCTTCATACAGGATATCATCAATTAAGGGTAAAAATAAGGATATACCTAAGACAAAATTCTGATCATGGTATTGAAAATATGAGTTTAGAGTGATGCCTTTGGGATTTAGTAATGTCCCCACTATATTCAATGATCAAATGGATAGATTCTTTAGAGACTATTATGATCAGTTTGTGGAAATCTTTATAGACGATATTCTTGTCTATTCATAGATAATGGAGGAACATGAAGATCACATGAGAATTATACTAATGACCATGATAAATGAGAATATTTATTCCAAATTTACCACATGTGAGTTTTGGATTCAAAAATTTTCATTTTTGGGTTACATAACTCAAGAGAGGGTGTATCTGTGGATATAGAAAAAAATAGAGGTTATTGAAAAATGGTCGAGACCAACAACGGTAATTGAGATCATAGGTTTTCTTGGTCTTGTTGGATATTATCAATATTTTGTGAAAGTTTATTCATGAGTGACTAATAGAGTCACATATTTTACTTGTAAATGAGTTAATATTGTTAGGATAGAAGAATGTGAAGAGAATTTCACAGAGCTAAAAAGACAGTTTGGAAGTGAACCTATGGTCACACTGCCTTGCAGTGGAAAAAGGTTTGTGATCTACAGTGATACATTCAAGAAGGGTAAAAGATTTTTTTCATGAAAAATGATATAGTGATATCTAATGCTTCATGGTAGTTGAGAATTCAAGAGAAAAATTACTGAACTCACGATTTGGAGTTAACTGCAATAATATTTGAATAAATGATATGGAGGCATTATCTTTAGGGTGAAAGCTGTTATATTTACGCTGCTAAAAAAAGATTAAAGTATATTTTCCTAGAAAAGTATATTAATATATTCCAAATAAGATGGTTGTAGTTGATTAAATATTACTAATTCACAATACATTAAAACAATGGTAAAGTGAACAAATTTAAAAATGATTTGAGTTGAAAAGACCATGCAAGATTATCCATAATGAGGATCACAAAAGATACAATATTTATAGATTTGAAAAGGATGTATCATGAAATTTTAATGAAAGGGGAGAAATATTATCTTTTACAAATGAATATTCAATCATCTATACATGTGAAGATTAAGGAGGCACATAAAGAAGATGTACAGTTACAAAAGAAGGTGAGAAATGTTCTCGAATTCAATATGGATTGTGATGGAATAATAAGGTTTAGGAACCAAATTTTTATTCATATCCTAAAATAATTAAAGAAGGATGTATGCAATGATTCTTATAGTTCTTTATTTTGTATTCATCCTAAAATCACAATGATGTATAGGGTCCTGAAAGAGTATTTCTAGTGGGATGGAAAGAAAAGGTATGTTTCTGAATATGTCTCTCGGTGCATGGTTTGTTAGAA
This sequence comes from Viscum album, assembly GCA_963277665.1. Taxonomy (NCBI): domain Eukaryota; kingdom Viridiplantae; phylum Streptophyta; class Magnoliopsida; order Santalales; family Viscaceae; genus Viscum; species Viscum album. The sequence goes on from OY728166.1 coordinate 573,658,520, forward strand.
TGTTAAGGATGAAATACAGAAGTCTAAGGGTATATTACGACCATTACCCATATTCGGATGGAAATGGGAAAAAATCACTATGGAATTTGTTATTGTACATCCAAAAACATCTAAAGGCCATAATTCTATATGGTCTATAGTTGATCACCTCACAAAGTTGACACACTTCATTACTATTATAGTGGATTCCCCTCTTGATCATCTTTCTAGGATATATGTAATGGAAGTGGTAAGATTTCATGGAGTACCACTTTCTAATATATCTGATATGTACTTGAGGTGTACCTCAATGTTTTGGAAATGTTTTCATTATGATTTGGATACAGAGTTATGTTTCAACACTACTTATCATCCTCAAATAGATGGTTAGTCTGAGAGGAAAATTAAAACTCTAGAAGACATTTTGAGAGCATGCCCTTTGGATTTCAAAGGTGGTTGTGACCAACACTTACCTTCGGGTGAATTTTCTTAAAACAATATATTTCTCTCTAGTATTTTGAGGGATCCTTATGAATCCCTCTATGGAAAGAAGTGTAGAACTACAACTTGAATGGATGAAGTTGGGGAAAAGAAGAAATTAGGACTTGATCTTGTTGATGAAATGGTAGAAAAGGTCGGATCTATTCAACAACGCAAAAGAGCAGCTCAAAGTCGACAAAAAGTATTGATGACAACAAAAGAAAATACCAGGATTTTTTAGTTGGTGATAAGGTGTTTCTATGAATATCTTACTAGAAGGAAGTAATGAGATTTGACATGAAGGGAAAGATGATCTATAGGTATATCGGTCCTTTTGAAATTCTAGATCGTGTTTGGAAGGTAGCTTACCGATTGGAAATTCCAATGAATCTCTCTCAAGTTCATGAGGCGTTCTATGTATCTATCTTGAGAAATTACATACCTAATCATTTAGATGTTCTAATCTCAAAATTCGTACTATTGGAGGAAGATCATTCTTTGGAATAACATATGTTAGAGACTCTAGATCATAACGAAAATGTTCTATGAAACCAGACAACTCGTTTGGTTATTGTTTTATGGAGGAACCACAAAATTGAAGAATCTACAGGGGAACCTGAGGAAACAATGAGAGAGAGTTATCCTATTCTTTTGTTTCCAAGTGACGAATTTTGACGAAAAAATCAGTTTAAGGGGGGTAGAATGTAACACAATTTTTTTTAGGAAATATTTTTCTTTATTTTTTTTATTCAATATATTTCATTGTATGAAGTCTTGAGTTTAAAAAAACTGAGATATGCCTTTATTATAAAATAACCATAAGAGCCTTGCTGTTAGGTTATTAAGAATAATTATAACTAACTTATGAAAAGGTAATGTTAATTCAATGTCAATCAATTATTTATGAAAAAATATTCATGATAATATTTTATTATAAAATATAAATGGATTTATATTCATGATAATATTTTATTATGAATATTTATTCAAAAAATATGTATATTTAACAATTGAACAAAATTGTGGTAGTGATTATATTATTAATGAAGAGATCAAATAATTGTTATTAAAAATACTTTCATAAATATAATTTGGGTTAATTATTATGTATAATTAATTTTAAATACTACCATAAAACATTATGGCTATTATAAATTATTTGGATCTATTTTCTCTTCTTATTTATATATTTTAAAAAATCCATGATATAAATTGTGTTAAAATGGACACTATTGATATTTTTTCAAAATAAAGTATACATAAATTTTTTAAAAATAACAAAACATTTTTTAAAAATATATAATAATTAATATATGGTCTAAAAGGTTATATTTTATTCATTTATTCTCTAATATATTTCAAATATGTAAATATTTTACCCCTTTAATATTGAAATATTTGTTACCCTAGTTAAAAATTAAATAGAATAACTAATATTTAATTAAAATTATAATGCTTAAATTGATATAAACCCCAGTATAAAATTTATTGTTTTATTATATTATAACCCTATATCATCTCAACTTAAAATGTATGACATTTGTGAGATTTTTTATGGGTTTTGGTTTTATTATAAATTTATATTTTGAGGTTTCCAAAAGTACCCCGCACCTCAATTTTAAAAGAGAACTTCCTCCCTCAACTCTTCACTTCATTTTGATACTTTATGATCGACCATCCAATGAATATTTACCTTATAATCTTATATAGAATCATTCTAGAGGACATTGTATTCTTCAAAGACCAACTCTAGTTATCTAAGAGAATTTTTAGAGGAGGCACATCGAAGAAGAGCTGATATCAGTTGTCGATTCTTTCTAAATTCCTTATTATTATACTTCCACCTCATGACTTATTTCATTATAAAGTAATACATCAAGTATTAAATATACAATTATAGGTTATTATGATTATTAAACAACCATATTCCACCTTCTATTCATCCTATGAAAAATGAGATCACCACGAGTGCGTACGTACCACTTACCGTCTCCATGTCATGGCATAATCTGTTTTTCACCACCACCTTATATGAATGGGTATAATGATGTAATTAATATATATATATATATATATTAATATAAAATTATTTTGATTCTTAGATACTACACACCATCCACTTCAATACTGTTCAACAATTAGGGTATGGATGTCGTCCCTCGGGCATATGTTTGACTTATCGTCTCCCCAATGTGATATAATTTTTTATACATAATCATCAATAATGCATGATTATATAAATTAATTGAATGAATAAATATGATATTTATTATACTAACACCATTATTTAATTGATATTAAAATAACCTAATAATAGGAATAAGAACTTAACTGAAAAAACATGCATAAGAACATAAAAGAGTTAATACCTGAATAATGAGTAATAACGAAATGTTACTAAAAACGGATGAATATATGGTCATAAATGGTTTCATAAAATGTATTAATACTATGAAATAAACCAGTATCATTATTTAAATAATTTTATAGATGGCTCAGATACATACAATGCATATCAGACCTAAGGTAAGGGCTAACTATGCAAATCTCATTTTTATCAAATATCATTTATTCGTAAGTATTTACTGGGGTATATTTATCTTTCACATCCATGTTTCCAGAATAATTATTTAAAAATAATTATTTATATAACTCTATAATTTTACCCATTGGTGAATTTTTACTTAATATTATGAATGGATTGTTTTTCATTTTTGATATTAGGATCTTTTTGACTTTTCCAAAAAAAAGTACAAGAAGAAGGTTTTTTTATATTTTATATCATGAATGGATTTTTATAATTTAATAATATTTATTCCCTTGAATCTTACCAAAAAATAATACAATTTTATTTTCATATTAAATGATTTCATATAAAATTCTGTAACATTTTGTGGAACGAAAAATGTTTTTGAAGAGTAAAGGATATTTTCCATAGGAATTAATTTTAAGTTCTTTATCAAAATTATTTTCCATCTAAGATGAAACTATTAAAATAGGGATGTATTTCTAACCCTGTAATTACTATGATTTTACAGTTTGTTATTTTGGAAATCCATTTTTTATATCAATTATGATAGAATGATGTTTAAGAAACCCATTTTATATCAAGGGTTATGCTATGGTGAATGTTTTTATGTTTTTGTGGGACATGTAAAAATGGTTTCATTATAAAATTGGTGTGACCTATATATCCCTAAAAATAAGTGTGTAAATATTTATATCTCATGAGATATACATGAATAGAATGGAATGTAAACCCAGTTCAGTAATACATGGATAGATCTAGGAGTGAACTCAGGTCAATAATGGACGTTCTCTACAATAATGGTCTCGACAATGAGCCTTGACTAATATGAAATTATTATCTATGCTTATGTGTGTAGGACAAGAAATTTCATGTCTTCGGTTATGACTATTTGGATTAAATTTCACTTTTATGATTTATCCCATGACATGATATTATGATCTTTTATATGAAGTATAATATTTTAAAATGTTATATTCTTCTGATTTTGATATGATTAATATTCCCTTGTTTACCCTTACTGAGAATTGGATCTCACTATTTCATATGTTTCATTTCCCCAGGTCATTAAGATGGGTATTAAGTAAGATATGTCAAAAAGGAGTATAGTTATGGAGAAATAAGTGAGATATAATGTGCATCTTTTAGGGATGAGTTGTTTATGTTTCCCAGTTTCAAAAGAAACTAAGACTATATGGTCCTTGTGTGGTTTTTTATGCTATGTAATAAATATTATTCAAATTTAAAGTAATATCTATACATAAAGTATGAGAAATTTTACATATCATCTCAAGGATGAGTAGATCCCAAAAGAAATGATAACTTCCTACCTCATCGGGAAATTTATTTCACTAGAATACACTTTCTATTTGATTATCCACTAGATATTTTAGTGTTGTTACGCATATAATCACTCAATATTGAGACAATGTCAATATATTATATAAAAAATATGAATAATTCAGAATCTCTTTTACCAAATAAAGAATATACTAATTTAAGGGCCACTAAAACCATACCAGTGACCGTAGATAGGCCAAAACTCTACTCCATGGGGATATATTACACTTTATATATAAAACCCTATATACAAACATGAGATACATCCAAACTACCCTGGGTGATCCCTCTTTATAGGTGATGTTTTTCCTATGTTTGGTTCCCTCACCCATGACCACTTTCTCATCTCAATCGATTGGTAGTACTCCAAATCCATGGATAACGAGGGGTTGTATCCCCCACTCTTGAACTTTAAATTTGTAAATATTCACTCTCACTAGATACTAAAGGTAAATCTATACAAAATAACTCAATATTACCAATCTTTCTATAGTCATATAACTCTAATGAGTCCTTAATCATTGTGTCTTCCAATTTCCTAGACTACTACACAAATGAAAAACCACATTGATACCTAATTTCATACTTTGGCAACTACTGTTTCCAAGATAAGTCTAAAAGTAATGCTTCCTATCACTATTTTGAGTAGTTACATGTTTTTGAGCCGAACCACCATGGATCATACATTTATGCTCTATTAGGTTATGCTCTATAATGATTTCCTAATTCACTATCCTAGATAAAATAATAAATATGAATATTTTAACTTATGATTGAATGTAATGCCTAAAACCACGCTTGAAACACCTACCATTGGACAACTCATCACGTTGGAGGATTGTTTTAAAGCACTAGAGCTCCATTAATAATGAAGATTAGTCAATAACTAATAATGTTCCATGCTCTAGGTGCATAAAATATCTGATTCTATCAAACCTCTACATCTTGGGATAGAAAAAATCATTTAAGGCCATATGGTAATCTATCTAAACCATATCCAAAAGAAGAACCTCATGTAAAATAATATCCTACCATCTCATTATAGAGTATCATAACATATACATAGAAATATTCACTCTCCATTTAGAAGGTGTCCCATGATGCTCAATAATAGATAGCATGGTCTCTAAGCATGACCCCATATCCTGTGAACCTCCATCACTAAAAAACATGGGTGTATAATACTACTGAAATAATGAATTCAACTCTTCCATAGCAGGGGCACATCGTAGGAGTACCTATATAGTAAGCATGATATCTATGAATCTTGTATGAAACTGGGCACTATTTCCCTGGATAAGTATAACAAGTGTTGTAAGTGGCAATAAAAGTGGTAATACTAGTGGATTTGGTACCAATACCTCTATATTATGGTCATCTCCCCCTCATGGCACACAACATAAATTTATAGTGGTGTAATATATCTATAATTTTCAATCACATTCCTCAAAAAGGAATTGATTAAAATATAGATCTCATATATTTGTATATGATAGTTACAATAATCCCTATATAAGAGTCACAACTCTCTTATTGCTCCTAAATCCAAGTCAATGTGTTATATAAGACCATCAAAAATCACTAGAGATACAGATTTCTTCCATGTACTATGCTTGGGTTAGGGTCATGTACTCTATTTCACATTTGGGGTTCTAATATATAGTATTATAGTTTCATGTTAAAAAGAAAAAACCTTTATGTTTCAAATGGAATCACTATTCAATGGAAACCATTTCATTTTTTTTGAAACATCAGTTCATAATTCTTTAGGTATATAATGGTCCAGTTAGATGAGTGACCATTCCAAAGTTCTAAAGTAATATGATTTATAAGTTTCAATTAGAACATCCTGTATCTAAAACCAATTTTTACCTTCATCATTATAATATAAAAAGTTCTTCTAGGATGGTTTGATTATATATTCTACCATTATATATTTATAATGGCCCATACTTTTTAAATATTTCTTTATAGGAACCCATTGAATCATAACCATAAATGTTTTAGCCCATGAAATCAATTTTCCTAGGCCCAAAAATTTCTAAATTGGTCAATTAATATTCCACCAACAAGCTAAACGGAATAAACATTTAGGTTGCTATAGAAAATATAATAACCAATGTTATATTATGACTAAAACAAGGCATGATATCACAAAGTAATAATACTGCTAAACATGGAAATAACAACAGAATCATGAAATATAGGTACTCATGTTGAATATATACATAATCATGGTATAAATATAAACATGAACATAATCAAGCTGTTAAGGAATCAAAACATGAAATAACAAATGAACACAATAACAATAAATATGGAATGAAATTTTCATGGGATGTGAATATTCAAGTTCTTACTATGATGCATGAGATGATACCTACTTCCCTCATCAAGACGAGGGAAAAATAAAACCCCTCATAATAATAATATAAATATTTCCACAATTAAGAGTATCACCCACTACTGAAATAAATACACTTGTAATTGAAAAAAAGTTGAACAAAAATACCCCATCTCAGGTCATTTATATTTTCCCCATGCATGGGTTATTTACTATCAAGTATATACTCATTACCAAATTCAGACACATTATTACCTTCCTTCCTAAGAACCCATACCGTATGAAAAAAAGTAATATATCATTTCATACTACATTATTACATCCTAGAATCAGTTCAATCATATGTAACTAAAATAATGCATCCATGAGGACTTATTAAAGCCTCCCCATACTAAAAATTCTTCTAACTAGAATCAAAGGCCTATGATGTTATGATGTGGATACTATACTCTCAAGATTATAGTCAAACACATCTGTATAACGTTTTCAGGAAATACTGGAACCAAAATAAATTACAAAGAGGGAAATAGTAAACCATTAATATCAAATAATTAGTAGGATATTTTAATAAAATATAAATAGATCAGGATCCAATATCATATATGAAATTATGTTCATTTTTTCTTATAAAAAAAGAGAATAAATGGGAAAAAAGAATGTATATACAACATGTTTAAAAAAATTAAAAATCATAAAAATTGTCTCCAATAGAATAACAAGAATAATATTGGTCCTAATCTCCAATACCCCATTCTAGTACCAAAAAATAAACCATCCATAGAAGGCTTTTTTCCCTTTTTACTCAATGAATCCATGAAATCTCTAGGGATAACAATCAGTAGCCCAGACATGATCTGAGATATACTTATTAGGACAAAAAATGGTGTCTTGTGCTATCTAGTACATGAATATTTACCTAAGAAGTATGTGGGTAATAATATAAACTGTGATTGAAATACATAAATTACATATCATACTGGGTTCCGAACATGATCCTGTCTAATACCACCTTCTTCGTCCAATGCCATAATTTCTCTAAATGATTTTTAGATATAATTTTTAAATATAAGAAGACATCATGACCAAAATAATTGGAAAGGGGTCCCCCTTGAATCATATTTGTATAAAGTATTAACATATCCCTTATCATTGAAAATTATATTGGAAATATAAAAATAAAAAAATTTATGTAAATCACTAACCAAATAAATTTATGTTATTTGATTTTGTAGACAAGTGAACTAAATTAATTTATCAATTAATTAATTGGAAACTAGAGTTCATCCAAGGAGTTCTACATGAGAACCCCTAGAATCACATTCATTTGAATATAAACCCATCACGTTAAAGGATCAAGCATGAAATTACTTATTGGAAGCCACATAACACTCCAGGCATAGAATAATGTCATTACCCACTGAGCACATCCATGTAATTTCACATAAGAAAACAATGTGTGACTCATAGAATAATATACAGAACCACCCTTTGATTCAACCCTCGTTATTCAATGTATAGAACCCAATTATCACCCTTGGTATAAATTAAATCCACCCACCCTTGTTTTCCATTCTATAAAATTCATATAAGAATACTAGTATTAATCATGGTGGGACATGAATCAATTAGTAATTAATTGTTATTCAATAATCCTGATGACTCTATCCATGGTGTTTCAATTTTATAACCCTTGTATCAAACATGTTATTGAATAAAGAATGTTAATGGTCTCCTAGTTAAACCATACCATTTTTACACAACTTTTCATCTAATTGATCCATATCATTTATAATGGATAAGTTGAACCCACCTCATATGGTAGTTCAATTTCATATCCATAGAATACACTCCCTAGAACGGAATAAACTCATCTACTCAATTTAAATAATCCAATTTTTATTTAATTAAGTATATCCTCCCATAATATAAGGTGTAAAGTATACGTCTAATAAGTTGAATCATTTTTCACAAGCTACTCATTGTTTTTTTGTATAGTTTAGTAACAAATTTCAATGGATTTTTTTATTTGGGCTCCTCAGTACTCATTAGTGATTATGGGTCATGGGTTTTATTTAAATATTTCCCCACACATTTAATTTAACAAAAAATAATCATTTAATTGGCGATGATTGGAATGTATGACAAATGGAACAATGACACAATATATAGACAACTAGAGTTCTAATGAAAAGAACAAGACTACTTAACATAGGAATGTAGTGGATTTCACATTAATTATTGGACTCTAATACTATATATAATAATTTAAATAAATTAACTATTTAAATTCCGCAGAATTAATTCATAATAGCTCACATGGATTTTTTCATTGCATACGGCGAGATAAATTAATGAAGAAAGAAAGTTGATTGAAGAGAATACCATTAACTATCCAACAAAATACTCCATGAGTTACTCTAATTCCAAATAGAGAATCTTAGTTTGGGAATAGATTTTATGGAGGAAAGATCTTCCAATTTATAAGGAGAATTATTTTCATTCCAAAGGGAGAAGAATGTAGGGTTAAAACTTAAATAGTGGTAGGGGAAATTGGAATTTAAACCATTGTTAATAGGTTCATGGTTTGATCGATTAATTTTTCCTTATATTGCACTAATAGTGCACAACCACTACATAAGTAGAAAAATTTTTATGGGATTAGTGAATCATTTTTACAAACCATGTGTAGCCTATGCATCCCTCTGAAGTACCCTAAATGTTTTAATAAAACTGTGTGGCCCACCAGTTTCCTCCAAAATTAGGGTTTTGTGATCCATAAAAGCCTTAATTATTGCCAATATATTTCTCATTATATAGGGAAATCACACATATAAAAAACATAAAATAACTAAACCAAAATTCACAAGGTCGAAATCTCATAAGAAATTTCAGGATCTTATAGAGGGGATTTTTGGGGAAAATGTGAGATAAATAATGGGTAATAATGGAATCACATAGGTGTTAGGTGGGATTGCTGATTTTGGTAAATTTGTTTATGAAAATTTATTTTAGACATATGTTTATGAAAATAATACCTATCTACTTTTTCCAGGTGGTGTAGGTTGCATTTTATTATTAATAATTTTTTTTCACTAATTTTTACCCTTATTAATTATTTCAAGTGATTAATCATGGTAATAATATTACAACTAAATTAATAACATGAACATTATTATAAAATTTGAATAATTTAAATATTAATTTTTCATTCAATTATGCAAATTCAATTTCTATATGGGAGAAAATTAACTTTTAAATCAAAATATAAAATGCATATAAAAATTGTTTTTGTAGAAAATGATGTTTTAATTGTTATGTGTTCTTAATCCAATTTAAAATAGTTTACTAATTAAAAGAGTTTTAATTTAATTTTTTATATATTTAGAATTTATTCTAATGTATTTATTTTATATATATTCCTGTAATTTAAAAAAATCAATATTTAGAAAGATATTAATTTTTTAAAAAATAATCATTTTACGACAGTAACTAGTTTTTACCAATGGTAACTTAATTTTATGACCATAAATAAATTAATACTTATTATCTAATTTTGAGCTACTAATTAAAATATTTAAATATATCGAATAAGATTAAATATCAAAAACTAGCCAATAAATAATTAAAACATTAAATTAATAATGTATTTAAAATATTATTTTGAAAAAATAATACTTATGTTCGAAGTTGTCAAATGTGGGTGTCAAAAATAAAAATAAAATTTTAAAATATTAAATTAAATTAAAAAATAATGGTATTTTAAAATAAAAGGTTTAAATAATTTTAAATTAATAATTATACACAATTAATTTATAAAAGTCATATAATTTGTAAAAATGTTATATTTCACTATTTTTCTAAAAAAAATCTTTTTTGAACCATACATAAAATTAATCTTAGTATCATATTATTATGAATAAAAAAAATTATGTTCGTATTTTGAAATTTAATTTCATATTTTTTATAACTAAATGATGAATTAAAATCCCAAAATATAGTGTAAAATTGTTTGAAGAACCTAGGGAGGTGTTGCACCACTGAGCGGGGGGGGGGGGGGGGTGAGTGAGTCGTAATTTTTATATTTTTATATATTTTGAAATTAAACTATATTAACCTATTAGTATATAATTCAATCTTATGATTTCTCATGATTTCCCTATTTTAGTAAAATTAAATAGCATAAGAGCAATAAAATTATAAGGTTCAGTATCAATATGATACAACTACTTGTTGTGATTTGTTGGACATCCAAATCAGTAATTATTAACTATAATCAAAATAATTTACAATATATATTCACTCAATAGTATAGAGGGAAGATATTATTTATAGATTCCCATCAGAACAACATCTTCACACTATATGAAACGCAAAAGAATACTAAAACCATAATAAAGAATGTTTCATGATTCAAAAACTACTTATGAAGATCATTATTTTTAGCCTTGAGGATAATTTGAATATAAAATGATCACTTATTTTTGATTCCTAAATATAACCAAATTTGGTCCTATTTAAAATCTTCAAAAATTCGCAACCCTCAATTTCACTTCATTTTAGAAATGATGATTATTTTAAGTTTTCTTTAATAATGTGTTTTCTTTGTATTACTTTTCCACTGCATGAAATAATTTGTTGTCTCGTGAAATGATATTGACCTACATAATATTATGCCATTGTGTGATAAAAAATGGGTCATGTGAAATAGAAATTATATATTCCCAATCTCTCATAAATAAAAATAGATAATTGGTAACCAGTACTTTTTCATGTGACCGGGTAGGGTTTACATGAGACTCCTCCATCCTTTGTGTGATCAAATAATACATGATCATGTGATACACTCTCTCTACTTCATGTGATATTGGTTGTCTATGGGTTCATTCAGATGAAAATTAAATTCATCCATAGTGTCTCTTCAAATTCATTTATGTATGGAAGAGGTGATTTATAAGACCTCTTCCACATGATTGGATGATGAAGACTCCTTCTTCAAGTGAATTTTTATCGTGAGTGATCTATTTCAAGAAATATGAAAAATATTTTTATCATAAGAAATGTTAGCCATCACCCGTAAAGCTATTTATATAGGAATAATCTTACAGCTACTCATCTTTATTTTATTCCATTTTTAATACCCATTCAAATCGTCGGATGATATCAAGATCTCAATAGTATTTTAAATTCTGAAAGTCTCTACTTCTTCATGTGAAACTAGAATGATCTCACTATCACATGATCTCTCCACATGATCTGTTTTCTAATCATGTAATTCCCTAGTTTATAGTTCACAATACCACAATGATTATTTCTATCCTTCAAGAACTTTGTCCTCATGGATTTGGGAACATGTAGTTCATACTCCAAAAAAATTCATGAGGTTATAACTAAAAAAGATGGACACTTTACAAGATATAGGACATTTTATTCTTCATGAGAAGGAATAATAGGATGACATAAATACTTAACATAATCCACAGAACATCATGTGATGGATTTTTGTGATACATATATTGATATTAATTTGTTCATGTGATAGATTCTGATGATATCTAGGATCATTTAATAATCATCATTCTTGAAAGATATAGTTTCAGGAATGGAATTGGTTCAATCGACCCTATCCGGATACTTTAGTCTGATAACCATGATATGTCTATATAGAATATAAAATTTAATATGTCTATAAAAATGACCTATTGAATTAGACAGAATTAATTGGAGTAACCAAAATAAAAAGTATTGGTATAATGAAATGAATGAAAACTATTAATGTTAATTTAATGAAATTAATATAAAATAAAATTAATAAAAAAAAATTATCCATCATAATAAATTATAAAAAATGTGTATGTTATTTCGTGAATATAATTAGAATATGATTAAATTAAAAATAAAATATATTTCTAATATGACTAATATATTAAAAATAAATTATTAATTAATTAATAAGATATAATAATATTAAATTGTTATCAATTTTAAATTCTATTTTATATTTTGGATGGTGTTTGACAAAAGTGTTTTATCTATTATCAATGATATATCAGTATGTGTTTGGTGAGTTAAGGTAAAGTTATGGTGCTTATAAAATTGTTATAGATTTGTTTATGGTCATTAGATATCAAGTTTTAGATGTTATCTGTGTAATGTTTATGGTTGATTGAACCTGCCTTCAATTTCAATGACATTTTCTATGGAGTACACAATTTTGGAACAAGTTGTAATACCTTTTTTTTGTGGATGAAATTAAGAGTTTGGCCATTATATATATAAATATATATATATATATAACTATATGAATACTTGATATGGGATTTGAATTTTATTGTATAGTTGGTATTTTACAAAGTACATTGGTGAGCCCATTGTATGAAAATATGGGTCACCTATATAATACCCCAAGGGCCACCCATCGACCACACTTGAGAGACGTGGGGGTCATTTTTATGGGAGAGTTAGCCCATGTAACCAGTATTACATAAGAGGGGTGTCAGTAGGTGAATAAAACCTCTAGGATTTCCCCTATGAAACATATGGAAGTGTCGAAGCAACTGAGTGGTGAAACACAGTGACATGGTGGTGTGTGTGAGTGGTTTTTTTGGTTCTGGTTCCACCCTAACATGGAACATAAATTCTAGGGAACATGATATATTATTAACTAACACTTAATAAATATGATGTATGATGTGGGGAAAGTGTGATTTCAATCATTGTTCCATTATCATTAAAAATACGGATATAGCATTCGATTCTAGATAAAAATGATCTCTCCTATCTGATGAATCTCATGCACCACATATAATAAGGGAATCATCATCAGCCTCTAGAAATTAGATGAATCTATTCCCAATATCAAGTCAAATGACAGTCACATACCAACTATAACCACTAATCAAACTAAAGTATCGAGATAGTGTCGATTGAACCAATTCCATTCATGAAACAATATCTTTCAATAATATTGATTATTCAAAGAACATGTATATCATCAGAATCTATCACATGGACAAATTAATATCAACATATATATCACAAGATTCCATCACATGTTGTTCTATGGATTATGATAAGTATTTATGTCATCTCATGATTCCTTCTCATGAAGAATAAAATGTCTTATATCTTAAAAATATTCCATCTTTTTAAGTTATTACCTCATGAATTAGTTTGTATTATGAACAAGATGTTCCCTAATCCATGAGGATGAAGTTTGTGAAGGATATAAATAACCATTGTGGTATTTTGAATTGTAAACTGTGGTGTTACATGATTAGAAAAGAGATCATGTGAAGCGATCATGTGATCGTGAGATCATTCCAGTTTCGCAAGAAGAAGTAGAGACTTTCAGCATTTAAAATACCATTGAGATCTTGAGATCATCTGAATATTTGATAACCACAATAGGTCATTTTTAATAGTTATATTAAATATGTCTTTCAACATTATTGAAAGACATAGATGGTAATCAGGTCATTACATTCACCCCTTTAAATAAATTGTATCATCTAAATTTTTATTATTATTACTAATTAATGAGTGACAACTTATGAAATTAATGAGATTAACATAAATCGAGATTTAATTTTTAAATGATTTATATATATCAGAGAAGACTAGAAAACTCATATATATATATATATAGTTTCTTTCCAACTATTTACGAATAATATATATCATTGTTATTCATTAAGTCTTTTATCATTATTTTTTTAATTTAATTTCCATACTTATAGTTATTGTTTTTCACAGATTGGTTAGAGATATGATTTATTATAGTGTATATAAAAAATTTATAACCATTCATAATATTAATCTAAATGAACAATAAAAAATTTCTCATTCATATTACCATAAAATTTAAATACAATAATCATACATCTATAAGTATATATTTATAATAAAATCATCTCCTTTATGATGAAATTTTCATTGAAGTCTTTTTTGGTATAAATACCAGGCTAGACCCAAATATTCTAAAGTGTCCAATATTATTGAGTGAATGGTCAGTATACCACTTGAATAACAATATCCACTATATTAGATGTCATTATATATGTTTTCTCTTATTCTATAGGTTTTAGAGGTTATTTATGCTCATTATCGTAGGTAGACTCGGATTAGGGAATCAATTTTCCTAATTCGCAAACTCCTTGTACTTAAATAATTTTTGTATTTGTAGTGAATTGGTTGGAACCAAATCATCATTCATTGACCCTTTTGATTTTTTTAGTAAATATTTATCATTATGAGCAACCATTCCACACCCAAAAAATATTATCCTTCATTTTAAGTAATATCTCGGCTACTTATGTCAACATGTATGGCACGAAAAATATTAAATCTTCCCTTCACTATAGTCTTTATCCAAAAAATATGAATTTAACGTCATCCATAAATTTTCTGGTTAGTTTTTTATAAAGACTTATGTAATGAATCATATCTCAAAATATTTTTGTGAGCATTACCATAATGTTTTAAATACTAACATATTTGTTTGGGAGGAGAGTGTTGGCAAGAGGGGGGGTGAATTGCCTTTTTAAAAAAGTTTAACAATTTAAAACAAAGTTAAAGGTGCAGCGGAAATAAAAGAGGCAAGACACAAAACTTGATAACATAGTTCGGCTTAAACCAATGCCTACGTCTCCGCTCCCAACTCAACTGTTGAGAGATTTACTACCGCTTGATTTTTAATGGTTTTAGCAAGAAACCCACTAGACTTTAAGGTAGTATAGATCCTATTACAGCTTTCTATTAATGGATGAGCAAGAACCCACTAGCCTTCTTACAGGTGAAGGCTAGATCACCTATGACTCAAGCCTTTTAAAGGGAAGGCTTGACTAACCTCTTTACACCTTGAAGGTGGTGTGAAAACCCAAATAAAGGGAGGATGAGAGAAACAGGGGTTTGTATGCACAAACTCAAAATAAAGCTCAAAATGATAAAATAATAAAAACCGTAAAGAGGAGAAGTCTTGGGTGCCAATGGATTGATTTGTGATGATGAAGAGCGCTCCCAAGCATCTATGGTGGTGCTCCTTGGTTGTGGAAGTGAGTTGGAGCAAGTGGGGATCCTTGAAGGAATGAGCCGGAGGTTCGCCAAATGATTGAAAAAAGTTCCCGTGGGCTTACTTGTGTTTCCGGGGCTTCCTAGTCCTTTATTTATAGAGGGGGAACCTCATATGGCCGTTCGGGGTCTTCGGAGCCATTGGAGAGGTCTTCAGAGCCGTTGGGAGTCAAAAGTACAGGTCTGGTCAAATCCCAACGGCTAGTTTGACTGGCTCCACAGGCTGACCGGTGCTTGGCCACCGGTTGGCCGGTGCTTTGGAAAATGGAGAGGCCTTCTGCCCAGGCACCACCGGCTGGCCGGTGAGGAGGCCACCGGTTGGCCGGTGGTGAGACAGTAGGTGTCCCTTCTGTCTGGGTTCCACCGGCTGGCCGGTGATGGGACACCGGTTGGCCTGTGGTCTGGACAGAGGGGATGCCTTCTGTCAAGAGTCCACCGGCTGGCCGGTGGTCATCCACCGGTTGGCCGGTGGACTCAAATCAGTCCACTTTTTCCTTCTGGCTTTCTTGACCCAATTCCTTGGCAACCTGAAATCACGTCTATCATCCAAAATCACTTAAAACAAGATTAGATAAATAAGAGAGTGATTGTGATCATGAAAATTAAACTACGAGGGGTACGAGAGGTACAACAATCTCCCCCTATTTTGATGATCACAATCACCAAAACAAGCAATGTAAAAGACTGAAATGAAAGGCATGCTTCAAAGGATAAAGCAAAGCATGAGAGAAAGATTTGTCCCCCAATCCACCAAGAATTTCTCCCCCTTTGTGATTATCAAAATAGCACGGGGCATAAAACTTGATTGAGGGAAAGGTTGAAAAACAAGATAGTGTTTTTAAACCAATTGAAATTTTTGAAATTTGAATTGAACGTTTTGAATTGAAAGTTTTGAATTGAAGGTTTTGAATCGAAAGTTTTGAATTGAAGGTTTTGAATTGAATGTTTTGAATAGAAGGTTTTGAATTGAAAGTTTTGAATAGAAGGTTTTGAATTGAAAGTTTTGAATATAAAGCAAAAAGGCTTAAACGATCCTAACTCCCCCTAAATAAAAACAACAAATCACCGGGGAGAGGATTTTAGAACCGAGACAAATTTTGGTCCGGTGAAACTCGCTAAAAGGGATTTTTCAATCCAAACTTGTCTTGTGGCGGGTCTTCTCCTATGAAATTCATCGTTAAAGGAAATGGTTTTGGGCATTCCATAGCGGGCATTTTTGCAGTCGCACTCATAAATTAGGTGCCCGATCTTTTTGCAATAGTAGCAAAATTTTATTGGGAGCTCCCCCTTACAAAAATAGTAGGAGCATGGGAAGAGGAAGCTTGCTTGGTATAGCCAAGCCCTTGGGTGGTTCTAGATACGCATTGGGAACCAAGGAGCTTCGAAAGGTTATGATCACCTTCGGTGAACTTAGCTAGGGATTTCCTTAAATCCTTGATTGTTGATTCCATAGAATCAACATCGGGAAGGTTTTGGACCTTGAGGGACAACTCCTCCTTTTCTTTGAGAGGTTGTTCCTTTTCAGAAGAATGTTTTTTGAAATTATTTTTTAAAGAAATAAATTTGGAAGAATGTTCGTGAAAGCCTTCCTCCAATTGATCTCTAGCATGTTGGAGATCCTCATAAGATAAATGATTGAAAGAATTTGAAGAACTAGAGGAAGAGGAGTCGGAAGAGGTTACCTCATGAAATGCCATTAGGCATTTTTTACCGTTGTCACTTGAGGAGGAGGAGGAGGAGGATGTGGAGCTATCACTCCATGTGGCCTTGAATGCCTTCTTCTTTTCCTTTTGCTTGGCTTTTTTCTTGTTGAGTGGAAAATCGGGCTTGTAATGGCCTTTCTTGCCACACCCATAACATGTTACCTCGGGATCAGATTTTTCGTTGGGTTGAGCCTTGCAGGATTTCTTCTTCTTGTGCTTCTTCATGAATTTGTGCATTTTGCGGGCAAGGTTCTCGATTTCTGAATCGCCGCTTGAAGAGGAAGACGATGAGGAGGAGGAGCTTTCTTCTTTTTGAACTTTGAAGGCGATGTTCTTCGGAGTTTTGATGAGTTTGTCTTCCTTTTCAGCTTGCCTTCTCATGGTGATCTCGTAGGTCATGAGGGATCCGATGAGCTCTTCGACCGGCATTTTCTTGACATCTTTTTCTTATTGAATTACCATGACTTTCGGTGCCCATGTGCTTGGTAAGATCCAAAGGATCTTCTTGACCATCGTTTCTGCAGACACATCATCACCAAAGGGACTTTCTCCCATTGCAAACATCAGTAAAATGTGTAAACATTTCAGTAATATTTTCAGATGGATGCATGGTAAAAGACTCAAAATCTTGACGGTACATATCCAATCGAGTATCCTTAACTTTTTTGGTCCCCTCATGGGTAACCTCCAATAGTTTCTAGATTTCATGAGATGAAGTGCATGTGGAAACTCGATTGAATTCATTACGATCAAGGCCGCAATGTAGAGCGTTCATGGCTTTGCCATCAAGCTCGAAATTTTTAATATCGGCTTGAGTCCATTTGGATTCATCGGGAGAATAGAGAGAGAGTAACCATGCATGACAATTCTATAAATAGGATAACCTATACTTCTAAGAAAAGTGGTCATGCGGGTTTTCCCATAAGTATAGTCAGTTCCATCAAAGAATGGAGCACGACCCAAAGAATAGCCTTCGGGGGCGAAAGAAGTTGAAGCCATCACAAAGGTTCTTGAATTTGAAACCGGTTAGGGTATTACCCAAATTTTTCCTTTGATACCAATTGTTGGGGAGGAGAGTGATGGCAAGAGGGGGGGGGGTGAATTGCCTTTTTAAAAAAGTTTAACAATTTAAAACAAAGTTAAAGGTGCAGCGGAAATAAAAGAGGCAAGACACAAAACTTGATAACGGAGTTCGGCTTAAACCAAAGCCTACGTCTCCACTCCCAACTCAACCGTTGAGATATTTACTACCGCTTGCTTTTTAATGGTTTTAGCAAGAAACCCACTAGACTTTAAAGTAGTCTAGAACCTATTACAGCTTGATTTTAATGGTTGAGCAAGAACCCACTAGCCTTCTTACAGGTGAAGGCTATCTCACCTATGACTCAAGCCTTTTAAAGGGAAGGCTTGACTAACCTCTTCACACCTTGAAGGTGGTGTGAAAACCCAAATAAAGGGAGGATGAGAGAAAGAGGGGTTTGTATGCACAAACTCAAAATAAAGCTCAAAATGATAAAATAATAAAAACCGTAAAGAGGAGAAGTCTTGGGTGCCAATGGATTGATTGGTGATGATGAAGAGCGCTCCCAAGCTTCTATGGTGGTGCTCCTTGGTTGTGGAAGTGAGTTGGAGCAAGTGGGGATCCTTGAAGGAATGCACCGGAGGTTCGCCAAATGATTGAAAAAAGTTCCCGTGGGCTTACTTGTGTTTCCGGGGCTTCCTAGTCTTTTATTTATAGAAGGGGAACCCTCATATGGTCGTTCGGGGTCTTCGGAGCCGTTGGAGTGGTCTTCGGAGCCGTTGGTAGTCAAAAGTACAGGTCTGGTCAAAGCCCAACGGCTAGTCTGACTGGCTCCACCGGCTGACCGGTGCTTGGCCGGTGCTTTGGAAAATGGAGAGGCCTTCTGCCCAGGCACCACCGGTTAGCCGGTGAGGAGGCCACCGGTTGGCCGGTGGTGAGACAGTAGGTGTCCCTTCTGTCTGGGTTCCACCGGTTGGCCGGTGGACTGAAATCAGTCCACTTTTGCCTTCTGGATTTCTTGACCCAATTCCTTGGCAACCTAAAATCATGCCTATCATCCAAAAACACTTAAAACAAGATTAGATAAATAAGAGAGTGATTGTGATCATGAAAATTAAACTACGAGGGGTACGAGAGGTACAACAATATTTTCTACTTGGAAGGCCATTATTAAAATAAAAATGTTTTCCATAATTTCCATTATTAAATTTATTTCTATTTTATTTATACCTTTATAAAACCAATAAAAAATAATAGAGAGTGATCAATATTTATATCTGAAAAGAATTATGACACACTCAACCTCAAAATGTGTTACTCTTTGAAGACCTCATATTGGATTTCTGTTCAACCTAAATCAACCTTGGTTCAATCTTGGTTTCTTAGGATTGGTTTTCTTTAATATTCCATAAAATAATTCCTTAGCATAATAAATCCTTCAAAATTCATTGTAATGGGGCTGTTATTAAATATTTAATATCCCATAAGAGTGTCTATCTAGGTGTTCAATTTTGTCCTATTGTTGTGCACCAGGTCATAGATGAGTTAATACCCAAAACAACATCTTCAAGGTTATTACCCCTATGTATTAATATTCTAGAGACCAAAACAAAATTCTAGTATCCAAACATAGATGTAATTTCTTGTAAAACATATTCCTTAAGATTTTACCTAAATTTACAAATATAAACTTATAATTAGACAAATATCAAGGGTTTTCACTAAGGTTCTCCAAACTTAATACTAATAGAAACTAAACTAATATAAAAAAATTAATAATCCATGATATGATATCAACTGTAAATATTATAGCTAAACATGTCTTAAAATACAAAACAATACCATGATATAGATAATATATCTATCAAAAAGTCACATATCCAAAGGACCCAATGCTTTAGTATCATAGATATTAGCTATATGGAACCTTATTTTACCACACATTAAAAAATTTATCCAAATAATACTATTTTAGATGATTTTTATAAACCTCACATGATATAATCATCTTCATAACATGAGTAATGTAAACATAAGAAAGGGGTGGGATATGATTCCCAATAAAGAAAAAATATATCATAATGAATCAAATCATAAATATTAAGGATAATGGGAGGAATACATAAATATCTTTATCATTATAATCATAAAACACAATAGAGAAATATAAAATCACAAATATATCATTAATTAAGCATAAAAGTTATGAATAAGATCAAAATACAAATCAATAATAATGAAATATGTGAGTATGATATAAAGGTGTCGAATGCTATAAAAATAATTCATAATCAAGAAAACAATAAATTAAATGTAAATTAAATGCATCTTGAAAACATTACATATCTTAATAAAGAAATATGGGATGTAAAATAATTATAAGCCTCTAAAATATTATGAAGAACTATATAACTCACGTTCATGAAACTTGTGGACAAATAATCCCATATCTCATTCCCAAAATAAACTTGTCATAAAAGCTTCTCACACCAAATTCATAAAAAACACGTGAACAATGATTCTCGCATATCATTTCCCCAAATATAAATAATAGCTTGTCATATTTAATCCTGGAGAATTCATTATAGGGTGATATATAACCCAAAATACCATCATATATATATATTAGTAACACATAGAAGCAAACATATATCATTTCATAAAGAACCCTTGGAAAAACAATGGTTTCCATAACCTTTCAAAAAAAAATACATAACATGAACTTAACAAATCACAAGAAATAAAAACTATCATTTTCAAAAGAAATCATATCATAGAGACATATTAATTATTCTCAAAACACCATCTCATGAAAGATAATACGTTGATGGTAAATAAATTTGATAAATTAAATGTATTCTCCTAACATTTTAAATCATTGAAGTAAAAATTTCATTCAAAAAAAAATTTATTTAATGGCATAGGAAATAATTTTGAAAAAATAATTACAAAGAGTTCAAACCAGAATATCGCTGAAAATAAATTAAGGTTATAAAATGAGAAATTTTTTGAAGATAAAATCATTTGATTTTGAGGAGATTCCATGCTCAGCCCGTAAACCATTTTACTCGCAATTTCTGTGACATCTTTTTCTCAATGTGGTATAACAAGAATAACATGGAATCTTTTGACCATGAATGGGAATGTTCATTTGGGGGCAGTGGTGATGATGATCTTAAATAAAAAACCCTAACACATGATACTACTAGTCCAAAATTGATTGAAAAATCCAAGGGGATTTATTTCCTTGATGCTCTTAAAGGAACTAATCATCATATGTCTACCTCAACTAAAAAATTTATTTTCAAAAAAATTGATGATGGTCCCTTCTTAGTCAAGGGTGATTCAGAGGGCTGTCAACTACATACTCAAATGTGAATGTTTTTGTTTAGGGGTTGTATTTCATACATCGAAGGTGATAAACCCTGGGTTTAGTTGATATTAAACATATAATTTCAGTTGTTTGGGGATTCACATATTGGAATCTTATTCCAATCGAGAAGTGTTACTTTCACATTTTGTTAAAAACTGAATATTACATAGATTATATATGGATGTTAAGGAATATACATCTGAAACATGGTCTTCTTAGAAACTCTATAAGGGATTATTATTTTAATCCCCATACTAATAAAAACACCAAGGATTATATCTAGGTTATATTTCACAATCTCAATTGGTTTTTCTATCACTATAAGATATTGAATGACATTACCTACAACATAGGCACTCCCTTTAAGATTGACCATCAAACACTAAATACAGAGAAATAGTTACATGAAAGAGTTATGGTGGAGGATAATCTATACTCAAAACTCATGGATTTTATTATTTTTAATATGAAATATTAAAAAATGGTTGTTAATATCGAATTTGAACATAAACCCCCATTTTGTGAACTATGTAAAATCATTGGGCATTCGATTTTAAATTGTATGGTGGTGAAAAAACAAGTAGCTTAACCTATGGATAATGACTAGATATAAGTTAGAAGACACAAGAAAGATAAGGGAACTATTATAGAAGTTAGGATATTATTTGGATGATAAAGGATTGATTCTGAACACATGAAATCATATTCCTAGAGAAATCGAAAGGGATTAAAAAATTAACTTAAATCAAAACACAAAGGAGAACCCCCACCTTAAAAAATTGATAGTTAATGCATTGAAGGGATGCAGTAAATCATCGGATCACATTTAAAGGTATGTTAATAGATATTTTTAAGGTCAATTTTTGATAAAGTCTTTTAAGGTGGATAAGAATAAGATAATTGGTGGGAGTGAGTTCATCTTATCGTTGAAAAATGGGATTTTCACCGAAAACTGGTGTTAGGTATGGGTTAAGATTAGAATCACATTGTTGTTAGGTGGGTTTGATGAGTTAGGTGAATTAGTTGAGTAAATGGTAGTTTATACATGTGGGTATGACATAAATTCCTTACAAGTATTTACAGAACGTCCAGGTTACCTCTAATTTATAAATACTTTCCATACATTATTTACTGATTTTGCATTTATTAATCATGACTAAAATATTAAACATGGTAATTATTTTATTATAAAAAATATGAGATGAAACATCATACTAAATATAAATTTTTTTCAATCATAATTAAGGCACTATTTGATATAATTTAATTGTTAAATTGGTTATAATTAACATTTAAATCAAAACATATAATTTTCCGAAAAAACCATTTTTATAGAAAATGACATTTTAATTAATTTGTGGTAATAATATATTTTAAAATAGATTAAAAATTAAATGAGTGTTTATTTATTTATATATATATATATATATATATTAAAAAAATGTATTAGTGTCTAAATTCAAAATATATCTATTTAATTTTAAAATACACAATATTAAGAAAAGTATTATTCCTTGAAAAATAATCGGTTTACCATGGCAACTAGTCATTACCTAAGATAACTCAATCTTTATGACCCAAAAGAGAATGGATATTATAATATAATTTGGACATATTGATTCCAAATTTGAAATCCATTTAGTAATATTGAACTTCTAAAAGTGATAAAAAATTAATATAATAATTGTGTAATGTACTTGTAGAGACCCGAATCTTGACGTACATGGACATTACATTACTTTTGCGGAATAATTAATACATAAAAAAAACCAACACACAAGGACCGTAATAGTGTAGTATCTTTGGAAACTCGGAACATAATCTTCTAATCATGGTGAAAGATCATCAACATCTCCCATAAAGATCTTCCCCTTTTGTTTTCTTACCTAAAACCATTCTTTAAATCCCGGGGAAAAGAAAACATATAAAGGGTTAGATCAAATGCTCAGTAAGGGTAAGCATGGATAAAATAAAACAAACCATATACATTTGACCTTCAAAACATGAACATAATGTTTAAACATCAAAATCATGAGCAATGACATAAAACAGGACAATGCATAAGGCATAGATCATAAAAGAACATTAATCATGATAAAATAGCATGGGAATAAAACATGTAATTGTGGAAACCATTAAGCACATGATATGATTTCCATAGCAGCCATGTCATTTCGGCCAAGACCATCTTAGTGGACAAAGCCCCTTTCTAAATCGAGTTCACTCCTCATTCTAGTCCTGTATTACTAAACCTGTTTAACTTGTTGTTCCAGACATGTCTATCTCATGAGATATAAATCATTACCCAATGCATTGGAGGGAGATATAGGTCCCACCCCTCTCATAATGAAATCATTCTTACTTGTGCCACAAAATAAATATACATTATTCCTAATAACCCAATAAATAAAATGGGTTTCATAAACATCATCCCATCATCACATAATCCATATAAAAGAAATAGATATCATTTAATAATAAGAAAATTGAAACCATGTAAATCATAGAGACAAGATACTTGAAACATACACACATGAAATAATGTCATCTTAGATAAAAAATGGTTTTGATAAAACACTTGAAATGAATTCTTGAGGAAAATATCCTTTATTCTTAAAAATAATTTTCTTTTCACAAAATGTCATCCAATTTTAAAAGAAAAGTATTTTTTTTTGAAAATTGTCATGAAATATTTTGGAGTAAGCTTCATGAAAATAATTCTATATAATACCGTAAAAATCCGTTCGTTCCGTATAAGTTAAAAAAACATTCTTCTCGTAATTTTGCAGGAAAAGTCAAAAAAGTACCTCGTAAAAGAAAGATTCCGTACATACCATGAATTAAAATTAAAAAATGGGTAAAAGGGACATTAAAAATTAATGAAAACATTTTTAGGAATCATGTACATGGATGAGAACAATAACCCCAGTAAATAATTACAAATAAACAATCTCCGATATGAACGAGACTGGAAAAGTTATCCCTTACCTTATGTTCGATATGCTTCATATATCTCCGAACCTCTTGTATAATGATTTAAATAATGTCATTGACTTATTACAGAATCATATTCATTGTTATGATATCATATATGGTTCACTTATGAATTTATATTACCCTTTCTTTTGTAAATTCCACGTTAAAGAGTGTTTTGGGTAAAATCATTTCATTTGTCGTCTGTGTTTTGACTTGTAATTATTCATATGATTAATTAGATCATGATTACATAATTACAGAATATAAAACATGATTTATATATAATATATATTCAGAATATACATATATATAATATATCGATAAATGGAAAAAATACACCATTCATGGAGACGGTAGGCCGTACGTACGCATGAACGCTGTTTTCGTTTCCTTATTGAATTGAATGGAATTAAGTATATGACATACATATATATATACATAAATAAAGTATCATTATTATGGCATATATATCATGATTACTTATTAGATATACTTTATAATCATTCATGGATGGTTAATCATTGAGAATGAATCTCATCACGTTGTGGAGACGGTAGTCCGTACGTACTCACAAGCGATGATATCATTACCATGATTGTGGAATTGTATTGAAGTGTATGTATAATATTTCAGAATAAATATAACATTAAAATAATCATATATATTTATTTATTTACACCATTATAAACATCATAGTAAGGTGGTGGTCGAAAACTGATTACACCACGGCGTGGAGACGGTATTCCGTACGTACGCACGCGCGATGATTTCATTTTCCTTAGGATGGATAGAAGGTGAAATATGGTTGTTTAATATTTATAATAACATATCAGTATATGAGTGATACTGATGTTATTAATTCATAATGAAACAACTAATGAAGAAGAAGTAGATGAAGAAATAAATTTGAATGAATCAGTAACGGATATTACCTCTTCTTTGACACGCCTCTTTGAAACCACCTCTTAGGGCACTAAAATTGGTCTCTAAAGAAGACCAGGACCTCTATAATGTTTCTATGGAGGTTGATAAAGGAAATGGTCAGGGTTTGGCCGAGATTGAAGGCTCAAAGTTGTGTAAAGATGAGAGGGAGGAGGAGCCCTTTTATAAGGGAGGAGAGGGGCACCTTTGGAAATCTTAAAAATAATAATTTATAATAAATCAAAACCAACTTAAGAACCACCAAAAACGACTCATATGCGAATATTAGATGATATAGGGTTGTAATATCATCAACCAATAAAATTTAGACATGTATGGAATTTATTTTAAACATTATAAACTTGATTTATCCTTATTTAATATATTAAATTTTATTTCTGGTAATAAGATTCTAAATTTTAAATTGTTATAAATAATTACTTATATGATTTTAATTATCCATAATTAGATAATTTATTACATTTTAGACTATATAAATTTCAATTTATAATTTTTAAATATTTTTGTGATTTTTAAACAATTTAATAATATGTTATTTTTATAAAATAACAATAGTGTCAATTTTGACACTATTCATTTATTTGAATTTAAATTAAATCCACACAAAGGATATATTCAAAATAAAATATTTAATAGGTTCCTAACATGTCATACTAATCTATAAAATTATAGGAGAACATTAAATAGTTCATATAATATTTATTTTACTATTTGTAAAACCATTTATTTGATATTTCTCTTAATAAAATAATTACTGCAACATTTTTGTATAATTATTAAATATAATTATTTGTTGCATAAAATTTAAAAATAAAATACTAGGATGAATATAAAACTTATATATTTCATAATAATACATTTAGTCGGATTTATCTTCTAAAACACCCAAATTTTAAAATGTTATATTTATTAAATCATGAAGCTGACAACTTTGACATCATATAAAATAAAATAATATAAGTGTCATAATCACATTTTTAAGACTCCAAACAGTCCTATATTCGGTATTTGAATGATTATGGTGTATATATACACTACCAATAAGTTTTTTTTCAGGTTTGAGATCCTTTTAATATGTATTACTATTTCAATAAAAACAATATTATTGATTTTTTATTAAATAAATAATTTCTGCATCATTAATGTATAAACTAAAAAGGTAATTAAATAACTCTTAAAAATTACCAATAAATTACCATGATAAATAAAAAAAATTTATCTTGCAAATGATTATTTATAACAAAATTTATATTATGTATATCCTTATATTAAAAATACTTCAATTATTAAAGTTTGAGTGAGACATATTTCACTTTCCTTTAAATAAAATAAACTAAAGGTCTTAATCACCTACAAGTGGGTTCTAATGGATTCCATTTAAACCCAAATATTACTTAGTACGAAATATAAGTATCCAATTATATTAAGACAACTGTAAGGGTAATTTTATAATATTACATTTACCCTGAATTACCCGATTTACCTTTTACTATGGTAAATAAAATTTACTATAGTTACTATTCATGATGCCCAGAAATAAAATGTAGCTTATTAACATAATTTGGACCCACTGATTCTAAATATGGAATCCATTTTTCAAAATTCAATACAAAAAATTTGCCGAAATTAAATTAAAATTAATCCCGTTGTCAAAAGAAAACGGGTTTTTTTAAAACATTACAAAAGATTGAATTGATTTAACCTACGAATTCATGGTAAAATCAATACTAATGACATACATTATATTAAATGGTATAAATATATTATATTTATACTTTAAAACCATTAAATATTATATTTTAATCATATAAATTATTACGATGAAAAAAGTTTTTTTAAATTAAAATATAGCGTGTTTTTACTATTCATTAAAATATGAACGTTATCAGAAAAATATCAAAACTTTATCCAATGTAAATTTTTATATCTTGATTCAATAGAAGAAGTTTATTTTGTAAAATTGAACTTATAAACATGTAAAAAACTAGATTTAATGTGGGTGCACCATTAAAAGGCGGCAAAACTGCATTTTTTTAAAAATACATATTTTACCCAAAAAATTTATTTTGTTCGCATACCATGTTCTAGAAAATGTGTAAGATGAAGTAATAATGTTATAACATTCAAAATTTAGTAAATAATATTCATAAAAGCTAGTTCATAATAAAATTATAACCATATATCATTGTTCAGTGAAACCTGATATTGCGTATAACACACGCTATCGAGGAAAGTAGCGATTGCGTGTAATGTAAGCCAAGTCAGGGTTGTGTGTTGTGCAAGAATCCTTCGTTTTTTCGTATAATAGAATCCAACCATATTTCATTTATAAATTTAATATATATATATATATACACACACACTGAATGTTGCGTAGAATGACTATTATAAAACAAACTTGAAATTGTGTGTAACACAATCTAAGAATAGTGTTATGTATACTGTAAGAACAAATGGTGTTGCGTATAGAACAAGATAATATTGTTGTAGCATAAAACACATGACATCAATTAAAAATAATACTTATCATAAAATATCAGGTTGTTACATTCTATCCCCCTTAAAATGAATTTCTCCCCCGAAATTCGTCGGGGTTATAAATAGTTTACTATTCATAGAAACCCACATCCTAAAAATCTTAATTTTAGAAAAATAAAGTATGAAACATAAATATTACCCAATGTAACTCATCACTGGGTTTCCATATAGGATAACATAGGTGAAAATATGGATATGGAAGAAAAATATAACCATCAAGTTCTGATGGAGAGTGGTAGAGGACATGGCTATAAAAAAGCCAACAATCACAAAGACATAAATTTGTGATGATCTAAGGTACCATCTGATTCATCGGATATAAGAGCACTAGGAAAAAAAATTTGGTTTTCAATATCATTTCCCTATAGTTGATGAATTTGAATGAAAAGAAATACTTACATTATTTTGGTATAATCTCACCGTTGTTCATTCCTTGAACAATTTCTACTTCATCTCTTTATGAAATGAAGTTGAATTTGTCTTTCGTGAAGTTTTAGCAGATCATGCGATAGAATGATAGGTCATTCCATCTGTCTCAAACATAAGATAGCAAAATTTATATACATAATTCCATTTATGGTGAGATTAATCATATATGGACTTATACATCATCTATCATCTTGCATAATAAAATAAAACTAGTCTCTACTAACCAGGGACTTCCTGTAGGCCAGTGGTAGGTGATAAAGGCCAGTCACACATCGGTTGTGGGTTCAATTCCCACATCCTTGTTCGACGTGATGGGTTGTCGCCCGTCCAACAGGTTGTCCTTTTATCTAAAATTACATCATTATTACATTCCATCGATAATATAAAAAACAGTTCTAGCCTTAAACAATACTAACTTATGTCCAACATAATCCATTTCAAATATTTAGGATTATCCAAAAATACTTCTGTTCAAGGTTATAGTATAACGAAAACGATTACTAGAAATTTCATCTACTGAGCATGTGAATACCATCATTTGTCCCTGATATATCTTTTTGAACACATTCCAATCACTTCAATACCTTAATCATGTATTCTCTTGAAAAATGAGAACCCATTGAACCTTAGTGGAAACATGAATGCTGTCAATAGTTAACTCTTTCAACATACCAAAATCTCAAAAATTCTTTATACTCAAACCATTATATCACTTTGTCCTTATATAATTCATGAGCTCATTAATATTATCAAACATTTCATTATCTCGTTATCATTTCTTAATGCACATATTAGGTGCTTTCTAAAAATATCTGAACAACCTTTCATGGTTACCGGTACCATTCATCATACACTTTCAAAACTTATGGAAAGACAATAGTGTAACAATCCTTAGATGTCTCTTTATTCCATAGTACAATGATATTACTTATACAACATTACTCTTGATAATCATGTTATCATTCCACTACCTTCTCAAACCATTGACCGAGCTTCAACAATTCTTTCATCACACATATCATTTGTAGTCTCTTCATCATCATCCACATAAATACTACTCATATGACCATGCTGATTTTCTTCATGAGATTTTCCCTTAGGGAATTGGTTTGTATAATTCCCATACATTCCACATTTAAAACATATAATCATTGTTCATGTCGTAGCAATACCATTATCCTTTTCCATGTTGTTAACTGAACCTTTTCCTTTGCACTTACTGGCTTTGGATCCTTCTTTTCCACACCCAAAGCATCTTCCATTTCCTCTGAAACAATCTCCTAGATGTCTCTTCCCACATGATTTACATGAGGGAAATTGAACTTTCTTTGCTATATGATCATCATGAAACTCCACCTTTCTCTTATTATCTGAGTCGGGAAACTTACCAAAGTTGAGATTATTGATCATATTATGAGATTGTGGATTAGGCATAATAACGATGTTTGGACTTCCAAATCCCATTTCATTTGGTTCCTCATAATGAATATCATTCCATTGTCCATCATATCCTCCATTATCGGGAATCTTCCTGTTTCCAGCCATTTTCTAAAACCCAATAAGAATAGTGTGAGAGGAAAAAATCATGCTAGGGAAAAAAACATAGTAAAGGGAGCGCACCATCAATATCTAACATCTTAGGTTAAATTCTATGATGTTTACTGTAGTTCTAGGATAATATCCTATACGTATACTTATCCTTAGGGACATCCCTAGACATTCCTTAGAAATATCTCTACGGATCTCACTAACATTTTCGTATCCTAGTTTCCAAAGGTTGACTACACCTTTCCTCTGATACCAACTGTAGAGACCAGAAGCTTGATGTACATAGACATTACATCACTTTTGCGGAATACTTAACACATAACAAAAGCCAACACACAAGGACCGTAATAGTTTAATGTCTTTGGAAACTCAGAACATAATCTTCTAATCATAGTGAAAGATCTTCAACATCTTCCATAAAGATCTTTCCTTTTTTTTCTTACCTAAAACCTTTCTTTAAATCCTTGGGAAAATAAAACATATATAGGGTGAGCTCAAATGCTCAGTAAGGGTAAGCATGGATAAAATAAAACATATCATATACATTTGACCATAAAAACATGAACATAATGTTTAAACATCGAAATCATGAGAAATGCCATAAAACATGGCAGTACATAAGGCATTGATCATAAAAGAACATTAATCATGATAAAATATCATGGGAATAAAACATGTAATTGTGTAAACCATTTAGCACATGATATGATTTCCATAGTAGCCAAGGCATTTCTGCCAAGACCATCTTAGTGGACAAAGTCCCTTTCTGAATCGAGTACACTCCTCGTTCCAGTCCTGTATTACTTAACCGGTTTAACTTTCCATTCCTGCCATGTATATCTCATGAGATATAAATCTATACCCAATTCAATGGAGGGATATATAGGTCCCACCCATCTCATAATGAAATCATTCTTACTTGTGCCACAAAATAAACATACATTATTCATAATAACCCAATAAATAAAATGGATTTCATAAACATCATCCCATCATCACATAATCCATATAAAATAAATGGATATCATTTCATAATAAGATAAGTGAAACCATGTAAATCATAGATACATGATACTTGAAACATACACATATGAAATAATGTCATCTTAGATAAAAAATTATTTTGATAAAACAGTTGAAATGAATTCTTGAGGATAATTTCCTTTATTCTTCAAAATAATTTTCTTTTCACAAAATGTACTCCAATTATAAAAGAAAGGGATTTTGTTGAAAATTTTCAGGAAATATTTTGGAGGAAGCTTCATGAAAAAAGGCTTTATAAAACCGTAAAAATCTATTCGTGCCGTATAAGTTAAAAACACACATTCTTCTTGTACTTTTTCGGGAAAAGTCAAAAAAGTACCTCGTAAAAGAAATATTCCATACATACCATGAAGTAAAAGTAATAAATGGGTAAAAATAACATTAAACTTACATGATAATATTTTTAGGAAACATTGACATGGATGAGAATAGTAAGCCCAGTAAATACATACAAATAAACAATCTCGGATATGAACGAGATTGAAAAAGTTATCCCTTACCTTATGTTCGATATGATTCGTATGTATTAGAACCTGCTGTATAATGATTTAAATAATTTAATTGACTTATTAAATAATCATATTCATTTTTATGATATCATATATGGTTCACTTATGACTTTATATTACCCGTTCTTTTGTAAATTCCATGTTAAAGAGCGTTTTGGGTAAAATCGTTTCATTTGTCATCCGTGTTTTGACTTGTAATTATTCATATGATTACATAGATCACGATTACTTAATTACAAAATATAAAACATGATTTATATATAATACATATTCAGAATATACATATATATAATAGATCGATAAATGGAATGAAATACATCGTTAATGGAGACGGTAGGCCGTATGTACGCATGAACGCGATTTTCGTTTCCTTATTGAATTGAATGGAATTAAGTATATGACATACATATATATATACATAAATACAGTATCATTATTGTGTCATATATTTCATTATTACTTTTTATATATACTTTATAATCATTCATGGATGGTTAATCAATGAGAATGAATCTCTTCGTGTCGTGGAGACGGTAGTCCGTACGTACGCACAAGCAATGATATCATTACCATGATTGTGGAATTGTATTGAAGTGTATGTATAATATTTCAGAATCAATATCACTTTACAGTAATCATATATAGTTATTTTTTTAGAAAATTATACCCATCCTAGTAAGGTGGTGGTCGAAAACATATTACACCACGACGTGGAGACGGTATTCCGTACGTACGCACGCGTGGTGATTTCATTTTCCTTAGGATGGATAGAAGGTGAAATAGGGTTGTTTCATATTTATAATAAAATATCAGTATATTAGTGATACTGATGTTATTAATTCATAATGAAACAACTAAATAAGAAGAAGTAGAAGAAGAAATAAATTTTAATGAATCGGTAACGGATATTACCTCTTCTTCGGCACGCCTCTTTGAAACCTCCTCTTAGGGCACTGAAATTGGTCTTTGAATAAAACCAGGACCTCTTTAATGTTTTTAAGGAGGTTTATAAGGTAAATGGGTAGGGTTTTTCTGATCTTGAAGGCTCAAAGTTGTGTAAATATGAGAGGGAGGAGGTGCCCTTTTATAAGGGAGGAGAGGGACACCTTTGGAAATCATAAAAATATTAATTTATAATAAATATAATGCCACTTAAAAACTTCCAAAAATGACTCATATTCAAATATTAGATGATCTAGGGTTGTAATCTCATCAACCAATAAAATTTAGACATGTAGGGAATTTATTTTAAACATTATCAACTTGATTTATCCTTATTTAATCTATTTAATATTATTTGTGGTAATATGATTCTAAATTTTAAATTGTTATAAATAATTACTTATATGCTTTCGATTATCCATAATTATATATATTATTAAATTATAGACTATATAAATTTCAATTTATAAATTTTAAATATATTTGTGATTTTTAAACAATTTAATAATATGTTATTTTTATAAAATAACAATAGTGTCAATTTTGACACTATTCATTTATTTGAATTTAAATTAAATCCACACAAAGGATATATTTAAAATAAAAAATTTTACAGGTTCTTAACATGTCATATTAATCTATAAAATTAGTGTAGAACATTAAATAGTTCATATAATATTTATTTTACTATTTGTAAAACCATTTATTTGATATTTCACTTAATAAAATAATTACAACAACATTTTTGTATAATTATTAAATATACTTATTTGTTGCATTAAAATTAAAAATAAAATACTAGGATGAATATAAATCATATATCTTTCATAATAATAAATTTAGTCGGATTTATATTCTAAAAAACCCATATTTTAAAATGTTATATTTATTAAATCATGAAGGTGACAACTTCGACATCATATAAAATAAAATAATATATGTGCCATAATCACTTTAATAAGACTCCAAACGGTCCTATATTCGGTCATTGAATGATTCTGAAGTATATATACACTACCAATAAGTTGTTTTCCGGTTTGAGAGTCCTCTAATATGTATTAATATTTCAATAAAAACAATATTATTGATTTTTTTACTAAATAAATAATTTCTGCATCATTAAAGTATAAACTAAAAAGGTAATTAAATAACTATTAAAAATTAAAAATAAATTAACATGATAAAGAAAAAATATTTAGATTCCATATGAGTATTTATAACCGAATTTATATTCTGTATAACCTTATATTAAAAATACATTAATTATTAAAGTTTGAGTGAGACATATTTCACTTTCCTTTAAAAAAAATAAACTAAAGGTGTTAATCACCTTCAAGTGGGTTCTAATGGATTCCATTTCGTTCCAAATATGACTTTGGAAGAAATATAAGCATCCAATTATATTAAGACAAGTGTTAGGGTAATTTTATAATATTACATTTACCCTAAATTACCCGATTTACATTTTACTATGGTAAATAAAATTTACAGTATTTACTATTCATGATGCCCAAAAATAAAAAGTATCTTATTGACATAATTTGGAGCCACTGATTCCAAATATGGAATCCATTTTTCCCAATTCAATACACAAAAGTTGTCGAAATTAAATTAAAATTAATCCTGTTGTCGAAAGAAAACGGGTTTTTGTTTAAAACATTGCAAAAGATTTAATTGATTTAACCTACGAATTCAAGGTAAAATCAATGATAATGACATAAATTATATTAAATGGTACTAATATATTCTATTTATACTTTAAAACCATTCAATATTATACTTTAACCATATAAATTATTACGATGAAAAAAGTTGTTTTTAATTAAAATATAGCGTGTTTTTACTATTCATTAAAATATGGAAGTTATCATAAAAATATCAAAACTTTATCCATTGTAAATTTATATATCCTAATTGAAAAGAAGAAGTTTATTTTGTAAAACTGAACTTATAAACATGTCAAAAACTATATTTAATGTGGGTGCGCCATTAAAAGGCGTCAAAACTGCATTTTTTTTAAAAATACTGATTTTACCCGAAAACATTATTTTGTTCACATACCATGTTCTAGAAATTGTGTAAGATGAAATAATAATGTTATAACATTCAAAATTTAGTTAATAATATTCATAAAAGCTAGTCCATAATAATATTATAACCATATATCATTGTTTAGTGAAACCTGATATTGCATACAACACAAGCTATCGAGGAAAGTAGCGATTGCGTGTAATGTAAGCCATGTTAGAGTTGTGTGTTGTAAAAGAATCCTTCATTGTTTAGTATAACCGAATCCAACCATATTTAATTTATACATTGAATATATATATATATATACACTCAATGTTGCGTAGAATAACTATTATAAAACGAACTTGAAATTTTGTGTAACATAATCTAAGAATAGTGTTGCGTATACTGCAAGCTAAAACGGTGTTGCGTATAGCACAAGATAATCTTGTTGTAGCATAAAACACATGACATCAATTAAAAATAATACTTATCATAAAATATCAGGTTGTTATAGTAATAACAAAAATTATTTTGAAAAACACAATTTAAGTTAAAAATGTAAAATATGGGTTTATAAATTAAAAAAAATGCAAAAATTATAAATATAGTTATAAAATAAATATTTTAACTTATAGTAACATTTAATTTTTTTCTAGTTGATAATAATTTATCAATAGTGGAAAAAAGTCTTTATTATTTGTAAAAAATATGTTTTACAATATTAACCTAAAAATTAATTTTTTTTGGAAAATAAATTTAATTCATCATAATATTATACTATAATTATTAATATAAAATTGATTATTATTTTTACAATTTAAATTTCTAAATTTTCTAAATTTAATATGTAATTAAAATACTAAAATATAGTAGAAATGTGTTCAAAGTAGATAATTAATTTCTATAATATACACAACTATACTTTCTAATTTCATATCATTTACGAGTTAATTAATTAGTAATATGTTAGTCATATTATCAAAATATATTTATATATATTTTAATCATAATATACTAAGATTCTTGAAATAATGTATCACTTTTTGAAGAATTTATATTGGATAATAAAATGATTTTATTAGTTGTTTTAGTAATACAAATTTCATTTCATTAGTATTAAATGTAGTATATATTTTCATTATTCACATATTTCATTTCTTCATTACTCCTATTCATTCATACTAATTCAACGATAGTTTTAATTTTAATATTTAATATTTATATTTTTCATACTCATGTCACAATTTTTTTTAAATCGATCATGCGTGTTGAGAAAGCTATCAAACATAGTATTTAACCAAGAAAAATATACAGGGAAATCTTAGGTCATTATAAGAACAATTGCTAACTATTTTTAATTCATAATTATTGTTAATCCTCCCTAATTTTTTCTATTTATAACTAGTTATACCAAATAAATTCTAATTATTCATAATAAATCCTATTTATTCATTATTACTACAAATAATTTAAAATTATTCCCAATTATTCCCAATTATCCGTAATTATTATAATTATGGCTAATTATTAATAATTATTAGAACAAATTCCAAATTATTGGTAATAATTAGAAATATTTATAAATTTTCATAAACATTGGTAAATATATCTAATTATTGTTCACTATTTCTAATTATTGGTTATTAATGTTACTAATTAGTTCCAATTAAAAAAAATTACAATTAATAACCAATTCAATTTATATGTTTCAAGTAATTATCAAAAAATTTCCCGAACTACTTTTCACTAATTTCTTTTAATAATTAAGAATAACTAATAATAAAATAAAATCATTTAAAATCATTCAAAATTCTTTAAAATCTTTCAGTGTTATTTCTAATTATTACTAATTATATCTAATGATTCTGAATTATTTTTAATTATTATTATTTATTTGTTATTATTGTTAATTATTCATAACAAATGAAAATTTTATCATTATAATTTATAAATATTGATATAATTTTTATGATTATTTTAGAATAATTAATCAAAAATAATATTATATATTTCTAATTCACATTTATTAATAATTATAACTAAATCGTGCTAATTATTACATTTTATTGCAAACTATTATGATGTTCTACTAATTATGAATAAATATTACTAATTAATAATGTATGTTTTCTTAACCCCTATTATTTTTTCCTAATTATCAATAATAATTATAAAATGAAAATAATTATTACTATTTTTTTTAATTATTACTATTTTTATTTTTTTTCTGATTATTTTTATTTTTATGACTTTTTAAAAGTTATTTGTTTTTAAAAAACTATTACTAACTATAGCCAAATAATATTGGGGTTTTTTACTTTTAAATAATTACTAATAAATTTTACAACATATTAATAAATATTTTTAATTTTACATATTTTTTTGTATTTAATATTAATTATTATAAAATACTAATGATTTTTTCTTTTTTATAATTCTTGTTACTTTTTTAATTTTTGAAATAATCACTGTAACTTTTAACTTTTGATAAGTTTTTAAAATTTAATCCTTTTTCACTAATTATTTCTAATTATATCTATTTACTAAATATTTTTACTATTTTTTATTAATTAGGAACAAATATCACTAATTAGTAATAAATATTTCAAATTATTAATTAATGTTAAAAATAGTTGAAAATCATTTTTAATTTCAAATAATTTTGATTCTGTTTTATTAGTTATCGGGTTTTCTACTATTTTTTCAGATTCATATCATTTTTACTAATTCTTATTAATTATTCAGAATAATGAAACATTATTAATAATAAATATATTTCAGTACAAATTTTGACATATTAGAAATAAATACTACTAATTAGTTTTGAATATTTATGATTATTAAAAATATTTTCAAATTAAAAATAATTGTTGTTAAGTTTTAATAATCATTATATTTAGTAATATTGTTATTATTACTATTTAATAATTATTACTATTTTTAAATGTTTTTTATAATTTCATATGGGGTGTTGTATGAGTGATAAGACAAACCCAAATTCATTTGGTCAGTTGGGTTTAATAGTAAATTGTGACAGTTTATCACCCCTCAATTAAAATCACAAGTGCAAGTGGGGGTGATGTGAGACCATTATTGTTGATGTCCCATACAGGGAGTTGCAAATAGCGGTGACCAGTGCAACAATATTCGGTGTTTGGGGAGAGAATCCCGGAGGATAGTGTTATACTATAAAAAATTCTAATGATAATCCACCGACTGTGATCAATGGTGAAGGATCTGGTACACACGGCTGAACGACATGATATAAAGTTAGATACGTGGGAAACATCCTTTTACAACATCAAAAAAATTGTAAGAACAGCTAAAGTATGATGATAGGTGGTACATGGATACTGGATGGTGCATGGAGACTGATATACAGTGACTACAGTTTTGAGAGGTGGGCCGGTGTCAATTATGATGGGGGATCGATGTGACCTCAGGAATTTTTCCAGCATTGGCATTCAGGAGGCTTCTAATGTAGCTCTCGTCCAATGCAATCTTGCAATGGACTTTTGGTGGATGGACAACTCAAGGTACAATTATGGGTGAGATACCCTGATGGTGGAGGCTATTCATGATGGAGGACCACAACTTGGGAAATGTAACGTCCCGATTCTAGGTGCCCCCCAAATGTGCCTGGATCCGAGTTGGTCACATGACTTCAAGAACATTTCCCCAGATTCCAGAGGCTTCCGACTAGTAGTGAGGGCCCATGGTATGATAGTTTGGAATATATTCCCTCATTTAATGCAAATAAGAAATGGAATAACAATAATAAACAATAATGGAAGATGTAATACCATACAATAATGTAAACCGTGGAAGACTAATAGTATAAATAACTGGAGCCTGTATATAAATATTGAGGCATGGAACATTTTTATAGGAAAGAATCCAAACAAGTCACAATGCTGAAAATACCATACAAAACTAAACTAAAAAAAAGCGTATACTCAAAAAGCATCAGAAACCTTATCTTGGTCCTATGCTCTCCAGCTCTAACAGCAATCAAGTACCTGATGAAGAAGGGTGCTTACCCTTATCTATAACTACAACCATATAATCTGTTTGGTCCCAAAAGCATGAACCAAACAGGGTGTGGGATGAATCCCAGTAGATAACCACCAAAATATCTATGCCTAACTATCTGTGAATATATATAGCTGTAAATTTTCAAAACAAAGAAATAAACTATGAAGTACTAAAAACTAAACAATCCTACACCTTCCAAATACATTCATTTTGATTTATAAATAATTCAAACCATTGAATAATATAACCTTGGGATCAAGCATAAGCTCTGTATCCCCCTGTATAATGGAAACAATAGACGTCTCAGAAGACAATCTAAACAATCAACCATGACCGTGTCCAATCTTGTGCTTTTTCTTGGAAGAATCATCAAAATTATACAATCATTTAATAGGAACCCTCTAGGAAATTTCTCGTAGTCTAATCCCCTCCTGTTCAACATTTCATCAATTCAATAAATAATGTCCCATTTAGAAATCTCACACAGTCTAACCCCTTTTGTTCACACATATCCCTAATCATTTACAAAAGAACTCTTCTGTATCTCTCATGGTCAATACCCCCTTATTCTGCGTAGTAATAATAAATTATAATGACCCCCTGGTAGCTCTTAGAGTCAATACCCTATGATCCAACATTCATTTAATAACAACCCTCTGGGTAGGTCTCACAGTCTAACCCCAATAGTCTATGACCACCTGACTGCTCTCACAGTCAATACCTGAGGGTCTACATAACTACAATTCATACACAGACGACCCTACCTTAGGAATATCTCATAGTCCATTCCCCTTGGTCATACAGTCACAATGTGAAACACATGCGTCTCAAATAAACAACAACTTCATCCTAATAACTCTATGCATGAAAAAAAGTATTTCTAAAATTTTTCCTAGTCCAAATGGCCATAATAAAATAAACATATGAAACACATCCATAATAAAGGCCTTATACTTTACGCTTAAGAAATTACACTTTCTCTATCAAACAAACCATAATAGGTACTAAACTGGGTTAAATTACGAAAACACAATACCCTAAACAATGGTTTCCACCCTTGTATCAAATATAATCAAAATACAACTAAACAAAGACCCAAACCACCTACCATGGTGTTTCAAGATGAAAACTCTTGAACGTTGGCCCCTGAATCGTCCAAGAACATTGTATATCTAAAAAATTGTCAAAAAAGATAAACCTTCGACAAATCATGAGAGAATAGAAATCCAGAAGAGAAGCT
Source organism: Viscum album (assembly GCA_963277665.1). Taxonomy (NCBI): domain Eukaryota; kingdom Viridiplantae; phylum Streptophyta; class Magnoliopsida; order Santalales; family Viscaceae; genus Viscum; species Viscum album. The sequence goes on from OY728166.1 coordinate 573,698,570, forward strand.
CTAGGGGAGGAGAGAACTCGCTAGTGGGAATTCAACACACCTAGCATCATCTCAATCGGAGCATGGACAGTGGAAGAGGAGGAGCTATACAATATTTGGTTATACAACACTCTCCTATATGAATCTTTGGGAAAAGAAATTGTTTCTAGACGCAAGACAAAATCTCTCACCGATATAAAAAATAAAAAGAAAAGTACATAGCGTGTTAATTTAATGTACATTTTGTGTACTGGCCTCAATCAACCCCTGCTTTAAGTGGTCTTTCTGGTCACCCACATGGCCATGTACTCCGCCATTGAATGAGAAGTACATGGTTACATGTGGAAACACGGTACCCAACGTGTACATAGAAAATTTGAAAATTTTATTTTTTACTAAAAAGAAACCTGAAATAAAGATCCATAGTTGAAATTAAGATCCGGGTTTCTAAAAATTTCCCCTTTAAATAAATTAGTACCCGAATTGGCCTTCAAGGGGTGGCGAAGAAGAAACCGCAAATAACTCTGGCCCCTGTGATCAAACTTCGGCCTCCCTCTCCCAAGTCATGTACTGTACTCACCCATACTACCATATCACCCTTACTAGAAGAATAGAATGGAAATGATGAAACATCTAAATTCTATCCACAATCCATAAAGGAATCTCCTGAAAGGATGAATCCACCTCTAACTCAACCTCCTTGGGTTAAAAGATGTGAGACGGGTCAGAAAAGTATCGTTTTAGGTGAGAAAAACTAAAGACTTCGTGCAGAGCCAGGTACCTCTAAGATAACTTCAACCGATAAGAAACTGGAAAGACTCTCTCCAAAACCTCAAACCACCCAACATATCTCAGTGAAAGCTTCCCCTGTCTCATAATCCTCCTGTTTCCCAACCTCGGTGTAACATGTAAGAAAACTAGATATCCAACCTCGAAATCCAAAAGTCATCTCCGTCGATCAGCATAAGATTTTTTCCAAGACTGTGTAGTATCCATCCTCTTCTGAATCAACTCCACCTGCTCAGTGGTCTCCTGTACAAGACGAGGTCCCAACATAGCTGCCTCTTCTGCCTCCATCCAACATAGCGGTGATCAATATGGTCTACCGTACAAAACAACTCATGGTTTAATCTAAAAAATATCCTGAAAACTGTTATTTTAGGAAATCTCCAATAGGGTATATGTCACCATTAAGAGACCATAAAAATCTAGGACACATTCTTAAAGCATGGCCTCCAAAACTTGAAATGTGTTCTCAGATTGGCTTTCTACCTGGGAATGGTAAGTTTTACTTAGATATACCTTTGTACCAAAATCCCTTTGTAATCCCCATCAGACATGATAAGTAAATCATGAATCCTTGTCTAAAATGATAGAGTTTGGGACCCCATGAAAACATATAATATCTCGAATGTACATCCTTCCAAGCTCATAAAATCTGAAGTTTTATTTAATCAGCAAGAAAAGTGAAAGCTTCATGAGTCTGTCAAGATCAACTCACACGGTATCATTATGATGATACCTCTATAATTTTAATAACACTACAATGCACAACCGTATGAATTAAAGTTATGCTACTAGTGTTTTTTTCTTTAACTGGGTAAACACGAACACAACTAAGGTCATAAATGCAGCCTCACAACAACAAAAGGTCAAAACCAAAATGAAATTAGCAAAACTGGTCACACAATATTTCCTCAAAAGACATTGTAGATTTTCACAGCACACTCACCCTTAAGTAGTAATGTGTTCAAACTATCTCGCTCAAACCATACTCATAGATTAATAATGACAATGAGTCAAACCATAATCATATGAGTTATCTTAGAAATGCATGGTGTAGAAGGATGACATATCACTACAGAAAAAGAATGCATTTTTAAGAGCCACCATTTTCTCACAATGAACCCATTAATTGAAGCCTATGTCTATCTTTCCACGATTCTCCTATGTCACACCATTCCTTGATCATTAAAAGGGTCATGCCATAACAGAAGCATAACATAATTCCAGATCCAACCGACTGGAATTATTACCTCTTAAATAATTACATTTGTGCCCAACTAAAAGTCCAATATAACCTTAGATCAATCAACCTAGAGTCTAAGGATCTCATAAAGGTGGTTCATACACTCCTTAAAAGTGAGAATTTGGTGTGAATCCCAAATTTTCACATACGAAAATAGACAGATCCTGAAACAGCATCTGACAAGAAGTCACATCAAGGAAGATACCAGCATAAAGATTCTATCTAAGGTGTCATTATAAGGAATGTCAAGTTTCACTCAAGATTAACCATACCTCTACTGAAACCACTCATCCAGTGCACAACACAGAAAGATATCCCAATCTAATCCAAAAATTTCAAACTATAGAACAGCCTATATTCGACTTTATCTATGTGCACCAAGGACGACATAAAGATATGGAAAATGCTCATATTTTAAGAAAGATAACAACAAGGGAACATAAAATATTACTATAAAAGAATATCCAAACCATACTGGTCGACCATCTGAAGGAAACTTTTCATTACTTGCCTATGCATCATTATTAAGTTGATTACAACAATGTTGTGCTACGTAGAAAGCACCAACGTGAAACAAGACTGAAAAGTCTAAAAAGAATTCATGTAAAAATGAAAATTTCCAAGTGGTCGTTTATTGTGATCCTGTCACCTCAATAGAACACATTTGAAATAGAACTGATGTGACACTCCCTTTCTAGGAGTGTCTTATATGTCACGAAGGGCTATACAATCCCAAACAAGCTATTTAAAAAGAAACTTAAATGCATGTGGGTCATTCCATGAACCATGATCCACACATTCAATCACATGGACTGAAGCCAGAAGATAAACTGGTCGGCGTTCCAAAACACCTATGTCTTAGAAAGACATCCTAATATGTAGGATGGAAAAAGTCTCATAATGCTAAAGTCACTCTACACTAGAGATAACCCAAGAACATACACTAATGCACAAAGATCAATGATGTAACCGACCTCAACAGCTCATCAAGAATTCAATACTCGACGAGTATCGCATTTGTCGACATAAACTACCCCGAGATGACTAGATCAGAAACACATTATAGGGTACTATGTATAGCCTTTAAAACCTATACATCCTAATACCATACTACTCTCACAAGAACTGGCTCAAAACCACATCATTTACACAACCATTAACACAGGTGACGATGTACCAAGATCTTCATCACCAAAGAAATGAGATATTTATATGACCCCATAATTGCAAACCATACTCGATGATTTTCTATCCTAGAGAACCATGTGATCCAAAATCTTGTTCCCACATCACAATTCAGGGACCAATATCCACCCCTCCGAACATGGATGTCATTTAAAACCAGAAGTCCTACTAGGGACAACGACACCTGGATCACACCAACGTCAAAATCTCTCTGTGGAAAAAAACACATCCATATCTAAGAGTGCAACCTAGCATGGGATAACATCTTACAAAGCCTAAGCATCAACTTATAATAATATGTTATGGAAAATAGATTCACTAGGGTCAACAACCCATGGAAATCATCTTTATCTCAACAACTCAATGTAAAATAAGAAATCCTCTACAAATTTTCTATAAAACCATTAGCAAATCTAACATTCCATCATGAATGGTGAGTTACCAAGTATGATCCTTTTTAAAAACCAAATAAAATTACAAGGATCTTGTTAAACCAACCTGGGTCCTCAAAAAGGTAGTACAATAGAAGTTGTTTAACAACACAAGGCATGAACATGTAAGCAGTTAATTATATTAAAACCCCATTCCAATGCATGTAAGAATAGGAATACAACAAGAGATATTATAATGATAAACATTAAGGTCATCCCATGATAGGGATCCTTGAAACGTTACAAATTTGAGGGATCCTACTAGGGACACCCGATAATCAATAGGTATCACGACCTCATAGTCCTAAAGGCCCATATCACATGGGAAACAAACTCAACAAAAAAGGTCATGAGAGGTACTTTACAGCTCATCTCAGGTCAAAGGTATCAACTAGGTTGGTCCGAACAACCAACCAATCATTTATGCATTTTTGTCACTACTAGGAGACAACTGCAATGGTAACTAGATGTAGAACCTCCCCATTTAGAAAAGAAACACCAAAAAACTATCAGTACTTCATATAATTCTCCACAGGTTCTACCATTGTGATCTATGTGGAAAACTACTCAGAAAGGACTACTCACATGTCCAAAACAGACATCGAGGGATAGAATAGGAATCGACCCTCAAAGGGTACAATAGATGACTACACACTGTGTAGAACTCATACATGGCGTGTACACTCACACTATTACATTGACGTGTACCCTTCTTGCCTTGGAATGTAAACATAACAGGTACGTGACATTCCATCTCAGAACACGGCGTGTCCTCAAGTCCTTCCCCCTATCCATATCTATATACACTGCCAAACTCGCACAGGTTTTGTCGATGGAAAACTACATGGGGTGTAATTAATCTACCTAGTGTGTCCTTAAAAAGAATCAACAACTTGGTTCCCCCCCAACATAGCTGTAACAACACAGTTTCTCTCTTGGGTAACCCTAAATGACATGTCCACCTTTGACCGGATGTATACTACTTATGTTCTAACCGCCTGTGTCATTAGTCACAAGGTCAGATACACGGTCGACTCTATAAGGTGTATACAATCCAGACAAGATGAGTACAACCTATGTTTCATCCACCTATGACATTGATCACATGGATGGATACATGGTTCTCTACACACAACCTATACAATCTAGACACGACATGTTCTACCAGAATTCTCCCAACCCCGTTACTCTTATCACATAGTCAGTTACACTGTCATGCATTACATGGCATGTAATCCTAGTACATGGAATGTATTTAAGAAAATTTATTTCTCATGGAAAAAAGAACATATGGGATGTGTTCATCACAACACATGTCGTGTTAACTGGGATTCTGAAAATTAATCCTATAAGACTTCTTTGGAACCCTAAAAAACATAAAATTTTATCCATGGAATGACAAATTCCACCCTGTGAGAGCCCATAATCTTGAGAATCAAAATTTGGCATCCTTATTCATATCATAGATTGAAAAAATTCAATTAATTTTCAAACTTGATCCACAAAATTCCAATCCAAGAGGGCCCATAACTTCTGAGGGATCAAAGTTTGGATTCCATCCAAATGAAACTTTACATATTCCAACACCCTTTAAAAAATAGCAGGTATTATATCACGATATCTATCACAAGAACATTTATATCTTGTGCAACATCTTTCGCAAAAACTTGAAATAAGTAATTCACCTTAAATGGCATGAGAAACATGCATGACCTGTGATCTCTATCAAGTGCCTAAATGATGAATGAGATGGCATACCCTCATATCATCAGGCTGAAATATAAATAAAACCTCTATAATAACAATTATAATATCACAATGCAAGTGAATCACCCAATGGTGAAATAAGATCAACTGTAACAATTTCAAAACCAAAAAATTATAATATCTGAGGTAGCATGGATTTTCTATATACACAGGTTAGCTACCCCCATGAAAACTTATTAAAAACTACCCATTCCTTCCTATCCCTATATATAGTCTCAAAATAGTAAGGCAAAGCTAAAGAGAACCTCCTTTGATACCAATTTATAACAAAATGGTTCTAGGTTCCTCATAGTGGTTCCCTGAACCTGGTTAGTCGCATGACACCAAACACATTTCCCTAAACTCCAGAGGCGAATGACTAGTAGCAAGGGACCAAGGTTTAATAATAGGGAAACTATACACTAATTGGTAGAGTATACAAAATGGAATATTAATAAAAAACAATAGTGGGAGTAGTAATACCATACAATAAAGTAAAAAATGGAAAACTGATTGTATAAACAACTTCACATATATATAAATAATGATGCTTGTCACATGTATCTATGAAAGAATCCAAAAAACTCCCAATGCTGGAAATACAATACATAAAAAATGTATTGAAAGTAGTAAACTCCAACAACATCGGAAGCCTCATCTTGGTCCCATGCTCTACACTTCCAACATAAATCAAGTACCCATTGAATAAGAGTGCTTGAACTTATCTATACCTACAATCATATATTCTATTTGGGCCCAAAAGCATGACCGAAATAGAGTTTGAGATGTATCATATTATAAAATGACCAAAATATATGTTCCTAACTATCTGTGAATATATATATAGTAGGAAATTTAGAAAATGAGGCAATAAACTTAGAAGTACTCAAAAGTAAACAATCCTACAGTTTCCAATTACATTCATTTTCATTTATGAATAATTCAAACCATTGAATAATGTATCCTCATTATCTATCCTAAGAGTTGTATCCCCTATTATAATGGAAACAATAGATGTCTTAGAATCCCATATAATCAATCAAGCAAGATCAATTCCAAGCATGTTCTTTGGCATGAAAGACTCGTCATAATCATACAATCATTTAAGAGAAACCCTCTGGGAATGTTCTCACAGTCTAATCCCATTTGGTTCTGCATATCATCAATTCAATAAATAATGACCCTCTGGGAAAGATGAAATAGTTTAGCCCTTTTGGGTCCCACATATCACTTAAAGCACACAACATGTTCATTCAATGTATACATCATGTACTAACCTCAACCGGTCCCCACTTTAGGCTGCCTTATAGGTCACCCAGATGACCATGTACTGGGTCGTTACACGACCATTACATGGCTACATACAGTATCCAGTAACACTACATGTACTCAGGAGTTCAAGACATATACATAAAAAATTTACAAATTTTCTTTTTTCCTCAAAACAACCCAAAAAATATATCCATACCTAAAATAATGAACCGAGTTCTTACAGGCTGACAACATAAGTTAATAATATGGACAATCGTGGTGGCCACTGCAATGATTGTAGACACGTGGGGCTTACAAAGAAAAAATGGCCAGAGCATGCACTATTAGAAGTCATTGGAACATGGAAGACAACCTAATTCTATTAAAATGTGCCTCCATGTATGTGTACTTGAGGTTCCCCTGGAACCACAAAAAATATAAATAAAGGCTCTAATAATTGAGACTATCTCATGTGTGTTGGGGGGGGGGTATGATCGAGGTTATCAAGACCTTTAGGGATGTACACGTGTGTGTGTTTTGTATAATAGTACCCCAAAGAATGTAATATATAAATTTTTTTACCAAGTTTTAATAATTATTCAATTTTAATTAATTATTTTATATTTTTAACAATTAGTGCTAATTTTAACTAATTATTTCAAATCAATTCTAATTTTTATGAGATTTTAATACTTTTTTATTAATTTTTAAAAAATATTTCTAATTAGTCATAACTATTCAAAAAATTTACCAAAAATAAAAAATTATTATTAATTTCAAAAATGTATACTTTGTCTATTAACGTTATTAATTATTTATTTTTAAATAGAAATAATTAATTATTGGTAATTATTATGAATTTTTACTTTCTTCTACTAATTCTTAATAAATATTCCTAATTAGAAATAATTATATTATATTATTACTAATTATTAAAAATTATTAATATTTTTTATTTTATTATTATTTTTGTACTAATTATTGTAAATTTTTCTATTTCATTTCTATTTTATACTTCTATTTACAACTATTAACTATTTTTAATATTTTTTTAATATTTTTGGTAAACATTTCCAATTATTTCACATTAATAATTTTTTTACTAATTTTTACTAATTAAATAAAATTATTTCTATTTTTTAAAAAATATTACCAGTTATTAATAATTATTAATAAATATTGATAATTATAATTAGTTTCAAAAAACAATTACACACTTTTTCTAATTGTGACTGTTGTTTCTATATTTATTATAGTTATTATTATCAGTTCCCAATTTTTTTATTATTTATTGTGTATTCCTATTTTTAAATAATTATTTCTAAATAATATGAATTTTTACTAATCTGTTTAAAATATTGAATATTAGTAATAAATATTTCAAATTATTTCCAAATTTTAGAAATTTTAAATAAATATTGTAATTTTTTAATAATTTTTACTTTTGTCATACTTATTTTTTTACATTTTTATAAATATTATTGTTTTTACAATGTTATTTTATTTCATAATTTATTCTTATTTTTAAATAATTAATCACAATTATTAAAATATTCAGTATTATTATTATTTTTTTCTATCATTTTATTATATTATACTATGTATAAATAATTATTATTTTCTATTTTTAGATATAATTTATCATAACAAAACTATTAATTAACTAAAATATTTATTTAACATTTAATAGTAATAAATATATAAGAAATTAATAACAAAATATTCAGCTTTATTAAAATTGTAAGGAATTTAACTTACAAAAAATTATATAGAAAGAAATTATTGAAATTTTAAAAAATGTAAAGGAGACGGTATAAAAGAATAACATTCATATAGATTTTATAAATAATTATGCACTACAAAAAAAGTGGGAAAAGAAGAAAACTATAATGAGAGAATGACCGAGAATGGGCAACGAACTACTTTTCAATGATTTTATTTTTTGTGACAGGCTATTTGAAAATTCATTTTTCTTGCGGATATAACTATTTTTGATGGATTCCATCACAATATAATTCCCACATAAAAATATTTTTTTCAAATAGAAAATGCATTTAAGATAGATATAGTTATATGTAGCTAATATAATAAATAATATTTATGTTTTTATTACCCTTTACCGACACTCTAATTTTGGCTGTCATGGTTTATCGCTGAAACTAGTTATTTATTTGTGATGAATATATATAATTCCTCAAAAAATGTTTCAACAATGAATGTTGTTTGAGATGAGTGAAACAATCTATCACAAGTATAGGATTCCTTCTCTTTAGCACATGTTTCCAGCGACAATTTTTTCAATGGGATCCTATTCCATTAGAAAAATACATTTCAAAAAATGTTTTTTTACAGTAGATAAAAAATTCAATCGTAGAAAGATAATTTCTCGAACAATTTGTGATAAAAAAATTATAACATAAAACCATGATTTATTATAATTAAACTATCTAAAGTTAAGAAGTTATAGATATAACATGATGAATTAGAATGAATTTATGAGAAAAGGTTAGACATAATACAAAACATTAAAATCTATCATTATAAAGTTGTGAAAGCATTCAATAAGAATTTTCACCTCCATAAAATCATTCAATGGGTTGTGGTGTAAGACTAGGGAAACCATACTATACCCAAGTGAAATCCCCCAAAACAGTATCCAAAACATGTTATCCCTTAATCCATACATTACATATACTCTAATAGAGCCTATTATTTGATTACAATGGATAGAGAGTGATTGGGTATTTTCCCACATCCCTTCTACATGATTATTTTTTATAGCATGGAATATTTCTAAATCATTTTCATTATTATCCTCATGTAATGGTGTAATAGAATAAGAAACCTCACACAATTCCCAATCTTCACCAACATCCTCATCACCCGATTAAATATTTTTCAACTGAAAAAAGAGGTAAAATTATCATTCAGTGAGTTAATAACATTAAATATCTACATTTCAGGGGTCTCTATAATAAATAGTTCCTCTTTGTAAAAAAATATTTGTAAATATATAAGTGAAAACTCTTTATTGTAATGTTTTACACAAGTGTTACTTTCAACCCTTTTACACATAAAAACTGCTACTCAAAATTTAATTAAATGAATTTCCCATATATCTTCAAAAACATTAATTTTTTTTGATGCAGAAATTTTATTTTATATTTTTCTCAAAAAAATTAAACTCTTCTACAATGACCATTACTATACTATTTTAAATGGTGATCTTATATTCTTTTTTTGTGTATTATGTTTAACAATTAATGTCAAACCAATATATTTTCATTACCTTAACACATGATCACATTTATAAACATTTCATGGTTTCTAGTGAATATGAATCTGTATTGAATTTCTACTTTTACCATGAACAAATGTATTTTTATTCTCCCTTATTAACTTCTTTTCATTTTTTTTGGATATCATATATTCAATACAATATTATGTGAGGATATATTTTATTAAACCTCACCATCACTATTTAAAGCATATAAATTGTTGTACATCACTAAAACATGGGAAATTAACTTTATATATATGCAAAAAATTATTTTACATTCACTGTTAATAGCCTGATGTAAAGGTTTTGGGAGAACAATATGCTCAACCTAATTCACGTGGTCAATATAAAACTGAAACATATCGGATGCTATATATTTTTTAACAAGAAAGGACTCTATTTAGTGTTTATTTTTAACATATAAAATTTTAATTTTCATATATTATCTAATAGAATATATATAATGTAAATATATAGGCCCATATATCCTTATATATTACAGAAAATGAATCATCAATTGAACCATTATATCAAAAAATAATTGTGGAAATTATATTTATAATTCATAGTGTATATAGATAGGTTCATTATATAATTAATTTTAAAACTTTGGATCAACTAATTTGATGAAAATATAATTCCAGAATTATTAAAAACTGATGATGTTTTTTTTGAGGGGAATAAAAAATATTCTACCCAATACAATGGATAGAAATTCACCATTTCTCTCTTGAATAATTTGTAACAAACTAAAGTTAAATATTTTACTTTTTCTCCATTGTAGTGGGATAATACAACAAAAATATTTCAATATATATACAACAAAAGGTTTCATTTAATTTATATCATAACTTTACATTAATGTATATAAATTTACAAATAATATTATTACATATATCTTTCTCAACATGCATACCATTAATGTTATGTTTTATCTCAAAAAATAATCAATAAGGTGGATTAGATAAGAAAAATTATTTCTATAATTTATATATTCGGTGACCTAAAATTAAAATCATCAAAAATATTATATTGAAAATTCTTTCTTTTTTATAATATTAGTATATTTGGAAAAGTTTTTAGGGGAAATCATACTATAGTAAACCATTGAATGATTTTTTTAATCTTAGATAAGAAAAATCCATTAGCAACAATATTTAATGACCCATGTATGATATATTTCTCCCATTCAACAATTCATGATATGAAAATCTGTTTTTCACAAGTCGGAGAAGATTTATATTCCAACCACTATATCCAAATAATCTTCTACAACTAGAAATCTGATTCTAGTGAACATTATATTAACACAGAAAAGAAAATATTTGTTTTGTATGAATAAAATGATTTAACACCTATCTTCCATAGAAATTTAAAATTCTAAATCAATGGATGAATATAAACATCAACATAATTTATAATAAATTTTAGTCTAGAAACAATCAAGTTCATTATAAAATATGTTTCTTAATATATATCTATGGGGATATGTTGTAAAATATCAAAAACAAATTCCAAGAATCTTTGCTAATGAGGCTCTATTTAAGATTCACTACATCTATGAAGAGTATTATTTTTTTGCTTATATCATAATTTCTAGAATCAAAAAATTGTCAATCGATTATACTCTATTATGTTAAATCAGTAAGGTGATGTCTGTTTCCATCATCTTTTTTTAAATTTTTCTGGAATCTCAACCACTACAAATAATTTTAATTTTAATATAAATTATTTATATGAGGTATTATTAGAAGATACTAGATTTCCATTGTCAGAGTTTTGATGATTTTCTATGAGAAGGAATCGTAGTTAGATCTGCAATTCATTTTATATGATGATATTATGTATTTATGAAATTTTGATAAAACTTCATATTGTTTCCTATATATCACATAGTTATTGGAAGAAGCATGTATTTCAATATATCCCAATCCTATTGGACATAATACTTTTTCATGATAATTAAAATATGAAAGATTTTTCACTTCCCAAAGTCACTCATTAAAAAGTTAAATTAATTCATTGAAACTTTTATCACTCCAACCATTTCTTACATTTATGTTAACCAATCTTTTTATTTTTTATATCAGTCTAAATATAGTCCAACCCGATGTAGTAATTTGTTTATATCCCTGAAATCATTCAAAAGATTCAATTTTTTCAATGGTTTCAATGTTTATATCTAGAATTAATTCATTCAAATAATCCGTTATCTCATACTATATATCATCAATAATGTAAGATCTTAAATTTTTTTATTTAACGATTCTTTTTCAAGTTTTTATAAACATGATTAAAAATACATTAAATAAACCGGTATATGATTTTTTTGGACCTTAATATTCTTATATTAGAACACCTCACACATGGATAAGAAAAAATATATTTGTTTCCAATATTCCATTTAGAAATTTCCAAGAAACTGTAAACTAGTATTTCATATTCATTGAAGGTTCTCCAAGAATTTATCTAATAACTATTCTTAAATTACTTAAAAACAATAATTATTTTAAATATTCTATATATATATATATACATATAAATAAGTAGAAAAATGTAGAAAATATAAACATATAAATATATAAAGATATATCAACTTAAAAATATTAAATGAAATTAAATATACACATATAAAAACACAATATTTTAATATTTAAACATATAATGTTATAAATATTATTATATTAACAAAATAAAAAATAAATTTTTAGTTCTCAGTTTTTTAATCGAAATTTTTTTAATTCAAAATCAAACTATAATTAAAATAAATGGGTAGAATATATAACCATAAAAAATGTACAACAATAAATTTATAAATAATAAACGATTAAAATCAAGTTCAACTATAACCACAATTTGTCTCAATTACAACCATTTTATAGATGAAATAATTATAAAAAACAAAAAATAGATTATATCTACAATTTAAAATTATTTTTAATTTAGAATCATAAAGAAAATAAAACAATAAAAATTAAAATATTTATTAAACCAATATTTACATGTAATTAAATAAATATATAAATCCAATTTGAAACTAAAAATATTAATTACTCTTATGAACATAAAAAATATTATATTATATTATAAAGATAAATAATCAAGCAGATGATCTACAATAAAGAGATATAAAATAGTGATATATTCAATTCATATTTGAAGCAATAAATTATGATTGCAGTTGAATGTAAATATCAAAGGCTAATGTGGTATAATATGAAAAAGATAACTGAAACAGAAATCCATTAAGAAGAAAATAGTCCTGGGTGGTGGTAGAAAATTGAATGAGATATAATGATTCAAGTGAGTATATAAATTGTTCATAGAATATGAGACACGTAATCTAATTAATAAGTACAAGCTCATCCATGAATCATAGATGTAATTTTTTTTAAAAATTAGTAGAAAGAATGTAGGGGAAAAAGGCTAATTTATATTAATTTTATTAATAACGTTTCAACATAATTTATTGACTAATAAATTATATAACTCATGTTATAATGTTTTTAATTAATAACCATCATTAAAACCAACATGTTTAATGTTTTAATATTTATGGTTTGATAACCGACCTTAAAACATGTTCATTTTAGTTTTAGCATCAGGAATCAAAAAATTGTATTAAAACTTGAACAAAAAATCTAAACATCTTACTTTGATAATTTGATAGATACTATAACACTCCCACAATTAAACTTATATACATAAAAATCATCTATGTTTTTAAAAAAAATTAATTTTATCACATGATAAAGATGCATATTCTATCCAAGATACGTATAATTTAATCCATAATTGGAAAATTGTATCCATTAATCCTTTTCAGTCTCATATGATAATTTAAAATGCCTAGTCTATAATATATATTGGTCCTCGACTGATTCCCATTAAAGAAATTTTTGTTTATATAAATTTGATATATATCATTATCAAAATGAGCTGAAATTTGTAGCAATAACTGAATTGAATTTATTATTACTATAGAGGAAATGGATTCTTCAAAGTCAATAGAATGTCCTTACTTGTAACCATTTTCCATTGAGCATACTTTATAAGTATAAAATCTACCATCCATGTTATTTTTCTAATAGAAAAGCCAATTTAGTCATGTGGTTATCACCCCTTCTAGTGCATTTAATAATCTATCAATATGTTTAATATACATGGAGTCCATTTCAAATTCTATGTATTTTAACCATATCTCAGAATCATAACTCCTGATGGACTCCCTTTAAGTGGTTGTTTCATCATCTATGAAAAGAAACCTAACATCATTATTTATGAGAATTCAATATCTCAAGAGATCATGATGGCTCATTCTTAACCTATGAGGTTCTTATGATACTTGATTTAGTTCTTCTTAAAAAAACATTAGTGGAACTGGCTAAAATTCCACCACATGAACTCTTTCTATTTTTTGGTCTTGAACATCGATATGTTTCATATTCCTCAAAATAGCATGATGATCAGTAAATTAATTCTCAATAAATTTCTTAAATCGATCCAAAAAACACATTTCTTGTTATGATTATATAAATAATATCATTTACCTTCATTAGAAAACCAATAAAAAAGAACATGTTACATTTGGTGTCCATCTTAACAGAATTATATCATTGTAAGAATGATTAAAATCTACAAAATATTCACATATAATATAATGTTATATTTTTATATAGTGTACTTGATATGGTTTTTTATGACGTCTTTGGAAGGAATTTGGTTAAATATGTATAAAATAAATTCTATACTATAAGCCCGTAATAAAGTAATAAGTTCAAGTTGACTCAAAATTTACTATACATTGTGTAACAAGGTATAATTATTCCTCTCAAACACACCCTTTTACTGTGATGTTCAATGAGGAGTGATGTGTATAACTATTCCACAATATTTTAGAAGTTTAACGAATTAATGTATTATGTATTTAAAAGGTTTCATATATATGTTTCATCATTAAAACATATACATACTTACTAAATTGATTGGTAAAACGTTTCAAAGTACCTGAAACCACAACTTTATTGAGCACACATTAGTATATATACATCACTATGTATAAAATTCAATATTATAATATCCCTTTCAGATTTTTGACATACATTTTTGCAGTAATCTTTTCTAATAATCAATATCCAAAATTCTAAAATGATTCACAATCTAATAGTTCAAATAATCCATATTTGTGGAATATTTGGATGTGTTTTTTATTTATAATACTAAATCGGAAATGAAAAGGACATGTGGGATGAGAATCAACCTCAAAATTTATTTTTTAATATTATAGACAAGATTATCCATATCAAAAAAATAAAAACATCTTATCATGTTACTAATACCATAAAACATATTATTCATATATAATTTTTTTCATAATACTGAATGACAATGCCTTATTGTGTAATAAAGATACCATTTTTATATTTACAATGGCAATGTAATAATAATTCTACAACTATATAATTAATTCACTTATAGTTAAATTAGATTTTTTTTATAATTTTAATGTGATAAGTATTTTTCCATTACCAATATGAGGATCCACTTCACCCTTTTTCCATTATCTCATATCAATGAGATTGGGTTTATCAACACAAATTTGTGATGCACACCCAGTTTACCAAACACTTGAGCCAAACTTATAAAAATTATATTATGTAAAATTTACATTCATATGTTGAAAATGGTTTTCTTCTATGTGAACACTACATAAACATTAAATATAAATTTATAGCAATATTATGGGTCATACCAATGGTTATCTCAACATGATCCTCATGAAATAAATTGTAATCTTCAACAAATATATATTTATGGCTATGTATCATATGTTATATTTGTTCATCATGTAGTTATAATGAATGTAATCCTATTAAAAATTTTGACCCCATACATAACATTTATCTAGTGGAATAAGTTCTATATTTAACTAAGTGATGTATCCATTGGGGAATTACTCTAAACAAATGTTAATTAGGCATAGAATCATCCCAATAATAACAATTATGATTATTTGATAGTGTATTTGGAAATTATTTTCCCTGAACCATCATATTGAAAAACTCAACTCCATTCATATAGTATCCTAAATATTACGGTTTCCCAGATAAGTTTTTCCCAAATCAAACAATTGTATTTGGTTACCTAACATTGAGGGTAATCCATTCCAACCATTTCCAACACAAGATAATCCATGGGAGCCCTATTATGGAAATACATACAATTTTGGATGATCATGGTCATGAAAAGTGATAATTTATAAAGAATATCACATATAATATTTGATGGATTTTATAAAATTTCATTCATGTTTATTATACATCACATGAGTATTAAGACTATTGTATCTCAAAAAATATTTATTTTATCCTTTTTATTTCATTTTTTATTCCTACCTCTAATGATGTAGTTTTTGAATCTAATTATATCCAAAAAATTAATGTGTTTATAGCACATTAATGTGTAACACTTTAGAAAACTCGCATGTTTTTGTCATTAAATTAAAAACTAAATCCAAATATATTCCTGTATATTTGATTTCATCTCATGCATATGGTATTTTAACAATTAATATAAATGAAAAAAATTATATGAGAAACAAATATCCACATGATTATCTCATATTAACAAATATTTAATCCCAAACCAGTTTAGGATAAGGAAAAAGCCTCATGGTCAGCCGACATTCAAGCCCCAAGTCCATCTCCATTGGGATTCTTTTATCAAGATATAATTAAATTTATGATATCTATAAAAAAATATGAAATAACTATATTCAATAAATAATCTCAAAGTAATAACTCTAAAAAATCATGGCCAAGGTAGATGAAACTAAAATTTATGATATAACACCTAACATGTAATGTTGGGATCTATCTTGTAGAACCAATTTGCAATATAAAGTTAAGCATTAAAATTATCTAGATTTTATAAAAAATATATAAACTTGAATGATAAAAAAATTTAACCAATAAAAATACACTTTATTAATTTTTAAAAAGATGAACTACCAATCAGAATTTTTAAAATTTAATTTATGCATGAAAAACTTATTTTATATTCCATAGTAGTTGTCATTGATAAATAATTTTTTAAATATAAAAGATTTTGTTAAAATTATTATTTTGATTTATTTTATGAATGTAATATATTATGACAGATAATCACCATATATATCATTATATGAAAAAAATAGGTGAAAAAAATCTTTAGAATGTATATCATATTTTTTGATAGAAAATTCTATTGTAGATTACAATGCGTAACATTGTTTAGGATTGATGATATTTTATAATAAATATTATATTTTATGATATTAAATATGTCATATTTATTATATGACCCTCTATTAAAAAAACATAATCTTACTACACATTACAATATCATATATTTTATTCTTTCAAATTGAAGAAAATTGAGTGTTTATAAAATATTATACTTTATGTTATAAATCCATTGATTTCTATGGTAGATCAAATTAGAAGAAATCATTTTATCATGTAATAAGATATGATTTTAGATGATTTATGTTACACATTTCAATAAACTCTATTATATTTTACTTGAAAAATTCTAATTGAAGAAAGATATGATACTACTGATGGATTTCAGGCGATCATGTAATGATCAGTGGAAAAAACCCAGAAAACAGGGTTGATATTACATTCTCTTAGTGTTAATTCATTATAATCAATCAATTAATGTGTAAATAATTGAATTATATATCCCATGGGTTATAAATGAAGGAGAAAAACATTTTAGAGTGACATGGAAGTTGAAATCAACCCATACAAGACATATTATACAATTATTTTTACATCTTATTTAGATAAAATAATTATCACATTTTTATTATTTGATATGTGAGTATCTTAATTTTTTATATGTATTTCATGTAAATAATAACATATTATCCAGCGGTCATATACTATGACTCAACCAATTTTTTGTTTATATCCATCACATTTCGTATAGTTATTGACATTATGATTGATTATCCTTAGCTCAACCATAAATTACATCCCCATAAGTATTTATCCCATTATTTGGTCACCTCATTCGTGTTGTGTCTTTCTATATTAGACTATATGATTGGATGGTGTATCATTAATAATAATTCCATGTGTCTGGATTCTTATTATCTTAGATAATAGGTCTATTTTAAACCATCTATTTAGGACCCACAAATAAGACATTATCCATTTACACTCCACTTCAAAATCCCATAATAGCATTTCCATGGTTAGTTCAAGACTAGAGTGTTCCATTCAATATTTAAATGAATTATTCACTTCTGTCACACTTCATTACATAGGTGGTTGATTGAATATAAAAACTTTATATATATAAATAATGAGTGAATTAAACTCCAAAATACACTTTATTTAAATAATGATATATATGATGTAATATCTAGCATTCCAATCATGGGTATATTTTATCTCAAAGGAGAACGTCATCTAACCACATATTCTACTGGAGAATTTATCTTGGAAACTATCATTTAGATATCAATCATCAATAACCCCTATTATTCTTATTTAATTAAATCAATTCACAATTAATGTTTCTGAGGTTATAATTTACCGCATCTGCACTCCTTTTTCAAAAGGTGTTGTGCGCTCCTAGATATTAAGCCCTATTTAGAATATTATAGTACACCCTCCATTATTGATATGGTAACCATGACTTGAAACTATGACCAACCATCTTTAGGATGGTTGATATTATTTTTTAGGTTGTTACTCATGTCATATTATCATCTTACCCTTAATATAGTAGGTTATCTCCCTTAATGGTAAAAACTATATGACTGTATACCTTAACCATCAATAGTATAAATTTTATCCCACAAAATTGTAAATTAATGAGATACAAAGGATTTTCAAATCGAAATACCACAATTCTTATTCTATACAAATTTAAAGTATCCTATTTCTAAGATATTACCTTTCTATGAATTGAAAAATGATGAGAAAAAATGGAAATGGAATAAAGACTTATGGGGTCTACCATTTAACCCTACAAAAATTAAATATCTAATTTATGAACCCTTCTGTCTAAGAAAATGTTATATCCAATCATCTTTTATACCCACTAGTGAGTAAATTATCATTCCTAACATTTACAATTATTCATGGTGAGTAGTATATCTATTTTAGATAATCATGTACTCATGAAATTTCATGTTTTATCCTTTTACCCTATAAGTGTGTTAAATACATGTTTGGAAAACCAATATGTAAATTGAAACCTTCATGACTAATATTCATCCACAATAAAAATTCATACCTTTGATGTCTAAATTATAACTAACACAAAGTATTGAGTCCATATATACTTATTACAACCCATTTGCATAAAAATATTCTCTAGGTTTCTCCTTTCATAGAAATTGGTAATTAGTTTCATGAATAATGTAAATGGATCCGATGTGAAAAGTGAATTGTATAGATTCTTACGAATCACTATGTAACCTTGAAGGGGATGTCATGTCCCATAGGAATAGTACCCCATAACAATTTTCACTATCCTGAATGGGTGTGATGTTTGTTTTCCCATGACTAATTGTAAAATTATTGACACTTTCCTCTACATCCTATTGATTAAAAAATACTTATGTTATGGTTTACAAATTAACATAACCTCATTACTCAAGTGTATCCAAATACGCTTATTATTACACACATGTTAATTTTACACTTTTCGAGAAATATTAAGAAATCCTCTTTCTTTTTCCATTTCATATATGGGTTTACAATATCTTTGAAGAAAAAACAACCTTGAAGGGAGATATTCCTCCTGGAAAATTCCTTTTTGGAGCTTGGTACTCTATGAAAGACCATAAAGCCCATGACATAGTAGTATCAATATCACTGACATAAACTATATACACATATCATGGGGATTGATCATAGGGGAATTGGGCTCTCATTCATGAAATTTTTACCTATACTCCACCACTATTTAAATATATTAATATTTTGGTTTTAGTTGTATGACCTTAAACCATAAAAACATTTTTTCTTGTCACATGACTATAAATTACATGAAATAGTATTATAACTTCAAAGAACATAAAATACAAAAGGAAAAAAGTCACCAAACTCACTAGGTTGAAAACACTCATAGGTAATCATAGAAAAAAGGGAATTCCTCACGAAATAGTCACTTACATTGCATAGCCTAGAAAAAATTATAATCATTTAAATTTGGAAAAAGAACAAAACATGTCTGGTGAAAAACAATCATAGGGTGTACTGATCATAATCCATGATTTTCACCACTAATACTCTTCTTCAATTTCTTAAGAAATTTTATGGTAAAGATAAATAGATATAAATATTTTGGGGTATTCTATTCAACCTAATAAAATCTCTTGCTATGATTATTGGGTCCTCAACCTAGAACAAAATTAGAGCACCCTTATATTCCTCACATATTCATTTAGAAAATTAATTAATAAATCATGAAGTTGTAATTTTCGGAACATGAGATATTTTGGACATTGGAATCACAATTCCAAAGCCCCCATCATGATTTACAGTATTTTATGTTGTTACTATATCATATATCAGAATAGACTAATAATTTCTTATGATGATGGTGTTTTCATCACTATATATTTCCCACTGATATCCATGTAAGATCATATGTTTTGTATGAAGTCATAAAAATAGACTAATCTTAACCTATAAGGACGGTATATACGTAACCATAATCAACCCACCTATATCAGTCTATATACACTCACACATGAAGGAACCAAGTCTTACAGTCCCTTATCTCATTAAATTTACCCAACATACATTGATCACATATGTTCCTCCATATTTTGTATATCTACATCCATATGGGGATAAAAGATTAATATAATTTGGATTCATTCATTCATATCACAAACTGAAGTGGTTTGGGGTTATGAAGTACCTAATAAATTTATATACATCGTTTAATTTTAATTAGTTGTCATCACACTAATATTTAACATATTTCAATGAGTATTAGAAATTGATAGTTGAATAAATTAGAAAAATTATAAAGCTGTAAATGGTTCAAGATAAGAAATTTTCATTTATTAAATAAAATTTGAGGAACAACCATACAATAGATCCTTTCCCATGGAATGACATTAAGTAATGTATGAAAAATAATAAGAAAATATATTAGAGGATATTTTTTACTAAACAATGTAGACTATCTTGTGTTGAATGATAGTTATTAACTGATCATAGTAGATCCTAAAGTTATCATAGATCATATATCCTTGAAATTTCAACTTCTATTAGGGGAATATATATTTTTAATACTAAAAAAAAACTAATTATTCCTTAACTTGGTTGTCTAATTATCCGTATCCAACTCTTCTGTTCATGATTCCACTTCATTATCTTAATATTTGAATATTTATATAGCTTGCGGGGCATCCTAATGAGGAAACAATGTATCCATAGTAGTTAGCTGTATCAGCTTCTGGGTATCCCATTATACTGACATCACCTAGTTATTTTTTCATTAAATGTCATGGAGAACCTTATATTAGGTCAAAAATTTCTCTTGAATAACTATTATTGAAAGGATGATGGAATATAGCCCCTGATAATCAAAGACTCTTACACTTATACCTAAAAATATCTCTTGATGGTGATATGTCTTTCCCCTAATATTTTCCACAGTGTTGTGAGTTATTAAAGTATAAAAATTTTACCATGCCCTTCCACAAGTCACTCCGTTAATAAAAATGGTGTTTCTTGCCCAAGGATGTTATATCATCTGAAACTATTATCTGATTTGGGATAACTACTTAGTGGATGAAGCTGTGTTTAGAACCAAATATGAGATTTGTTTGTCAGGATATGATTTCTCTTTATATGTTTTATCTATTACAAATTAATGAGATTAAATGGAGATATTTGACTTTATAGGTGTTGTATGGAAACCTCACTCTGAGTTCTCATCAACCAAAACACCACATTCACCAATAGAGTTCTCTCCTTTATCATTTATGGAAGCCATTTTGGTTATATTATCATTCCCCCAATTTCTTACATAACACCCCCTATATCTAGATGGGTGGACAATGAATTAAAGGGATAGATCCTCTCATTACAATACTAAGATAATTTTTTTTCTATGATCGAGTGAAATCCAAGGACCAATGGGTGTTTTTTATTGGGGAATGTTGATCAGAAGTACGAATTGCATAATTGTCAACATCAACCAAAATTGATATAGAACCATAGGGTTCTTCTCACCATGAACTTCATAGTAAGGATGCATTATCACCTATTATACACATTAAAATTAAAATCTAGAATATTGTGTAATTTGAACGTCAAAAATGGAGACCTCATACCTTATCACTAGGATCACTCCATCTTTTAATGAGATTTTGTTTGAATGGTTTCCCACTTATCTTGTGTGATTATCCCTGATTGTTTTGAAAGGATCTTCAAAAGGGGTAAAAATGAATTTTGGATGATCCCCTACAATTTGATCCAAAATTTTTTCATCTATTCTTATCAACAGTATGATCATAAAATTCAAAAATATGGTCCTGTAAGAAAAGGAAGGGACAAATATTTCATTCAATAGGACATCGCCACCAATATACGATGCTACATAATCGTGAAGAAACTGGATAATCCCATAGGTCTTGTGTGGAGTTTCACCAAATTGAATTGTACCCAACACTCGGTAGAGAATTTGAAAGTTAATTAAAATAAGGGTTAGCAATATACGTAGTCCAATAGGAATATACATTATGATGGAGGAGTGCTTTAATAAAGTTTGATAATATATTGTAATAAATAACCATTCCATAAGAAACATAGGAAAATGTCCTTACATAATAAGATCTAGGTCAATTATATCCCGACCAGTTAATCCAAAATTATTTATTGAATACATTCATAAATGGACATGTAATTACTCTATGTCCCACTAGTATGCTTGGTTAGGAAAATCTCTGGCCCCTTCCCCATGGGTTCTGATCCATGGGAGAATTTTACTGTCTTAATCCATTTTCTAAAATGGATTTTGAGAGATGAGATAATTTTTATCTATAGCTTATCCTAAACATTTATATGTAAATACATGACTATAATAAGTGTGCATGTGATGTTTTCCTAGGAACTAGGAGTGAAAAAAACTAATCATACATGTCACCATGATAGGGACTCTCTAGATCTAGTAAATTTTTCTAGATACTTATACCCCCTTCCAAGTGTGAAAGAAGATGATTTCTAGTTCTAGAAAACCATCGATTAACTGACTCTAGATTATGACTAGTATAGTGATAAATTGATAACTATGAGACCTAAATATCCTCTTAATTCTTGTAAACCACATAAATTTTCAATTATTATTTTTGATTCATATAGTATAAAAACTACTACTCCTTGTAAAAGTTTTTTCAATGGGTGAAGGTACCATTAGAGGCTGCATCTTCTCTGCTAAATTCATTTTTAAGATTTATATATGAACCGTTATATTTTATTTTCAACACTCATCACCACTATCTTATAAACTAGACATGAATCCTCATATCAATCATATTAGATGATTTGTCTATCATAAGAGATATTTTTATGAGTAATACCTCATGAAAATATGATTCATTTTGATAGAGGATGAATCTCTGGTTCTAGGGTCAATGCATTAGTAAAGGGACCATACCAATATAGAGGAATCCTATATGATGATCGGTAGTTGATCCATTCTTATTCATAAAACATTGAAATGGTTTAATGATGTTATTTGATATGGTTTTTTGTACAATGTTTAATGGTTTCTCTCTCCTCTTGGATTTTAATAGTCACTACATTAGTGAAAAAGTCTTTTTTTCGTCTAGAAATTTATTACAAGAGAATTAGAAAACACCATCTTCATTCTGAAGTTACAAGAATAGAAAATATTAAGTGTGGGAGAACACAATATATAAAGATGATAAGCATATGAAATATCACTCATTGTGAATTGTCTCCCAACTCATGATTCTCATCACACAGTGCTTAGTTTCTCTAAACTATACGTTAACACCCATTAAATCGTCCAAACCTATATAGAACAATATTTTTTATAAAGGCAGCACACACCTAACTATTAACACCGTATCACTTTAACCTTTATTCTACTCCGATTCTCTATTATTAGTCCCCAAAACTAAACACGAGATGAATCTAAGGATATAGATGTTAAGTGTATGAATTTAGTGAAAATATAAAAAAAAAATATTTAGTTTTGACCAACATTGGGTGATTCATGTTGAATAATGGGTCCCCTATATTTATATAAAATTTACCACACTGAGTCAAGAATGTAGAACAACAAATAATAGAAATAGTGTGTGACATCCTATAACTAGAGTGCACATGTAGAACTCAATTCATAACCATGTCATTTATTTACCTCTGAATATAATCGTATTAATTTATATCTGATCCAGTTATGATGCGGGAATTTTTTCCCACAAAAAAATTGTAGAGGAATAATTTCACAACCACTTTGGAAAGGATAGAGAATATACAATATTAGAGGATCTGGTTAGGTTCCTATCATATTCTGTTCCCAAATGCATGGGAAAAACTATGCATCATATTATAAAGTATCCAAATATCTTCCTACCTCAATACTGAACCACACTTTATTATTATATCATTTCAAACCTACTTTTTCCACCTAACTATATGGCCTAAATTTATTACACATTAATATCCAATTTTA
Source organism: Viscum album (assembly GCA_963277665.1). NCBI lineage: Eukaryota > Viridiplantae > Streptophyta > Magnoliopsida > Santalales > Viscaceae > Viscum > Viscum album. Next base: position 573,723,195 of record OY728166.1, read on the forward strand.
AAGCTGATAGAAGGGAATCTTAGAGCACTAACACGTGATATGAAACCAAGTATGAGGGAAAGTTACTCTAGTTCCAAAAGGAATGTTACCAAATTCATACAAATATCTTTCATTAAATCTAAAATTCCACTCTAGGTGTAATAAGAAAGAATTATATGGTAATCATGTCTTTTTTTAAAGATAACCATTAAAAAGAAACTTCAATAAGTCCTTAATAAGACAATATAGAAGAACCATCCTCAATGGATTATCCAAAATAAATACGGAGTTACACCTTAGTGTATGGTACTATAAAAAGACTTTATGCCTATTTCTACCTTGTAAAACTATGACCCACTTATAGAGGCTTCCTAATTGGGAAATCTTTCACTTAGAACTCTAGGGAAAATAGAATAGGATCTCTGAACCCTCATTTGACTGAAGCCTAAGTCCCTTAATGTTGAGTAATGTCCATGTCATACCAAAGGGGAAACACCTAGATCATCTACCTTGGATCCAATTTACCTAGGTCACATAACAAGGATTTACCCATGTCACATACATAAACAATGACCATGTTCTCCAAAAGGGGCCACACATAGGTCATATCCTTGGGTGACCATTATCTAGAATCAACTACCTGGGAGACCAATTCACTATGGGCATCGATTTGGGCACCTATAAATGTATCCCACCACCATGGCCTCTAGATATACATGATTGGGTTATGCACATCATAATTAACCCCATGAATAAAACATTCCTTTAATAATGGGAGTCAATATTATATTGAAAGGAAAACCTCGTGTTTTCTTAAAAAATTTATGACACTCTCTGGATGGAAATAATAATTGTTTTCACTAATTAATGGGATCCCTATCATTTTTTGATTGATAAAACCTCCCCTATCTCAAGACAACATTCCTTACTTCCTCATATCACAGATCATGTTAACTACTGTATCCATTGATCCCCCTTTATCCACTCAATATGATAGAGACCCATATGATATTTCTCTAAGGTTTAATCCCCAATAATATCCACATTATTTTCTTAATCCATGGTCCACTGAATGAACCATGTACATATTATATGGTCCTACTTTTAGGTGTAAGATCCAAACTATCCTCACATAAATATATTACATTTTGGTGTAGTTCTACCACCTCATATAGTTACAGATAGATTGGTATTGAACCACCATGTGGATCTCCAATATGATGTAATCCCCAAACCACCTTTCATTTAGAAATTTCCTAGTTTAAACTATAAAATATCCTTAAAAGGTGTAAACAGTAACAGATTGAGATTTTGGAACCTTTAAATTTAAAATAACTTTAATATCTTTATGCACACACAACACATAACTAAAGAAAGTATTGAATTATTTATTATTAAAAAAAATTTATGATAAAAAGTCCTTAATAAAAAAATTATTATAATCAATTATAAAATTAATATAAAAAATATTTAAGGACACTAAAAGTTTTAAAATCGCATTTTCAATAAATATATTTTTTATTAACATAAATTTAATATTATTTTAAAAGAAAAATTTATAAATTATCTATTACAAGTTTTAAAAAATGAAGTTTATTATTATTAACATATATTGATTTTTAGGTGAATCCTAAAAAAATAAAAATTTTGAAAATACCATTATTTTTAAGTCATTATCATATTGAAATAATTACATAATTGTTTATCAATTTTTTAAATTGAATATATATATAAATAAATTCAAATAAAAAAAAATTAAACTACTATATCAAATTTATAAAATCTATTTTTAACTTTTTCAAAAGAGAAATAACATTTTACTAAAAAAATATTTTTATTAACTTATTTGAAAAATATGTTTCATCATAAATGGAATTAATATTTCAGATCAAAATTTTTGTAATATGAATTAGGATTGATTTCATTTGTGGTCATAAATATATGAATATTATGATTAATTTTAATGACCATGATAGTGGTAAAACTTCTCTTTTCAAATAATGTTTTTATTTATATTGTGTAATTTTTATAAAAAAAATTATTACATTCTAAAAAATAATATTTTGATAATTATTAAACTTGTATATAAATATATTATCACCCATTAAATTGGTAATCAATACTAAATTCAATTAAGATAACTTAATGGTAACAAACATTTTTTATAAAATAGTTATTCAATATGTTATGTGTATTAATTTTAAAGTAAGTTGTCTATTATTTAGAAATTTAATTAGAATAAATAGAGATTAAATTTTGGTCCATAAACCATTTTTTTAAGAATTTTTATTTTATCTTTTTATTAACATATATGTTACATAGTTAAAAACTGGTTTCCTAGGTAAAAATGAAAATGTTAAACGGTTAAATTCTAAGAGTATATGAGTTGAAAAATGTTTAAAATTGTTTTAAAATTAGTGTTAGAGGCTTTAAATATATTATACAACTGAAAAATCCATTATTCATCACTTTTGCATCAATTGACCCCTTAATAGTGTCATGTTGTTAATTCAAAATAATGGATGTTCATAAATGCCCCCTTTTATCACTTTTAAATGGGGAACTCTTCCAACGCTTAATGGGAAACCTATTAATTTGATGTTATTAATTAAAATATTCGATTTTATTCTCCCATAAATCACTTATATTATATAAACATTATATACACTATAAGGTATCCTAATTTATTCATTTCCAAGGAGACTGCCATGAGGAATTTAAAAGTGCTAATGAATTTAAGAAAATTATTTGAGTATACTAGGAACAATGTTTGGGTTTGATTTATCAAATTCCTTTATTTGAGATACGTTTGTATTAATTTACTAATTTATTTATATTGAATATACATAACCTATTCGATTTATTACACTATGAAATTTCTTTCAATCATGTTATTGTAATTATAATTTCATGCTCTCTCTCATTAAAGGGGTTTTGATTTGAATTTTAATCATGTCGTTTCATGTTTCTCAACTCAAATTATTTCTTCTTGAGTGATAAATTCTCGACATGATTATCATCTTTTTATCGTCTTTTATTGTTAAAATTCCTATTCTCTATAGTTTTTTGTATTTTTTTATTGCGAAGTTACCTCTTTCCACTAGTAGTATCTTTCTTGATGAAATATATTCTAAAATAAGAGTTTTATAATAAAAATATTAACTATCAATCTTTCCAATGAATATTTTCCTCGATGTCTATAATTTCCTTCAAGACAATATTTTATTATATTTTTGGGGACTCTAATATGGATTACTTTTCTTGATCATTATAATTATATTTAAATTTTTCAAAAAGTATAATCTGACACTGGTTTTATGATATCTGTTTACCAAAATTGTATTTCTAATTTTTTAAATTAATATTTACATCCTTTGAAAATAAAATGTTTACTTTTCAAACTAATGTTTTATTTATAAAAAATTATTTATTTTTCCATTATCCTTTATTATAAATTTCATAAAAATAAATGTTTTCATATATCTCAAATGTTTTAAATATTAACGTTTTTCAAATTTCTTTATAAAAAACTGGAGACTTTTTTCCTATAAATCATTCATCAAAATACGAAATAAAACTTATTTTTAACAAATTATCTTGAAAATTGATTTCAAAAAATTATGAAAATTATTTTCTATGATTCATGATTTTATAATGTAATTACCCCTTATTTTATGTTTTTTATTTAATAGAGGTTTCATAGAAAAGTGTTATTGTCATCATTGTTTTCAATGCAAAAATTTAATACACCTCTAAAACAATTTTTTAAATACCCATTGATTATTTAACTATGTTGTCTATAATGAGAAAGGAAAAAAAACATGAGAAAAGATCCATCAAACCTATTATCTTTCCCAATCATATTTAAGGTATAACTATAATTTTTATCTAATGTATTTACTATGTGAATACCAAAAATTTTCTTCCATTGATTTAAGAGTTTTCATGTAACAACCCAAAATTCTGTTAGTTAAAATTTCTCTTGATCTAATTAAATATATTATTATGAAAAATGATTATATAAGACATATTCACTTCCTTGGTTTTATGAACTTTGATTTTAAAATATGGTTATTAATTTTGACTGTTTCTAATATATCAATGGAAGAGTGATCACATGATTAGAATAAATATAACGTGTTAACGAGTCCAATTTACTCAGACAAAGGAAGCGATGGCCTCATCCCGTAGAGTTTCACAGTATGAAACCCATTTTTCGGAGCTCGGAAAGGTGGTGGAGTCATTGGGATTAAATCTTAACCAATCCCAAGATGAGCATCAACACGTTATGCTCGAATAGAACCACTTATGGGAGAACTGAAAGTTGATAGATATTCCCCCCCAAGTGATGTTATATAAGCCACACCAAGAGTCTGTCACCATCGCACACCTTACCCTTCCATCTTATGTGGGTGTTATAAGGGGTTATGTTACGAGAACCTAGTTCTATGATTATGTACATTATTTTTGTATAGATAATATACTTTCATTTTATTATTTTACATTATAAATAGTTTTTTTAAAATATAATTTTTGGTTAATTAAGAAATTTATTTTTATGAATTAATGAATTTTTGAATTAAGTAATATTTAATTAAATATTATTATTAAATTAGTTTCTATATCATATAAATGACCATAAAATTTTTATGAATATGATTGTGATTTTTATTATGGTTTGAAAGCTATTTTTTTCAAAACATATGATTTTTCGATAAATGTCAGTTGTTATTTTAAAAATAAAAATTCAAATATTTAGAAAATTATTCTGATAAAATTAATAATAGTTTTAGAATCAGGATGTCAAAATTATCCAATGGTAAATTTTTCATAATTTTCCGAGACAACCAAATGTTTGGGTAAAAATTGAATACTGTTTAAATATATAATGTGTTTTATTACATCATAATGAACCAATAGTATTGTAATAAAATAATATAAACATTAATTATGGAAAATATATGTTTTACCATTAAAATAATGTTATTTTAGGTTTTTTGATAAGTTTTACAATGCTCTAGTCGGCACTTCAAGATTTATAAAGCATTTTAACTTTTTAATTGATTTCCATAAGTGTGTGACTCACCTCTACATAATAAACCCTATTATTTTAAGAATTTCTACCATTGGAATTATAAAACAATTTTTTCCACTCCCCTTTGTAAAAAACCATGGGTTTGTTTGTGGTTTTGTATAGTTTAGTGTGTGGTGTCCCAAACCGAAATAATACAGAATTCACACTCCATTATTGTATAAACCCACCCAACCTCCCACTTACTCTTAACTAGAATGCTCTAGATTTCATCTAAAATCTTCCCTCCTCTCTCTGTAATCCTCCTAAGGTACCCTAAACTCCCAATAATCCTCTCTCAGGACCCTCCCTAGCCTTTGGGATCACACTTCCAAGTAAGGGATTCTTTATTTTCTAATTTTATCCAAGTTTCTTAATATTGTTATGCCCTTTTATTTTTAATTATAAATGTTTGGGTATGTTTTATCACCCCCATACATCCCAACATATGTTTTAATGATGAGATACATCTTTCACTCTAATTATTTCCTCCCATGTACACCTGTTACCATGCCGACATTCCATAATACATTTCTCTCTCATCATTAACATTAAAGAAATTATTTGTATTATGAGTCCAAATTTCATTACTTATATTGGGACATGTATCTATATGAGCCCCTTACTGTCCATTTTAGGTACATTTTTTGAGACTCCCTTTTCTCTCTCATCATCCTTTTTTCTTAAGTCTTATGTCACATTGTTATGCTACCTAAATTACACCACCATTTTACAAGCCAAAATCATTGTGTAGTGAATACAATGCCCATTTCACTATCAACGGTATTCACCATTATTCACATTTACTTTTCTATTGAATAGGTTCATGTATAAATTCCACATTCCTTTTCCATGTAATTAATTATTATATTTATTGAATCTATGTTGTATGATCTTGGGGCACACATATGAATGAAATGAAATGTTTAAGAAGGGTGTGCCCAGATACCACTTCAATGTATTGGGTAATGATTAGTATCATGATACATCATGTGTAATAAGGGTTTAATCTTTATCATTCAAATTCAATGAGGTTTTACTTATGATCCATGTGCAATGAGTACTGGATCATGCTAATACCATGTTAAGTTTTATTGCCAAATTTCCATATTATGATAATCATGATATATCAGGCCTTTGTGTTCATGTTTCTCTTATGCTCTGTTGATATTTCTATTACCTATCATGTATTGTATTCTTCATGTTATTCCATTTTTAATCTCTTACTGGGCTTTATATTTCACCCTTTTCATATGCACATCCTTAGATTATCCCATGAAATGCTAAGTACGAGGGAATATAGTGGTCGTGTAAAGGATGTTTTCAATAAAGATGTTATGTTTCATGTTTTAATTCATTATATAATGTTCTTAATCCCCAAATACAATAGACCTTTCAATATTATATGTTGTATCAAGAGAATATTTTATGTAATATATCAAGTTATGTGTGTAATAAAGAGCATGGTTATTATAGTTGGTATCAAAGGATATGTTTATTTATTTTGGGATTAGTACTAGAAAACACTAGTGAAATCCTTAGGTTTAAGAAAAAGTATAATAAGAACATCCCTAAATTTTAGTAAGTATTGAGTAAGTGGTTTACCAAGAAAATACATCCTTTTCTGGATATGATCAGGTAGAGGAAGCTTTGGAAATGATGTACCTAAGAGTGAAAACTCCGCAAATGAATTTCGGGCTTGTCCTGGGGTATCCAGGTACACAACAATGGGAATTACTGCAATCTTGGTTACAACACCGCCGGGGTATATGCTTTGGAAAATTGACAAGCTTATTATGAACCATTAATAAGGAAATTAAAAAAATTCTCCTATGAATATATGGTAGAAAGTAGATCATGGATAACATTGATTGAGGCCTATAGATTCATATGTTAAGGAAGTAAAAGTTATTTATAGGTCATATTTTTTTGTCCTTGGATTACACTTTATGTGTTACCCCTAAAATTCTTTTATTCTATCCAATGGCCAGTAATTGGAGGACTCAGGCTAACAATCGATGTGAAGATCACTGTGAAGACTGTTCTAATGAGATTCCCAATCCGATTAAGGCTGGAATCACAAAAGTTTTCATGATACTCCCTCAATTAACTCAATATTTTAATAGAAAATGTGCCAAGAGGAATTTTCACCCCCACCTAATAATGAACATGTCACAACCGAGTGTTTCATGAGATAAAGGCCTCCTACTTTTAATGGATCATCAGATCCTTAAATTTCCAAGGTATGGATCAAATCCATTGAAAAGATCTTCTCTATATATAATTATTCTGAATGAGAGAAGGTTATTATGGATTATTATCATATGCATGGTGAAGCTGATCAATGGTGGACATTGAACAAAAATACAAAGTCTGAGGTGTAGATCAAGACATTGGAATAGAAGGATTTATAGAAAATGTTTTTCGGTAAATATTTTCCAAACAACCTATGACGTAAGATGGAAAGGGACTTCCTTCCCATAATGAAAAAAATATGAATCCATCAGAGTATAAACAGAAAACATCACATGTCTTTAAAATTACACCTCTGTCTTTGTCATTATCCCCTAATTCAATGTTGACTGCTTCTTTGGTGGGCTGAAACCTAGCCTACGAAAATTCTTGGAGATCCGTGACTTCGATTACTATGAGTAAATTTTCCGATGCTCTGTTAACGTCAAAATGGAGATTGGTGAATACAAGGGGGAATCACAGGGATAAGAAGCGTTAGGTGGACTTCAATTCTGGTGGTCTGATAGAGTAATCCAATGGTTCTAATAATATCCAGCACCCCACATGCCAAATGTTTATAAAGAGGAACCCCCAAAATACAAATAAGGGGACAAGGAAAAGTTTTTGGTGTGGAAGAGAAGAGAACCTAGTCATTAACAACTGACAAGAGAATCCCGTGACTACGACAGAGGAGAGGAAAGCTTTGTTCGACCCTCAATGGGTGGTTCATTGCTTCAAATTAAAATAACCAGGGAACCTTGCAAATATGTTCCCTAAAAAAGGGTTTTTGGGGGCAACCAATAACAACCAATGATGCAAGGGAGAGATATTTATATCACTAATACCAATGTGAACCCCACCAACTAAGTTGTGATAGGTACACCAGTTATTCATTCAATAATATAGAACATAGTTTTTGATACTAGTTCTAGGCATTATTTTATATCTTGAATGTTTAGTAGATCAACCACAACACCCCCAATAATCATGGAAGTAAAGATGTCAGTGAGTACAAAAAATGGGGAAATCATTTCATCCCATGAATACTACACTTCCCCTGTCATAATTTGTGGGTTGACCTTCCTAGAAAATCTCGTCATACTCCCTCTAGTAGAATTTGATGAAATTCATAGCATGGATTGGATTTCCTTATAAAAAGACAACATAAATTTTTGTGATAGGGAAATCACCCTCCATATTGAGAATTGACCCCTGATTCAATAAAAGTGCAAGGATGAAGTTGAATCTTGTTTAGCACCATCATATCAAATGGGGATATTACTACCCTATGAGTATTCATATCCTGCTCATATGATTGAGTATTAGGAAGAAACAATCCTTGAAGACATGCCTATTGTAGGGGAATTTTCCGAAGTGGTTCCTAATGAATTTTATGGTCTACCTCATAGAAGATATGTTGATTTCCCAATTGACATTATACCTAAGGTGTTTCCAATATCCAAGACTGTATATAGAGTGGCTATTTTTTAGATTGAGGAGATTAAAAAACAACTACAAGAGAATCTGGATAAATATTTTATACGCCCAAATGCTTCACCAAGGGGTGATCTAGTCCTCTCCATCAAGAAAAAGGATTGGTTAGTGAACCTTTTAATTGATTATCGTGAGCTCAAAAAATCATGATAAAAAAAAGTATCTTCTAACATTAATTGATGACTTCTTCGATCAAAAATGGGAAGCATAATACTTCTCCATGATGGATCTACGGTTGGGATACTAACAATTAAGGGGGAAGAAGAAGGATATCCCTAAGACTGATTTTTGTATAGGGTACGGGCACTATGAATTCAATGTAATGCCTTTCAGACTGATCAATTCTCTACAAATCTTCATGGACCTGATGAATAGAGTCTTTAGATATTACCTTGATTTTTGTTCATCTTTATAGACGATGATCTTATATACTCCCAAACCAAGGAGGATCATCAGGAGAATCTAAGCACCATACTAGAGTCCTTGATAAAGGATAAGCTATTTGATAAGTACAAAAAGTGTGAGTTATAGTTAAAGGAGGTATCATTATTGGGACATATCATCACCATTAATGTGATATCTGTGCATCCCTCCAAGGCAGCTGCAATAGAGGGATGGTTGAGGCCAACATCGATAACATATATACATAGATTCCTAGGGTTAGCTGGATATTATCGGAAATTTGTGAGGAATTTCTCATGATTGTCTAGACCTCTTACCAAGATAGTTAAGAAGGGTGTAATGTGTTTTTGGAGTGCTGAATGTGAAGAGATATTTAATGAGTTGAAAATCAGGCTTATCACTGCACTAGTACTCACACTTCTAATAAGTGGAGAACTCTTTTTGGTGTAGAGTGATGATTCAAAGAGGGTTTTAGGTTGTTTTCTAATGAAAGATGATAAATTTATAGCCTATGCCTCAAGGCAGTTGAAAATCCATGTGAAAAACTATCCCATGCATGATCTGGAGTTGGAAACTGTGATTAATTTGTTAAAAATCGGGCAACATTATCTATATGGGGAGAAGTGTGAGATATATACTAATCACAAGTGCCTCAAAAATATATTCACACAAAAATATATTAAAATGACCCAATGTAGATGAATAAATCTCATTAATGATTATGACTGTTTAATCCACTACCATCCCAGTAAGGCAAACAAGGTGGCAGATTCTCTAAGTAGAAGATATCCAGTATCATTATCAATGATGAGAATTGAAAAGGATCCAATCTTCATAGATTTTCATAGGGATTATATGGGAATCATTAAGGGAGGAACATCATAAATCATTTCCCAAATGATTTCTCAACCCTCCCTCATAGAGAAAATAATTGATGCTAAAAAAAGCATGTGGAAATTCTGAAAATGTTGGAAGATACCAGTAATGGGAAATCCTCAGAAATTTTGGTTGAAAATGATGGAATTGTGAGATTTGTGTCACAAATATATATACCATCTGATCCAGAGATAATGAATGATATTTTGAATGACCCTTGTAACTCAACCTTCTCTATTCACCCGGGGAGTAGAAAATGTATCAGGATCTCTGAGGAAACATTTGATGTGACAATATGAAAAGGGAGATTGTGGAATATACATCAAATTTCTTAGTATATCAGAAAGTGAGGGATGAGATGGAAAAGTCTATGGAGATGATAAAACCACTACCCATACAAACATGAAAGTGGGCGAACATTACCATAGATTTTTTCACTAGACATATAAGGACATATAGAGGAAACAATGCTATATAGGTCATTGTGGATCATCCTACGAAGACATATCACTTTATTGTGATTCGAGAGGACATCTCATTGGATCAAATTTCACAGATTTATATCAAAGAAGTGGTAAGGCTGGATGGTGTACCACTATCCACTATATCTGATCGTGATCTGAGATTCCCCTCGATGTTCTGGAAAAGTCTCTAACATGCTCTAAGCACTTAACTAAACTTTAATACGACCTATCATCCACAAACTGATGGCCAATCTAAGAGAACTATTCAGAAACTAGAAGATATGTTTTGATCATGTTCTATGGACTTCATAGGAGGATGAGACAAAAATCTTATTCTTGTTGAATTCTCCAACAATAACATTTCTACTTGAGTATCTGATTGGAACCATATGAATCCCTTTATGGGAAATGGTGTAGAAAATAGATGTGTTGGGATAAATTTGGCGAGGATAATGTCTTAGGACCTGAAATGGTCGAAGAATTGGTGGAGAAGGTGAAAAGAATTCAATAGCATATCAAGGTAGCCCAAAGTCGACATAATACAAATATCACCGTTGATGAGACCTTGAGTTCAAAGTTGGACACATGGTATTTATACAAATATCTCAATGGAAGAAGGTCACAAGGTTTGGAAATAAAGGGAAGTTAAGTCTATGGTATATTATCTCCTTCGATATTATTGATTTTTTCGGGGATGTGGCCTATTTACTAGCACTTCCACCTACGGTGGAAAACGTATATAATGTATTTCATGTATCCCTTTTTAGGAAGTACATTCAAGAACCTCCACATATACTCTCTTTATAGGTATTAAAATTAGAAGATGATCTTTCTTACGAGGAGAATCCAGTGAAGATCATGGGAACTAGTGGAGGAAATGAAAGAAAATTACACACACTTATTTGTGCCTTAGAATGTACAATGAAATTTCGAGGGAGAAATTTCATAAGGGGGGGGGGAATGTAACGACCCAAAATTCTATCAATGAAAATTCCTATTGATATACTTAAATTTATTATCGTGAAAAATAATTATATAATACATATGAACTTCCTTGGTTTTATTTTTTCGGATTTTAAAATACCATTAAGAATGTTGACCATTGCTAATATAACCATTGAATAGTGATCACATGATTAGTATAAATATATGGATTTAGAAATCTAATTTACTCAGAAAAAGGAAGTGATGGACTCATCCAGTAGAATTTCCCCATACAAATCCCATTTGTAAGATATTGGAAAGGAGGTGCGGTCATTGGGCTTCACTCTTAACCAAGCCCAAGCCAAGATGCAACATGTTATGCTCAAACAGAACTGCCTACGGGAGAAGTAGAAGTTGATTGAGATTACCACCCGAGCGATGTTATCTGAGCAACCCCAAGAGTCTGTCACCATCGCACACCTAACCAATTGGTCTTATGCAGGTGTTATAAGGGGATATGTAATGAGACCCTAGTATAATGATTATGTACATTATATTGGTATAAAGAAAATACTTTCTTTTTATTATTGGTACTTTGGAATTAGTTTTTTTAAAACAAAATAGCATTTTTAGTTAATTAAGAAATATATTTTGATTAATTAATATATTTTTGAATTAAATAATACTTTAGTTGAATATTATTACTAAATTGATTTTTATATAATATAAGTAACCATATAATTAATATTAATATGATTATAATTAATATTATGGTTTGAAATTTATTTTTGTCAAAATCTATTAATTTTTGAAAAAAGTGAGTTTTTTATTATAAAAGTAAAACATCACATATTTAGAAAATTATTTATATAAAATTAATATTTTATTTGGAATCAGATCATCAAAATTATCCAACACTGATTTTTTCATAATTTTCTAAGAGAGTCGATTTTATGGGTAAAAATTAAATATCGTTTAAATATATAATGTGTTATATGACATCATAATGACCTAATGGTGAGGTAATAAAATACTATAAACATTATGTTAGACTAATATATGTTTTAACATTAAAATAATTGTATTTGAGGTTTGTTTTATTTATTTTTCAATGCTTTATTGGACCCTTCAAGATATATAAAACTTTTCAACTTTTTAAATCCATTTCCTTGAGAGTGTGACTCACATCTACATAAGAAACCATATTATTTTAACATTTTAGTCCATTGGACATATAAAATAATGTTTTCATATCCCCTTTGGACAAAACCACGGGATAAACCATGATTTTTCTTGTGGTTTTGATTAATTTAATGTGTGGTGTCCCAAAACAAAATAATAAAGAATTCCCTCTCCTGTCCTATATAAACCCACTCAAGATCCCACTTATTATTACCTCAAATACATTTTAGTTCTTCCAAAATATGCCTTAATCTCTCGATAATTCTCCCAATATTACCTAACATCCAAATAAGCCTTTCTCAATCCCCTCCCAAGCCTTTGGGATCACACTTCCAAGTAATGGATTCCTTCTTTTTTTTATCCGTGTTTCTAAATATTGTTATGCAATTTTATTTTCAATTATAAATGATGGGGTATGATTTTTAACCTCCCCCATACTGCCCTCCTTATGTTTGAAGAATAATAGACCCATTTATCTATCATTATTTACTACCATGTACACCCGTTACCACGCCAAAATTTCGTAAGGAATTTCTCTCCCCCCATTTACATTCAAGAAATTATTTTGTATTATGAATCAAAATTCCAATACTTATGTTGAGAAATGTATCAATATGACCCCCTTTCTGGCCATTTCATGTAAATATTATGAGACACCATTTTCTCTATCATCAAACATATTTATGATGTCTTATGTCACGCCATTATACAGCTGAATTTGCATCGCCATTTTCCAAGCCAAAATCATTATGTAGTGAATTCCATGCCCATTTATTTGTCAAGGGTATTCACCTTTATGCACATTTACTTGTTTATAGAAGAGTTCAATTTATGAAATTCACATTACTTTACCATGGAATAAATTTTTATGTTTAATGAATCTATGTTGTTTGATCTTGTGTCACATATATGCATGAAATGAAATGTTGAAGAAAGGTGTGCCCTGATAGTGCTCCAATGCATTGGGCAAAGATTAGTGTCACGATACGTTAAGTGAAATGAAGTTTTAATCATGATAATTCACTTGAAATGAGGGTTTAATCATGCTCTATGTGCAATGAGACATGGCTCATGCTAATACGATGTCAAGTGTTGTTTCCACATTTCCATGTTATGATAGTCATGCTATATCACTCTTTAATGTTCATGTTTCTATTATGCTTCGTTGATATGCCTATTTCCAAAATATTATTATATTCTTCATATTATGCCTTTTTTACTCTCTTAATTTGATTTATAGCTCCCCTTTTTTATATTCATGTCCTCAATTTATCACATGAAATGCTATGTACGAGGGAATGTGGTGGTCATGTAATGGATGTTTTCAATAAAGATGTTGTGTTTTATGTTTTAAGTCGTTATGCAATGTTACAAATCCCAAAATACACTAGAAATGTCAATAATATTTTGTATCAAGTGAATATTTTATGTAATAAATCATGTTTAAGTGTGTAATAATGTGTAGGGTTGTTATATTTCACCCAGTTACCAATAAATCAATTGATTGGTGAGGTGAAAAAAAACCATATACCATTTGTATATAAAATTTAAATTTCGTGTTTTATCTAATATAAAGGGTATTTACCTAGAAATTAACTTAATTCCATTGGATAAGTATTGATAATACATGAGTATGCTTTTTTTATTGATTGAGTTGAGAATTTTTTCCTTGTATGATTCAATTTTAAAGGGATATGAAACCCATTTTCTCTCCATGGGTATGTTATGATAAATGATTGATTTTTTATGGAACATATATGTAAGGATAATAACATGATGGGTTAAAATTTTACCACCATTTCATTAATGAATTTTATATATCGTGATCTCAAAAAGTATATTTGATAATTTATCCCAAGCCATAAGGCACACATTAGGATGTTTCCCATGCCAAATAATACATGAGAGGATTTATCCCAAGGAAAATGGTACACATGGGGATTTATCCCATGATAAATAGTATATGAGAAAATTTAAACTAATAAAAATGGTGTGTGGGAGGATTTATCTCAAGATAAAGGTACACACGAGTATTTATCTAATGATAAAGGGTATAATAGAGGATTTATACCATGCTAATGGGTATAATGGAGTAATAATCCCAAGACAAAGGGTATATGTGAGGATTTATCACATGCTGAAGAATACATTGGATAATTTATCCCTAGTAAAATGTGTAAAAAAGTTGTTCAATCCAAATTTTAATAGTACACAAGAGAATAATCCCAAACTCAAGAAGGTACACATGTGGTCAACCCAAGCCAACCATGTAATGAATGACTTGTTGGACAACCTTGAAATATGATATATATACTTATGATTATTCCACAAACTTATGTAACAATCTTATTCCTATTATTATTCTCCTTGAATAATGATTAATTTATCTTGATTTGAAACAATTTTTCTTATTTTATATTTTTTTTCATTTATGATCACATGTCCTTATATAACAACATGTCTAGAACTCTTATTATACAATTTATGTTTTATGAATAAATTTATACATATTAATTTTTCTTATAATGCTTTGGATGAAAACCATTTTTAAATTTTAATACGTTATTTTCCCTTACTAATCATTCAAAATAACCAATTTATTTTGTTTTTCCAATGTTACGATGATGGATGTAACTTATGGGAAGCCTAGAAGGGAATTTATTATATTATATTATCGAGAAATGTTCATTATTATTGAAATTTACATTTCCTATGCAAATAGTCCTAAAATATAAAAAAAAAGAAAAATGTTATTTTAGGCTTGTAAGATTACCAGGAAATGTAAAAATAATGATAAATAATTAAAAGTTTAATTTGGATAATATCACTTGGTATAAAATTAAAATTTTAAATGATTTTTTTATCCAAAACTGGGAGTGTGGGTTTAGGGAAGCTCAGAAGCTCAAACCTATCCTCATGGGGATATATTCTCCTAAGGTCCAGTATACCTTCTGCATATTGTCACTATGATACATGAGGTGGCCATATATATAGGCCTCTAATATAGTGTAATACATTAAAACCACATTCACCTGAGTTATCTATCATGTTGAACCATATTAGACACCCATGAATAAGCCCCAAATCTTCATCAATTAAGCATATTTATTATTAGTCCTACATTATAAATGACACGTATTTCATATGATTTAATTTTAAATCAATGAACCATATTCACTTGTTTTCATTCCTCCATTATTGGGTCATATCCCTCATGAGACCATCATCACTAAATGGGATATGTTACATGTTTTTTCTTGTTCACTAAATTGGGAAATATTCCCCATGACCCTTGCTAACTCATTGTATAATATTCCTTAAAAACCCAAACTAATAAATTGTTTATATTATCTATGATTCCAGTTGTATTATTTATTTTCTAGTTAAAAATATATAAGATGAATTAAAAATGGATTTTTATATATAATAAGCACACCAACCATCACTAAGAATATTTATCCAAGTATTCTTAGTTACATGTATGTAAACTAAATAACATATATTAATTTCCTTACGAATTTAGATTTCATGTAATGGCCTATACATACAATCTTAAATTATGTTACTGAAAATATGTAGGTTATGATTACCACTATATAGGATTCATAGGACACTTATTAGAGGCTCAATACCAATACCACATATGTCCTTGATTAATTACCTGAAGAGGAAAATCAATAGGTTGTGGATATATGGTCTTTAAATGAATTTCACATTTCCTTATATGAAAAACTCTAGAAGAGAACAAAACGGTTCTTATAATGTTACCTTAAAAGGTGTTGAGTATCCTATTATGTGGAACAAAACTACCATAGAGAATGATTCCCTTCACATTTATATGTATTAATCCCCTCTAATAGGCCTATTTATAATTAAACACTACCTACCATCTCCCTATATGGAGAAAAATTCTATAGATCCCAATTATATGGTATTAATCCACATTATAATCCATAAATAACTAGTACAATTATTGGTTACCATTGATCAATATCATAGAGGTAACCAATAATAATACAATTAATAGGAATGATTAATGAATACATCATTAAATTTTAAAAGTTTTCTAGATTAAAAGTCAAAATTCATAAGGTTTAATATGATATCACATCCTGTAAAGAAATATAAAACCAAACTGCCTCATGTAAATTCCTAGTAATAGACTTCCATTGATATTTAGGTTCACAATACGTAAAAATATCCATGGTCTTAGTGCAAAATGGTTCAAGATAGGGTAAAATGTATTTTTTTTGAAATTGTTTCATTTAGAGAGATAATTATCATACACTAAATGTTATCCTCTTTCCCTATCTTTTTATCCTAATTTTTAAAATTATTCTTTTATAGGTAGACTTCAAAAGGGATTTTTTCAAGATCAATACCTTATATTTTAGAATCACAAACATAGTTCCAGTATACATAGAAATATATGTAGACTAGAATTAAAATCTATAAGTATGTTTTGAAATATCATTATCTTAATTAAATAAATAACTTTTCAATTTATTAGATTTCTCAAAAAATATTTGGAATGTATCCGAAACATAAGATGAATAATACCTCTTTCCTAATATGATTGATAATTTTCATCATCACTAGATAATGAAAATAAATTGAGATCAAGTGATAACAAAAAAAATTTCAATAGTCATCTTTATCAAAATACATCATTCATTTTGTGGAGAGTTCGTATAAAAAAGAAACTATGTTCCAACTATCATTTTCATTACCTTTCAGTGAACTTTTCAAAGTTAAAAAGAATTTATCACACACACGCACACACTAAATTATCATATCCTTAAATACCTTATTCCATTTCCTCTTCAATTATTTTTATACATTATATATATATTCCATCAATAATTTAATATAATTTGATTTAATATAACCAGGATTATTATATTAATAGCATGTAAATTTCAATTAATATTAATTTTCATATTTATCTATGATGTATTTCCAATATTATTTTTCGAAGTTAATGTTTTCCAAACCTCGATTTATCCTTCCTAAAAAATTATCCTTCTAAATATTCCAAAATAGAACCATATTAAACCTACTTTGATCTACACTTAGATGTTGTAATCCATTATATATTAACTGTAGATATTACAACATCTATGTTGATGAAAAAGAAACTCTATAATTTCAATTCACATTATCAACATCTATTTTAATTGTTTTATTATACTACATTAATGATTTAATAATAATTTTATCATAATTATATTTTTTATTATCAATATATATTTTATTTTATTCAATGTCATTAAAATGTATATTAATCGCTCAATAAATTATTTATTTATCCATAATATATTTTTCCCAAAAATATTCAAAACTATTAATCATATTCATAATCTATTAGTGGATATGTGCTACAAAATCATAAAGAAGGAAATAAAATGATTGATAATCTCTGGATTTCATATCACTATTCATCTAAAGTGCTATAGAAGTTCCAAAATTTGTTACATTAAGATTATTATAACTTTTAAAAACTATTATGTTGGAAGATAACTATGTATATATGTTCCATTTAACTATAAATAATTTATAATTCCAATATAAAGATTTATCTAAGGGTAAATATTATCTTTATGATGAAAATTGAAATTTTTTTTATCTAGGATTTTATAATCTCTAGAAAACATGAGTCAATTCTAAACTCCAGTGTTAAGAACAAAGTTTTAGATCTGATATCTCTAATATAACTCGTTTTTACCAGTATATAATGTTGGAAAATTTTCATTTATATTCTCTAATGTTTCAACTTAATATTTTTTTCAAAAAAATGATCTTTCACCTACAACACATTTTTTCAAGAAGATATTGGGAAGGGATTTAATTCAAGTATTTTTTCTAGTATGAAATCTTCTAGAGTGGGGTGAATTGATAATGAATATAAAATTACAATTTTTTAGTCATGAATTTAAACTCTTCAATATATGTAAACATAGAATTGATTAGAATACAATAATAAATAAAAAATAATATTATTTTAAAAACTAAGAAAATAAAAATGTAAATTAGAAAAAAACATATTAAAATAACACAAATAGATGGAATATATATTTATTAATTATAATTCAAGAAAATATATGAAAATATTATAAGGGATACAATGAAATTCTCATTAACATGAACTGTTCACAAATAATTAAGATAGAAAAAGGTTCAGTTACCAAATCTAAGGGATATATGATCCAAATGTGGAAAATCTTCGATACCAATAATTATGAGACATTATCTATATTCCTTGGACTCCCTCTATATATCTTTAATTATAAGAATCATTGTACCCATGTTTTTTTTCAATAAAAAAATCAATATTATGTTTTTCCACATACTTTATCAAACTCAATATTTGGAAGATATTGATTCAAATCACTATAATCTCATTGATATTTTTAGACCAAAAAAAATTAAAATAATAGAACACATATCTTCTAAATTCATTACCAAAAAATGTATTCTCTTAGTATCACAACAAAAATAAATATAAGTGAAAAAATAAAAAAAAATTAATGAATTAATTTTTGTAAATGTTTTTTATTTAAATATAATATTCCTTAAAGATAAGTCATAATTTATAGATATCATTATAAAAAATTATTTTGAGTTATTAAGTCATAGTTGTAAAAAAATAAGATATTGGTCTATCTTCTACATGACGCAGTTCAAAGAAACGTCATAAAGATCTATAAATAAAGTGTCTTATAGTTACGTCATCAATACTTAATGAATAAAATTTTACTCAAAATTAAATAGAAATTATTAAAACTTATAGTTATAGAAAATATTTCATAAACTATATTATTATTTTATAAAAATGATTCAAAAGAAGTTATTTAAAAAAATCAACAATCATTCTTTACACCTTATCCTGAATGTGTTATAAGTCAACGATCTAAACATAAACTTGATTAAGAGTTTCAAATAAATAGAGGTAAAATTTTTAATCCAAAGGTGGATGAATATTATAAGGATCTTATATATTTTTAGTTTCTTAAATAAGATTCCAACCTAAAAAAAACCCATATTTTATATGCACTATACCATTTCTCTTTTATATTATTTCTAATATTTTTATTTAATTGGTCTATACCATTAACAAGTAACATGATTTTTTGAAGAAAAATATTATTTAGAATTTAATCTTTGATATATATATATATAATGTATATATTTTATCATAAAATCAATATGTTTCGTCTTATGTAATAAAATATTAATGTGTAAAAAATTCTTAAATTATAAATTCATTTTAATAAAAGAATATTTTTTGGAAATAAATTTCATATATGAACGTTATTTAAAATGAATTTTACTGTTAAAATAAAGATTATTTTTAAAACATGGGCCTATTTTTTTTGTTTTTGTTACCACAAGTATTTATTAATTATACACAAAATTAGATATAATAATTTTCGTACTTTGTTACTTGTTCATATTTAAAATTATATATGAAATAATTATAATGTTGTTTGGTTGGGTTTACACTGATACATAAAAAATTACTTTAAATATTATGTTTTGGTCAGATTTTCCAATAGGGTATCGTTCTAAAAAGTATATATTATTCCAAGATTAATGGATTTATTTTTTTTATATTATTCCTCAATTATTTTATAATTTTATTTCTATTTATCAACATATGATTTAAAATTTTTTTGTATGAATTTGAAATAAATTATGTTGGTAGGTTAGTTAATAATGATCATATAATAATGATTATTATTTATGTGAATAATCATGATGGTTATTATGATTGAGATATTCTTGGAGAATACTTTTTGTATAATATGGTTATTATTTTATAAGTGGTATATATTCTTTATTTAATAATAATACATGTTCTTATAAAGGTATTTTGGTGAATATACCTAAATTATTAGATATTTTTATGCATATTATTATTTATTTACTATTGTGTTATAGAAAATTAGTGGTTCTCTACATAGTATTTACTTTGTCATAAACTATATGGAAACACAAATGGATATTCATATTTACTTTATAAATATTATGATTATAGGGATCGATGGACGTTCTGGGAATACTAGAATGAGAATATCATTGTAGGGTGGATTTCTCTACCATGATATTAGAGTTCGAAGATTAGTTAGTTATTTTCATGTTTGTGATATTAGTATCATTGATTTTTTTAACATTTTAGGACCTATTTGACAATGACACAATTTTGGTAATGTTTTTTTATATTTTACTACACCTTGTAAAAATTCTATTTAATTAATATAGGCTTCTATTTTTGATCCTTTATGATTATCCATTTATTGTAGTGTGTTTATTTAGTTTTATTATTGATTTTAAAACTTTTGTAAAAGTCATGCTGGTCATTTTGAGAATTACTAGTAATGACTTATTATATTTCCCTATAATTGTAAATCATTGCACAATATTAAATTCATACTCAAAGTGCCAATAAAATATCCACACGTATTGGGGAATAATTCTATTTTTTGTGGTGTTACTCAAGTGAGTGTTATTGAGGTAATGAGGCAAGGTTTGTCACAAAATACACTAAATAAATTATTTATGGAAATATACATTTTTTTCAGATGGAAATAATCAATAGGTTCACTTAGTAATATGGTTGTGTTTAATAGAGATCATCCCAAATACATTTGTATATTATGAAACAATGATACTTCTATAGATAATTTTCATTTCTTAAGGTTATAAATTATATAATTTTTAATCATTTTATTGACATTAATGTTTCAAAGGGTCACAAAATAGGCCATGAAATAGTTATTAATTCAGATACAGAGTATTTTTTTTAAAATTTTGATAGAACATTTATAATAAAAAAATTGGAGGAGTTTAGATGAATTTAAAAAGAGTTTTGGAGCATTTAAAAATTTAAATTAAGATTTTGTTAAATTGGGATATGTTTAGATATAATTAATAAATCTTAGACCATAATGTTGTGAAAGACACCATTATGTGGTTTGTATTGTGGAGTGGTTGTTTGTTACATTTAATGATATTCATTGTAATATAATATAATATATCATTAAATTAATGTTAATGGTAGTATTAAAATAACTTAATGAATGTTACGTTCATTATAAACAATATAACATACTACGAGGAAGTGTCTTTTTTATAATACATAAAACATGAAAACTTCAAGTTAAATTTTCAATTATATTAAAAAGTGTAACTTAAAGGGACTTTATGGACCATATAGAGATATGGGTTTTAATTATCAAACAAGATTAATGTATCTCACATTATTTTTTTATTAACCTTGGTGGAGGTATTGCACTTCCCATTTAATAGATAAGATATCATATCAATGTTTTTGGTCATTCCTTTTACAAATTAAATACATATAAAGTTACATTAAAAATAGTTGTTTCTATAGATTTTTCATCAACCACAATAATAAAAAAATAATTAGTACTAATAATAATAAATGCATGTTTTATTTTTCATTTCATTTTACCATCCACCATATTAGGTTAATCCAATAATTGGCTTGTGTATTTTCTTAAATTATATTTTTTTATTGAGATATCCTATAAAACCCTATAATTTTTTATTTGAATTTTATATCAATTTAGAGCGAATAAATTTCTCTTGGATCTTTTTTGATATCATCATTTCTATTTATTTATAATTTTTAGATGATCGTATAAACGTTTTTCAAGTAATTATAGTAGAACTAATCATATAAGTTGAATATTAAATCTATAAATATGATTCAAAATTTTTAATTAAAATAGATTTAGTAGAGAAATTGGATAATTTGTTTTTACTATTGTTTTTCAAAAAAAATTGGTGACATATTTTGAGGGATTATATTTTATAATCTCAAATGAAAATCAAGAGAATATTGGGTAACTACAGTTTTATCGATATTTTTAGAATTAGATTGAATATCAAACATTTTAGTAATTTTATTAGAAATTACATTCTATATGGACAATTCTATGTCAGTGAGATAATAATAATAGAAAAATTCAAGTAATTGTATGAATATGAATATTTTAATATTTTAATTATTAATGGAGTTGTTTTTTATTTTTTTTCATTAGTTAATTTATGATAGGTACAAACACATCAAGAGAATGTTAGGCTACTCATTTTTAATTATAGTCAAGGGATTCATGAAATCATATTCCTTTTTAATTTGAAATTAAATTTATCTTTAAATTTTTTTATATTTCTAATCACAAAATTATTATACCATTATCATATTTTTTTGGGTCATATTACATCTTTGGATTTATTTTTTTAGGATAATTATTTTTGGGATTTTACTTATTTCCATTTTTTTATTTGTATACTTATCTATATACTCTACTCATCTTTATGTAAAGTAATTTATTTGATTTTTATTTATGACTTTTATTTGTTCCTTGAATTGTTTTTTTGTTTGGAATGTTTATTTAGAAGATCCACATCCCCACCGAAACTGGCCAATGGTTGTTACACATATACCTCTACTCAACTTTCCACTTTATTGCTTCATGACTATCCAATTATTATGAACCATTAGATTTGTTTTGAAATTTCTGAACATATATTTCCTCTACAACTACCAAAAAAACACTCTTTGAGACCTTGATTACCATTTTTCAATTTAGGATTCATTTGGTGTTATGAGTGGAGTTGATTTATTATGGAACATTCAATGTTTTTATTATATTTTATGCTGTCGAGATTGTTTATTTTATGTTTTTTCCATTTCATGAGTGGAAAAATGAAGAAAATATAGATATTTATTGACGGGGAATTATTCTCTATTATATTTTGGTTCATGAGAAGAGTGATCCTAAAATATATTTTTATTGAGTGATGTCCATAAAGGTTCATAGTTTTTAAATGAATAAGTGATATGTGGATATTGTTTTTGAAAATAGAGATAAGGTAATAATAATCTAAATTCGGATATATAAATATGTTTTATAACATTTCTTTTATATATTTATGTAAATAGTGTTGTGGAGTTCTTTTTCACTCTAATGGAGATCACTAGATTCTGTATTATTAAGTAGAATGGTTATTGGGGTTCAATATTGATAATGAGTACATATTGAGTATAAAGGATTCATCATATTTTGGAAGGTGTGAACCAACCTCAATAAGAAGGTTTAGTTAGTTAATAATCCATTATAATTTTTACTCCAAGTTTAATAATTCTAAAAATATATATGTTTCCCAAGATAATCATGAATATTTTCCTTTAATGGAAGTTTATATCATCTCTTAAAGCTAGGTATGATCACTAAACTATTGTTTTCTATGATTTTTCTTCTAATAGATTCTATGGTATTATAGGAAATGTTCTTTATCAGCTTTCATCTCTATCGTACTTTTTTCTCAATCCTTACATTTTGACATGTCTATGATAGTCCAATAAGAAAATTTTTTATAGTAAAAATGAATGAAATAAATCTATGTGTTTATTTATTATTTTCTTTCATTATATAGTAATATATATATATATGTTGAAATAGTTTTTATGTTATTTCTTGTCATGTTCATTCCATTATTGATCTAATTATACATTTTAATGAAATTTATGATTATAATTATTCAAATTTTTATATCTAGAACCAAAATTCATATTAAACATTGATTTCATTTTCTACCATGAATTAATAATTCAGTAATCCAAAACTATGTTAATTAACATATTATTGAATTTGAATTATTTTATATGTGTGTCTATTAAAATATACTATTAATTAAAAATTTATAATTGGAATATTAATTTTAATTAATCGATTTTTTTTCTAATTTATATTAACTAAAAATATTTATCGAACTAAATTTCTTTTTTTTTGTGTAATTTTCAAAACTGTTCAATATGAAGATCATAAAAATATCATTGCATGGTTCAAAGGAAATATTTTAAATATCACTGATCCCCTAAGATATTGAATGTGTAGGTTATTTTAATACCATAATAATCATCCACACAATGAAGTTGCATTACTAAATTTATTATCACAAAAAATATATCTCATTACAGTACTTTTTATTACAAATGAAGTGTTGGTATAAAGTTTTTCACAATATGATAAATGTTAATTCACCTAATTTATTATCTATATATGTATATATTATTAGACAAATTTAATACCAGAATAATTAGTTGGTTATTTATTTTTTTTGATAAAAAATATTTTATAAAATATTTTTTACGTAACAAATTTTATCTGAAAAAATATTTAATGCCACAATATTTTTTATATTAACAAAGTATTATGTTATATATTAGACAAAGGAATTATTGTCACAAATTGAAGATATTTTTTTTGTGTTCTCAATCATATCTATAAGTTTTAATCATGAAATTTTACATTTGATATAAAAAATTACTACTAGAAATAAATCAAACAAGAAAACTTTAAGACATTCATATCCAAAAATAATTATTAGTGATTAATATATGAAAAAAAATTGAGTTACTTGAATTAATTTTTAAAATTAAATATTCAATGAAAACACATGTTTTGTGCCAGAAATGTAATATAATTTTATTAAATATATATTTAAAAATATTATATTCACTAAATTTAAATAATTATCTTTGTTCTATATAATAAAAAAGGAAAACAGGTTAATGAATAAATTACATTATAAAATAATTATACCTTTAATTATTTTTATAATAAACGAAATCGTTAATCATCTGTTGATGGTTTAAAAGATAAATATCAAAGTTATTAGGCCCATAAAGGACTCATGCACGAGATACCCTAAGAGGGGAGGGGGTGTTAATTAGGTTAAGGAACACTTTTAAATAAAGCACATTTTCCTCAAACTCTCATTTCCCTAGATGATATTGAACCCATAATTATTAGAGCCACTATTTAGTTATTCTTTTAATGAATATGTAATTGTTTCTTCCATAGTCATTATCCATTAACATGTTTAGTATATCTTGATTAAACCACAAACACTAAGTATATCATGATGAATGTGTACAATCAAACACAAAAGAGACACATGTTTTTTACTTTTTCAACCACACTAGGATACTCCATGTAGCGTGAAATTATTAATGTCCCAATTCATTAGAATCCACTAAACCCACTTTTATTCGGTGAGATTTGGTTATGAAATGACTCACTCTCCTTACAATGCTTTGAGATAGATCATTACTTCCCAATGATTAATTATTCCTCTACCCCTTGTATTAATCACTACTACAAGAAAGGAATACCAATTTGGTATGCATGACAAAAAAATATCCACTTATATAAATGAATCATGTGTATATAGTTTTTTTTTGAAATCCACACTAACACTTAAAATGATTACTATGAAAAATATCATGATATATATAATATCCTCTTTATGATTCATCATGGAAACTCTTTAGTCGTTAGAATGTTTTTAAGTATTTTAAATTTTTCATTAAGTTGATTCCATAATCAATATGGAATTATGACTTTTACATATGTATAGTATATCACTCTAAAATGTTTTAAAGTTTTAATGAATGATATATGACTTATAAACCAAATATTTGAATGGGTTTAACTATACTCTTCAACAAAAATCTCTAATATTTATGGAGATACATACCTCTACAATTATAGCCTTCCAAAAATCCATCTATCTGAATTAAAGGATATTCTTCATGTTTCCCTTCATAAAAGTCACCTAGTCTTCATGATTTTCTTATGAATATTTGTCCTTAATATAATTTTTAGATTCAACTAAAAACCATATCAATATAAAATTTAATTACAAGTTAAGATACCTAATTAACTCATATGATTTTTCTCCTAGATGATATATTAATTGAATATGTCATCCTACTAACTCGACACCTTCACAACATGAATATTACAATTAAGACATGATTAGAAATTACCTTTGTATCCTTAATCTCATGATTCCAAATTTATATGGTTTAGAAAAACCCATATCACAAAATTTAATAAGATTCCTCTAAAACAATAGTCTTATATCTGCAAAACATATTGGTTTTTTGACTCACATACTGTGACATGACTCACCCCTTCATAGAATGGCCTCTTTTTGTCCAAAATAACTAATATCTACACATAAAGATCCCAATGAATGATTTAATCTCGATAAAATGACATTTATCTGGGAATTAACAATTAAATACAAAGAAACAACTTCACAATGCAGAAAATCCTTGCCCTTGAATATAAGATAAGAAAATATCATATATATGATCCTCACATCTTCAATATTCATCACATATTTGAAAATAATTTTCCATTTTCCCAATTAAAAATCCCATCCATCCATGAGAATATTAAAAAGATATTTACCATGATAAACTAAATTTAAAAATTAATGGAACTATTATTTTGAAAAACTAATCCTTATTAGAAAAAATAATAAACCATATAAATCCTATTCAGAAAATAACATTTCAGATCATAATTATAATGAGTCTTATTTTGTTCCCTGAATAAACTATAAAAAGTTCCAATACAAGAGAAATATTTTATATGGGAATGTAAATTACTCTTTTGGTCTTTAGAGTATCCTAATCCATTTTACTTTTCCTAGAAACATACGTCCACATAATGACATAGGTTGCAATGATGTGACTTCTATTATTAAGGATAAAATCCTTCCAGATTCTTCCAAAAAATCCAATATCAACTAGAGTAACTTATAAACATTAAATATATCTCATGGAATAATAACATAAATTAAAACATATAAAACACCACCAATTTCATAATATAATTAAAAAACCATTAAAAATCATCCAAAACATATTGAGTTCTCATCATTTTCTTCAAAAACACTATTAATTTTATGAAAAAACTCCAAAAATGACTCTAGCAATGTTTTCAATAAATCCAAAACACAAAATTCAATCATTGGATGAAAGAAAATCCAACCAATCTTCATTGATTCAGTTTTCAATAATACAACAAATGTGTTTCCAATAATCCCAACACTTGAAATCCTCATTCGAATGAAAATATTAGTGAACTGTATTGTATAAAAAAATGTAAATATAAAAATGTTGGAATAATTATATTATATAACCAAATAATAAATATCTTAAAAATTCAAGGAATGAAATAATTTAAAAAATATAACTTATAGATTTTCAAGGCATTTTATTGAAGGGAAATAAAATTAAATTTATTGTAAGAATACTATTTTTTAAATTATATATAAAATAGACGTATATGATTAATTGAAGGAATTTTTTTGGAAAGGTAACCATATTATATAAAATTTAGATCAAATAAAATTGTGGAATATGATATGAAAATATATATGTGAAGTAATCAAGCACATAACGAATATAAAATTAATTTTTTTTATAAATGAATAAAAAATGAGGGAACTAAAAAGTTAGACATTAAGGCTTGCTGTAATAATTATAATAATATTTCGATGAATAATTAATCATGGGGAAAAAACTTTTAATTTTTTAATATATTCATTTTTTATATATATTTATTTCAGGAGATAAAAACAATTCATTTTATTTATATATAAAATACATTAAATAAACTTTTTAGAGATATAGTTTTTATAAATGATTTCACTTGAAATAACTAATCATATTGACCTTAAAGTTTTTGAAAATTTCATTTCAAAGATTATAAATATAATTAAATAACAATGATCGACTTCAACTAAAAGTACGTCAAAAATTACAAATCTTGTAATCTAGAGAAAAAGCACATTAATTTTAATTACATTAAAATATTATATGAAATGTTAAATAATAATTAGTCTTATGATTCCATTCATTAAACCAAGTTAATTTTCATATATTTTGGACCATTTTGGTTAAATATCTAAAAATAAAACAAATAATTTAATTAAACTCAACATGGTATTGTTATATCAGTTTCATTAAACCAGTGTATTTTTTTAAGAAATTATGTGAACATCTTTATAGTCATAATTTTTACACTTATTGTGAATTAAAAACTCAGGAATATTTAATGAAACAATTATAAATTGTTTTGGGTAAATAAATTTATTCGAGAAGGTAAGATTAAATTTACACAAGTCTATCAAAATGAGGTGATTAATTATTGGTAATGACATCTTCTATTAAATTTAGATATAAAATTTAAAAATAAAACTATGAGAGAGAACTTTAAAACTCTTTTGTAAGTAAAGTAATTTTTTTTTGGAAAATTTCACATGAAAATTATTCTTTAAAAACTAAACCAATTAATAAAATGCTCATAAAATATATTTTAAAAATTACTAAATATAATTGTTTATGTGAATTAGGAAACCATGCGATGTCTATCTCCATATCATGTCACATAACTCTATCTTGTGAAACATAACATGAAAATTGTAAACACAAAGATAAATATAGTTTGGTCAACATACTTGATATTTTTATAACAAAAATACATAATAATCAAAGTAATTTTTCGTTTTTCAAACCATGATTTCTAAATATTTTATCACTATAAGAAAAATATTCAGTAAAAATGACATTTTAAACCTTGAATCACCGCTTATATTATCCTTTGATTTTATCACAGTAAGTGTCTATTTAAAATGGATGTAGTTTATTCTCACCAAGAATTTTTCTTATTTATCAAATGATTTTATATAAAATTTAAAGAATATAAAACTATGGTTTATTATAAATGAAAAAGTTTCCTCTTATTGTTTTATAAATACATAGAAATGTCATCATTAGAATACCATACATGTTTTTACACATAGAATGATAGATTTTTTTTGAATTTATTCAACCTAATAATACTCAAATTATATAAATAGTATTAAAAAATTTCTTATTAGCATTTTCTTTATTATCACCTTATAAAAAATACATCAAAAATTTTACAAATAGAAGTGGAACATTTCAAACAATAACATGATAAATATAGCCTTTCTAAAGATATATATCATTTTCATATGTTTGAGTGTGTTACCACATAATTTCCCATGAAATGGTATGTATAATGGTACCTAGATGGACATTCCAAGAATATAATAACACCCAATCCCAGCCTCTTACATTTATAAAAATAATGCAATGAAATAAAAAATAACATGCCAATATTCTCACTACACAGAATCATCCGAGCTTAACTCAATGTCACGTCAACTTTTAAAAAACAAAGACTATCTTAGAATCCATAATTAGGTCAAAAAACATAATATTTTTCATGGAAATATTATTATAAGAGTTACAATATACCACAAAAAATTGGGCCAAAAAACAAAACCTTTTCCATGAAGAGAAAACTCATCAAGAAATTAGAGGATCTCACCCCAGTAGAGTAGTAGCATGTAGGAGATCACACTCTTATAATCACACACCATTATATACACAATGTATTATAAAAAATTATTTTATACTTGAATATGTATGATTATACACTACTAAGTGGTTTGGTAAGTTAGTAGACCTCACTCTATCCCTAGTCATTGTCAATGTCATCTCACATTGTTATTTATGACCAAGGATTTTTATGCCAACAAATTTAAAACCATCATGTTTTATATTCTCAGTGTTTGGATCAAGATAATAATAATCTCAAGGTTATGGTTTATAAAATAAATTTCATCAATGTAATAAAAAATTTAAAAAATAACAGGATTCATTTTTTGGAGAAAAATAATCTATAAGTACATGATCTTGGATAAAAAAATTATTTTTAATGTAAGAGTAAATTATAATACCAAAAATCCCATCAATATCATAATGGTATAATAGAGGAAAAACCATCCCACTTTTTTAAAATTATATTCATGTTAACCATATAATATTATAATCATTAGAATAATGTGTTTGTACAATCACCTCATTGAGATTCTCAAATCTCTGAAAACTCAATGGAATTTTTCTAACATGTGGAATCCCTTGGGAGATTATTTTCATAATTTTAAATCATAATCGAAATAATTTCATTGTGAAAATGGTCAAGACCTTGTTTAAAATTATATTTTTGTAAAAATTACACTTATGGATACTTAAAAGCTCAATGAAAGGATTATACTTCATTATGACCATGAAAGGACAAGATGGATGTTTTGAGGGTAAAATTGATCCCCCAGACACTCCAATGAAAATCATATACACATGAACAATATAAGGTATGTATGTTTCATACCCATGTGATTTGGATTTAGAATTAGAATATCTCTAGTATGAATTCACTAATGAAATTTGAATTACATTCTCCCCTGTGATAAGATAGTCTCTATAATAACCTAGGATTTACAATTTAAATTAAATTTATTTCAATAAATATTAATGAAGGGAATTTATGTTAATTTTACTTTAAAAGTAGATGGGTTATTATTTGGAAGGAATTTAGAATAAATGAACTCTTTAAGGGGCCTAATTAATTATATATTAGAATTAAAAATGTTTTGGGTGAAGTTGAGAGAAAATTTAGTTTAGGTAGGAGATATCTATGTAAAACATAGTTTATTTCATGATTTATAAATCATGAATATGTGTGTATTTATTATATTATATTCAAGACAATATGATATTTTTTTAGTTTACAATACATTTTATAAATCATACTAATAAAATTAAAATCACTTGAAATATGATTATTTGTTATTTTGACTTCGTATTTCTCCATTCCATGTTATTATCCTTTATCAAAAAAAAAATTCATGAATTCTAACTCATTTTAAATTTTTTGAAAAAATAACATGAAATGATGGACTATGATTAATTATTCATCATATGGATGTGAAAAATTTCCCATCCTTCCGATTTTCATTTCCTTCTCTCTTGACCTTGATCCCTTAGTGTGGTTTAGGGATTTAGCTTAGGGTATTTTCTAAGAAATGGATTAAAATTAACAAATTCACAGGTATTTTTCTTGGTATATATTGGAGTTGTATCTATGGGACGAGAAAATGTTATTTTTAGAAGACTCAATATCAAGAAAATTTTTAGTGTGTTTCTATATATGTATATATATTTATGAATTTTTTAAAATATTTATTTAAATGATATTTTTAGGATTGTTGGCTTGATAGGTGTCATGTAAAGATTTACAGACCATGAGAATGAAAATTTTAAATGATAGAATCCATATAATATTAATATATTTTAATGTTATTGTTTTTATATATATTTTTTAAAAGTTAATTTCCATGTGGTTTAAAATTCATTATATTGATTAAAATTATTCTCCTCAAGTCTCGAAGAACAGTATGGAGCCTCGTTGATTAATAATATGAATTAAAAAATCAATCTTCATTCAAGTATACTATTCAAAAAATACTATATAATTAAGGTTTTTGGGTTTATTTAGGGGAAACCTAGTTGGATAATGGCCATATATCTACATTATAGGTTACTGGGTTATAAATTTTATTACTATGTTTTTTTAGTTGTTTATATAATACCTGAATGGTTGTTAAATATTTTAAAACTATGTTTAAATTATTTTGAAAAATAAATATTGTTATCAAAATAAATCATTTTTTGTATAAGCTCAACCAATAGTTTTTGTAAATGAATAGTGGGTTTTAATAAAATTTTATTGTCTGAGAAACATTTCTAAAGAAACATTCCCGATATAATTGCATGGGCTACATAAATTTTATTATTTTTAAAATTAAATGATGTTTTTTTTAAGTTTAAATTAAATTAAAATTTTGATATGATATCCATTTGGAATTATCCATTTTTTCCACTAATATAATGAAAAAAATTATTTTTCAATGATTGAGTTGTTGGTCCATCCATTTTAGAAAATATAAAGGTATGGAAGGTCTGTTTTTTATTTTTTTATGTTTCTTAATTTTATTAATTATTCAACCTTATTTTTATATTTAGTTTTTAGATGAATAAGATTTTGTTAAAATGTGTGTCATTCTATTATTTTTATTTTTAGACAGATTGTTAGGGGATTGTGTTTAATTTTAAGATATAGGTAGTAGAAAATAATTTAGAAAAATTATATTATTTTTAGTGAGTATTTGAGATTCAATAGAGTAATTTTTGTTAGTTCACACTGAACCCTTAAAATTTTATTTTAAAAAAATTAAAAAATGATACCGAGGTAGGGAGAGAGATTTGTTTTTTTAATTGACTGGTTGAGATGTCTATTGAATATTTTTCCATGATTTTTTAGGATTACCATAATATATATATTAAATAATAATCACCCATTTGGGTGTGATTAAGTTGTTTTTAACATGGCTGCTCATGCATTTTAGGTTTATCATGATCTGGGATGTTTTTATGTGACTCTTTGGATATAATTATTAAAATTTTACACTAAAGAGATAATCCCAAAATATATATATATATATTCAATTTTATCTCACTATATGTCTATTTTTTAGTTTCTTGGGACATATGTATTTAATTAATGAAGATAGAATGTCCAAAAAACCCATGATGAGGTTTTTTTATATATTTTGATACTCTCATTTAAATTTATGTTATGTTTTTGAAATCCATACTTGTAAAAATTACAGCTATTTATAGTAAAATCAATTGATTAAAACTAATTACATTTAATAAATATTGAACAAGGGAATTATCATGTATTGTATTTAATATAAATTACTAATTACTCAATATTATAATTCCATATAGTAATTAAATTTTTGAATTTAACATCATCTAGGAAGGTGTATGTGATAGGTTGATACATAAGGTACTATGGTGTTGGTATTTTTGACACCATTGGGGGGATTCCAATATATCATTGTGAAGGGAATAAAAACCTATATAATTTATTTCAATATAACAGGGAACTATATAATTTTATGAACATGTTATATGGACTAATGGTTGTACCTTTTAAATAAGTTCATCTTATACAATTGGGGTTTTTAGTTCTAGGAAATACAACATGGATCACAAGGTGAATGGTTTTTAAAAATGGTTCGGTAGAGGAACGTTTTCATGTGTAAAACTTTTTTGTTTTATTTTAAATAAAAACATTATAATGGTTTGAAGAAATTACACTAAAATTATATCATTTTTCTACCTCCAAACCATTTGAAATTAAACGAGAAGATGGGTGAGTGAATCCTTTGGAAGTATTGTATAGTTAGTGAATCCATGATGAGTAGCCTAATCCTAGATTGATTCCACTATATTCATAAATATAAATATAATTCATTATCAAAAGATTACATGATTTATAGTACATTGAAGATATATGATAAGAGGAATAATACTAAGGGATATCGAATATCAGATAATAGAATGTAATTATTAAATTAATAGATGATTTAAAGGGCCATAATAATATGAGAAATTATACCGGTCAGGTATATCATGATTAAAAGGTTTTGGTTTGGGAAAATATTCACTTGAACGTTGGAACTGGGAAAAAAATTCCTACCGGGTCCTATAATCCACCCGGGTGAAATGATATTACTTTACCCAGAAAGGTGCCTTAGTTAAGATGGTCCCCATGTTATCCCTTGAGGGTAGGGAATGGTATATATAGACTAGAGGGACATCAAAACATTTATTTTATACCTATTTTTATAGAGATCACCTTATAATGGCATGTTTTCATTATATTATATAATGGATTGGGTAATGTATAATTTAATGTGGGATGTTTATATGAAACAATATTAGGATTGCAGAACTCATATTTTTCATCTATTCCCCATAAGGGTTGATTGAAATATCATATTTAGGAGATATTTGGTCATTCTAGGTTTCAAACATGTGATTAACGAACTTCTGTCCTTGAGGCCCCCTTCAATGTAAAATTTCAATGTTTTCAGATGTTTTAATGTTATTGTAAAATTATCCTTGGAAACCAATGATTTATTATTACTATTATATGATCCTAGACATGACCAATGGGAAATGAAATGGTCTAGGTGAACATGGATGCATAACACATTTTTGTGAGCGAACTAGTACATATATTCACTAATTGAAAGGAGAGAACATGTGAAATTTAAATTAAGGGTGTACTTGATACCTATCACAAGGCTTCCTATCATTATTTTAGTTAATAAATATTCTATTAATATTTTAAAACTTTATATGAATGAAATCAACCATTTTTTGCAACCAAAAAAATACCCCCTTGAAATTGAATCTATTCAAGATGAATAGGATAAAGCTCAATGGTAAAAAATGGTGGTAATGTATTATATCCTGAATAAGGGTTTAAAATATATTCAAACATGGTAAGGTGCTTAAAATTGTCAAGTTTTTCCACTTTTAATTGACATAAAAACATTCTATTCTTAATCACTAGTGTGTGGATGTCATAGATATAGTTTAGACACATCTGTTTAATACATGATTCCATGACTGGATCTAAAGAATCATACTTTTTATTATAAAATAGGGGACCTTCTTGGCAGGAGACACAATCCTTAGTGAATCCTACCTAATTATTCTCTCTCTTTTCTTGTAACTAAAACACTGTAATAAATTCTCTTGTGTAAGATAGATTGATCCTTTTCTTTGTTGAGGCCTCAACAAATATACTTGGTTATATATATCTGGGTACTTACATGTTGGCGCATATTGTTTGTAACATTATGTTGTTTGAAAAGAAGCTACAAAAATAAATCATGTTGATATTTTTTAAAACATTTTATCATTTTATCCACATTCAATAGGCCCATCCACTGGATTATTCCCTAAGAACCCATCATTTTTAATATTTCTTTATATACTTTGAATAATAATTTTTCAAATTAGTTATAGATAATATACTAAACTTAAAATTATATTTTTACTACTTTTACAATGGAATGAATTAATGAAAAATTTTATAATGCAATATTGGGAAAATTCAGTAATTGAGGTCGTATAAATTTGATTTTACACGGTGTATACTAGAGAATATTCAAAATATTACATTACTAGTATTCCATTATTTATTGAAAAATATAATATTCTATTATGTAATGATCTCATTGAAAAGTATAAAATATTTCATGTCATTTTTTACCCATACATAATAATTGGAAGGGGAAGAAATTTTTATGTTTGTTTTATAGATCAAATATTAGTCTTTGATGTGTCATACATTATGTGGCATATAACTATCACTCTAGAAAATCATAAGTATGCT
The DNA here is from genome assembly GCA_963277665.1 of Viscum album. Classification (NCBI taxonomy): domain Eukaryota; kingdom Viridiplantae; phylum Streptophyta; class Magnoliopsida; order Santalales; family Viscaceae; genus Viscum; species Viscum album. Next base: position 573,758,840 of record OY728166.1, read on the forward strand.
TCGAATCCCTTGATGCTAATTTATTTGTCAAAATATTTCTTTTAAATTATTCTCCAATAATAAATATACCAAAAAGTTGATATCTAAGATTTTGAGGTGGAATCATGAATGAGTGTATGTGGAACTACTGGGTCAGCAAAATAGATTTCGAATTTTAAGATTTAAATAGAGGAAAATGGGATATATATATATATATATAGAAATTTTAATTTATTGACACACACACAGACATACACACATATATATAAATATATATATATAGTTTTATAATTTTCTGCTGGACTCTTGAGCCAATAAAGTATTTATAATATTATGTTTCATCCATTACATAGATAAATAAGAATTAACTTGTGATACATAAATAATATAACTTGATGTACCTTATTTGGGGAGATATATGATGTTTTCCTTCAACTTAATTATTCATCAGGTTATCTAGAGTAAACACCACCATTGTAAAAAAAATATTGAAGGAGGATAAAAAATTCCTTGATGATAGATTCATTTCAAAAAATTATCATAATATTTGATACATCGATGATGATTGTAAAGAGACAGAAATTCAATGTATTTTTTCTCATTATATGGGAATTTTAAGAGTCTATGAAAACTGACGGCGCATGATTCTGAGGCTCAGTGATCCCAAAATGAATTTCTGAACATTTATTTCGGGTACATTTAGTAAAGTGTGAGTGGGTTTTTGTAACTTTTTAATCGGTTCCTAGAATTGAAATTCAAGGACACCGTTGAACTCATAGTGACGTTATTCACTTAAAAAGACCTTCACCTCGACCGCTGTAGGTCGAGGGTGAAAGTTAGGTTTTCAATTTTCTTGGAGGAAGAAAAAAATAAAATAATTTAACATTTTTTTTATAGAAACACCATCATTTTGAGATTAAGAGGTGGGGACCACTAGAAGTAGGAAACCCCCAATTTGAATTCCAATGGTGGGGACCACCCGAACCCCCTCATTAATGTGAGGAATACGCTTGGGGTCCTCTTAAATAATAATTCCAACACAACCCATTTAATTGTGCTACCTTCCTTTAATTAATTAAGCCAACATTAATTGTTCCCAAAAATTAAATAGATAATCATATTTTATTTGGTTGGCTATTCTTCTATTGAGGTAAGTGTTTCTAAAGGGGAATTTGGGGGAGAAATTTGGAGAAACCCTTCTTCTCCAATGAATAATTCTTCTCCAATGAAAAACTCAAATGTTCTCTATTGTTTTCGACTTCTTCCTCGTGACATCCTCCAACGTGGGACAACTTCAATGAAAAAAACAAACATACAACCTTCCCTACTCATTGAAATCAACAAACCTCAATGGTAGGGTTGTGTTTTCAATTCATCAATGTTAACTTTTCTCTTATGTGGAATCACCTCCCTTAAGTTTCTTGCTACCACTCTAATGCGTAGAGTACGGGCCAAACGAACGTGGCCTAACCCCTCCGCAAATCTTTTGGTTCTTTTGTATTATTCACGATAGTGGTTGATTAGTAACCAACACCGATGGGGATCAAGAACGGTGGCCAGCACCATGGATGGCCACAATGAAGGCGACAACGTGACCGCACCACCGGAGAAGAGCCATGGCCCATCGGCTGCGGTGGTGGACAGAGGGTAGCCGACGTTCGGCCAACCACAGAGCGGCGGCGCCCGATGCACCACCGTCGGTGCAAAGGGTTGCAGCACATCTGGCCGTGGGGGATGGCGGAAGGCAGCCAACATTTGGCTGTCTACAGAGGGGAGGCTCAGGATGCATGAAATGGAAGATAAGGCGACTGGCCATTTTGGCCGGCCTAGTTCGACCGAGCGGGACCCGTGGTGGGTCCCGTATGTTGCTGGCGACTGAACAGCTTTTTCCATTTGGTGTTCAAGGGCGGGGGCCATGCAACTCTGTCCCACATGTGGGCAATCCAGGCCTGACCCAGTGGGACATGTCGGGTCGGGTCATTTCGACCGGGTCAGACCATCCCGGACTTCTTTCGTCCCTATACGTTCTTTTGGCCATAACTTTGGCACATGGCATCTGTTTGATGAACCGTCTGTGTCTCCAGAGACCATGGAGTGAGATGGTACTTTTGGTATACCCCACTTTATATTTGGATTATGTTGGGGTACGATCAGGTTGGATCGAGCACGAATCCAACATGGCCCTCGAGACTAAAAGGATAATAATATACAAAACGAGATTATGATTTACGCACCTTCTATTGCGTTGAGAACCCTATTACATGGTTGTATTTTGGAATATTTCATCGTGGGACTTCATGGAAGTTGGGGTATCAACCAGTATCTTGAGGAGCAGACCCTCCCAGAGACAAGAAAGCATAGTGAATGAACCCTTTAGCTGTCTCTGACGATGTACTAGGACCCTGTGTGGGTCTGACAATGTACTAGGATCCTGTGTGTGTATGATGATGTACTAGGATCATGTGTCGGTCCGACAATGTACTTGGATCCTGTGTGGGTCCAACGATGTACTAGGATCCTGTGTGGGTCTGACGATGTACTAGGATCTTGTGTGTGTTTGACGATGTACTAGGATCCTGTGTGGATCTAAGGATGTACTAGGATCTTGTGTGGGTCTAACGATGTACTAGGATCCTGTGTGGGTCTGATGATGTACTAGGATCTTATGTGGGTCTATAATTTGGTATCCTTTGTGGGTCTGCCTCTTAACAGAGTAAGATGATTCAGTAGTTACATCTAATAATCTCTACTACTGTACCTATGATATACATGGTGTGAGCTGAGTATTTACCTTCATGGTGATACCTTTGTGGTATTCTTCTATGTTGCGTACTTGTGTGGTACTTACCTTCGTAGTAAATTTTCCATCATGGAACAGTTTTACATTGGCTACGGTGTTGGGCCTTGTGTTTCCCCATGAATGAGATTGGTAATATTTGATAACATAGGTATATGTATGGGAATATAGCTATGTAGGGTTGTCACTAGTTTACATGTCTTGTGGTTTATCCTTTGTGGATTTTGTGAGACCTTAAGGGTCTCGGGGTCCCTACTGAGTATCTTTATACTCACCCCTGCACAGGGTTCACCCACACCGTGTTGTGTTTAGTGCAGATGATGGACAACGCTGATCGAGCTTGAGGGTACCAAGACCGGACAATGCCCGAAGGTGGACCATATGACATGTTGGTACTCAGAGGAGATGGGCAGACCCAGAGTGAAGAGGAGGTGATCTGTAACAACCCTTCAGGTAGAAACCTCAGAGGACCACCCAATAGCTATCTTTCACTTTCGTCAGTTGTATTGTCTTTCAGTTGTACTTGTACCATTACTATTGGGCTTGAGTTCTGGCCCTTCTTACTTTTAGTACTCGTTTTTCTATAGAGATTACTTGTGTTCGTATTGTGTTGTGTGCCTGGTTGTGTGTGTTTACAGGTTATAAAAGAAATGCCTTCTCGGTTTTAGGGAATATGCCTTTATGTGCTACTCTCCAGCCCCTGGCCTATGGAAGGCGGGCGTGGAGTAGTAATGGAACGAGCCCTACGGGACATGTTGTGACAAATTGGTATCCGAGGAGTCGGTTCTATCGTAGAACATTGGACACTGATATTTTAACAACCATTGTGTTATGTGTAGTGAGTGAGGTTATCAGTTTAGGGAATCCATTGTTGGTGTGGCTTCCAATGTATCTATACACTAGGACCCTGACTTATGATTTCCGACTCAGTGCACAAAAACACTGATTGTGAATGTGTTTTGAAGAGTTTTCTTTGTGATCTCTTTCAGTCAACTCAGTAGGTATAACCTTTATTACTATGGAACACCTGTTTCTTTTCAGGATGCCTCCACATATACAACCATCTAGGGTTCTAAGTATAGTACGCGCTGATATCCCACTGAGGGATGAGGCCTCGGTGCAGGGCCCTCTTCCAGTAGAGGCACCAGTGGAGGCACCAGTGGTATAATTACACATTGGGCCACCGATGCCACCGGCCCCAGCAACAGAGGGTGCATGCCACTTGAGCGTGTTGTACAAGTTCCAACGCCAGAGGCCACCGAGGTTCTGGGGATAAACATACGTACAGGTGGATGAGGATTGGCTGGAGTCCATGGTTAGAGTCTTCAGACTAATAGGGACACCAGCTAATCTCATGGTGATTCTTGCTTCCAGTCTTCTACAGATAGTAGAAGAGAGATGGTGGAGTTTGATACATTAGGTTCTTGACGAGGTGACATTTCTCTGGAAGGATTTTTAGAGACTGTTTCAGGCAGTGTTTGTTCTAGTGACTCTTCGCTCAGTGTGAAAACAAGAGCTTCTTCATCTGCAACATGGCAACATGACTGCGACTCAGTACTCAGTGAGGTTCACCGACCTCTCATGCTAATCCACTAATATGGCACATGACCCATTCTTTAGGGCCTGAACCTTCGAATAGGGACTCATGTGGGAGATCAGGTCTTCAATGATTTCTCTCAGCATCTCGACGCAGGTGGGGATGTTAGAGAGAGACCTTGTAGTAGAGAGTTTTCTTACTGAGTAGTCACCAGCAACGAGACCTACCACCAGACATCACGTTGCAGAGTCTTCTACAACTGGCAGTATCCAGATGTCACAGACGTCCAAGAGGACAAGACCTATAGGTGGGTGAATACATGACTAAGGATTCGTTGTGTGGGGGTACCAGAGACAATGCCAATTGAATAGGAAGCGTTTCCTATGTAGCAAGAAGGTTCTCTTCGCTCGTGACTATCCGACCCTCCGTACATAGGATCAACAGTCGGTCGAAGGACCACCCATGAAGAGATAAAGGTTCGACCGAGGATGCCCGCATGGAGCAGGAAAATGTTGTTGAGGAGCTAGCCATGCAGCTGGCAGTGGATGATGATTCGAGGTGTTACCACCACAATTTCCAGGTTTTCCACCCCGACCACATGGATCAGGTGCACTGATGGGAGCTCAGCTCTAGGCAGCTGAGGCCTATGCCCATGGCCCTACAGAGATGATACGAGATACGATCTATGTCTAATCCACCTTAATATCTATACATATAGACACAGGTGCCAGTCATTCCTTTATTGAAACTGCCCTCATTCAGATCTCAAAGATTCTGATAGAGCTGTTTGCTCGATCCTTATGGCTAGAGACTCCTACGATAGCTGATTTTATGAGTAAGAACTGGTGCCAACAATGTGAGCATACTATAGGGGGCCCGAGATTCAGCTGGGATCTCCTAGTAGAAGCGTCGAGGCCTTACGACATCATCTTGGGTATGGACTAGTCATCAACAGTCCATGATTATATTGACTCTATTAGGCACAATGTGCAGTCTGTCCACATTGATAGGACCAGGTTTACCTTCACTGGTGAGAAGGGAGCCTTTTCAGCACAGGATGGACTTACTTGGATGAGAGTTCAGCCGATTGCACTTCATTTTCTTTGCCTTACCCTTAGAGCTGTTGACATGGAGAGTCCAAGCTATCCTATAGTGGTGGGATAGTATATAGATGTTTTCCCTAATGAAGTTATGGGTCTACCTACTCATAGAGCGGTGGAATTTTACATTGACTTGTACCCTAGGATGACCGCGATTTCTACACCAGCGTATCAGATGGCTCCCGCATAGCTTCATGAGATACAAGTACAGCTAGAGGTCTTACAAGGGAAGGGATTCATATGGCCCAGTGTTTCTCCATGGGCAGTGCCAATTTTGTTCGCCAAGAAGGCGGATGGGAGCTTAAGGCTTTTTCTTGACTATTGGCACCTAAACCATGTGACCTTGAAGAACCAGTACCCACTCCCAAAGATTAAATTCTTCTTTGATCAGCTGAAGGGAGAAAGTGGTTCTCAAAGATAGACCACAAATCAGGCTATCATTAGCTCAGAGTGCGAGATGATGATGTGTAGAAGATGAATATTAGTTGCTGGTATGGCCATTAAGAGTTCTTGGTTATGCCTTTTTGGATGACCAACACCCCGGTAGTGTTAATGAGACTCATGAACATGATCTTTCAACCATACTTTGATCTCTTTGTGGTGGTCTTCATCGATGACATTCTGATCTACTCGATTTTAAGGAGGAGCATGCCTATCATTTGCAGATAGTTCTGGACACACTCTGGGTGCACCAACTTTATGGTAAACTCTCGATGTTCTAGTTATGGATCTAAGAGGTTCACTTTCTTGGATATGTCATATCAAAGGCTAGTGTTTCAGTGGATCCAGTGAATATTGATGTGGTACGTTCTTGGGAGCCACCCAGGAGTGTGACAGAGGTATGATGTTTCATGGTTTTGGCTGGATAGTACCGGAGGTTTGTGCTAGATTTATCTAGAGTTACAACACCTTTATCAGCGTTGAAAAAGAAGGGGCCACCCTTCATGAGGTCGGAGAGATGCCATCAGAGTTTTAGGAGCTGAGGCAGGGGCTATCTAGTTCCCCCATCCTGAGGCTTCAAGAGGACGACATTGGGTACATAGTTTACTGCGACACATCAGGGAACAAACTCATATGTGTCCTGATGTAGGAGAGATCAGTGATCACATATGGTTCTCAACAACTGAAACAACATGAGCATAATTATGCTACCCATGACCTGGAGTTAGCAGTAGTGGTCTTCGCCTTGAATATGAGGCGACATTACTTGATGGTCAAACATTTTACAGTCTACTCAAATCACAAGAGTCTCGGGTATATATCTCTCAGAAGTACATGATCCCGATACAACGATGTTGGATTGAGTTCCTACAGGACTATGACGTCGAGATAGTCTATACTCTTGGGAAGGGGAATTTAGTAGCAGATGCACTCAGATGGACATCTGTTATACAACTTCTTGGTGAGGTGACATAGGAGCTGGCCACTTTGTAGCTATCCATTGTGGATTGAGATGAAACATCTTTTCATCAGTCTCTTACAGTCACTCCCCCACTACTTCAGCGAGTTAGGGAGGCATAGTGTGGGGAAAATGACTGTCACGATCGATGAGCTTAAATATCCAAAGGACATGAACCTGATGGATTTTCTAAAGTTGGGGAGCATGTCATCATTTTCAGAGGATGTACCATGGTACCCATGTCTCTTTGGGATGAAGTGTTGAGAGATTTCTACACATCCCCTCTAGCGGTACATCCAGAAGTGGAGAAGATGTATCATGATCTCTAACGACATCATAGGTGTCCGTGAATGAAGAAAACAGTAGCAGATTTTGTCTCTCTGTGCCTCAGTTGTCATCAAGTGAAGGCGGAACATCCGGTGCCAGTAGGCTCAGTGTATCCTTTAGAGGTTCCAAAGTTGAAGTGGTATGGGATATCCATGAACTTCATGATTGGACTTCAGCATACATCCAAGGGTCATGATTCTATCAGGGTGATCGTTGATCGACTCACCATGTCATCCCACATCCTACCATTCAGAGAGCAGGGTTCAGTAGGGAGTTTTGGACACCTCTATGTGCATGAGATTGTGTAGCTACATGATGTACCCTTGACGATTGTATCTATTAGTGATGGAAATTTTAATTATCGTTTATGGAAGGAGTTAAAGGAGGTTTTCAGTATGCCACTTCATTTGAGCATCGCCTTCCATCCTCAGACGGATGTCCAGACTGAGCGGACAATTCAGACCCTCAAGGACATGTTACGTGCTTGCATCCTTGACATGTATCATAGATGGGAGGATCACTTGCATTTGGTGGTGTTCGTATATGAAAACATCTATCACTAAACCATTGGGAAGAATCCTTTTGAGGCATTGTATGAAAGACCTTACAGATCAACAATGTGCTAGACTGACCCAGTGGAGTCAGTACTTGTAGGACCAGAGATGGTACGAGTTACCACAATGAAAGTGCAGATCAAAAAAGAGAGGATGAAGGCTACACCTAGAAGCCATAAGTCTTATGGTGACAAGATAATAAGACTTATAAATTTTGAGGATGGTGACCACAACATTTTATGGGCCTCACCCCGATGGGGTTTAAAGAGATTTGGATGGGGCTACAAGTTATCTATGTGGTTCATTGGACCCTTCCAGGTCCTCAACAGAGTTGGTGAGGTGGATTACCATGTAGCTCTTCCACCTCAGTTGCACTGGTTGCACGATGTCTTCCACAAATCCTAGCCGAGGAGATACGTTCATTATCCTTCCCACGTCATCGACCATGGTGAGTAGGAAATCAACACTGGGGAGACGTTTACAGAGTTTCTTATAGAGATTGAGGATAGACAAGAGTGGGTCCTTCATGGGTGGTCGATACCTCTAGTATGCATTCATTGGAAGCATAAGAACCTCCAGGAGAGCACATGGGAGCAGGAGGCTCAGAGACATTCTCAGTATCCCCACTTGTTTACTTAGTTTGAGTTGTCTCTTACAGGGACGTAAATCCATAAGGTGGGTAGAATGTAAAGACCCAGAAATTAAATGTAACATTTTTTAATTATATGGGAATTTTATGAGTCTGAAAAAATGTACGGCACATGATTTTGAGTCTCGGTGTGCCTAGAATGAATTTCTGAACTTTTTTTCAGGTACGTTCAGTAAATGTGTGAGAGGGTTTTTGTAACTTTTGAACCGGTGCTCAGAATTGAAATCTGAGAACACCATTGACCTCACAACCCCGATATACTCTTAAAGAGACCTTCGCCTCGACTAAAGTAGGTCAAGGGTGAACATTTGTTTTTCACTTTTCTTGGAGGAAGAAAAAAAATAAAATATTTTCACATTTTATTTTATTTCTTGAAACCCCCTCCTTTTGAGTTATGGAGGTGGGGACCTCCCGAATAAGTAAACACCCAATTTGAATGAAAATGTTGGGGACCACCCGAAACCCCTCAATAATGTGAGGAAGATCCTTGGGATCCACCCAGTTAATAATGCTAACACAACCAATTTAATTTTTCCAACATCCTTTAATTAATTAAGCCAACATTAATTGTGGAAAAAAATTAAATAGATAATCATATTTTATTTGGTTGGATATTATTTTGTTTGGGAAATTGTTGAAAAAATATAATTGGGGGGATAAATTTTCAGGAAATATTATTCTCCATCGAATAACACTTCTCCAATGAAGAATTAAAACATTCTCCATTTTCTTTGACTTCTACATCATAAAGTCCTCCAACGTGGGATGACTTCAATGATGAAAAATCGACGTCAGTCCGTCCCTCCTCATCGACATCAAATAACCTTAATGGTAGTGGTGTGTTTTTGATTGATCAACAGTATTTTTCTCTCTCATGTTTAATCACATCCCTTGAGCTGCTTGCTAACACTCTAACATGGAGTGTACGGGCCAAATGAACATGTACCGACCCCTCTGTAAATCTTGTGGTTATTTTGTATTTTTCGTGATGGAGTAGGATGGTAACTGACACAGGTGGGACACGAGAACGGTGGCTAGCATGACGAAGGGTTGCGAAGAAGGTAGCGGTGTGACCGCATCGCCGGAGAAGAGCCACGATTCATCCACTGCGGTAGTGGACAGTGGGCGGCCGTCGTTCAGCCAGCCGCGGAGGGGTGGCACACAAATCCCAACCATCGGAGCAAGGGGTCGTGGCCCACTGAGCTATAGTGGAGGAAGGTGGCCGTTGTTCGGCCGACCACGGAGGGGCAGCACACGATGCGCCGTCGGGAGGCCGACCGAGCAAGACTGAGCGGGACCCGCGGCGGGTCCCACGTGATGCTGGTGACCGAACAGCTTCGGTCGTTCAATGTTTGAGGGAGGAGGAACACGACTACCCCCCCCCATGTAGCCAAGCTGGGGCGCCAGGCCAGGACACCCAGCGCAGGCCTAGCCGGTCTGGGTTGGTCCGACTGTGTCGGAGTGGACCCAAACTAGTTTCGACCCTATACATTCTTTTGGCCATAACTTTGGCACTGGGAATCCATTTTACGAACCGACTATGGAGATGAAAACCTTGGAGCGAGATGGTTCTTTTGGTATAACTGACATGGGATTTGAAAAAAGTTGGGGTACGGTCAGGTTAGATTGAGCACGAATCCAACTGGGTGCTTGGGACTAAAAGTATAATAATTTACAGACTGGATGTCTAATTGACGCACCATCTGTTGTGTTGAGACCACTATTACATGGAGGTACATTGGGGTACATCTTCATGGGACTTCATGGATGTTGGAGTATCGACCGGTAGTTTGAGGAGCGGAAGCTCTTGGAGACAAGAAAGCATAGTGCGGGAACCCTATAGCTGTCCTTGATGATGTACTACGATCATGTGTGGGCCTGACAAAGTATTAGGATCCTGTGTGGTTCTGACGATGTACTAGGATCTTGTGTGGGTATAAAAATGTACTAGGATCCTGTGTGGGTCTAACGATGTACTAGGATCCTATTTGGGTCTGACGGTGTACTAGGATCCTATTTGGGTCTCACGATGTACTAGGATCCTATGTGGGTGTGACGATTTACTAGGATCCTATGTGGGACTATAATTTGGGATCCTTCGTGGGTATGTCTCTTAACATAGTAAGATGATTTAGTAGTTACATCAAATCATATCTACTACTATACCTATGATATACCTAGCGTGAGCTAAGTCTTTACCATCATGAAAATACCTTTGTGGTATTCTTCTGTGTGGCATACCTATGTTGTACTTACCTTTTTGGTAATTTTTCCTTTATGGAACAATTTTAATTTGGCTAAGGAGTTAGGCCTTGTGTCTCCTCATGAATGAGATTGGTAATATTGTGATAACATAGGTGTATGTATGGGAATATACCTAAGTAGGGTTGTCACTGGTTTTCATGCTTGATGGTTTATCCTTTGTATATTTTGTGAGACCTTGAGTGTCTCGGGGTCTCTACTGAGTATCGTTATACTCAACCATGAATGGGCTTCACCAACACCTTGTTGTGTTTGGTGTAGACGACAGACAACACTGATAGAGGCTGAGGGTACCAGGACTGGACGGTGTCCAGAGGTGGACCATATGGCATGTCGGTATGTAGAGGAGATGGGCAGACGTGGAGTGTTGAGGAGGCAATTTGTACCTACAATTCTGGTACAAACCATGGAGGATGACCCCGTAGCTATCAATCTCTTTCTTCAGTTGTACTGTCTTTCAGTTGTAATTGTACCTTTACTGTTGGGCTTTTATTCTGGCCTCTCTTACTTTCAACACTCTTTTTTCTGTACAGTTTACTTGTGTTCGTATCTTACTGTGTCCTTGGTTGTGTGTGTTTACAGGTTATAAAGTAAATTATTTCCTGGTTTTAGGGAATACGCCTTTTGGTTCTAGTCTCCAGCTCCTGGCCTATGGAATGCTGGCCTGGGGTAGTCACAACATGGGCCCTAAGGGATGGGTCATGAAAAATATTGTCTTTTAATGTTATCTTATAGGGTTAAAATTTTAACATCTCATGGTATTCCCCATATTGCATAAATAGGAATCATCAAGAACCTATTATCAATTTTTGGAATAATATTAGTATGAAAGTTGGGTTCAGTACATAAATACTGATTTTGAACCTAAAGTACATCTTTTTTGTTTCCAAGCCTGGTGTTTATGGATGTGTATAATTCATATGCCTGATTCAGACATCGAAGTGAGGTTGAGTTTATTTTATATAGAAGGATGACTAGTATAAGGGATGGAAATTTATTTATATGTACTAATGTTAGATAAAATTTATTATTATATTTTTCAACTATTTCGAGGGAAATCCCCCTTCCAAACACCAACACCATTTTGTACTTTTTTGGTATTGATAACCACCCACTTCAGAACATACTTTTTGTCATTTTACTTTACTAATGAGGGGTTGAATTGAGTATTCTATAAAAATTTCTCTTAAAAGGTATTATTTTAATTTCCCCCAAATTTAACATTCAATTGACCAGTTATCCAGTTGTGAATTTATAAGAGTATGAATGTTCTATTAATTTCTAAAAAGTGGGATTTGTTCTTAGTTATATCAATTTTATAATTAATACTACTTTTGAAAATAACCTAATAAGTCAGTACAATTATAAACACTTTCTAGAAATAATAATCAGAGTTCAAATTTGTTTAATGAATTATATGATAAAACATAGTAAAAGTAAAAGTAAAAGAATATTAGAAATTACACAAGAGGTTTAGTCTCAAGAACAGACATAATCCTATACACATGTTGATCAACTACCACTGAGTATATTAAATTAATAAATAGTTTGATCCACAACAAAGATCAGGGTTTACAACAATAGAGAGGATGTTCAGGTCATAAGTCCTCTACCACAGTTCATCATGGGTACAACCTAGACTGTCACAAAAGGAACTCTTCCACACATATCCGTGTTAGTAAAATGTGTAAGAAATTTTGAGTTGAAGGATATATTGTATCCTTTAGATTGATATAGTAGACAATGTGTTCATAACAAACAGACACACACACAACTCAAAAATATGTAAAAATGATCAAAATAGAGAAAAAAAATATGTGAAAGGATTTAAAAGGCTCTATGTGTCTTGAAATGCAAATCTATACTCTTTAGATGTAGCTGAGACGGGCTTTGATTATTCTAATAGAAGTTGAAACTAAAACAACATGCCAAATTATATCTTCTATATACAAATACAGTTCTATATGTATATTCTTCTCCATTTTGGATATGTGGAAGTAGTTGGTCAATGCGATGTACAACTTGATTGAGATTTTCCCATGTGTGCTAATTTTGTGCTTGAGTTCACAGTGGGTGCAAGAGAGTCATGGATTTCCTTATGTATGTCTCACACATGGGCACAACACACCCATCTTATTACATCCCTTTTTAAAATTCCTTTTATTCTTGAGGGCTAACAAAGAGGATTATCTTTTCATGTGCATAGGTTCCTAGTACCTCGAAATGTCCACATAATTTCCAAAAAAATATTCAAAAAAACTCTAGTATCATTAAATGACTCAAATATGTCTTTTAGAAATAATTTTAATAAATGGAAATTCAATCAGTCTATCAAGGACTCCTCTATTGGTGAGTAATTCTATCGATGATTCATTATATTGGTCTTACCGAACAGAATTTACTCATTACATTGGTGACTCGTTTTAACTATCAGGGAGTCCTTTCATTGGTAGCAGCATTCATCAGAATGTCACTTGTACTAATGGTAGGTCATCAGTGTCGGTGAGTCATATGCATCGGTCAGTTTTCTATCTCAGTGAGTCATATGCATCGGTAGGTCAATTGTACTGGTGAATCATATGCATCAGGAAGTCGTTTGCATCAGTGTATCGTCTCTTATGTCAGTGCAATCTATAATACATGGAATATTTTTTTCAGGACTGTATTACAATATAAATGTGAACAAAATGTACCAAATCAATGTGAGATAATAGATAGACATAATTGTACATATTGAAACATGAATAATTATAATAAAAATGCTTAGAAGTGATTAATACAAACTCATAGGATTAATATGAATTTACTTGATTTGTGAATTGATATGATTTTTAATTATTAAAACTACTAAAACAAGAGAGGAGGTCCAACAGTCCCCTATGGGACAACAATCTCCACCTTTGGATGATCACAAATCATGGAATTATTTAGTAAAATCATTAGATGTTAAATTAAATCATCCTAATTATCATTTTCTATTATGAATGACTATTTATAAGGTCTAGATATGTTTTATTATTAATGTAAAGAGTAATGGAATCGATAAGAAAATTAATATATATAAAAGTGAGTTCAATATTAATGTATAGAAGGATGATTCCAACCGGTTCTCCCCTATTTGGGATTATCTAAAAGATAACAGGTAGCATATAAATAAAAACTATCATAATGTAATAGATAAAATAGAAATAATGGAATGGAATAAACAAAAAAAATCCATTAATCATGAAATTATAATGAATTAAAAGTCTCTAAACAAAAATAGCAACAAGAAAGAATTATTACCCATCAGAGAATGATCCAAACTACAATTGAGGGTTAATAGGTTCCATTCCTTTTTCATAGGGATCAATAGTGGTTCCAGGAGGTTATGATTGAGAAGCTGGAGGGTCTGTAAAAATTCAAAGAGGAGGTATGATCACCCATTCTGGAACATTATATACAATATTTGGTTGTTATTGTGACAAAACAAGAGGTTGAAAATATTTTTGGATAATTGAGCGAATCTAAGTCATGGTAGAAGAATGTAATATTAGAGGTGTAGAAAAATATCTAGGAGGTCCAAGAGGTGCATTAGTATTGACTACAATTTCTTCACTCTGTACAAGGAGGAATGAATTTAATAGTTGGATGAAGTCCTCAATAATCTAACCACCATACCTTATTTCTTTCTCAATGTAATCCTTGTTCTCCATAAATTTGATAAAAGAGGAGTGAAGTACCTCAATTTCTTTCCTTGTTCTTTGAATGATTTTTTAACAGGGGTAATTTTAATGTTTTTGAAAAATATACAAAATTACTTTTCAACTAGTTCTTGGAGTAAATACTTGAGAAATAATAATTTATCCTCTTTCTAAGCTCTTCATGAGTGGAAGATTCTTCCTTGGTATTAATTCTGACCATAGAAAACACACGATCACTATACTTGTCAATATTTTCTAGGTTTCCCAAACCAGAGAAATAAAATAAATCATTAATCTCTTCTTTTACAATAGTTCTTATTGCCTCAATATCTAGAGTCTGAGAGGTTTGATCAGATGTGGAGGGAATAACAGTAGGAGTTGAGGTTGAAGAAGGTTTCACAAGTTTCATAACATCCTTTCAGAGTATAGAGAAATTAATAACTTTCTGTTGAAAAAGAAGATATTCATTTTCGTTCATGAAACTATCTATTTTTTCCCTGTAGTTATTCTTTATAACATTGATTCCCGCAGTTAAACTATTTATCTTATTCCTATGTTTGGTGTTATTTTCCATGATTGTTTTGGAAGTTTTAATCAAATTTGAATGAATTTTATTTATCACCATATGTGATACTGAACTAGCATGATCTTTGGATGCACTTCCTAAGATGTGGGTAGAACTAGACGTCCCAGTTTTCCTTACACCTTCAACCAAATACCAGATAGATTTCAAGTTATCATTCAGCGCAATGTTTTCTATTCTAGATTTATCAATCTCATATCTCATATGGGATTGTAATTAATTTATTACTAGTCAACATATGTATTCCTTGAATTTTTCATAGTATTCCTTTGTGACATAGTAACCAGAAATGGTCTCAGCCACTAGTTCCCTTGAAACCGGTTCCAAGACTTCATCATCAGAATCTTTATAATCTAATCCTAGTACCCCATACCCAAGATTCCTTTCCCAATCAAGCATTATATAATAATATATATGAGTGAGAGTATCAAGCCTTCCTCTTTTAATTTTATTCTCTTCTTCCTCTTGATTTTTATCTTTCTTGAGGATCCCCTTCAATATAATTATTCCTTACTGGTTTATCATCTTCATTATGAGGTCTCCTTCTTTCATAAACCAAATGAGGTACATGAATTTCTTGATCATCCACTTCGGTAGTAACTTCATGTGGTTATTCCAAAATATCATGATCCATAGCTTTAATCATTTCTACATCTTCTCCGTCATCATCCACATGACAGTCATTATCTCTTCAATTTTCTTCATCATCAGTGTGTCTAGATATATGTTCTTCATTTATATTTTGATCACCATCTTCTTCACCGTCTTCCTCTTCACTACCAGTACCACTTTAACCATAGTCATATTCTCTTTATCTTTCAGATCCAGTGGATCTTCTTACATATTCTGAACTATGTGAGACTTTTTTCTCCTCATCCCCATTATCTTCAAGAGTGTTCTCATTAGAGGGTAAGGTATGTAGAGGTCTATGAAGTACAAAAGAAAAACCTTTGAGAGGTTTAGTGGTGTCAGGAACACTCCTATCATCAACATATGATCCCTAATCTCTAACTGGACTAATAGGATATTATTCCTCTTGTGAAGAGTAAATAACTTTCTCATTTGGTCCCAGACTAGGATCCTCCATATTCATAGTTCTAGTTGGATAATCCATTTTATTGAACAAGTCATAGATCCTATCTTCATTTCCAAACCATTAGCTCTTACATGGGTTCTTGTTGGTTTCCAACCTCGTACAAATCTATTTACTAAGGAAGATCCCATTGCACTTAGAAACAACATATTCTTCTTCATTTACACTTCCTACTTCTTTCAGCATAACCATTATCATTCACGGATAGAACATGGAATTTTTTTTGAAGGATGGTTTGATCATCTCATTCATGTGCACAATAAGGTATCTACACAAATTTACCTTGATCCTTTTTCTCAAAAGATAAAAAAAGTAGATCGTGATATTTAAGAGAAGTAAAGACCCCTTTCCTGGTACATAATTAATACTTGATAAACTAAAATAACATTCTATATTCTCCCCTTAACTCAGTATAAATGGGTCTTTGATGCTCATCATTATTAGTATGTTCTTTTATTGTTGTATAAAATAGAAACATACCACCCTTAGGTAGAGAGGTTCCATTATAATCATAAAATACACCTTCATTTGGAACAATAAGTCATTCATTCTAATTCCTGGAATAGAAGGATATTCTCTTCCATTTTACAGTAGATTTTATCAAGGTGACATCACTTCTTTCGAACAGAAACTCCATATTCATGTAAAATTCATGAACTAGATCTGAGTAAAAGTGTAATTAATTACTTGAGAACCACTCAAGCCATCCTTGATCTTCTAGTTCCTTTAGCTGTAGGAACATTATTTCTAATAGACATTCCACAATAACTTATTTTCTAGGAGTTACAAAACAGTTTTCTAGAACATGATTGACAAGAGTTCAAGATTTTTTTGATTAAAATTATTGTTTCTTAGAAGCACGAGACTTTTCATCATCCAGACTCACTTCACATGCACCATTCCATTATATTCACTCCAAAGGTTAGAAGGTGAATGGTTAGAGGTAGAGAGGTAGAGAAATGACCTAGAGCATGTAGATGTAAAATAGTAGAGTGGCTCTATTCAAATGTATATAATTTAAGGATTTTAAAATTATAAAATTTTGAAATGTTGATCTAGGTTATAAAAACATAGTGAAACAATGTCGTTTTGATAAAAACATAAAACATATAAAAACAATGTGTAATTAATGTCATCATGAAAGATATTTCATATCACTAATGGTGTTGGCATGACAAGGTATCTGTTTCTGCATGACAACTATTTTAGATTGACATAGTGTTAGTGTCAAAGTGATAATTTATAATATAATGGTCATAGGAGTAGAAACACAACGTCCTATATATTGATCATTACTAAAATATTTATGATGTAATTCATTCATTTTGAATTCAATATCTTAGTGAATATGTCAGGAAACTGATATTCAGTGCCAATAATTTTTAAAGAGATATCCCCCTTTTGATAATGATATCACAAAAGGTGATGTCTTACAACAATTTGTTTTGTTCCAGAATGAGAAACTAGGTTTTTAGAAATGTTAATAGCACTTTTATTGTCACAATTTATAAATAAATGTCTAAATTGAAATCCATAGTCAAGAAGAGTGTGTTGCATCCAAAAAATATGATCCCAATAGCTACCATCAGGTATGTATTCATCTTTGGTATTAGATAATGCAACAATTTTTTAAATACTCCACCATTAAATGAAAAACATTCCCAAAAAGTGACATGTTCTATATGCACTCTTTCAATCAAACATGCATCCACCAAAATCAGTACCAAAATAACTCACTATATCAAATTATTTCCCTTTAGGGTAAAACAAAAGAAAATTTATAGTATGTTTGAGGTATTTTAAAATTCATTTAACCGCATTTAAGTGAGATTATTTGGATTAGCTTCAAAACAAGAACATATAATCACACTAAAAATTATATATGTCCTACTAGAAATAATGTAGAGAAAACATCCAATAATTCCTTTGTAAGTGGTTTGATCAACAGATTTACCATTTTCATCTAGGTTTAATTTACAAGTGATACTCGTTGGAGTGTCACTACTTTTACTTCTATCAATGACAAATCTTTTTGAAATGTATTTTTTGACTTTAATTTTATTTAAAATAATACCTTCTTGATTTTGAAAAATCTAAAATCCAAGAAAGAATTTGATTTCACCCATCAATCACATTTTAAATTCACTTTGCATCATTATAGAAAAATTATTACATAAACAATTTCTTGAACATCCAATAATAATATCATATACTTATATTTGATCAACTAAATCATCATTATAAATTCATTTTATAAAAACAGTATGTTGAAAAATTTATTTTGTAAAACCTTTTGTATTGGGAAAACTACATTGTTTATCCCACAAAACTCTTTGAGCTTGTTTAAACCATATAAGGCTTTTGATAATTTGAAAATATGATTTTGAAAATGAGGGTTTTTAAAACTAGGGGGTTGTTAAAAAAACATCCTCAACTCTATACCCATTTAGGAATTTACTTTTAACATCCATTTGATAAAGTATGAAATTAATATAGGAAGCATAGGAAAGAGGGATTATGATGGCCTCAAGTCTAGTAAGATATGAAAAAGTTTCTTTATATTCAATTCCATATTCTTGACTATAACCTTGTGAAACCAATCTAGATTTATTTCTAACAATATTACCTATAAAATACATCTTTTTTATTAATAACCCACTTAGTTTCCAGGGTCAACCTGACATTGGGTATTTCCAAAAGTTTCCAAAATACATTTGTTTAAAATTTATTAATTTCTCCTTGCATAGACATCACCAAAAATTCATCTTTAATTGAATCATTGATGTTTTTTGGTTCAATTGGTGACAAAAAGGCTTGATGTTCAACACGTTTTCTAAGAGAATATCTAGTTTGTATCCCTTTATCCAATTCTTCCACAACAACATCTAAAGATGGTTCTTGAGGGGTTTAGTTGATCTAGAAAAGTAGTATCTAGTAATTTTAGGATTATCTATAGATTTAGTTTCATCATCTTTAGAGTTTGAATAATTTCCAAAACTGTTTGATTTAACAAATTTTTTTACAAAATGATTAGATGATTTTTCATTTATGTTCTGATTTGAAACATCATCTTCAAGATATTATAGGGAGGTCTTTGGTTAATGTGGATCTATTTCATCAAATTTTTTTATCCAAAAATTCTTCCACACACATAGTTCTTTTATTAAAGACTCTATAAAATTTACTAAAGGTTTAGTAACCAAGGAAGATTCTTTTATCACTCTTAGATGCAAATTTTTCATTATTTATTTTGTATTAAGGGTAAAAAATTTGCAACCATAAAAATATAATTAACTAAATTTGGGGTTTCTATTCTACCACAACTCATAAAGAGTTTTCTTAATGATAGATATAATTATGAAAAAATTAATTATATAGTGGACATTATTCACCGCCTCATCCAAAAGGTAAACATGTGACTAATATTCATTAATATGTTTTCAGGATATCTCTTATAAATTTGTTTTTCTTCTTTCCACAAATCAATTTTTTGAGGTGTCATAGGGACAGAAGAGTTATGACTATAGACATTGTCTGAGAAAATGACTCAAAGTCATGATTTCCAAATCACAACCATGATCACTTCTTAAGGATTTTATTCTATATTCTCATATATTTTCCACTATTTTATCTTACGCGGTGAAGTAAGTACATACTTTACTTTTTTTGAGCTAAGAAATAAGTCCATGTATATCAATAAAAATCACCTAAGAGAACATAGTCACAATGATTCCCATTTTAACTAGAAACTTGAGAGGATCCAAACAAGTCCATGCGAACCTACTCTAAAGGTTGATAAGTTGAACCTTCTTTGTTGGATTTGAATGATATCTTGGGATTTTTACCCTTTTGACAAGGATTAAAATATTTATCATTTGAAAACTCAAGTTTGAGTAGATCCTTGAATAGTCCTTTTTTAGTAAGCTTTCTAAGAGAATGCACATTACAATATCTTAATCTCGTATGCCAAATCCAAGACTCTTTATTGAAGGCACATAAACTAGATAGATTATGAGAAAATAAAGAATCTACTTAAACAACAAATACATTTTCATTCCAAAGAAGATAAAATAATAATTCATTGTTAGAGATAAAAAATATTCCAAGAATCAGTATAAAATTTAACATAAAATCCATCATCGTATAATTGTGAGATACTAGGAATATTATAATTCAATCCATAAAAAATTACATTAGAAATTAAAACTGATATATTGATACCAATATGGCCTATTCCAATTATTTTTCCTTTATGAGTGTCATAAAATGTTACATATCCACCATCACTCATGATTAGGATCTTAAATCTTGAATAGTCTCCTATAATATTTCTTTAACACTAACCATACAAGTACCACTAACTATTGTAGGAGCTCTTGAATTGATTTCCTATAGAATAATCAAACAAAAAATGGTTTTGGTACCCATAGTTGATTGGGTATAGTGTAAGTAGTAATCAATGCTTTAGGAACCCACATATGATTAATGGGTTTCTTATATGAATTATATAATATATTTGGAAAATAGAAACTATTTGGATTAGAAAATATAGAGGTAGTAAAGTATTTTCTAGAACTTGAACTTGCTATAGATTTGTTATTTTTATGTATAAAAATTGATTTTAGAGATATTGTTACAAATATGTTTTTCTAATAAATTTATCTATCTAGGATGATATCTAATACCAAAAGTGTACATATTAGATATCTCTTTACCAAGAATTTTAGTAAGAGTATTTAACCCATGGGAAAATTTTCTAGATATTTTTTTTATTTTTCATTAGACATTTTTAGTTTATTTTTTTCTTTGAGAAGTTGGGAATTATTTTCCTTTTCAGTAGTGAGTTCAGAATTAATATTCATAGTAAGAGAATGTGGTTTATTTAACTATTTATATTTACCTTTCAATTGATTGCATGTCTCTTATACTATGTTACAATATTCAAAAATTTCATCACTTGTTATATATTTAGAATCAATTTCATCTCAAAAATAAAAAGAATTATATACACGAGAATATAATGATACCTTAGATGTATTTGCCATAAAACACAAATATTCTATTTCATCTCTCTCATCATGATATGATGCTGATTCATTAGGGCTATCCTTAGAGGAACTCTAGGCGGCCTTCATAGATTTATTATACTTCATGTATTTGTTTTTCTCTTTATTTTTTTTAATTATGGACAATAAAATTTGACATGTTTTCTCCTCTTACATTCATAGTAGAAAATCTCCTCTAATGTTTTCAGTTCATAGCTAGAAAAGTTTAAATTTTCCTTTGTTACAAAATTTTCCTTTATAATTGGGCTTCTTAAGAAACTACTAATTTCTATAGAATTTCAAGAATCTTCCGGCCATCTTAGACATCTCTCCATGACTATCTAATGTTGATTCATAATTTATGGAGCTTTAAACAGAGTCTATAACCTTCTCTCTTACCTTATTCTATTAGGTAGTTGTCTTGAAAGGTTCAGATTTTTTCTAAGGTTCATCATCTTCTTCCTCGCCAACATTCTTCTCTTCTCCGTACATCATTAGTTTTCAATTTAGTAATTTGATAGGTAGTTTGTTAATGTCACATGAATTTATAATTGAGATATAATTTTCTCTCCATATATCATGTAAGCAAACAAGAATCCTCATAATTTGTTCTTTGGTAGTAATAAAATTTCTTATAGAGTTCGTGGTGTTCACTATACCATTGACACTCAGATACACATCTGAAATAGGTTCATAAGGCTTCATCTTAATTTTATCATATTTAATAGTATATTTATTAATCCTCATTTCATTGAAATTAGTTTTACTATCATTTGAAATAGCTAAAGTCTTCGAATTTTCAATGGAATTTTTACAACAATAAATTCTGTTGAATTCCTCATCTCCTAGTGCACAATATAAATCGTTCATGGATTAACACTTATTTCTATCAGAAGATTTCGTAATATTATCCCAAGTATTTATGGAAGTTTAAGGGATATCATATTTAGTCTCTACAATAGACTAAATATAAAATATGATACTCTCTAAATGCATTTTCATCTTAATTTTCTATTGAGTATAGTTGGTTACATTGAAAATTGTAGGCCACTTAGTAGAAGAACCTTCCAGCCTATTTTCCATAATAAATATTCGAAAAATATTTTAAATAGAAAATTTTTATATTAATAGGAATTTTACGATCATTGAAATACAACTACAATCACAGTTGAAAAAGATTGAAAAAGATTTGAAAACCGAAAACTCCAAACACCTTTGATACCAAATCATGGTTTTACTAGTGTTCTAAAGGGGGGGTGTGAATTTAGTATACTATAAATTTTTTTGTGAAAAGGTATTATTTGGAGTTCACCCAAATTTAAACTTCAATTGACCATTTAGCCAATAATGAATTTATAAGAGTTTTACTATTCAATTAATTTCTCAAAAGAGTGATTAATTATTAGTTATATCAATTTCATAATTAAAATTACTTTTTTAACATACCTAATAAGTCAATAATATTATAAACATTTTCTAATACTAACACTTAGAGTTAAATTTAGTTTTATGAAATATGAAATAAAACAGAGTAAAACTAAACGTAAAAGAACAACAGAAATGAAACAAGAGGATTAGTCTCAAGAAGAGAACAAATCCTCTCCACTTGGTGATCACCTACCACCAAAAAGATAAAACTAATAAAATTTATGATTCACACCCTAGATCAGGGTTCACAATAGCACACAGTGTGTCCAGGTCAAAAGACCTCTACCATAGTTCTTCATGGGTACAAACTATCAGGTCCCACAATGACCTGTTGCACACTTATCGGTGAAAGTAAAAAATATGTAAGAAGGTATGAGTGGAAGGATATATTGTATCCTTCTGTTTTTTATAGGAGATAGTGTGTGATTAAAAAAATATACACAATCATATCTAAAGTATGTAAAAATGCACACAATATAGAAAATAAATAAGAGAATGGATTTATAAGGCTTTGTGTGTCTTGAGACTCAACACTAGACTCTTCAGATGTAGCTGAGATGAGGTTTGAGTCCTCTTCAAAAATTTGATACTAAAACAGAGTGTCGTATTCCATCTTCCAATTACAAGTATGGTTTTGTAGGTATATTATTCTCAATCATTTTTATGATGAATTATTTGGTTAAATTCATGTATATCCTGATTGAGATTTCCAAGTGTGTTCTTCTTTTGTGATTGAGTTCACTGTGGGTGCATGAGAGTCATGGCTATTCTTCTGTGTGCCTCACAGGTGGGCATGCCAAAACCTTCTTACTATATCCCTTTTCAAAATACTTTTTATTCTTGGGTGCTGATAGAGAGCATGATATTTTCACGTGCATAGGTTCGTTGTACCCCGCACTATCTTAAAAAATTCATTCAAATGATTATTAAATATTTCTATGTCATTAAATGAGTAATGCATGACCATTAGAAATAATTTTAATTAATTCAAATTTAAATCGTCTATCAGTCACTCCTATGTCATTGTGTCTATTAATTGGTGAGTCATTCTATCATTCCTGCTATATTTTTAGGGATTATTACATCAATGAATCATTTTAATTATTGGTGAGTCCTTGCATCAGTATCAGCATGAATTGGTAGGTCACTTATACTAATGGTAGGTAGTCTGCGTTAGTGAGTGATATGCATCGGTAGGTCATCTAAGTTGGTGAGTCATATGAATCTATAGGACATCTGTGTTGGTATCTCATCTCTTCTGTTGGTGCATTCTATTATACATGGAATATTTTTTTCCATATTCTCATACAATATAAATTTAAACATAATGTACCAAATCATAGTGAGATCATATATTATCAAAATTTCACAAATTTAAACTTAGATAATTATGATTGAAATGTCTAGACTAGATTAATATTAATTGATATTATTAATATTAATTTACATGATTTTTGAATTTAAAAGATTTGTAATTATAAATACCACTAATACTAGAGAGGAGGACCAACAGTATTCTATTGGCCAACACATATGAGTTCCAAAATACTTTTTTCATTAAATGATTTTGATTCAGGCCATATATTCATTAATCCTTTAGGGATCAAATAATTATTTTTAACGGAATATAAAATATCAACTCAATGGGGATATCATCATTATTTAAATATTTTATATGGAGCGGGATTGATTTAAAACAATATAGACAATTAATCTATAGAATATGATGAACTACTATACATGATTTTATTAAGAGGTTATTTTTTTGGTGAGGATTTATTGTAAAATTATCATTGAAATTTATACATAACATATCCTTTCCTTCCAATTATATTTATTATATTGGAAAACATGTTCACTAATATAGAATGAGGGGTAAGGAGACATCTCAAGATGTCTATAATGTTTTTCTAAATTATTCAATTGGGATGATTCTCAAATTTAAACCACACAAACATAATATATGTATACAATGGATTGATACTAAAAAATGTTGATGTTGGAATATTATCATTACACAACTCCATTTTAAAAGAGTAGGTTGATCATGTCATCATTAATTTTACTGGTGGAAAAGGGATATGTGCTACCCATAATGAGTTAATATAGAAAATCACCATTGAATATTTTAAACATCTAATCCTAAAGAACTCATGAACCTCTCAACAATTTATGTTTGATGATCTAGTTTGAACTAAGATCAAGATAATATAATCTAACTAAATGTAGTAAGGTGACGCTCTAATTGAGAGTGAAATTCCAAAAAAGTATAAAAAGTAGAAAGAGTTTGTTTCTCCCAAAATTTTAGATGTTTTGTTTCCACATATATATAAGAAATAAAAATCCCCAAACTCTTCTCCAATGGGAAAAATGGGTGAGTGAGAACTCCCCAGTGGATGTGTGGGCTTGACTTAAATAAGTGATTTATCACCCATAAGTAAGGAATTTAAAATCTAATTCCAATAGAAATTTTGATAATTGTCACACTAAATATATAATTATATTATAGAATTTGGGATTATAGTTCATGTGGTTGGTGGAAAACCTCCCCTATCCAAGTGATCATGGTACATGATATTGAACGGTAACACTAGAGATTACTATAATGAATAGGTTGACCCAATAGATTTGTGGAAATATCCATATGATAGTTGCATTTGGTTCATTAATTTACAATTAATAAACATTAATTTTAAATTCATGTAAATGATAGAGGCTGTGAGAACACCTGTGATGTCTCCCCGATACACTGTAATGGGTAATCTAATTATATGTTAATCAAAAGTTTCTATCACAGTGGTGGTAAAACCATCAATAAAACATACGATGTTGTCAGAATCAATGTCAAGGGATCCACGAGGTGAATATTTGATATTGTGTATACGCAACCCCAAATCAAAACTAATCATTCCTCCACATTAGTAATAACTAATTGGGAGGGCCTTGAATAGTCACTGGGATACTATATCCTCAATATAAATAATAAATATCATTCCTAAATCCTTTAACAATTAGACATGACCCATTTGAAAAACCCACATACCCAAAAAATGAAATTTAGAAATAGAGATCCGAGAGAGAATTTTGTATTCCAAAATATAATAATAAACAGTAATTTATATGATCCATAAAAATAAATAGTGAAAAAGTTGACATATTAAAAATAAATATCAATAAATAAACACATGTGTGTCACTCAGACTGATACATATGCAATGGAACTGATATAAAAAAATAAAAAGGACTAAGACCTAAGACACATTCCAAAATCACATCAAATAACCATATTATAACACAATTCATGTCCTAGGAAAAAAGATACAACACTGAGGTGATACTTATCGCAAAAGTAAAGACTAAAATTCTATCCACATACATCAAAAAATATGCCATGGATATTGGTAGGGGTATTTCTAATAGCCCAATATGATTCTCCCACATTACATAGGGGAAAAAGTTCAACTGATCAAGTTGATGTGAATAAAAATATTATGAGAGTATAAGTAGCAGATAAATTAAACTCTCCCACATAGAAACATGAACCATTCATGGTTATACATTGTCAAACTAGTGTGCCTCAATTACCAATAAACACTTGTATAGGATCATAACAGTACTAAAATCTGTACAAGAAGAGGTGTGGTGGGGTTTACAAGTATTTTATAAAAAATCTATGAATTTTTTTAACCATTTAAAATAGATTAATTAAAAAGACACATTTCATGATTCTTAGAGATTATATAGCTAATAGACAGATTATATGATTATTTGAAATGTTTTGAGTAATTGCAACTTTTCTTTAAAATTATCACAATGAAATAATAATATTTCAAATAAAGTAAACATACCACTTATAAAAACTATAATGGAAACATACATAAATTTATAAAATATTATATACATTTACAATAAGAGTTAAGAAAGTAAAAAACAACGACTTTGTGAATAAATAGTTTCACTTAATGATAATGTTTGTTTTTCTTAAGTATGAAAATCCACAACTAAGAAGATTTGAATATATCGGTCTTCCAATACCCAAAATCACTTGATCAAAAATATTAGACACATCGCCATATTCTTATCATTGAAATCTCTTTACAATCAAGATCACACTCAAAGTTAATAATCACAAAAGTTATTATTTTATTTACAAATAATACTCTTATTAATTTCTTAAGAAAAATTCTCCAAAATGTTTATAGTAGAGAACTCTAAATGTAAAAATATTCTACAAACTCTTAATAGAAACTCTTGATTTTCAGTGAATCTAGAGATTCTTACTCTCAAAGTGGAGCTCATATTTATAGGCAATCCTCCAAAAATCATATTCCATGAATCTCAACGAAGTTTTCAATGGTCTTTTAACAAAAAAATTCTTTAAAACTCATCATGTTCATATGATTCCCATATATTTATTTACCATTACAGTTTAATAAGATTCTATCTGGTTAAATGATGTTCATTCATCTAATTAGAAGAACTTCATTCTTTTAGTAAAAGGGAATTTATTTATCTGACGGATTTAATGAATGTTCATCTAAATTTCACATGTAAATCCATTCAATAAAATCCATCTGATAGTCTTAATATAAAATTTTCTAGAGGAAATAATTATACTTTTACTTTTGGATTTATATTAATATTCATCTAATGAATTATTTAATTATATATCCAGCACACAATATAAAAATACTTCTCATTTATAATATTTACATGTTTGGTAAAATAATTTTATGAAAAAATCATACTCAATGATTGGGAAGATTAAAGTTATTAAAATAATCAACTTCCGGAAGGGTGTTTGTTATCATGAAAACAAGGATTAGAAATTTTTTAATGTAAAACTGTTAACTCAAAAACATCCCCATTTTTTAAATTAGAAAACATAACCCACAAAGAGATAAATTTTTTTTTTTTGTGATAATATTGAATTCTATCTTATTTAAACAATTAAAAAATTAATTATTTTTTAATTATTTTTTATACATAACATATATTTTCTTTCTTCTATCCCACTATATTTACTTCTCACCCTACGTTTGAAAATATTTATAATTTTTTTATAATATTAGCTTTTCTAAACTTTTTTAATATTGTTTCTTTTCTAATGTAATGTTTGTTTCCCAACATTTTTAATTTTCATCAAATAGAGTTAGAAAGTGTACCTGAAATTTTAGAGATAAAAATATTCTACAAAAAACTTTAGTATACATGAACATTTATTCAAAAAAATATATAAATAACATTCATTCTATAAAATTGGAAAATATTCATTTGATAACATTTATAGAAACATTCAACGTATTATTCAATCAAAATGTGTTTGATTAAAACAATTTATGAGTACAAAGAAAATGAAAATAATGTTTCTCTGATAATTTATTAACGATTATCTTTAGCTTCTTGAGATCATCCATGATATTATATGACTCTACAGAAAATAACTCCATCTTGGAAATCTTATCTTAAATTTATCAATTCCCATTGTACCTTAACTGAATTCTCAAGACATTTCCTTTTATGACTTTATAATTAACAAGGTTAATTTTTTTATCCATTTTATCTGTTAATAATGAATCTTAATATACTAAATTTTTTATTCTATATAATAATTTTTTTTCAAAATTAATGTATCGACCTTTTATATTCCTTTAAAATATTTTATCTTATAATCATTTGGAATAATATTTTCATCTAATTGTTTCATGGAATTAGAGTTATCTAAATTAATAATTCTTATTTTAATATATTTACTATGAGTTTCAATATTAAGATAGTTGTAATGTGCATCTTTCAATTTATTTATCACTTCATTGAAATATGTAATCATTATATCAACCATTTTATCAGATGAAGAATGGTTTGAATGAGTACAATCTGATGAAACATCAACAATGGTTGGAGATGGTGGTCTTGATGTTTCACTATATTAAATTATATAGACGTTCTATTTGTTATTAACATCCAAAATACTAAAATTTTCAATGAACTCAACTTTATTCATATCCTTGGTTTTAGAATATTTATATAATCAAATGTTTGATCATTCCCTTTTGTCTGATGCATCAAAATCAATATAATTTAATGATTGTGAAGTTAAATAGGTGTAGGTTTCAAGAACAAATTCTTGTTCTTCAGCTTTTACATCAAAATCATATTCTAGATAATTATATAGTTATTAATAATTTCACACCAGAATAGTCCAAAAAAATACAAAAATTTCATAACCTCTTATTCTGGAGAATTGTTCAAATGAATTTTTATGCAAAAAATGTTATCCCTAAACCTTTTAAATTTAACAATGACATCATGAAATAAAACATTTTTTCCATCCAAAGGAATGGACTAAAGGGATGTCAGTTAAGGAATACCCAATGGTGAGATGAATATGGTTTCTAATTGATATTTTGGTTCACCATTAGCATGGTCTTTTTATATTCTTTTGACACAAGCATCTCATCCTAATTGAAATGAATTATTAGATCTCTATGATTCTTCTAGTATTTATACTTTATAAGAGCAAAGAAAGCCTCATCGGACATATTTTTTTCTCGATTCATCATAAAATGTGGAGTAATTGTAATTTTATTCCATCTCTTTTTAACATTTTTTTAGATTTTTCATTTTTACACCATAAATTACATGATATATTTTTTCAATGAACTTATTCAATTAGGGAAAAAATCTATTCTTAATTATACTTGTTATCACCAAACAATTAAAAGTCATATTCTCCCACATTTTAGTTTCCTTAGTTTTGATCTTATGTACGTTCATGAATTTTACCATGAATTAATTAAAGGAAAATGTAAAAATTAAAATTTTCAACATTATGGTACCTTTGTACTTCATTGGATAGAAAAGAAAACATTACCATGTCATTTTTTTCATATTTCATTGAAATCAAAATACAAAAAATTTTCCACTTTTAATTTATACCTATCATATTTTATTGTAATAATAATGTTTTACCTCCATATTGGAACCATCTTTACACGTGAAGATAGATGTAATAATGAACATAATTTTTTATATAATGTAAACAAATAAGTCTCAACATTCGACATTTCAAAAATACTTAACTTTTCTACAAGATTTTTATTAATAATATTATATTATAATTCAAATGGTGAACCTATATAAATACCCACATGTTGAATATCAAGTTATTAAAATTATTCAAAAAAGTGAAAGGTTATAACATTAATCCTTTCTTCAACACTAAAATTTACTAAAGAATAAAATTCCTTTAATTATTTTGTATAATGAAGATAACAATCTTCATTCTCTATGTAAATATCATCCCATCCATGGAAGATATTAATATTATTTATTAGATAAATATACATATCAAACTAGTTTTTTCAATAAGCATTTAATTTAACAATTATATATTGGAAAAAAATTCAAAAAAATTCATTTTCCAAAATCAATCTAAAGAACTGTAAAACAAATAATGGTAAGACTATTAAATAGAATAGAATTATACTCAATAAGGATGATTGAACAATAAACAGGGAAAAGGGAGCGGTGACTCACAATCCAATATATTAGTATTAAAGGGTAGATTATATATCTTCTATTGATCAAATCGATCAAAATAAAACCCAATTTATATCCAAGGGATAATGATTTTCTTTAAAATATTTAATATATATTTCTAAATTCTTTACTTTTTATTTTAAAAAAAATATATAGGATGGAGATATTTCTAGAAAAAAATCTTTTAAGGTTGTAATACATTTTTAAAATTATAAAAATAAAGAAAATTTAAACGTCATAAATTAAAATTTAATAAAATATATAAATACTAAATATTATGAAATCATCTCTCAGAGTAAAATTTAAACATTCAATAGGAATATTTTTCTGATATATGTTCTTCTTATTTTTTTAAAATTTATTTGATCAAATTTTATAAACAGTTTTTACATATCCATATTAATTTTTTTATAATCATTTAAAAAAAATTTAATAATCAACATTATAAAAATGTTTGGCTGATAAATTTTGTTCTAATTTTTTCCAAATTTTAAAAAATAATGTTTTTAGAGAACTAATGATTTTTAGAATGAATAAAAAATTTAAGTACACCCCATTTTAAAAGATTTAATTACAGTAAGAATATAGTTTGAAGATGAAGTATATATAAATTAACATTTAATATTCAACATTCCATGATTATTTTTAATACATTAAAATCTATCAAAATTAAGATGATTTGTAAAAATACCAACAAGTCGTTCTTTCATTTTGGTAAATTATACAATATTTTCTCATTTTTATATGTTATTTAAAATTAAATGATGTATTATTTCTAATTTCATAGCTTTTGAGTGATTTTATTGCTCTTTACTCGATGCTATGAATCTTGAGTTGTCACAATAAAAGATTTTTGAGTAAAACTGAAGAAAAATTCAGTGAGTGTGTGTTGCATCCACAACAATAGAGGACAAAAAATTCCAATTGACACGCATTTTTATTTATTAGGGGATTGTGCTTTTGAATTTTGTTTCATTCTATAATAAGAAAATAATTATTCTCCTAAAAGGGATATGTTTTGATTGAAATTTTTCTATATATTTTACATGTACAAAAGTTAATATTTAACTGACATTCTAGTTCAGTAACATTTCTTACTAAATGAAATATTCAAAGATCCATAGTAACTATAAGGAAACCAAAAATTAATTTTATAACTTTTATATGAGGCCCCTTTTTATTTTATTGATATCTTTTACACAATCATACAGAAAATGTTTTGAATGGGTGACTTGTTGTTAAGAATTTTTAATTACAAATCATTCCTCTGAATTTTTTTCATCAAATGGTTTTCAAGATTCATTATGGTCAATTGTTTTTTAGCTTATAATAGAAGTAATATTAATTTTTTATTTTTCATATAGATAATTTTTATGATTATGTTTTATATAATTATATTTAGATATAATAAATCCATCTGTTTTTTGAGAAATTTTGAAACCAAGGAAAAAGAATAAGTTCACCCATAATACTCATTGCAAAAAATTAGATTTCATAAGTTATGAAAAGTAAACAGTAAAATTTTTTTGAGTCAAACCAAAATATAGTGTTGTCGATATAAATTTGAACATTGATGGTTTCCATAAAAACGTTTTTAATAAAAATAGTTGTAACCATAAATCCCATATTAAAATTATTTTGAAACAAAAAGAAAGATAATTTGAAATAAAATGATATTTGAGTTCTTTTAAGTCCATATAAGTCCTTAATATGTATAAAAATGATCTATATATATTAAATTTTCTAAAATAATGGGTTTTCAAACATAAACCTCCAACTATATATATCCATCAGGGAAAACAGACATCACATCCATTTGAAAAAAGTGAATCTTAGAAATTAAGTATATGATAAAAGTATATTAATAGATTAATATCAATATATTAGATAGTATTTATATTAATATTCTATGACTCATAATTTATTATAAACTTTCTTAATAATAATATATTTATTTATAACTCTGAATCAATTTTTGTCATTTTTTAGAAAAAATAATTTCTCACTAATTACACGTGAATCTTTTGAACTTTCAGCCAAAGTCCAAACATGATTCCTATCAAATTCATTGAGTTAATATTTCATTTATATTTTCTAATCTTCATCATCTATACTTATTATGAGTCTTTGGTTAAAATTGAGATAAAAACAAAAAATTTCAACTTTATTTATTTAGAAATTTCTAGTTCTAATGTGTTTATATATAATACTAATGATATAATCAAAAGAATAATTCATTAGGATTAAATAATTTTTGGGGTTTGTAAATATTTATTCTTTAAAAATAGTTTGAATTTATTAGTGAGGAAATACTTTCAAAATAATTTCTTCAGTTGTTCTCTCATAAGAAGAAATTTCTAACATGGGTTGAATGCCAATATTTAAAATAAAATCCAAATAAGTGGTTTGATGTTGTTTAAAAATAAAAAGATCAGTTTCATCTAATTTAAAATGTAAATTTTCCTCAACAATACTATTATTTTTTATAAAACTCAACAAGCCTTTGTAGTTTTAGAAAAACAATGAAAAAATCCTTGTTTATATTTTGGAAGAAATTTACATATGTTATCATTTGTATTGAGAATGAATACTTTACATATAGAAATGCTGAATTAAGTATTTTTTTAGAATAATTACCCTCTAAAAATCATAATAAATTTAATTAATAAAATGTCTGAAAAACATGATTTATATTTTAGGAGCTAGTATTAACTACTTAAACCCAAAAATGATTAGCTATAGAGCATTAAATCAACATGATTTTTTTTGTGATATATTAATGAATTCCAATTCCTTTATCAGCTAAACCATTTTTCAAAGTAGTTATAGGAAATGAGAAGGCATGTGTTATACTTTTTTTCTAAAGAAAGATTTTAAATTCATAATTTAAAATTTCTCTACCATGATCAAAATGATTAGTTACCAAACAGAATCATTTCGTATTTATAACATGACATCAAAAGTTTTTAAAACAAGATTGATATTTTAGCATCTAGTACTAACTTCATCAACCAAATATTTTTAGCAACTATCAATTCAGTCAAAAATGTTTTTTCAATATCATTCTGAATTCTAACTTCTTTATTTACTAAAAAAATGTCAAGTAGTTCTAGGTGATAAGAATTTATTTATTATATGTTTTTATTTTATTTTCAAATTCATAATTTAAAAATTCTCTAAAATTATTAGGTTGATTAGTTAGAAAAATAAGACATTTCATATTTGAAAAATGACATGAAAAAGTTTTAAAATCAACGAGGGATTACCACATTTTTTCATAGAACATAGTCCTCTATTTATATAGTATTGTTGTAAATTAAAACATATACATTTTGTTTCTTCACCAATAAATCCAATTTTGGTAACACCTAATTAGTCAATGTAAACTAACTATTAAGATCAAAAGACATGATTTCCCTAAAAAATTTAAATCCAGAATTATGTTTCTTTATGAATTGACATCAATTAAAAAACAATAGACTAATTAAACATAAGACCTATTAGATATCTAAGTATTGGGTTCCTATAAGGTTTGGATAAGGTACAAACATTACATTAACCTAAAAATTCATTCCATAACCAGGATTGATCTTCCATTACACCTAGAAAATGTGGATATTGGATTATAATGTAACCTATTTCATGTGTATGAATATTTTCATGCTTTTTGGTAGAAAGAATAAAATTTTCTCTAAAAATTTGAATTATAAAACAATCATTTATAATGTTTACTAGGTATCCATTATCACATAATTGGATTATGCTAATAAGGTTTTTCTTAAGTCCTATATCATAACAATAAACTCCAAGATCGAACCAAGGCTGAACCCAAAACAAAATTAAAAAAGGGACAAGATAAGTTAGTAATTATAAGAGGTTTTACAAGTACATGAATAAATCACTTCATAAATTTTTTCCCCTACCAACGGTGGAAAATAATCCTAGGCATGGAAATACCACCGAGTTCTCAACACCATGATAACCCTATTTGAAAAATGACCTCTAAAAAATAGGATTCACTATATACATGTGAAACAATCATGTTTAGATGATTTACCTAGTCAAAGAACTAGATCCAATAAGTATATTCCCTTTAGGTAACATCCTTAGTTCTTTTTTTTAAATCTCTCACTACAATTTTAAGATAAAATTCTTCCCATAATATATCCATTTATGCTGGACATAATGATTAATTTAAAATAACATATACTATAATTTATATTCGTAAGAATAAAAAATGCCAATGAAATGATGGTAGAACCCCTTGACAAACCTACGTTGGTTGAAAAATACCCTTCCATAACCCGAGGAGATCCCATGTACCAATCATAGAAGAAGCAACTTCTTAATTCTTCCCATAAATCTCAGCTTTGTCATTATATTCAAATATTCAATTGTGTAGTGCAGTGATTTGGTTTGTAGATTTGATATGGTATAAATGTTCCTATCTATTTTATTTATAGAATTTTGAAATTTTTGTGGTTGATTATCAAGAACCTATGAATTTCATTCCTACCACATAGATAAAAAAAGAGTAGAAATTACTTCCAATAGTTTATTAATTATTATCTCACTTGACCCTTTTGATCCAATCGAAAACATAAGTTGGTCCATATATGAATTTATAGACAGTTTCAATACATAAAGGCCACTAAAATACCTCTATAGATCCCAGAAAAACCCATATTCAATCATTATCTGTTGTATGTTTTCCCCATCCTTCAAGAATAATTTCCTTGCAACGATAATGTATTCCCCAATCCTCCATAGTTGATAATGTATACAAAACTATTTTTTCCATTCAATATAGAGAAAAATAATAAATGGTGGTGGAATATAATGTACCTTGAATTTTGAATGAAATGTTAGTAGAAGAGTAGGGAAATAACACTCTAGTTTTTAAAACATTTTCTTATTGGAATTGTTATTCTTATTGGGTCTTCAGACCAAGGTATCCACATCCATCTAAGGGTAATATTAAAGCTTCAATTTTAGTGGAATAAGAACAATAAAGTCATAGATATTGTCACATAGCACTAAATCATCAACTAAAATAGTATCTTTGTCTTATTTATTAGTACTCATGTAAGTAATTGGATTCTTTATCCACAAGGTACTCCAACAGTTTTGAATGGACTGCATTCTCACCATCCCAAGAGTATTCTACAAAAAGTGATTGAATTATTTACTAATAATTGTATAAATAGAAAAATCGAGATAATGAGTATATAAATCTATAAACATTCTTTAAAATATTATTTATAAAAACTTCCAAATGAAATCAATATAGTACATGATATTCCACAAAAAAATAATCTTTATGGAAACAAGGTGATTGTACTATATTTAAAGGATAATTATTTTATAGCGACCACCACTTTGAAACCTCATATAGAAAGGGGTACATCTAAGAAATTTTTTAAAATGGGGACTCTGATTTTCTAAAAGTAATCCCAAAAATTGTTTTATGAGGTTACATTTTTCTGTACATATTATTAATTTATCTTTGCAGAATGTTATTTTTGAGGGGAATTTTTTCATATTGAAAATTTAACCATTTATATTAAAAACTAAATCATTGTTCTCATAATTATAATTAGAAATAGAGTTATTATCTGATTCTTTAGTAATATTAGTGAATTATAGGGAATGTTTTGAAATAATATAGTTTTATTTGTAAATATTACACATAGCATTGTTATGTTTTAAAAAACCATATAAATGTTTTCTAGTAATTTTTAGACATATAAAATTCATTGAATCTAAGTAAAGAATCCAATTCATATGAAGTATATTCTTCTACAGATATAAAATTGAAATCATCCTTATACTCACAATAATTTTAATTTTATCTAATATTACGTAATGTTTTATAAGATACCTTATCTAAGAAAAAAATGTTTTTCTTCATAGTTTCTAAAGGAAAACCAATATTCTATTAATTTTCATTATTACATTATGATGAATACTCAGAAAAACTAAATTCTACACATAATCTATATGTGTAATATGCATTTAGAATATTCGTTCTAATATATTTGTATAACTTCTTAGAATTTACATCTTTCTTTATCATTTCATTACAATTTAGGAAATTATATCCTAATACGGTAATACTTATTTAACTAATAAAACATCCCATATGAAACAAATTTATTGTCAGTCATTTTATTATTATTTTTATTATAATTTTATTTTAAATATTTATTTCAGAAATTAAATTAATTATTTGATCTCTTTAGGCAATTTAATTATGAAATTTTTCACCAGAACTTCTTTTAATATCAAACTTATCATTCTTATTTATAGAATATTTAAAAATAATTTTAGAGGATTTGAATATCATAGAAATAGTTGAAGTAAAATAAAAATATACTACATTTATCTTTTCCATCTTTTCAGTATCTATCTTTAGAAAAAATTCATATTGTATGATAGTTCCAATTAATCATACATGATGAATATTATTATTTTCTTTCTATAAAAAAGTTATCTTCTTTTAGATTCATATTCTCTAGAAATAATCTCAATAATATTCTCATCCAATATTTCAATAGTAAGATCGTTATCACCCAATGATTACAATCTATGCACAATATTCATAAATATCCAATATATATTCAAAAAAATTCTCTTGGTAGAAATTAAAATTCTTGATAATAAGCTCATATAATATATCTCATAGTTTTACTAACAATGGTTTCCTAATTTTTAGAAACATTCACCATTTTCTATATACTATTTTCATCTTCACAGGGTGAAATTTGATTGCATATATTTTTGTTCATTAATTATAATAATCTGTATCTAACTATTTAATTTAGGTGATATTTTATCTTTTATTTATTTGTAAATGTAGAAACCTCTTTTTCTGGAATTTTATAGATTCTAATTAACACAACAATATTATAAACATCTTTGTTGATAAAAAATTATTCATTATATCCCTCAAATAATCATAGACAGAACCACAAAAATAATAGGTTGTTGGGATTAATATTCCCAAGAGTAATAATATTTATAACTCCTATCTTTATTTAACATTATACACTTCTTATAAAAACATTATTGTAAAAAAATTTAAATAAATTTTTTTATGGAAACAAATTATAAAAATATAAACCTTCTTGATATAAAAAAAAATTAATAAAAAAAGGAATATTAAAAGTTATAGTAGTAGAACTAGTTTTCATACAAAATATAGGATTGTAAGAGTAATGTAATTTCTTCTAGAGGAGCGAGGTATAATTTTAGATTACAAAATAAAACTACTAATTTTCACACCCTCCATATATATTTCAACTAGATAGAATCTTTATTAAATTATTATAGTTTATATATATAACATAATGATCATTCAATTATCTTATTTTATAAAAGTATTTAATAAGTGAAGATATTATATAAAATTAGTTTAATAGAAGAATAATATTGTAAAATCTATTGACCTGACATTTTATAAAATAGTTAATAAAATCTTAGATATGTTTTTAAAATATTCAACAGTTTATCCTTATGTTTTAAGGAGGTTTCAGACATTAACTTTGGGTATCCACTTTTTTAACTGAACCATAATGTTAGTTTCCATAAAACTAGGAAACCATAAATCCAGATGATTAAAACAACTCTATATACCTATCCTTAGTACCCATTGATCATTAATATCATACACAAAATTTTTCTCCTATCCCCATAATCCCTCCATTATCCAGATCAGACACAACTTCAAAAATCAAAAATGTTTCTAAAGCATTTGAAAATTATCATCTCAAGGATGCCTTAATAAAAAAACTTTTAAAGGGTTACATTAAATCTCTCTAAAACTAACAAGATTTTAGAAACTATTTACATAAAATATTTATATTCATTGATGTAAAAGATTCATCCTCTTCAAGTGAAGCATTATATATTTATATTTTGTAAACCCTAGAGGTGGTTGCATTGACTTCAGAAGAGATTAATTTTTTACATATATACATGTTCATATGATTAAAATAATGTGCAATTCGATTATTTGTCAATATGATTCAGTGTTGTAGAATGATCTTATTTCATATGATGGGGTGAAGTATTTTCATTCGGTAAATTTATTTTCTCAATCAAATAGATTTATTGAATTTTTTTTTGATATCATGTCTGAATCCATCAGATATTCTCAATATAACTTTTTTTGGTGGAATTATCTATTCTTTGACTTTTATAATTCTATAAATCATCATATGTTGAAATATATTATACTCCATCTAATGTACACAAGAAAATATCTATCTAAGCTTGAATGTTTCTATGCCTGGTAAAATAATATTTTGGAAAAATATATTTAATGGATAGGGAGAGTAAAAATAGAAAAATTATGATTTTAAAAATAATGTTGGTTTTTTCAACAAAAATAGTATGAATGTTTTGAAAGAAAGACTACATGAAACCTAATTAGTCTATAAATATTTCTCACCTCAAGACATGACTCACCTTCCTATAATCGATTGTTCAAATACATTGATTATTAAATATGGAATATCACAAAATCAATCAAATTATATGATAAATAATTAAAATTTTGTATCACCAATATCTATAAAGATATAGTCTCTAGAGTACAACTAATCAATCAACCATCTCAAACCTGGTGAATAATAAAACTAGAAATATATTTTCGAAAAAAAGATTGTGTAAAAAACCAACAATGGGATATAAAATTTGCCCTACTATTAATATCAACAGTCAAATGGAAATGAAAACAAATATGGGTGGTAAAATAGAAAACATGTAATAAAATATAAAATAAGAAACAATCCAATGATAATAGAATACATAAATACAAATTATTGGTCCCTAAAACATAAAATAAATATCCTGACACTCACACCATTATCCATCTAATATCATGTACCTTTTTAGAGACATCATTCATAGAACCCATAGAGAAGAACTAGCTCTCTCCCAAACCATTGAAATCATTATAGGTGATGGATCACACTATATAATGGTACCAAAATATGGTTCAGAAGGATCACTTAAAGTATACCTCAAGATCATAAATTAAAAAAGTGATTTCCTGGGAAATTGTCTAACATTAGGTGGAACAACATGAGGATGTTGGGTTACTCTATCACTTTTAGTTGAAAATCACCTCTCTATAATTTACCACCAACCCACATAATGTATTGTATTCCATTTATCCATGTTTGGAAAACCAAAAAGAAGAATATTTTAATTGAATGAGTAAATCCCAATAATGAAAATTTATTAGATTACATGACCTCACTAGTAATAATTAGAAGAAAATAAATATTAGACTCTAAACTCTATGTTTGTTATTAAATTCACCTCTAATAACTATCATATATAATAAATTGTACCCTATGGTTATATTATTACCTTATAGGCTATATTCATAGCTTCTCTATCTCTTATGACATAATGAAACATCAGTAAAAAGGTTAGCCTATATCCTTCTATCAAATAGTATGATGTAAGAAACTATTCATCTACTTATCCCATCCCCAAATTCGAACCAAATATAGAAATGGAATACAAAATTATTCCCATTAATCAAACCTCATCTATCAATTTAAACACCAAGGGAAATATCTACCCCTACAACCGATGATGTCCATTCAAGAAAGAACAACTATAAGAACTAAGGAGGTATATTTATACTCACAAACATCATGAATTTCATTAATGATAATGGTGATAAAATACATGGAAATGTTACATTGGAATCCAAAATTCATTCTATGTAGTAGCGATCATCAAATATACATAGGATTGATCTCATTAATAAGGTTATCACAAGGTTCCAATGAACATACATAAAATGAAATCTTGCATGATATATCAACCCACATTAACTGACCCTTATAAAATGGGATATTTTAATTATCTTTATTATGTTATCATAATAATTGATAATAAAAAAGGAAATCACTGCAAATAATCACACACATCTTCCCAAGATATAGTGAAAAATTCCTCACACCCAAAAACCAAATCATTTTCCAAAATAGAGACTTTTAATATTTATTTAAAACACTCCTAAATAAAAACATTGTAATGTTATTAAAATTGGTATCATACACCCAGTTAATAAAAAGTATGATATAAACAAAAAACCACCCCTCTTGAAAAACCAAAAATATTCTTTAATATACTAATTTAAAAATTTTCTTTTTTAAACAAACTGTATAATTTGAAATTTATTTTTAAATATACTATTCTGAAAAGGATAAAATATGTTTCCTTAGTAATAAAAAAAATAAATATCATTCCACAAATAAAATATATAATCTATGTTAAAAAAATGTTTAATAATGGAAGTAATAAGTAATTGTTGGATAAGTTATTTAATCCTTGTTGACTATTAGGATGATGTTTAACAATCCCAATTTATGGAATGATTTCACAAATTTTTATACAACATTACAACAAAAACAAAGATAACAATAACAACAACAATAATAATAATAATTTCGAAAAATTTAATATAATCCAAATAATATAGAGAATCAATACATAATGGATGCTTACCTCTAATGAAGTATCCATTTAATATTGTTATATTTTAACAACATCTACAAAACTAATAATAATCTATATAAAAAATAAACACCACTAGATCAATCCTTAAACCATTTGAAAATATCTTCCCAAAATTTTATAATAGGAATAAAAATTAAAGGGTGGTCTTATGATGCAGAAATCATAAGAGAAGGGGCATGGTCCACTCTAAATAGAACCCCAATCCAAATCCAGAAGAAACCATAATTATCGAACTCCAATCAGTGAAACATTTATTCTAAATATTAAAAAATACCTATATAAATCCACCAAATAGCATACCTAAATCTAAATAACATGAGAGAATGAGATTCTGTTGTCCCTAGTCCTCTTCAATGCATCATATATGTAGTTCCATCATGATATGGTAGTGATTCAATGTTTATTCTATGAAATCATATATCTAAACCTTAACAAACCACCAAAATTCGTAGAGAAGAGAGGATAATGAAGAAGTGAATAAATTATATTATTTTACCATTTTCCACAATGAATAATTCATTTTTTCACTTTTTAAGGGAATAACGGGTCCCATAAAAATTTAAAAAGAGTTAAAAGGTTTGAAAAATGGCCTCCCCTATCTACCCATCCTTATAAAGTCAAAAGGGGGAGGGTTTAACATCAAATTAAAATTTTATCACCATAAAAAAACTAGACATAACATCCTTGGGATCATGTAATATTTTTTTGATTTTTAAACAAAAAATTTGTTACTTTATGGAAGACCACATTCCAAATGATGGCTATACTAGGGGGACTTCCCTACTAGTCACGGACACTAGTAATAAATGATCTTTTAATAGGATCCCATTGGATCCCCGTAACTAACACCCTCTTATTTTTTATCCCTAAATGACTCAAAAACTTCCATCAGGTAGTTTTCCAGCAAACATTATCCTCTAAAATTTCTAATTAACCATTATAATCATTCTCTAAACATAAACTCTTTAATTTAAATTAAAAAATTTAAATCTAAAAATCCACTAAATATATGGTAATCTTATTCTTCTATCAGTTCAATGGCAATAAAAGGATCAATTTATTACAAAATTCACAATATAAAATTTGGCATTCATGAGATGATACAATAGTACTTTTACTATAAATATTGAGTTATATCAATCATTATCCAATCACTAACTCACCATGTCTCACTTATAGATATTTTTCACATTCATGATGTGTGACTCAAACACTCAAATAAACTATTCATCTAAATCCTCACTACATGATAATCATGAGTCATGTTAAAAATTCCATGCCTATTACAAGTTCACCAATATTAGTTTATTCATATTGTTTCATCAAAAATATCTGAATTAAATTCCTTTAACTAGAGAACATAAAGCACATTTATCAATATTAAACTAATTCTTATTATAATGAAATATTAAATTATCAAATGCTAATAATAAAATATATTTGATCCTTATAGTTCTTCCCACCATAAGAAAAAACAACAAAAGTTTAATTCCTTGTAATTTTTCTCTCCACTATAGTAAATTAATCTGAAACAAAAATCCATATTTTCTAAAATATAAAATTAGTCAATATCCCATCATGTTAATTTAGATTCAATACAAACTCACTCCCATTATTCCTAAACATTATGGATCTATCAAATCAAAAAAGGGATATATGGAAAAATATTCCAATTAAAATATCCAAGTCACTTCTGGTCCAAAATTTTTTTTTATGAAAATGATATTTTATAAAAAATATTTCTTATTTAAAATCCATAAAAATTTGTTCACACATAAAATTTAATTGAATTTCATCAAAGGCCTCATGGAATCAAAAGGTTTCATTTAGAATATAAAAATTCTCAAAACCAAAAGTATTTGTAGTAATTTCATCTAAAATTGAATCTAAATTCAAAATTAGTTTCTAAAGATGACAAGAAAATACCATTCATTATATTACACAAATATTTGACATCATAAATCACCTAACCTCACTATTTATTTCCAAAACAGAAATCATGAAATCACTGTGCCACTATCGAGTTTTCTTTCTAACTCTTGATTTTTCTCACAATATTAAAATAATGAAGACACATTTTAGTTTGATAATCACAATATTAAAAATAATAAATCATATCAAATTGAAAACCAATAAAATGAATATTAATATTACCACTTATTATGATTTATTTTAGAAAAAGTTAAATGTTTATAAGTTTCTTTGATTGATAATAGATCTTGATTCAAAAATATATAAAACAAAACCATTCATAATCATGTGTATAATTACCTAATCATGTCACAATGATGATTCTTATACAACATAATTCTCTCTCCCTATGATTTATGCTGATTATCCTACATACCAAATTATGATTCTCTTTATATTACCTCACCCATTATAGAGTGTCTATACCTGGATTCTTTATATCCTTCATTAATTTGTTCATAATCAAAATTCATGTT
Source organism: Viscum album (assembly GCA_963277665.1). Taxonomy (NCBI): domain Eukaryota; kingdom Viridiplantae; phylum Streptophyta; class Magnoliopsida; order Santalales; family Viscaceae; genus Viscum; species Viscum album. The sequence continues at coordinate 573,801,807 of OY728166.1, forward strand.
TTCAATGATTGATTTTGGTAAACCTATAATGTTACAACACTGTATTATGACATCCTTTTGTAACCATCTGGACAGAACACATAATTTTATTTTATTTTATAATTCCCCATTATAGACTTCCAAAACTATGACCAATCCAAATTCACTAAATGATCCCATGGGTGCCTCATCATATTCCAAAGGTTAATGATTAGTAGTGAGGTCCAAAAAAGTTATTTAGAGAATATTACCACATTACAAATAACAATGGTCATGCTCACACACACACACACATATATATACTATATAATTATGTGATTTTTAATTGATTATAAGAAAATTATATAAATAATAAAAAGGGGTCAACGATGGAATCCCATAGTATAGAATATAATTGTAAATAATAGTAAATATTATGCATAAAATTATATAAATTAGAAATAAAACTAAAAAGAAAAATCCCAATGGCCAATAGAATAAATTACATGTGAAAATCAATCTCTATAATCATCCAATGAAATAATAATCCCCCTTCACTAATAATCAAAATCCATTGTGATATAATTCTTGAAAAACATGGGAACATATATATTTATATCAAAAAAATTATTTTTATAAGGTTAAGGTGTATGTTTAGTTACACATTAGATTCCCCCATTCCCATCAATGTAGTCAGTTTTAGTGATGAAGTGGATGAGTATAGAAAATATAGGATACCATGATAAAATTATAAGTCAAATGCTCCAAAATCAACACATAAATTTTTCATGATCATACAAATCTACACCAATATGATAAAAATGTATAGAAAATACACACACCATGATGAATCAACCAACACATATGAACTCAAAACCTGAACCACATTCCTATAATAATTGAATCATATACTCTAATGACTGAATGAGGTATACCAAATGATCACTCCCATCACATTAGATGCAACTGAAAAGATTAATTACCTATATACCGGAAAGAACACACCAAATATTACCAATTTCCCATTATTTATCTCATTTTCTATAAATAAAGAATGTGTTTCAATCAAGAGAAATATAAAGCATGAAACTTATGATCTTACCAATATTTTATTACTTGTAAATACCCATAAATTTTACGTAAATATTTTTCTTAAATACTTTGGAATTTTACGAGCTTGTGGTTTCTAATGACACCTTATTCTGATGCCTGATGTGCCTGGAATCAATTTTTAATGATATTTCTGGATACGTTTAGTAAATGTACCTTTGGGTTTTTCTTTCTTTTGAACAGGTGCTCGGAATTGAAATCCAAGGGCACCAATGAACTTGCTCTACCGGTATTCGATTAAGGGGACCTTTACCACAGTTATGTTTACACGGGAGGGGAATTTAATTTATGGGGATTTATAATAAATTAAATTAAATTTTTGTACACAATTTTATTTATGTTTGGTGGTTATTTCCTACAAGGGGGAGTTAGAGGTGGGTCCCACACCCACATAACCTCCCATGAGAGGATAATGTGAGGTGGGGACCACACAAGCCCCTAACCCTTTAACTTTCCTTAAACTCCCCATTAACTCCCCTTTATTTAATTTGACAACATCCCTCTTTTAATGTGAACTCTCCACCTCCTCTCTTTAGAATTTTTAAACACTTCACGTCCTCTTAATTAATGCCAAAAACAAGGATTAATTAAATGCCACATTTAACTAATCTTTGAATCCATTTGAATCAATTTGAATTTCATGACAATTATTTTAATGTTGGGTAGCTTTTATAATATTTGTGTTGGGAAATATTTCGGTGGGGAAACCTCTGGAGAATTAGAAGGAGGTGTTCCTCTCTGCGAAGAACGCTCCACACCTCGATGAATGGGAAGCATTTTCTCTCATTTTTCTTTTCAACCGGAACAAGAACACGAGGAATGCCTCCATCCTTTCTTCTTCCTCCACATCAAGGGAGAAGTCACCGCTCCCGAGGAACATTGTTTACGACAACGACTTACAACGTTGATGGGATGACACTGTTCTCTATGACACCGTCTTCTGCAACGCCCGACTACCGCGGTGCTCATTTTTCTACGACTCATTGATGAATGAACCTCATCCACGAGGTAGGGGTTTGTATAATTTTAAGTGAATAATTTGTACCCCATTATACATTGAATTTTCTTGGTTGTCTTCAGCCTTATGTAATCGCCTAACGCGGGGGGGGGGGAGAAGAGACACGGCCCGATGACCCTCTGATGGGTCATGAATAAATTGGCGGCAGAACTGGAGGCCATTGATACCGGAGGAAGTATCGGCTGTGTGCCAACCACATAGAGAAGAATTGCGGCCCGAACCCACGGGCCGCTCGGCCGAAGAAGAACTGTCCGGATAAAGCCGGTCGGGCCGATGGAACCGCTGCACCGCGAGGGTGCAGCGTTGTAGAGGACATCGGCCCGTTCTCCACGGGCTACATCAACAGTGAACCGGTCGGCTACTTGCCGGCCGGGTTGAAAGCTGCTGCCCTGCCTGGCCCCGTGTGCAGAGGATATGCGGCCCGCAACCGAGGGCCGCTGGCGCCAAGAAGACCGGCCGGCTTCGGCCGGCCGGACAGGTGGGCGGTGCCGCTAGGCACCGCATGTTTAGGAAATAGGGGTGTCGCGCCCCCCGCACAGCTTGCCCTACAGGGCCGAGCCGCGACCGCGCTGCGCCACGTCGGGTCGCGCCACGCCGAGCCGGGCCGCGCCGCACCGGGCCAGGCCGTGCCCCTCCATGCCGAGCCGGGCAATGTCAGGCCTTGCTGTGCCCCCCCAGGCCAGGCCGCGCCATGCAGGGCTGGACTGTGCCCCACCGGGCCAGGCTGATCCCCCGCCCTGTCGGATCCACCGATCCAGGTCAGGCCGACCCGCCAGCCCAATAGGCTTGACGGGCCAGGCCCATTTCACATAAACATGAATAACTTTAAGACCGTACACTTGATCAATTCACCATCTACGGAACTGGGATCCACGTGACAAGATGGTCCTTTTACAATAATCTATGTGAGTTTTAGACGACTTTGGAAAATTGCCAGGTTTGGAACGAGCGTAATTCCAATCGGGCCCCTAGAACAAAATAGTCAATATCTCTCAGACCGGGTGACCGATTGATGCGCCATCTGTCACATTGGATTCCTTTTGAAGATAAGAAACATTGGGATACATAAAATCTGGACTTCATAATAGTTGATGTATCGACCCCGTGGCTCGAGGAGAGTACCCTCCCAAAATCGAGTGTCCTGTGTGTGGGAATCATAAAGGTGGCTGCGATGATGATGAAAACTATACTGAATCCTCTGTGGGTTCGACAGAAACAAGACTAGACTAAATCCTATGTGGGTTCGATAGCAACAATACTAGACTGAATCCTCCTTGGGTTCGATAGTAACAAGACTGGACTGAATCATCCGTGGGTTCGACATCAACGAGACTAGACTGAATCCTCTGTGGGTTCGACAAAAACGATACTAGAATGAATCTTCTGTGGGTTCAATAGCAACAAGACTGGACTGAATCCTCCATGGGTTCGAGAGCAACTAGACTAGACTAAATCCTCCATGGGTTCGATAACAATGACATACTGCCATTTTAGGTTTCTGTGGGTATCTATCATTCGACAGTGAGGGACGATTCAGTGGCGACAACTAATCATCTATTACACTCTTTAAGTAGTGTATACCTGGTTTGAACTGAGTCTTGACATTCAATCATTACCATCGATGTGATTGAATTTCTTTACTATGTGGACTGGGTTGTGCTTGGGCTCGAGAGTTGGAGCTGAAATTTGATTCATAACTTAGGTATATGTATGGGCATATACCTGAGTAGAGTTGGTTGATAATTCTTGATTGTATATTTATTCTGTGGTTAATCCTTCGTAGATTATAAGAGTTCATTGGTGGTCTCGGGGTCCCTACTGAATATCGTATACTCACCCCTGCATGGGCTATGCCCGCACTACGTTGTGTTGGATGCAGACGACGAACATCACTGATCGAGGTGGAGGCTTGTGGAGCTGGACGGTACATGGAGGTGGACCACTTGGAAAGAAGTACACGAAGTGGACGGTCAGACCCAAGGTGCGGAGGAGGCCATCGTTACCCACCCCTCAGGTGGGATTCCTGATGGACGTCTCAATGGTTGTTGTTTTACTTTACTATAGATGTACCATCTTTTCAGTTGTATTGTACTTACTGTTGGGCTTCTATTTTCGGCCCCATTCCATTCACCACTTACTTTTGTATTCAGTATTACTTAGTGATTTCTTTAGTTGCATACTCTATTGTGTTTGTTTATTATTATAAAGACAACACCTTCCCTGTATAGGGATTTAATCCTTTGGTGCTAGTCATAACCCCCTGGCCTTTGCAAGGCGGGCTTGGGGTAGTCACGACATGGGCCCCGAGGAATGGTCGTGACAAATTGGTATCAGAGGAGTCGGTTCTACCATATAATTCATGACTCTGATCATTATTTTATTTGAAGCAATAGTGTTAAGATTATTGAGTGTGGTTTTCAGTCCAGGGAGTCCAGTGTGGGTGCGGCGACCGACGTATCCAAACACCGAGGCCCTGAACTCTGATTTTCGGCTCAGTGCACGAAAATAATGATTGTGTGTGTGTTCCCTTTGAAAAGGTTTCATTGTTTCTATAATGTCTCAGCTCCCCAGGTGTACTGTTTTAACCGTGGTACACCTTTTTCTTTTCAGGATGGCCCCACGAAGGCAGCTATCTAGGGTTCCGAGTTACGTACGATATGGTAGCCCACCGAGCGACGAAACCTCGGTGTAGGGCCCCATCAGAACAGAGGCACCAACAGTACCACTAACTGCTGAGCTAACATTCCCACCATCCACAACAGCAGAGGTTACACACCTCTTGAGCACGTTGCACGGGTTCCTACGACAGAGGCCTCAGAGGTTTCTAGGAGGGATATAATTTTAGATAGTTGGGTGCTGGCTGGAGGTTGTAGCACGAGTTTTCCACACAGTGGGGACACCCACTGACTTGATGGTGTACCTAGCTGTTAGTATCTTTCAGGGATCAACTAAGAGGTGGTGGATCCTGATCCTCTAATTTTACGATGAGGAGACTCTCACCATGGGGGGCTTCGAGGGTATTTTCAGGGCAGTGTTTGTACTAGTGACTTTACACTCTGTGCGAGCTCAGGAGCTACTGCTCTTTCTATAGGGCTTTCCGACCGAAGCAAAGTCTTTGGCAGTTGGAAATAGACAGATGACATAGAGGTCCAAGAGGACTAGGCCAATAGGTGGGTGACTCCAGGATACAAGTATGGTTATGCATGGAACACAGTTTAGAGTCAGCCATATGAGGAGCATGCGGTGTTATGCATGCAGCGGGCAGGGTCACTTGGCTCGAGACTGCCTGACCTGCCCTGCAGATGAGCAGCAGGCTGTAGAGGGTCCTCCCAGGAAGAGGCATAGGTTCGACTGTGGTGGTCCGCCAGGAGCATGCAGATGAGGCAGAGGAGCTGGCCGAGCAGTAGGTGGTGGACGACATTTCGAGGCTCTACCACCACCACCACCAGGGGGTCCACCTTGACCATAGGGAACAGGTGGACAGGGGAGAGCTCAACTTTAGGCAGTCGAGGCCTACAACCATAATTCTCCGGGAGTAGGTGTACAGGAGCAGGACTAGCTCTAGGCATGGAGACTTTTGTTCCTGATTCTTCTAGCTTTGTTGATGTCATTGTTTGTGGTTGATTTGTGTCTTTGTACTTTGAGCTACTGTAATAAAAAAAACTTGTCCATGTGATGTTTTTTTTTCTACCTTTTTTTATGGTTGTTACTGATAGGTTCCTATTTAAAACTATTTACATGACCCTCACATTTGATATTACTACTAGAGAAGACCTAGTAACCCCACACTGATGCCGACAATGTGAATCAACCCTTGGAGGTGAGAGTAACTTTTGGATCTCTTGGTAGTAGAATCAAGGCCTTACGACATCGTCCATGGCATGAAATTGTACCATTCATGTCAGGATTGACTGCATTAGGCAAAGAACATGGGTTTTCTAGGGGATGAGACCAGATTTCAATTTTTGGTAAAAGGATAAATCTAAATATCTCTTGAAGGACGTAAGAGAAAATGGGTGTAATCAAGTTCCTTTCAAATGGCTTGTCACACCCATAGTTCGTTGAGCGAACGGTTTATGGTTTAATCTAATATCAAAAATCTCAGGTGTCTATTCTCGTAGAAGGAATTGGACCTGAGACAATGACGATGGCTCGAGATCCTCAAGGACTATGACTTTGAGATAGTCTATACTCCTGGGAAGGGGAACGTTGTAGCAGATGCTCTCAGCAAGAGATCAGGCATTCAGCTGCTAGGAGAGGTGACCGAACAGCTGACCGTGTTGTAGATATCTTTTATGGATATAGATAGAGTATCTTTTCTACAATCTCTCACATTCAATCCTCCACTCCTTCAGTGAGTCAGATAGGCACAGAGTGGGGACGTTGACTGTGAGATGCGACGTGCTTAGATATCCTCAGGATAGGCACCTGATGGATTTTTTGAAGGAGGGGATAACGTCATCCTTTTCAGGGGATGTACTATGGTACCAGATTCACTATAGGAGGAGTTGCTGAGGGAGTTACACACTTTCAATTTAGCAGTGCATCCATGAGTGGAGAAGATGTATCAAGACCCCACACAATAGCACTGGTGGATGGGTATGAAGAAGGCAGTAGCATAGTTCATTTGACGATGCCTCACTTATCAGCAAGTGAAGGTGGAGCACCAGGTACCAGTAGGCTTGGTTCAGCTTTAAAGGTCCCAGAGTAGATATGGGACGAGATATATATGGATTTTGGGACGGGGCTTCCACGTACATCCAGAGGGCATGACTCTCTTTGGGCGATCGCATACCGACTCACCAAGTCAGCCCGCTTCCTATCGATTAGAGAGCAGGGCTCAATAGAGAGCGTGGGACGCCTCTATGTTCAAGAGATCGTACGGCTTCATGGTGTTCCATAGTCTATCATTTCCGATCGAGATGATCGATTCACTTCTTGGCTATGGAAGGGGTTATGAGAGGCTTTTGGGAAGAAGCTACATCTGAGCACCGCCTTCCATCCTCAGATGGACGACTAGACAAAGAGGACCATTTGGAATCTCGAGGACATGCTCCGTGCATGTGTCCCCAAATTTGGTCGCAGCTGGGAAGATCACTTACCCTTGGTGGAGTTTCATACAACAACAGTAACCACTCCACCATATGGATGACCCCTTACGAGGCACTGTAAATCCGACCATTCAGATCACCTCTCGGTTGGATTGACCCAGGGGAGTCATTACTTGTGGGACCAGAGATGGTGCAGGCTACGATGGAGAAGGTGCAGATCATCCAGGAGCAGATGAAGACTACACAAAGCTGACAAAATACCTATTCTGATAGGATAAGGAGACCACTGGAGTTCGAGGATGGAAACCACATCTTCCAAGGGGTCTCACCTTGACAAGATCTATGGATATTTGGTCAGGGCGGCAAGTTAAATCCACGTTTTATCAGACCATTATAGGTCCTCAGTAGGGTAGGCGAGGTGGCTTACCACCTGGCCCTTCTACCTTAGTTGCACCAGGTGCATGAAGTCTTCCATGTATCTCAGAGGAGGAGATATGTGCATGACCCATCCCACATCATCGACAATAGGGAGCTAGACATCGATGACGGGGCAACATTCTCGGAGGTCCCAGTGGAGATCAAGGATCAACAGGAGCGAGTCCTATGTGGATGTTAGATTCCTTTGGTGCAAGATCGCTAGCAGCATGGGAACCTCCAGGAGATCACATGGGAGTGGGAGGCTCAAATGCATGCTCAGTACCCGCATTTTTTTCCCCGGAGTGTGATGTAGCTTTACTAGGACGTAAATCCCTGAGGTGTGACTAATGTAAAGACCCGAAAATTGAAAGGAAAATTATTTATTAAATACATTGTTATTTTACGAGTCTGTGGTTTCTGACGGAACCTTATTCCGAGGTCCGGTGTTCCCGGAATCAATTTCTGAAGTTTTGTTCTGGTACGTTCAGTAAACATACGTGCGAGTTTTTCAATCTTTTAAACCAGTGTTTGGAATTGAAATCTGAGGGCACCAATGAACTCATAGTTCCGGTATTATCTTAAGGGGACCTTTACCGCAATTTCATTTTCTTGGGAGGGGATGTTAAATTATGTGGATTAATAATAAAATAAATAAAATTGTTTTACCCAATTTTATTTATGTTTGGTGGTTATTTGCTACAAGGGGAAGTTAGAGGTGGGTCCCACACCCAGATAACCTCCCATGAGAGGATAATGTGAGGTGGGGCCTACATGAGACCCCAACAATTTAACATTCCTTGAACTCCCCATTAACCCCCCATCATTTAATTTGACATCTCCCCTCTTTTAATGTGAACTCTCCACCTCCTCTATTTTGAAAATTTAAACACTTCACCTCCTCTTAATTAATTCCAACAACTAGGATTAATTAAACACCACATTTAATTAATATTTTAATACATTTGAATCAACTTGAATTTCATGATAATTCTTTTAATGTTCGGTAGCTTTTATAATATTTGTGTTGGAAAATATTTCGCCGGGGAAACCTCTTGAGAATTAGAAGGAAGTGTTCCTCTCTGCGAAGAACGCTCCACAACTCGAAGAACAAGAACCATTTTCTATCCACTTTTCTTTTCAACCGGAACAAGATCGTAGGGAATTACTCTATCCTTTCTTCTTCCTCTGATTCAATGGAAAAGATACCACTCCTGAGGAATGACGTCTACGACAACAGCTTCCAACATTGACAGGATGACATCGTTCTCCACGACGCCGTCTTCCGCGATGCCTGAATACCGCGATGCTCATTTTTCTATAGCTCATTGAAGAATGAACCTCATTCATGAGGTAGGGGTTTGTAAAATTTTATGTGAATAATTTGTACCCCATTATTTGTTAAATTTTCTTGGTTGTCTTAGGCCTTATGTTATCGCCTAACACGGAGGGCGCGAGCGGAACAAAGATGTCCTGGAGACCCTCTGATGGTTCTTGACTAATTTGGAGGTGGAAACCAGATGCGATGGCGACCGGATGATGCGGAGGCCGTGTGTTGACCGCGTAGAGAAGAACCGCGGCCCGCACCCGTGAGCCGCTCGACCGAAGAAGAAACTTCCGGCTATAGCCGGCCGGGCTGAAGGAACCACTGCACCACGATGGTGCCGCACTGCAGAAGACCGCGGCCCGTGCTCTGTGGGCAACTTCGATGACGAACCAGCTACCTGCCTACCGGACGGGTTGAAGGTGATGGCGTCGCCTGGCTGGGTGTTCAGAGGATCCATGGCTCGTAGTCACGGGCCACTCACGCTGGGAATACCGGCTGAACAGGAGGGTGACACTATTCGGTGCCGCCGGTTTGGGAAACCAGGGGGCCACGCCCCCCCCCCCCTGCACCACTCGACCAGCCGGGCCTAGCTATGGCCACACCCTTCCGGGCCACGCCTGCCAGGCCGAGCCAACCCCCCTGCCGAGTCGGACCTAGCGAACCAGGTTAGGTCGACCCGCCAACCCACTAGGCTTGATGGGCCGGGCCCCTTTAACTTAAACGTGAATAATTTAAGACCGCGTGTCCGATGGATGCACCGTCTATGGTACTGGGATCCCCATGACGTAATGATACTATTGTGATACACTATGTGAGTTTTGGAAGACGTTAGAAAACAGATGGGTTTGGAACGAGCATAATTCCAACTGGGCCCCAGGAACGAAAATGCCAATATCTCTCAGACCGGGCGACTGATTGACGTGGCGTCTGTCGCATTGCGTTCTTTTTGACAAGATAGAACTTCATGATACATCAAATATGGGATTCTTGATAGTTTATTTATCAACACTTTTGCTCGAGGAGTGGACCCTCCCAGAATCGAGCGTGCTGTGTGTGGGAACCCTAGAGCTGGCTGTGACAACAACGTCAACTGTACTGAATCCTCCGTGGGATCGACAGCAACGAGACTGGACTGAATCCTCCATGGGTTTGAAATAAACAAGACTGGGCTGAATCCTCTATGGGTTCAAAAACAATGATACTGGACTGAATCCTCCATGGGTTCGACAACAACGAGACTAGAGTGAATCTTCCCTGGGTTCAACAACAACGAGACTGGACTGAATCCTCCGTGGGTTCGACAGCAATGAGACTAGACTGAATCCTCCATGGGTTCAGCATTAACTAGACTGGACTGAATCCTCTCTAGGTTCAACAGCAACGAGACTAGACTGAATCCTCTGTGGGTTCGACAACAACGACATAATGCTGTTTTAGGTTTCTATGGGTATCTTTCGTTCGACAGTGAATGATGATTCAGTGGCTACAACTAATCATCTCCTACTCCGGGTGTGAGATCAGTCTTCAATTTCAATCATTATCAGCGATGTGATTGACTTGCTTTCCTCTATAGACTGGGTTGTGCTTGGGCTCGAGAGTTGGAGCGGAACTGTGATTGATAACTTAGGTATATGTATTGGCATATACCTAAGTAGAGATGGTTGATACTTCATTACTTTATCTTTCTTCTGTGGTTAATCCTTTGTAATTTCTAGGAGACATTTGGGGGTCTTAGGGTCCCTACTGAGTATTGTATAGTCACCCTTGGATGGCCTATGATCGCACTATGTTTTGTTGGATGCAGACGACGAAAAGCATTGATCGAGGTGGAGTCTTGTGAAGCAGGACAGTACCTAGATCTGGACCACTTGGCGAGACATACACGGAGCGGACAGCTGGACCTGAGTTGCTGAGGAGGCCATCTGTACCCACCCTTTAGGTGGGATTCACGGAGGACGACTTAGTGGATGTTGTATTACATTACTACAGTTGTACTAGCTTTTCAGTTGTACTGTACTTACTATTGGGCATGTATTTACGACCCCTTTCCTTTCCGCACTTACTTTTGTATTCAGTATTACTTGGTGCTTTTTTAGTTGCATACACTGTTGTGTTTGTTTGCTATTATAAATGAAACTCTTTCTAAGTATAGGGATTTATGCCTTTGGTGGTAGTCATTAGCCCCTGGCGAATAGAAGGTGGGTTTGGGGTAGTCACGGCATGGGCCCTAAGGATAGGTCGTGACATTATTGGTCCTCACTAAGGTTATCTACCATTCTACCAATAGGGAACCTCTAGATCAATCCCATATATCATATTTTTTAAAATGGTCTAGCCTCTATGGTGTGATTGAACTACACTGGGCTACTAATTGATCTATTTAATCACACATCACCCTAAAAAGAGTTATTTCCATTGACAAAATATTACCTCTAGTGGAACTTTAGGAGAATGTGGGAAATCTGTATCATATATATTTGACACCCAAATCCCATGAATCTAAAACCATCCAACCTAAATTATTGTTAGAAGTCACTCTATATCCATAAATCCATGTGTAGTATAAAACCTTGAATTCTTTTAAATCCCAAATAGGTAGTGATATCTATATAAATTACCTCACATGTAAGATAAATGAGGATACTAATGCTAAAAATCAAACTTCAAGGTATTCAAAGATTCCACATCCTTTATAAATAAAATATAATCAAGAGGTTAATCTCTTGAGGCTCGATACTTGATACGACACATACGAAGACTTTTTATGTTTTCTATAATACTACAACATTAGTAATGAGATAAAAAATAAAGATCTTATCTAATAATATAAAGAAGGAATATAATTATCTAATAAAACCATACCTTGATCCAAACCAGGTATTATAACAATGTAGAGACTCATTTTCATGAATACAATGTTAATTCATAATTAAAACATCAATGGAATTATCTCCCTTCATAAAAATGAGGTTCAATCAGTAGGAACTCCAATAAGAACTAAAGAGGACCATTAATCATTAATTACATTATAAATTTCCCAAAATATAACATTCAAAACTCCTAAAAAATTGTCAAATTGGAATTCGTGATTCACTCCAGGTAGTTTGGGTTATCAAAGGGAACTATGATCAAACTCATTATAATAGGTATTCTAAATATTCTAATAACTTATATCTAAAATAAATATTATTTGTATCTTAAACAAATCTAACAAAAATATTTTCCATGGGAAGGTTTTACCCATGGTTATTATTCTATCAGCACAAGAAAGAGAAAATATTCTTCCATAATAAAGAACCACACATAAGAATACATGTTTTGAAATATAGGGAATCACCCACTTGATGTTAAATGGACCAAATAACTTACCAATACAAAATCTCATTATTTTTTATTAAAACATACTTCATATACACCATTGGAATGTCATTGAAAAGGAAATAATATTCACAATTAACCCATACTTATCCCTAGATCAAAACTCAATGAAATCCCTCTTAGAAAGTTAACAAAATGTATAAAAATCCTATTTAAAAATATTCAAATTTAAACCAACCCATTATCTCGAATTTATATTATTATAATTACAATTTTAAAAATAATAAAATACTTTATTTTAGATTTCAAATCAAATAGAAAACTCAAATAATAATGTAAAACCATAAACAAGACCATCAATACTTTTTCCACCAAGGTGACAACAACAAAATATTTAAAATCATTACAATCATTTTTTAATATTTTTCAAATGAGAGAACATCCCAATTATTGTAAATATTCCTCCAAACTAGATAAAATAAGTAAACAGTAATAATAATATCACTAACCATAAAATAAAAAAATAATAATGTGTATCAATTTTTAAAGGAAACCTACCATGAACGTGCTATCCATTTAATTATATATGACTGTACAAATCAACATCAGACCAAAAATAAACTATTACCTCAATAAAATACAATACATCTATCATCAAGACCTTCAGAATCATATTTATAATTTGGAATAATACTAGTAATAATTGTTAGTTAGTATATCGATATAAAAACAATGATAGAAATAGTTTCGTCCAATTCTAATTCATACTCATACATATGGCACAAAAAATATAAAATATCTAAAACCAATTTGATTATCAATTTTATCTAAATTTTCCAACATACATAAATAAATCCACTGAGTGGATACATCTAGTAAAATAATGTATGATTGACATAATTATTCTTCCAAAATCCTCCACTAAACACTTCAATGAAAATACCCTTGATATTGATGTTATTACCTCATGATTTCATATAAAATCATATAAAAGACCATAGAAATTAGTAGGGAAGTTAGGGAATGGAAAAGTGGTGAAAAGGTGATTTCCAATGTTAATACTCCCAAAAAAACAACCCTGATTTATCATTCGATTAGGGGGAAACAAAAAGGACCATGAGGAGAGAAACAGTGGAAGAGGCTAGAAAAATGGTCAACTCAGAGTTCCAATCCCTTTAAAATTAATAAAGGGTAATAAAAATAAATTATGGTTTTCCCCAATTCATAAAATGGGAAAAACCACATCAAATACTTGATGGATCAATGGTACCTTGGTGGAATACCACCAACCCCCTAGTCGCCATACCAATTAGAATAACCTACTGATTACTCCATGAGGTACCTAATGGTTTATGATTTTGTATCCTATGGCACACAACAAACACATCCCTCTTTTATTTTGATTTCCAACTACCTAATAAATTTCATCATATATTTATCAACTAAACTTATACCACCAAATAATATAATTAAAGAATAATAAATTCTCAAAAATTATTTCATTCAATAAATTTTAAATAATTAAAATCCACCCATCCACTAAATCGATGGGAGCCTAAATCAACTTCTTATTCACTAAAACATAGGTACATGGGTTTTTACAGTAATCCTATTAGTATGCCTTGAAAATGTTATTCATTTTTTACCCTATAATAGTAGAAAATAGATTGATAAGAGAACCTATAGTGGATATTTAAGTAAAATTTTCAGTTCAACCCAATTAATATTTTTTTTCTTCAACACACATTCTAATTGGATCCTGGGAAGAACAATTAATGTAGATTTCCCATGTTTGAGAGGATTATTGTATTAATAAAACCTTTTTACTGAAGATTTATGTAACGACCCAATGTTTTTCAATGGAAAATTCCCTTCTTATATCTATGTCATAAAAACACAAAATAATGAACTACTAAGTGATAAGTGACCTTTAAACATAATTTTGTCACCCCTATGTTTGGAATTTTAAAAATCCAACATTCACGGTTGTGTTCAAGATAGTTTTTGGAGTGTAATGAAACAAAAATAATTTTTGGTGAATAGTAACCTACCCTTGTGAATAGTAACCTACCCTTATGAATAGTAAATAAGAGTAAAATTACCTCTGAATAATAAAATAAAATGTAGACATCTTAGAAAGTTATAATTTGACCTTAGTAAACGTTTTTGGTATTTTATAAGTCATAAATAATTAATTATAATTAATTAATTAATTTAAAAGAATATTTATATTCCTGAAATATATTATTGAATCAATGTCTAATAGTTTTTAGATAATTTTATAAGACCCTAAGTAATTTTTGAAAGAACTGCAAAATCAGTTTTAATTTTAAAAACTGTTTTTTTAAGTAAATTATGATTTTAATTAAATATTAAATTAAAAATATTTAGAAAATTATTTTTGAAAAATGGACTTCATTTTTGGATTCTACACATTGAAAAATGGTTGGGGTAAAATTTTGGGATTTTTCTGAGATACTTGAATTTTTGATGAATAGTGGAATCCGATAATTCACAATAAAAGCTAAATAATGTATTAATTGAGTCATTGATGATTTTCTGCTGATGTAAGCCCACTTGGTTCTGGATTACATTATAAAATTACTATTATTGGTCATCCAAGACTCACTATTCCTTGTCTTAGGTGAAATTAATAAACTAATCAATTTTATATTAAGGAAACCCCTCTCCCCTCCACTATAAAAGCCACCCTTCACTCCCTCTTTTCCTCACACCTCTCAAGCTCCAAGCCTTCTCTAAATTCTGCCCAAACACCTTCCCTAGCTCATCCCCCACGTCCAAAATCTTCTGGTCTCATCAAAATACCAGGCCTAGCTTCCTTAAAGAGGATCTCAAGAGAAGGATTCTAAAGGTAATTTCTCTCTCGTTTCTCCTTTAATTTCCTTTCAAGTTCAAGTTCATTTCTTGAACTCTCTCTATCTATCTTCATCCAGATTGTTCTATAAATCCAGTATTATATATATACTGTAATATTATGATTCTAATTATATCACCCCACACCCTTTCCCCCTTCCTTTTTTTATTAAAGAGAACGTTGTTCTTGTGGTGATAATTTATCACCTTCAAAAATAACATGCTCTCTTCTTCCATTTATACCATAAATCTGGTCATGAAACCATTTTTATGGTTGAAACAGAATGTTTTATATGTATTATGTTCTATTTTATGTTCTGGAAATAACCTATGGCCATATTACTAAGTTAAAAGTTAAAATGAGTTGGTTGTGATCCAAAAACCGCTCAAATTAGCCCAAATAATCTTCATTTAATTCTTATCTAATAATTCAGCCACATGGATCTAATATAACTCATTATAAAATCATTCAAGCTTCTGTAATATCATTAATTACATGTAACATCTGTTCTGGATGTTTACCCATGATCTACCCAAATATCAAATTAAGAATACAAGTTGACCGCTCAAGAAAACCATGAAAACGAACATCCCTGATCAATGTTTTTAAACTCTATAAGTCATCCAAAGGAACATAATATGAAATAATGAAACCAGAATGAACCCTATTAATGTATAAAAGGTTCTGGAATTTCTAATTAATGAATATAATGTCATTATACAGGACATTAAAGAGAAGGAGGCATTCGAGTACAAGGTAAGGGGAAATCTCGAACCCAATTTTCTTCCTTGGGGTTCTCCCTCTTTCACTCCATTTTTGATATGGTTACTCCTCAAAGATCATTTGTTCATCCTTTACTTTACTTTTATGGAATATAAATGTTTGTCACTGGTTTTTATGTCCCTCAAAATGTTTTCCAAAAGAACTCTTCTTCCAAGATCTCACCTTTTGCCTCTCATTCAAGGTTGATGGTTCTTATATCAAGTATGTTGTTCCCTCTTTATTATGGTAACCTAAAGCTTATGAATGTGTTATAAAGAGATGAAAACCATTCCATTCCATGGGTTACTTATGTAAATGTTTGATATGTGTTCTATGTGTCAAGCATGATAATGATAATGTTATGATGTGACGGGTGCGCCTGGAATTATATAGCGCAATATGAATGTTTAAATGTGACGGGTGCGCCCGGAATTATATAGTGCTCCAATGCATTGGGTAAAGTGATGAATCTCATGAGTAAATGTGAAATTATGCATGAACATGATGCTAGATTTGTTCACAATTATGTGTGGTAGTTAACCACTAATACATGATGTTTCATTTTTATGCTTTGCCACATTTCAAGTTTATTGCTTATGCTCCTCTCATGTTCAAGATCATCTTCCTATGTCATGATTATGCTCACCCCATGCTATATTGTTCTTATCTATCCTCTTACTAGGCTTTTAGATCACCCCTTTTGATGTATATCCTCAGGAGGCTACCTGTACTAAGGAGAGGACAAGTGCTACTAAGAGGCTATAGAAGAAGAGATTAAATGAATTTTTATGCTTGATGTTGTACTTGTTATGTGTAGTCCTAGTTTTCCCAAGACACTAAACCTCTGGATCCTCCATGTGTAATACTATTATGTTGTTTATCTTTGAAATGATTTAATATTAATGTAGGAAAAGGCTGGGTCTCTATAGTTGGTATCAGAGGAAAGGTTTAGTTAATTTGGGTATTAGGATTAGTGAACCCTAAAGAAAACCTCTAGCATGAGACTAAGTACAAATATGCACACAAGGATATTTACCTAGGGATCCCATATGTTATGTTTTTGGTATAATTGTTTAAAAGGATACGTTATTCATGACTTGTTTACTTATGTTTTGTTCTAACCTTTTCTATTTTAGAAAATGGTGGGAACCAGGAGAAATCAGGCCAACAACTCTTGCGAAGGCCAATGCAACGATTGCCCGAACGTCATCCCCAATGATTTTGGAGTTGGAGTTCAAAACTTCAGGGTGATGCTTACCCAATTATCTTGGGTTCTGAATAATAACCATAATAATGGGGAACGTCCTCCTTCACTATAGAGGGAGAAACTAGCTATCAAATGTTTTATGCGTCAACGACCACCGACGTTTTGTGGATCTTCCGATCCACTAGTTTCGGAATAGTGGGTCAACTCCATGGAGAAGATCTTTTCTGTTCTTCACTGTTACGAGATGGAGAAGGTGACTCTAGCCGTTTATCATCTAGATGGAGAAGCTGGTCAATGGTGGGATTTGATTAAGAACACCAAGCCAAGGGATGAAACTGAAGAGATGGAATGGGAAGACTTTAAGATAATGTTTCTTAAAAAGTACTTCCCACGAACTCTTCGCACGAAGATGGAGAGAGAATTCATAGATCTCAAGCAAAAAGAAGGAGAATTTTTCAAAAATTATGAAGCAAATTTCACAAGGATCGCAGGGTATGCTTTGGGTTTTGTTATCAACAATGATAGAAAAATTGATAGATTCTTTAGTGGATTAAAACCACATCTTCGAAAAGCTCTTGCAATTAGAGACTTTGGGAGTTATGAAGAAGTTGTTCGGTGTGCTCTCAAAGTGGAGATGGAGTTTGGAGAATGGTCCCATGGCTATGGTGATAAGAAAATAAAGATGGAGTTTCAAGCTGGTGGATCTAGTGATAATGATGGGAAGAAAACTCAACGACCCACTTGCCAAAAATGTGGGAAGTTGCACAACGGGAACTGCCTCAAAGGGACGGGGAAATGCTTCAAGTGTGGGAATGAAGGACACCTAGCTCTCGAGTGCCGAAGAGACATGAAAAGGAAGGATAATGTAGTCGATGAAAGGAGAGAACCACTCGTTGTTCAATGCTACAACTGTAAGGATCTAGGGCACTACTCAAACCAGTGCACTAAACCTCGAGCTTTCGAGGGTAATCAGCGCCAACAACCACCAAAGCCAAAGGAACAAGGGAAGGCTTATGCCATCACTACTGTGGAGGTGGAACATGATAATGAAGTCGTACAAGGTACACTTCCTATTCACTCAAGAATGGAAAACGTCTTATTTGATTCCAGTTCTACGCATTCCTTTATATCTTGCAAGTTTGCTAGAACTATAGAATCGAAGCCCCGAAACCTTGAAGTAGAGTTATCTGTAAAAACACCAAATGGTGCAATCATTGCAACCCAACTGTTTTATTCTTCTCCTGTTGACGTTTGTGGGAAGATTCTTCCGGAAAATCTCGTAATACTTCCCTTGGTGGAATTCGACGCTATAATGGGAATGGATTGGCTCTCGTTATATGGAGCACATATCAATTGTTGGGAAAAGGAAATATATTTTCATATTCCAAACCATCCCATGCTCCTCTACAAATGCAAGGATGATCATGAATCTCCTTTGAGAAATCCTTCAATGGTGTGGGTGATGATTCCCTATGAAGAAGCATACATCCCCCAATTGTTTGAGTTGAAGGAACGTTCCAACCTTGAGGAAATTCCCATCATAATGGAATACGACGATGTATTTCCCGACGAGTTACCCAGAATTCCCCCGGATCGTGAGGTAGAGTTCTCAATTGAACTCATACCCGGAGCTACTCCTATCTCGAAGTGCCCCTATAGGATGGCTCCTATCGAACTGGAGGAGTTAAAGAAGCAGCTGTAAGAGCATCTGGACAAAGGGTTCATACGCCCTAGTGCATCACCATTGGGTGCGCCAGTGCTCTTTGTGAAGAAGAAGGATGGTACCATGCGGCTGTGTATCGATTATCGGGAACTCAACAAGATCGCCATAAAGAACAAGTATCCTCTCCCAAGGATTGATGACTTGTTCGACCAGTTAAGAGGAGCTCAATACGTCTCAAAGGTGGATCTTCGTTCTGGATATCATCAAGTAAAGGTGAAGAAGGAAGATATTCAGAAGACTGCCTTCCGTACAAGGTATGGGAACTATGAGTTTTTGGTGATGCCCTTCGGACTTACTAATGCCCCTGAAATCTTCATGGATTTGATGAATAGAGTCTTTAGACATTACCTCGACAAATTTGTGGTAGTGTTTATCGATGATATTCTCATCTACTCCAAGAGAAAGGAGGAACATGAAGAACATCTAAGACTTGTGTTGGCGACATTGAGAAAGGAGAAGTTGTACGCCAAGTTCAGTAAGTGTGACTTTTGGATGAATCAAGTCACGTTCTTGGGACATGTGATCACAAGCGAGGGAATTTTTGTGGACCCTTCAAAGACAAAGGAAATTGAAGAATGGCCTAGGCCCTCTAGTGTCACAGAAATCCATAGTTTTCTTGGATTAGCTGGGTACTACCGATGTTTTGTTAGAAACTTCTCACGATTGTCAAGCCCGCTAACTAAGTTAACAAGGAAAGGGGTAAAGTATGTATGGACGAAAGAATGTGAGGGAAGCTTCAAGGATCTAAAGAGAAGGCTAATCACTCCACCTGTACTCACACTACCGAAAAGTGGAGAAATTTTTGTGATATACAGTGATTCTTTAAAGAAAGTCTTGGGTTGTGTACTCATGAAAAATGATAATGTGATAGCCTACGCCTCACGACAGTTGAAGATCCATGAGCAGAACTACCCGACGCATGATCTAGAGCTGGAAGCCATGATTTTTGCCTTGAAAATCTGGCGGCACTACCTTTATGGTGAGAAGTGTGACATATACACTGACCACAAGAGCCTAAAGTATATATTCACACAAAAGGAGCTCAACATGCGTCAAAGGAGATGGTTAGAGCTAATCAAGGATTACGATTGCTCTATTCACTATCATCCTGGAAAGGCAAAAAAGGTAGCTGATGCTCTAAGCAGGAAAGAACCTCCTACTCTATCCATGTTGAGGATTGAGAAAGACCCTATCTTCTTGGATATGCAAAGGATGGATTTGGGAATCGTAAGGGCAGGGGATACATCCTACCTTGCCCAAATGATTACACAACCATCCATCCAACAGAAGATTAAGGAATCACAAAGGGATGATGTAGAGATACAAAATAAGGTGAATGCAGTAAAGGAAGGGAAGCTGCAAGAGTTCCATATCGACGATGATGGTGTGATTCGGTTTGGAACGCGGCTTTGTGTGCCTTCATCACCCGGAATAAAGAAGGAGCTATTGGATAATGCACATAGCTCAACTTTCTCTATTCATCCTGGAAGTACCAAGATGTATCATGATCTCCGAGAACACTTCT
Organism: Viscum album; assembly: GCA_963277665.1. Lineage (NCBI taxonomy): Eukaryota > Viridiplantae > Streptophyta > Magnoliopsida > Santalales > Viscaceae > Viscum > Viscum album. Next base: position 573,822,095 of record OY728166.1, read on the forward strand.
GGTGGGATAACATGAATAAGGAGATTGTAGAATATATATCAAGGTGCTTGGTATGTCAGCAAGTTAAAGATGAGCGGCGAAAGTCCAAAGGTATGATGCAGCCATTGCCTATACCCATGTGGAAATGGGAAAATGTTACTATGGACTTTTTCATGGGTCTTCCGAAAACGTCAAGAGGAAATAATGCGATATGGGTTGTGGTTGACCGACTCACCAAGGCTGCCCATTTTATCGCTATTCGGGAAGACCTCTCACTTGAAAAACTTTCAAGGATTTATGTGAAGGAAGTAGTGAGATTGCACGGTGTTCCGCTCTCGATTGTCTCTGACCGTGATCCAAGGTTCACTTCTAAATTCTGGAGGAGCCTTCAACATGCTTTGAGTACTGAATTAAATTTCATCACGGCCTATCACCCCCAAACTGATGGCCAGTCTGAAAGGACTATTCAGACACTTGAGGATATGCTAAGATCTTGCTCTCTTGAATTCAAAGGTGGTTGGGATCAGCAACTTCCATTGGTTGAGTTCTCATACAACAATAGCTTCCACTCGAGTATTCAGATGGATCCGTATGAAGATCTTTATGGGAAGCGATGTAGAACTCCAACCTGTTGGGATGAAGTTGGAGAACGAAAACTACATGGTCCCGATCTTGTTCAAGAGATGACAGAGAAGGTTCAAGTCATCCAGAAACATATCAAAGCTGCTCAAAGTCGGCAAAAGAGCTATGCTTACAATCGTCTAAGGGACTTGGAGTTCGACGTTGGAGATAAAGGCTTCCTTCGAATATCTCCATGGAATAGAGTTATGCGATTCGGGAAGAAAGGGAAGCTAAGTACAAGGTACATTGGCCCCTTTGAGATCCTTGATCGTATAAGAGCCGTGGCCTATCGACTGGCACTTCCACCGAATATGGATCAAGTTCATTATGTGTTTCACGTATCACTACTGAGGAAGTACATTCCATACCCCTCACATGTACTAAACTCAGAGGTGGTACAGTTGGAAGATAATCTCTCATATGAGGAGCAGCCGGTAAAAATTCTGGACCGAAGTGATAAGGTTCTACGCAACAAGACAACCCGCCTTGTCAAAGTGTTGTGGAGGAACCAAAAGTTTGAGGAAGCAACTTGGGAACCGGAAGAGGCAATGAAGGAGAAGTACCCTCACCTGTTTGTGTAAAGTGAAATTTCGGGGGTGAAATTTCTTAAGGGGGGAAGAATGTAACGACCCAAAGTTTTTCAATGGAAAATTCCCTTCTTATATCTATGTCATAAAAACACAAAATAATGAACTACTAAGTGATAAGTGACCTTTAAACATAATTTTGTCACCCCTATGTTTGGAATTTTAAAAGTCCAACATTCACGGTTGTGTTCAAGATAGTTTTTGGAGTCTAATGAAACAAAAATAATTTTTGGTGAATAGTAACCTACCCTTATGAATAGTAACCTACCCTTATGAATAGTAAATAAGAGTAAAATTACCTCTGAATAATAAAATAAAATATAGACATCTTAGAAAGTGATAATTTGACCTTAGTAAACGTTTTTGGTATTTCATAAGTCATAAATAATTAATTATAATTAATTAATTAATTTAAAAGAATATTTATATTCATGAAATATATTATTGAATCAATGTCTAATAGTTTTTAGATAATTTTATAAGACCCTAAGTAATTTTTGAAAGAACTGAAAAATCAGTTTTAATTTTAAAAACTGTTTTTTAAGTAAATTATGATTTTAATTAAATATTAAATTAATAATATTTAGAAAATTATTTTTTTAAAATGGACTTAATTTTTGGATTCTACACGTCGAAAAATGGTTGGGGTAAAATTTTGGGATTTTTCTGAGATACTTGAATTTTTGATGAATAGTGGAATCCGATAATTCACAAAAAAAAGCTAAATAATGTAATAATTGATTCATTGATGATGTTCTTCTGATGTAAGCCTACTTGGTTCGGGATTACATTATAAAATTACTATTATTGGTCATCCAAGACTCACTATTCCTTATCTTAGGTGAAATTAATAAACTAATCAATTTTATATTAAGGAAACCCCTCTCCCCTCCACTATAAAAGCCACCCTTCACTCCCTCTTTTCCTCACACCTCTCAAGCTACAAGACTTCTCTAAATTCTGCCCAAACACCTTCCATAGCTCATCACCCACGTCCAAAAGCTGCTGGTCTCATCAAAATACCAGGCCTAGCTTCCTTAAAGAGGATCTCAAGAGAAGGATTCTAAAGGTAATTTCTCTCTCTTTTCTCCATTAATTTCATTTCAAGTTCTAGTTCATTTCTTGATCAATCTCTATCTATCATCATCCAGATTGTTCTATAAATCCAGTATTATATATATACTATAATATTATGATTCTAATTATATCACCCCACACCCTTTCCCCCTTCCTTTTTTTATTAAAGAGAACGTTGTTCATGTGGTGATAATTTATCACCTTAAAAAACAACATGCTCTCTTCTTCCATTTATACCATAAATATGGTCATGAAACCATTTTTATGGTTGAACCAGAATGTTTTATATGTATTATGTTCTATTTTATGTTCTGGAAATAACCTATGGCCATATTACTAAGTTAAAAGTTAAAATGAGTTGGTTGTGATCCAAAAACCGCTGAAATTTGCCCAAATAATCTTCATTTAATTCTTATCTAATAATTCAGCCACATGGATCTAATATAACTCATTATAAAATCATTCAAGCTTCTGTAATAACATTAATTAAATGTAACATCAGTTCTGGATGTTTACTCATGATCTACCCAAACATCAAATTAAGAATACAAGTGGACCGCTCAAGAAAACCATGAAAACAAACATCCCCGATCAATGTTTTTAAACTCTATAAGTAATCCAAAGGAACATAATATGAAATAATGAAACCAAAATTAACCCTATTAATGTATATAAGGTTCTGGAATTTCTAATTAATGAATATAATGTCATTATACAGGACATTAAAGAGAAGGAGGCATTCGAGTACAAGGTAAGGGGAAATCTCGAACCCAATTTTCTTCCTCCGGGTTCTCCCTCTTTCACTCCATTTTTGATATGGTTACACCTCAAAGATCATTTGTTAATAATTTACTTTACTTTTATGGGATATACATGTTTGTCACTGGTTTTTATGTCCATCAAAATGTTTTCCAAAAGAACTCTTCTTTCAAGATCTCACCTTTTACCTCTCATTCAAGGTTGATGGTTCTTATATCAAGTATGTTGTTCCCTCATTCTTATGGGAACCCAAAGATTATGAATGTGTTATTATGAGATGAAACCAATTACTTTCCATGGGTTACTTATGTAAATTTTTGATATGTGTTCTATGTGGCAAGCATGATAATGATAATGTTATGATGTGACGGGTGCGCCCGGAATTATATAGCGCAATATGAATGTTTAAATGTGACGGGTGCGCCCAGAATTATATAGCACTCCAATGCATTGGGTAAAGTGATGAATCTCATGAGTAAATGTGAAATTATGTGTGAACATGATGCTAGATTTGTTCACAATTATGTGTGGTAGTTAACCACTAAGACATGATGTTTCATTTTTATGCTTTGCCACATTTCAAGTTTATTGTTTATGCTCCTCTCATGTTCAAGATCTTCTTCCTATGTCATGATTATGCTCACCCCATGCTATATTGTTCTTATCTATCCTCTTACTGGGATTTTAGCTCACCCCTTTTCATGTATATCCTCAAGTGGCTACATGTACTAAGGAGAGGACAAGTGCTACTAAGAGGCTATAGAAGAAGAGATTAAATGAATTTTTATGCTTGATGTTGTACTTTTTATGTGTAGTCCTAGTTTTCCCAAGACACTAAACCTCTGGATCCTCCATGTGTAATACTATTATGTTTTTTATCTTTGAAATGATGTAATATTAATGTATGAAAAGGCCGGGTCGCTATATGTTATATATTCAATGTTTATTCCGACAGGTTTGGGTTTTCTACATGGAAATCTAACACAAATTTTCATTTCAATGAATTTTTGGAAATAAAATCAATATTGAACATCTATGGTATGAAAAACACTATAATAATTTTTCATTTAACATTAGATAATTCGGAATGTATTATTACAGAGTGATATGGGATATTAGAATATTATATTATTAGCTCTTATCTTTTATTATTATCTGTATGATATAGAAGAATACTTTTCTTCTCTTATATCATTCTTCTTTTTTAGAAGATATTCAAGATATCACTTTGAAGCATCCACAAATGTATGAGTGTATTTACTAATAGAGGATTCATACATTTTGGAGGATGTGATAAGTATAAATAATTAAATGAAATTAATTTTGAAAATATCTATATTATTTTTAAACTTTTCCTTTTTATATTATCTTAATTAATGGTATACACATTTCTACTTAGTTCACAATGAAGTGGTTGATATAAGAAATTCACGTGTCCTGAAATCAAAATTGAAAATAATTTTGAAGAGGGATAATTTCAATTATATAACAGGGGTTACTGGGAAAAAATAATTAACCTTATGAAAAGTATAAATCAATTTAATTTTAATGATTTTTCACTATATAAACATAATAATGGGTTTGTTTGTGGGCTATGAAAATAGAGTTTGGAAAACATTCTCTATAGATTTGTGAAATGATCCATATAAAAAAATAATTTGAATCAGAAATCATAATTATATGTAGTGAACATATATATATTTACAATACTTTGAAATATTTTAGGGAATATTTTTGGAGCCAAGTGCTAAGACGATGTAGGATTCGGAGGATCGGTGTGCCAGAAATTGATTTTATAAAAATATGAAACATATTAATGTCATCCAGGAATAGTTATCCTCAAAAAGTGGAATGAACCTTAAATGGAACCTTGTATAGAGAGTTTAAGACAATTATTGATTCTGGGATATGTGATTTACCCTATAAGAAAACTATAGTCAGTTGGAACCAAAAATCTGGTTAAGCCTGCCCTTGGTAAGTACATTTAAATAATATAAAAATGATTTAATTCTTTTTTTTCTTAAATGAGTGAACTGAAATACTATATTTATACCTCATTGTGATGCTTTAATAACGGTTATCCACATTACCCATGTAATTTCAAAGAGGTGGTTTAAACCATTCATTCTCAGGGAATCAGAATAAAAAGATGAGTGATTTTCAGATCAAGGTGGATCAAGAGGCTTTTGAGGAAGTGGGTCTTCTCCATGTGGAAGGGACCACACACCATGTGAACTTACCCGAGTATTTGAGCCATGTTACGGTAGACACACAACCAATATCCAACGTATAAATAGAATTTGTGTATATTAAACGTTTATGAGAACAAGCTGGTTCCCAATCATAGATCAATGTATGACCATGAGGACATGAGGAGGCCCTTAGTGGATGACACACATGATGTATGTGACATATAATCCATGAAAAATGACTTTGATTCCAAGAAGTTTCTTGGGAAGAACATGACCGGATGATGAGGTGGGTTCCAAGCTATGTGGGCCCCCTTACACACAATTTATTCCCTGTTTTGTATTATTTCTCTAGTACATACCTAATTTGGACTTGTATTTTGGCTTGTTTGTAGCCTATCTTACGTATTTTTCTATACAGAACAATTTGTTTCCTCTATTGTGGAATACTTGATATTATATGTATGTTCAGAGTTTGATTATTTTTTAGGATACACTTAACGGTGGCATCAATCAAGAATTATGATTAGAGATATTTAAGGCAAAGATATTACACCCATATTAGGGGAATGAGTTCTATATCTGTGGGTAATTTACTCCCCTTTAAAACCCAGGTACAAGTCTATATAAATTTTAGTTAGATAAAGATGGTACACTGTTATTTAGGGTGTAGTTACTCTATCAATGGGAATGATACTCTCATATTTCACCCGGGTGCGACCCCCCATATTCTTTACATAGAAAATCATGAAACTCCCCTACATAGGTATGGATTCTCTCTATATGGAGTGGTTCCTCTATCATTATGATATGATGGGTTATTGGTTCTCTATAAGGCATGAATCCCTTGGTTGTGGAGCACATTGACAAGTGGTATGCCACTCCAAACATATTATTTTGAGGTTATGTTTGGTATTGGGAATCAATGAAGGACAAATGGAGCTCTAAGCTTATTCATTGACATAGACTAGGTTTTGGGATTTAGATCCAATTTCTCTCCCTTATAGGTCTATTTTTGAAAATATATTTGTTTTGGGTTCCATTTCCGCCTTGGTTTAGGTTGTGATTACTGTTTATATGTCTCTTTATAGGTCGCTTTTAGCTTTTAGGTCATCTTACTAGGTATGTATGTAATAACTGATGCATGATCTTTTCCCCCATGTTTCATGTCTTATACAAATGATAGAAATATGGGAGTTGATTATGATGGGATATAGTGAAACCTAGGATTATTTACTATGTATGGTGGTCATGCTAGGAGATTAATAGATAGAATCTCTCTTATTACATAATTCCAATTATTTTTAGGTTGGGACATATTTTCTGGTTTGACTTGTATTTTACCTATTTACATTTTGGTTGTATTATGTCTTACATAGATTCTTCCTCGAGTGGTCATTTCATGAATGGTTTTCTCTAGATGTTGTCATCTTTTATTATTATTTATCTAAACCATTTCCTATAAATAGTTGGGATAATGTGTATAAATACATTAGAAAAATCCCTGCAATTTTTTTGTTATTCCTTCTAGAATCATGTCTATAGACCATGTCATATGGAGATTGGCTTGGTTTTGTGATGACTAATCATTCCACCAGACATGTGGGTTTGGGTGGGTTGGGTAATTACAATGTTGTATCAGAGTAGTTCATTCGATGGGGTGATCTTCTGAGATATTCACTTACAGGGATTGGGTGGGACATTTGGAAATGGTTTCAATGTATCTTGAGTGAGGCTTTCCATAGAGGGAACCACCTGTTAATGGAGCAGTTGACATATCAATTCAATGAGACTCTAAAAACCTAAAGGTCAACTCAACAAACTGAGACACTAGTTGTGGGGAACCATGGTATGATAATTACAATGGGTCATGTATTTTAACTGTCCTTCTTGAGTTAGATCCATATATATATATATATATTGTCTTCTAAATATGGTATAACATTATTACTCTCAGGTTCCCTCCATGAAGAAAACTATATTGGTTACTGATTCAAGTTCATGATGATGATCTTATTAGCAATGGGGTCCCCATTTAGGGGCCATATCATGAGTTATTTCATCTAGGTTGGAAGGTAGTAGAAACCCTCTATCGATTATCAGATTATACTACCATAGAAGTCAGTGGATGAACATATGTTTAGTGAAATCCATGATGTATAGTCCCAATGGTTTCTATGTTTCTATGGGGAGTTAGATAACCAGGATGCAGAGGATTTTCATGAGTTATTTATGCAAGTCTTTGGTTCATCATGACGCCCACTTAACATATTGTTTCATTTTAAGCTTGTCTTCTCTATATAGAAAATGTGACGTCGTAGAATATAGTCACACAGATTCTTGTTAAGATGACACTATAATGGAAACACATACAACAACTTTTTTATGAGGTTTATTACCCTTCATTCTAGTGATTAGTATGGATTTAGGATATTCTAGAGCTAGAGTAGGGAAGTAGGTCAATATCTAAATATAACACAACAATGACTAACCTAATGTGGTACTCCCTTATGTTGTACAAGACTAGTTATTTCAGAAAATGATAGTGGAGTAGGATATCCATAGAAACATCTGATCTAGTGTGATATCCTTTTGTCTTCCTACCTATCTATGATTTATGGAGTGATATTTAGTTATTGAGAGACTTCATAAAGTGTGATGTAAGGTGTATGGTGATGACAGTGGGAATCCAAGGGATGAATCATCAGTAGTAGCGGTAGGTGACAGAATTTGAGGTCACAACATAGTAGGTGTACCCATAATTAGACTCAGTCACCTGTTCATGCAATATAGGGACCAGATATAGGGCCATTTGTTTATGGTGTTAGGTAATGTTATTCATGTGATAACATTGTCACATAGCATGTGACTGCCTGAGCCTTCAATAAGAGTAGTATAATGACCCAATGTGGACTTATATTCACATTACATAATTTTTTCAGAATACATTAAACATTATTTAAATAGACTCCGAAAGATCATAATTGGTATTATTCCTTTGGAAGAAAAGAAACCTAAACCCTGGTATATTATCATGCTACATTATCTCCCACTTGGTTCTTTATGACAAAAATCCTTGTTAGACACATCATACATAATACATATCTTCATATACTGGGGAAAAAACATAAAAAGTGGGGAGTTGATATTCTCATTACATTTAAAAACAGAGACATGAAAGTATAAACAAGATCATAGGGGTATGAGAATGTAATAAAAACATTAGAAGATCATACTATGATATAAAATATCATTGAAATTAATAATGGCATTGAGCCGAGTTGTTCATAAGAAATTACTAAAATGAAAATAAATAACATGATCCATGATATCATAACATAGGAATAATACATTGAATTTTTATATTAATAAACTTGTGATATCAAACCCTATAAGTCAAGACAAATTTCTATTACTTATCAGGGTAGTTCATAGGAACTACACATATTGGGTGGGACACACCTCTATGACCAGTCCCAGTTCATTAAATGAAAGGGATCATGTTTCCTATTTTCCCATAGTGCAATGAGTTTCCCCATCTTCTATATTCATGGTCATTAAAACTACTATGTGGGATACACCATCATCCCCAGTTAGAGTCTTTTCCTTGTAAGGGACCAGGTTTCCCAATCATACTATAGTGGATCAAGACTGCCAAATTCATTCCCATAATTATCTCATGAGATATAAATCATCACGCAATGCACTGGAAGAAAATATAGGTTCCACCATCTCATAATGAACATGTGTTAATATGAAAAAAAAATCATTAACAATATCAATAAACAATGATATTGTAGCAATACAGTTTTACCACAATTGAAACATTGAATCATAATACAATGGAAATAATAAAATTATATGAAGATTAAAATACAATTAAATGAATTATATTCATGATATAACATTTCAATGTCAGTATATACACCTCATATAAAAATATGAGTGCATTACATGGAATGTGTCTCAAAGAAGGAAATTAAGACACAACTATTATACTAATTTGCTAACATTTGAAACATAAACCCCATGAATGAAAGTGAATAAATTTTTTATGTATATATGCATAAATTTAAACATTAGTATCATATAATACATTCATGGGATGTATATACACCACCCAAAAGGAAATAGTGACGAACATGGCATGTATCTCCCAGATAAAAAAAGTAACATAAAATTCTGTTACCTTGTGTATTGAAACTTTTAATACTCAATCAAACAACCTATATAAAAAATTATGTTTAATATAAATCATATAAAAACAATATATTATATCTAATACCATATATGGGTTGATTATGACATTATATTACCCTCCTGTTTACAATTTTATGATATGTTTTTGCTTCAGGTAATATTCTCTTTATTTTTTTCTTGTACCTTAATTTTTTATATCTTCGGTCCTTATACATATATCATTATTTATAGAATATAAAACATGATATAAATATACATTTACATTCATTATATTTTTATTATAATAATATTTATAATATTTATTTATGAAATGGAATACACCGTTCATGAAGACGGTAGGTCGTAAATATGCATGGACATTACTTTCGTTTTGTTTAAGTATTGAATGAAATAATTTAGATGACATATATGAAAATTTATATATGTATATTACATCATTAAAGTATAATTATTTTGACATATATATCATATATTTTCACTAAACATATCCTCAATAAATTCCATGTAGTGTGTGAATGAATCACATCGCTTTGAGAGGGTGGTTGTCCACACTTCCTCAAACAAAATTATTTCATTTACACAAGATATAAAGACTATGTTTATATTATAAATCAGAATTAAAGAAGAATAAATACATTAAACATGTCATTTATAGCATATATAGACATATTTCCCATCATTATTTACACTATGAGCAGTAGTAATGGAAAGAAATGAACAATCATCTTTTCAGGAGGTGATAATTCATCGTACACTAAAACATAATGTTCCGTGCCCATTATATGGATGTGTCTGTAATTTTATGTATAAAAACATGAATAAATTTTTTTATTGGATTTATGAAAAAAAAAATTGTTATAAAATCATGGAATAACATGATTTTATAGAGTGGATTATGGAAACTCATTTTCTAACCAATGTTGTTTGACCATAATAATAAATTATAGAGGGTTTTTTCTTGAAAATATATATCCACTTTATTGTATATATTATAATTAACTTAAAAACTAAAAATCTCATGTGTTTTAAAAATTAATTTGAAAACAAACACATGTGACGCGTAAAAACACTTCTTAAACCGAGACCATGCTAAGAGTTATTTTCAAATCTATTGGTCAATATTTTGATAATAAAAGATCAATATTTACATAAATATACCATATCAGATATTTATTTACACTTATAATCAACTTTGTATAATATTGGATTTTTATTAATTTTAAATCATTTAATAAAATATAATTTATTGTAAAATAACATTAATGTCAATTTGGCATTGTTTGTTTAATTTTAATTGTAAAAATTCAAAAAAAATGGAATTATAATATATTGAATATAATGCTATGAAAAATTGTATATTCATCTACAAAAATAAGTATATATAATAACTCAACCAATTTACTTCCCTTTTAATATTTATATTATCATTTTTTATTTCATTATTAGTAAAATATTCTCTATGTTGGTGTTTCATAAGAATTTTAAGTAACTAAACCATCTTTAAAAATAAATAACAATTTATTATGATAATAATGAAAATTTTATATTTAAAAATTAACTGTATAAAATATGATTTTTTACATATCTCAATGTTTAATAAATGTTAATGTTAAGGAAATCTACCTTTTTTTCTTTTTCATTACGTAACCATTTATATAGAGAACTTCTATTTAATAATATCAAAATAAACCATAAAATTTAAAAAAAGAGGTAATATGGTATAATTATTGCCATAAAATTTCATTTGGACAATTTTAAAGGTCATTTTGGCCTTCAATATTAAGTGTTAGTCCCCTATTAAGCTCAATTTTACCTTAATAACCATAATAAACGTTAATAACATTTGATATTTGTTTTGTCAAAAATTAGGATTATATTATTTTTCCAAAAATGTTATAATTATTAAAACCTTTATACCCATTTTTCTAAATTCAAATCACAAAATTTAGGAAATTAATTTTAACACTAATCCCACATATGTGGATAAAAAGCAGGGTTTTAAAGTAAAAATGTTCTAAAGATCAATAAGTTTATATATTTAATTTCAATATAAAAATAATTATAATGAACTAATTTGGTTTAATATATGTATAATTGATCAATTTTAACTCTGAAATCCAATTTAAAAAGAAATTTAACACTAATAATTATTTAATGAAAAGGGTTTTTTTAACTAAATTGCTATATTTTTTTAATATTCACCCCAAAAATAATGTTTATCAAAAAAAACCCCAAAAAATTAACCATAATATAATTTTGTAATTATGAATTGTAAAATTATTTTTATTTTATCTAATTAAATTTATATTATGTTCTAAAATAAATTTTACTATTTCTCATAGAAGGAAATTTATATGAGTTTCTTTTGGAAAATAATATTTTAAAACATATGAAGACAATACGAAAAATTATGCATTCCATTATCAATATTTTTTTATCTATATGAAACAATTATAAATGATATTTTTTATTTTTTATTACTATTCATATTAATATGTTTAGTGGGAAGTTCTAATTATATCATTTAACTAATTATTGCAATAAAGTGGTGTTTCATAGAAACTCAGTGTTGCGTGTAACACATGCCATGTCAGTGTTGAGTGTAGAGCAAGACAATTAAGTTTGGTGTGAAAGATATTTTTTAATTATATAAATTAAATACATCAATTAAAATTAATTAATTCAAAAAACGTCCATAAACATTTTGTGTGTCACATTCTACTCCCCTTAAAATGAAATTCACCTTAGAAATTCATCTATGTTATAAAATATTTAATAAATGAATATTAATTACATAAAAACACACATCATACAAAATAATAAAAAAATTAATTTAAAAAAAATTAAATTTGGAATCATAAGAAATATAAAAATTTACTCATATCTAGGTTAACACATTGGAAAAATAGATGGCAAGTGAAAAGATGGACATGGAAGATAAATCTAACTATGACGTTCTAATGGAGAGTGATACAAAACTTGGTTAGGAGAAAGTTAACAATCACATAATCATAAATATTGGATTATTTGAGGGACCATTAGATTCATCAGAATAGAAGATACTAGGATAATATTTTTAGTTTTATGATCATTTTTTCTAGAGTAAATGATTTTTGATGAAAAGATATACTTTTATGATTTCTGGGAAACCTCACCCTTTTTTATTCATTCATCCACTTCACCTCTTTCTCTGAAAGGAAGGATATTTTTTATACCTGAAGTACTAACTGATTATGATATCCATGATATTTCATGCCATTTTTAATCACTTATCATCAACAAAAGGTTTTTTTAAAAAGTTTTCAAATATGTATAAATCCTACTGTGGTAAGATAATAAGTTATGATCAAAAAATTTATTTGAACATTAAATTTATCATTCCATGAATGGTTAATCAAATAACCATTCTAGAATATGAAAATCCAAAACATTAGAAATAAATTTATGAAATATACTTAACAATTATCCCCCATATATCATAAATTATCTCTTGGTGGTCAAATTCCAAACCTGTGAATACCTTGATGAAGTATTCTATTGAAACATGTTAATAACTGGAATTACTAAAAATGGTTTTGGAAAACATGATTTGTTCCTTAATCAAAATATTACTAGTTATATTCCTTAAATACATGAAATTTTAAACTTCATTCATTATTACAATGACATATTTGTAAAAAAAAATCCTTAATTGGTTATAATTTCATTCATATTATCCAATTAACATTTTCAAAATCAATCATAAATTTATCCAAGCTGAACACAATTTTCTCAACATCTTTCAAAGGTCAAGGGTTTCATTCCATTAATAAATAAATTAGTTTTCTATGTCCTCATCATTTTTAAACACATCATTTTCAATAAATAATGAAAAACTATTCAAAAAATACTTATATATATATATATCATGATTCATATAACATTATTATTTAATTATAAAACATAAATACCTCATTCATCCATTTTTATTCTAAAACCATAACTCAAGTTTTATCAATATATTACTTAATATATATTTCATTGAATATGAAATATGAATCATTTCTTATGGTTCCCTAGCCTCAATAAAATCACGCTTCTTATGTTTGATAAAAAAATAATAGAAGAACACCACATACCTTTCACATGTATTTTGTGGTCTATTTATCTTAATATGTATAACTAGTACTCATACTACCTTATAAATTCTTTTTATGAAATTTACACTATCGAAATAAATATTGGTAATTCTCATAATTTCCACATATAAAACATTCAATCCATACCATATTCCTTATAGTTCTCATCATTGACCAAAACCAGATATCACATGGTGAGAAACACATACCATAGAGGAAACCCATAAAATAATGGAAAATTACATATAAGATTTATAAATAATGACACATACTTATTAATCATCAATGCCTTAGGTTTTTTCCGAGGTTATTAATAGAAATATTAAATTCAAATCTTTCCTTATGGTTCATAAAGAGTTTGTTAATTTATAAATAATATCCCTCAAGAGTGTCAATCCATGTGTATAGTAAGGCCTGTTTTAGTATACCATATTACCATGAGTCAGGACTAAAACATCTTGTTAGAGTTGTTACTATTAGGTATATCTGATCCATATCTAGATAGAGATGCATTTCTAGGAAACCACTTACTCTATCCTTTAAAAAAATTATAGGAAATTTTCTTATACTTTTCATTATCCTTAGACTTATCCCTTGACATCTCCTTTGGGTTCTCAAGAAGAGTATCTAATATTATATTCCAAAATTATAACTAAAAATTTCATCTGATATCATATCTAACAACCTAGTCTTGGCATACATTAACATTAAATGAAATTGTGTAATTTTATTTGACATTATTTACATAGATTCATATAGACCATAATTGGTCTAGTGCCTTTGGAAACTAGGAAACATAAAAGTTGGTACATAAGAGAGATGAATTATCTCACACTAGGTTTTTCATGATTATAACCCTTATTAAAAACATCATTATTAATTGATATATCCATAAAATAGGGATGGAAATGTAAAACGTATGAGATCAGTTTTCAACAAGTGTATAAAATGGAGATAGGTAATCATAAACAAGAGAATATAGTTATGATAATGTGATCTTAACATTATTATATCATACCCTACATGTAAAATATCATAAACATGAATAATGGCATAGATCTAAGAAATTCATAATACATGAATAACACATAATTAAATATCATAATCCACAAAATACTTAATTAGGAATATGACGTAGAATTGTGCCACGCATAATGATGTGATACCATTCGCTATAAGTCAAGACATGTTTCTAGAACATATCATGTCACTTCATGGGAACTTCACCGACTATTTGGTACACACCACCATCCCTATTTGTAGTCCTTTACTTGCAAGGGATTCAGTTTCCCCATCTTTCCATAGTAGATTTGATTTCCCTATCCTCTATCTTTATGGTGACTACACCTACATGGAGATACACACTAGTATCCCTAGTTATAGTCCTTTCGTTATAAGGGATCACATTTCCCCATCTTCCTATAATATATAATTCCCATGGACTTGATTCTCGTCAATATCTATAGAGGTATTAATCTTTACCTAATGCATTTGAGAGAGATATTGGTCCCACCAATCTCATAATGAAATAATAGAAATAGTTTCAAAAAAATCATAAACAATAATATCCTAAAACATGAAATTAAATGGGTATCATAAAAAATTATTCATATCATAACCTATTTACAATATATAGGTTTCATACCCATTTCACCATAGAATAACATGTTAAAGGAATTAAGTTTCTTACGAATTTATTAAGGAATAAGACATTGAAGAGAAACAAGTTTCATAAGCATATAAACCATGGAAAAGGTACATGTTTTATAAATATATAACCCCTACAATAAAAATCCGTTTCGTAAACATCATGACATAAAAACGTAATCCATTACGAGGAATAATATGAAGTGAAACTTTAGTTAATTTCCCAGAACGTCCAGAGTAACATCAACATATATTATCATAGATAGATGATACTTCTGAATTATATTTCAGAACCATTTGTTGTAGAAAATACTAATTCTTCTTTGGAGAACTATTTTTAAAATATAAATCCTTTTGAGAAACATTTTCTTCAAACAAAAAATGAAAAATAATAAAGAAATCATCAAATCATTTTGAAAAACATTTTCCTCGAAATCTTATAAAATATGTTTGTTTGAGAAATAGTTTCCTTGATAACCAATAAATGAAACATGAAAATAAATTGAAAACTATTTTTATTTATAATTTATAAATTAATCTTGGAAACATATATGTAAGCCATTTTATATGAAAACTTATAAAATAAGCATGAACTTATTTTCACAAACCATTTCACTGAAAATATTTTGAAAACATATAAATCATTCATGAACATATTTTTAAAATATTTTTAATTTAAAAAACATTTAAAAAATGAATAATACTTTAAAACTTTTTTGTATATCATGATTTTTAAAGAATAGTGATTTTCGACAGAAAGAAGATTTAATGTATGATTTTTATAAGAAACATTTTATTAATTTCAATAAGTTAAAAAGAGTGGAAAATGGAACTGATACCTTGATATAATATTAATATATATAGTTTAGTATATTTCATGATATTTACTGAGATATGGATCATAAAATTTCATAAATTGATGAAAAAGCATAACCAGTCTTGATAAAAGATGAGATTGCAGCAAAAAACTCATACCACTATGGTAAAGTAGAATCATAAAACAATATAAATAAAAAAATTAAATGAATCATAAAATATAATTAAATTAATCATATTCATGACACAACATTTCATTAGTAGTATATACACACTATATAATAATATGGGTGTATAACATGGCATGTGTCTCAAAGTATGCAGAATGAGAAAAAAATACTTTACCAATTTTGTATTTTTTGAAACCTAAACCCTAGGAATGAAATTACATTAAATTGATATTTATATATCAATAAATTTATTAATATGTGTCATATAATTCATTCATGGGTAGTATATACAGCACTCAAAATAAATGAGTGTGGAACATGACATGTATCTCACTGATATAAAAATTGAGATGAAATTCCCTTACCCTGTGTCTTGATTATCACTGTACTCATTCAAACCTCATGTATAAAAAATGTATGTTTACTATAAATATTATTTATAATTATATTATTATATATAATACCATATATGGTCATATTTTGACATTATATTACCCTCTTGTTAAAACTTTCATGTAAAGGTTACGCTTCAGGTAATATTCGATTTGTTTTTCACATGTGTCTTAATTTGTTATATCATTGGTCCTTATACATATATCATTCTTTATAAAATTTAAAAAATTATCAAACTATAAATTATATTCATTATATTTTGTATTATAAAAGTATATAGAATGTAAAATTATGAATTAAAATACACTATTCATGTAGATGGTAGGTTGTGTGTACGCATGAAAGTTGCTTCATTTTTATTAACATATTTAAAGAAATAATTTATATGATATATATTTATATGTAAATGAATATATAATATCATTAAATTATTATTATTATATAATATATATCATATAATTTCTCTAAACATATCCTTAAAACATTCCATGTAGAGTGTGAACAAATCATATCGCTTTGATGGGGAGACAATCCACACTTCCTCAAACAAAATGATCATATTTACACAATATGGATAACATAAGGGTATGTTATAAATAAAAAATAAAAAGGGATAAATTTTTTTTAAATATCGTATATATAATATATAAATACAGTTTCCATAATAATTTATACCATGAGATGTGTTAGAGGAAAAATGAACAATCATCGTTTCTTGGGGCGACAGTTCACCGTACACATACAAAATATATTCCTTACCAAATAGATGAAAGTTTTTTTAAGTGTAGGTTGAAACCTTATCATAAAAAACCCTTGTATATTGATTATATTATATTATTTATATAATAATGTAAAAAAATATTTTAGGGAGTGATGAATTGGAATAAAATAAAGGAACATGAAGGAGGGTGTTACCTCTTAATCATTTAACACCTTTGGGTTTTCACCAAAGAGATTCCATGGAAGTATTTATGCAAAATCAGAGGATTCACATAATAATGGAGGTTTTTTGGGAAGCATATTTTCAAGATCTTGGGCGATCCTAAGTGGGTTGAGATGTGTGTTGTAGTGGGAGAGTATTTTGCTTTTAGTAGTGGAAGGGTAGTGTCACTCTTGTATATAAAAAATATATTCCTTAATGGGAGTTATAAATTAACTAATGTTAATAAAATATTGAAAAATAATGGATTATAGGGGAATTTTTGTTGATAAAAACAACTACAACACAAAAAATATGGGCATTTTAATAAAATGGTTCACGAACATCTATATTTCCCTAGTTTTATCATTTTGGTTTTTATTAAGGAAAGTAATTTTATAATCTATGTAGTTTAACCATAAGACTAAATAAAAGTGATATTTTCTTGATAATAAATATCTACTTAATTTAAAATATGATACCTATTTTAAAAAATAAAAATCTCATTTTTTGATAATTAATTATAAAAGAAGCACATGTGACATCTAAAAAAACTATTTAAACCCAAACATTGCTAGAAATGTTTGTCCAATATATGGGTCAATATGATTTTATAAAATATTAATTCGTAAACTAATAGGGGATATATAATATTTATTAACACATAAATGTAACTTGGAAAAATATTGGTTTTTTATAAATTTGAAATCATTTTAAAAATTATCATTTATTGTAAAATAATATTTTTTTCAATTGTGACATTATATATTTAATTATAATTTTAAAATATCAAAAAAATATTTCAATTAAAATATATTGTGTTTATAGATATTTAAAATGACTTATTCATTATAAATAATAATTATATACTAAAAATCAATCAATTTACTTCACTTTTAATATTTATGTTATCATTTATTTTTGTTAATTGTTATCTAAATAATCACTTTGTTAGTGTTTCTTAAGAAATTTATTTAACTAAATCATCACTAAATTTATCATTAAATTATTTTGATAAAAATATACCTTTTATATTTCAAAATTATATATATAAATTAAAATATTTTTTTATATATGACAAAGGTTAATAAAAGTCAATGGTAAGGAAAATACCCTTTTTAACTTTTTCTGTACTAAACCTTTTATATAGAGAACATAAATTTAATTGTATTACAATAAACCATAAAATTACAAAAAATATTGAATATGGTAGAATTATTGGTAGCTAATGTCCTTTTGAGAAGTTTCTAGGTCATTTTAGCCCTTAATATTACATATTAGTCTCTTATGAAGCTTAATTTTACCTTAATCACCGTAATTAATTTTAATTACTTTCACTAATATTTTTGTTTGAAAAATATGTTGATCCAATTAGACAAAAAAATTTATACTAATTACAACAATGAAGGTCCATTTTTGAAAATTAAAATCAGTCTATATGGTAAATTATGTTTAATGCCAATCCCTTAAACATGGAATGAAATTACTGTTTTAATGTAAAAAAGTTCAAATGTTGAATAAGTTTATAAAATAATTTCAATATGAAAGTGATTCTAATTACCTATATTGTATTAATATATGTATATTTGATCTATTTTTTTACTTTAAAATAAATTTGAAAATATAACCTGACAAAAATTATTATTTAAACAAAAAGGTTGTTTTTAACTAAATAATCGTAATTACAATTCTTGTGGTTTGGGGGGATTCCTTCATACTTCACCAAATCAGACCTCTTTGATTGTTTTGATATTCTTTGTTTTGTGGTTTATCCATCACTTAATAAAAAATTAATTTTCAATCGAACAATTATTATTACTATTCACTAAAAAATAATGTTTCTTAGAAAAATAAAAAAAACACCCTAAGAAAATTTAGAAATTATGAAATACAAAATGAAGTTTATTTTATCAAATTAAATTTCAATGATTGAATAAAATTATTTTTATTATTGATTAGATAAGGATATAAAAAATAGTTTCTTTATGAATGTCACGACCCGACCCTACCCGGGCTCGAGCCGCAACTACCCCAAGCCCGCCTCCATAGGCCAGGGGCTGGCGACCAGCGCCGAAGGCACAACAACTCGGGGAGGCCTTTTCCTAAGCACCTGTACACACACACACGCAGAAAACTCAATGCAAAAGTGCAGAGGAAAAGAAAAGACAATCAGAGTAAAAAGAACAACTTCTATATAAATACCACAAAGTACATCGACCTCTACAAGTACAAGCAAAGTACTGAAAAGGAAAAAGGGGCAAAACACGCGCCCAACCAGAAAAGTGCCACAACCCGGTAATAGGTAAAAAAAAGGAATGGCTGAGGGGTCTCCCACCTGGAACCCGGCCACGACCACCACACGCGGTCCAAGCTCCCAAGCTCCTACGCTCCACTGAAGTCACGACCAACCTGTCCGCCGTCTGCAAGGGCACACCAAGTGCAGGCAAAGCCCAAGCAAGGGTGAGTATAAAAATACTCAGTAGGATACCCCGAAGTCTCGAGGGAGCAACAAAGGAGGTACCGAAGGGTGAGCAGTAGAGAGAAAAAGGGAAAGCAAAGGGAGTACAACAGAGAGTGCAGTAAAGAGTAACAGCTCAACCCATCAAGAGAAAAATAGAAGACTCATCCTACCATGAGAAGCTGGACACGGAAAGCACGTGGCATACCCCGCGCGTCTTCGCCTCTCCTGAAGGACAGTAGCCAAAACCAAAGGAGTGGGTACTCAAAACATGGTATATACAAATTCATATGCTATGTCGAGAAGCCAGAACAACTTCGTAAGGGGATCTCCGTCCCGTAGCTCAGCCCAAGAAAGAGTCTCCAACAGTCCCAGAGGTAACACCATCATCGATGCCCAGCATCCCGCACGTCTGCCCTGAACCACAAGCCAAGGGGCTCAATCACCACACCTCGACACTATCCGCTTTGGGCGGAACTGACTCGCCCACACAGTTTTAGATCGCGTCACAAGAACACGTCTTGGTGGGGAAAGTGCCCCTCGTACTTGAGTGTTCTGGGGGAACGTCAAACCACACCTTATCACTGCCCTGCAGTCAAGAGGTCTTCTCAAAGTCAAGACATTCCATCACTGACCCGTACAACCAAGGGTCCCGCTCCGGTAATCACAGAGGTAAGCCACAGACTAGCCTAGTCGAGAGGACTGAGTCTGGAATGCCAACAAATGACCCACTACCCAGCCCTGTTGGAGGGTAATTCATAACCAAATATCGGGTGACCCACTGCCCAGCCCTGCTGGAGGGTAAACCCCAATACATCGTCAGGCAACCCACTGCCCAGCCCCGTTGGAGGGTAAACCATAATATGATATTGGGTGACCCACTGCCTAGCCCTACTGGAGGGTAAACCACAATACATCAACAGGAGACCCACTGCCCAGCCCCGTTGGAGGGTAAACCATAATACATCATCAGGAAACCCACTGCCCAGCCCCGCTGGAGGGTAGACCTGGAATAAGTTGGCAGGCGACCCACTGCCCAGCCGTGCAGGAGGGTAGACCTGGAACTAGCTGACGGGCGACCCACTGCCCAGCCCCGCTGGAGGGTAGACCCTAAGAGGTCGTCGGGTGACCCACTGCCCAGTCTCTGCTGGAGGGTAGACCCTAGTAGCGTCGGGTGACCCACTGCCCAGTCTCTACTGGAGGGTATACCCTAGTAGCGTCGGGTGACCCACTGCCCAGTCTCTGCTGGAGGGTAGACCCTAGAAGCGCCGGGTGACCCACTGCCCAGTATCTGGTGGAGGTTAAACCCTAGAAGTCGATGAGTAACCCACTGCCCAGCCCCGCTGGAGGGTAGAACTCAAAACTGCTCTAGCCATCTCCACTGGAGGGCACAACACTGGCCAACCGAACACGGAGTAGGTTTCGCGCAACCACCCAACTCCAGCACAGCTCACCCAAAGGGGTTCAGCGCCTGTTCCATCACGGGGTGCCACTAGCACCGTTACTAGCCGATCCATCGAGAATGATACCAGGGGGAGACCACTCAACCCTTCCGGTCGAACAAACGAGCACCAAGGGACCCTCTACGTCGTGAGAGGTCAAAGAACGCAAGCAGAACCCGGCACGCACGTGGGGCCCAGACAACGTGTGGCACCATCTCAACCCCAACTGAACGCACCAACGTTCTCAGGTATGAACAACCACATGTACCTCCAAGAATTTCAGTATACTCCCAGAGTATACCATAGTCTCAGCCCAAGGGCCATCGTGCACACAACACCCAGCGTCTACGCGAAGGCGTGACGTAATAACTCCACCCCAAAGGCCCAGGCACGGCCAACCACATCACTTCAAGAATTTACATCACTCACACGGGAGTGCATTCTATCACTCGCCAATGGTCCGCTACAAACATGGTAGAAGGACTGCCACCGGGGCACCTCCACATTTCCACATTTAACAGGATCGTGCAAGAGGCTCCGCACAACCAAACAGAGTGCACCATTGTAATCCTCTCGGAAAAACATGTGAGATTGTAACGGCCCGAAATTTTGAATAAATCTTGTTTCCTAATTTCATGTGTTATTTTAGTTTATTTTTATACTCAACAAAAATGTTTTATTTGATAAACATGATTATAATTAAAATGAGACCAGTGGGGTTTGACTGTTATATGACCATCGGTCAATATGACCGCTGGGAACAAAATGTTTTGATTATTGTCTCTAAATATATGTAATCTTGGTTAATTATTATAGAAAGAAGATTTGATGGCCTCACCTAGTAGTCTTGGACCGATCGAAGCCCATATAACAGAGCTTGGGAAGGAGGTAGCACCATTGGGCTTTGCTCTGGACCAAATCCAAGCCGAACTTCATCATGTGAAGCTAGAACAGAATCGCCTTCGCGAGAAGTTCAAACTGATTGAAATTACTACTCGGGCAATGTTGACTGAGCCGCCCCAAGATTCTATCACCCTAGCACACCTTACTCTTAGGTCCTATGCTGGTATTATAAGGGGCTATGTAACGATACCGTAACTGCCTTGTGTAATCCGTGTTTTAAATAAAAATTGGGATTTCTTCTTATGGTGAAGTTTATGAATTTTCAAATGACCAGATAAAAATAGTATGCATATTTTTGATGAATTTTATAAAGGATATTTTAAAAAAAATGTTTATTTAAACCTTAAATAATTTAAAATGGGTAATGATTTATAAAAAATGGTCTTTTACAATTATGTTCAGTACGAAATTTAGAGTCTAATAAGATGAACATGATTTTTGATGAATATTAAAATATGAATAGTGATTTTATGATTAGGATTAGTAATGAGTCTAAATGGATTAGTAATCTCACTTAAATAAAGTATTAGTATAATCTAGGCACCTTGATTAAGTAACGTGATTCAATAAAATGGTTAAATAACGGTTTCATAAATTATTATTCAAGTATTAATCTTTTCGGGTGAATAGTGTTTTTTAATTAAAAAATTAAATTAAAAATATTTAGAAAATTATTTTTATAAAATGGATTTCAATTTTGAACTCAGAGCACCGATATTATGTTATAGTAATTTTTGGGGTTTTTTCTGAAAAAATTAATTTTCGGTGAATAGTGTATTTATTTAAAAAATAAATTAAAAATATTTAGAAAATTATTTTTATAAAATGGAGTTCATTTTTTGAAATCAGAGAATTTATATTTGATTAAGGTGAAATTTTCGGATCTTTCTGAGAAAGTTCAATTTTCAGTGAATAGTAAAAATACAGTTTTAGGGTTTCGGTATGTTTAATGACATTATAACTGTGTCATTATGATGTCATGAGATATTTTAAGGGTTGTCCAGACAAAGGTGATGAATTATTGTTTTGGGGGGCCCCATGTGGCCTAACTCCATGGTAAATGCCAAGGGAGAGCACATGGGTTTGAGAAAAGCACATGTGAGGTGTCCCTTGGCCATTAATGCCTTGTCCCCTCACTTTCCCTATAAATACCAAGCCCTCCTCTCATCCATTCGACTCCCCACTCTTCCCCAACGAAGTTCTGGTCTCATTACCTCCCATGGAGTCCTCCCAAGGTGCTCCCAAGCCCTCAAGGTCCCAACCATTGAGGTTTAAGAGTTACATATTAAGGTAAGGGATCCGACCCCTCTCTTTCTTTTCAAGTGATCTCTTTTATGTCATTCCTTTTATGCTCCATGTTCTTATGTTGGAGGAAGTTCTTTTATACTCCTCTTACTGACCTTTTTATATTCATTTAATGAGAGATCCCCTCTTACTCTCATTATTTCGTTTTATGATGTTTTAAGTGGCGCCGTTAGGCTGCCGAAATTTTTGTAACGGATTCTTTCTCCCTTCTCATTTTTCAAGATCTATTTTCATGTAAGGTATTTCAAGATCCTTTTTATCATGTTGGGTTATGATCTCCAAAGTTATCATACTGATCTTTTATGATCATATGATGAGAGTCCCCATTTTATCTCTTCAATTCAGCATTTTGATGTTTTAAGTGGCGCCGTTAGGCTGCCGAATTTTTAAATGGTCCTTCGCCATTCTCATTTTGAAAGTCTACTTTCATGTCAATTCGTTCAAGTTCCTTTTTGTTATGTTGTGGTATGATCTCTATATATATCATACTGATATTTTATGACCATATGATGAGAGACCCCATTTGATCTCTTCAATTCAGTATTTTGATGTTTTAAGTGGCGCCGTTAGGCTGCCGAAATTTTTAAGTGGTTCTTCACCCTTCTCATTTTGAAGTTCTACTTTCATGTCAATTCTTTCAAGTTCCATTTATTATGTTGGGGTATGATCTCTATATCTATCATACTGATCTTTTATGACCATATGATAAGAGACCCCATTTGATCTCTTCAATTTAGTATTTTGAAGTTTTAAGTGATGCTGTTAGGCTGTCGAATTTTTAAGTGGTTCTTTACCCTTCTCGTTTTGAAGTTCTACTTTCATGTCAATTAATTCAAGTTCCTTTATATTATTTTGGGGTTATGATCTCTATATCTATCATACTATACTCTTATGTTCATATGATGAGAGACCCTATTTGGCCTTGTCAATTCAATTTTGTTGAAGTTTAAGTGACACCGTTAGGCTGCCAAATTCTCACAAGAGAAATCTTATTTTTTCATCCTTTCATATGGTATATTTTCAAATTTCATTACCATGTTCTTCAATCCTTTATATTTTGTCCCTATACTGTTTTATGTGTCATTTAAGAATATTTTACCCATGTCCCGTCTCTTCTCAATGTTTTCTAAAACCCTGAAACATAGCCGTTATGCTGTAGAATTTTCGTCTCAAAGTGCCTCTCTCTCTTTCCTCAAAATTATTTTACGTTATAAAGTGGATACTCAGAGCTCTTATTTCTACAGGGGTATTCACATATATATCAAAATTTTCTATTTTAAATTCTTGGATTTACATACATTAGACCCACTTTCCCTTTCTGTGGGTTTAAAGTGACGTAAAGATCATGTCATTAAAGCAGTTTTTAAAACATTATGATTATGAAATGAAACCCATTTATTTTATGTTATATGGGTTATTTATGAAATGTTTGATGATGATATATGTGGCTCACATGATAATAAAGGAAAATTTAAGGGTGCGCCCTGATAGCGCCCCATTGCATTGGATAATGATATAACCATAAGAGATTACAGTTTAAGGGTGCGCCCAGATAGCGCTCTAATGCATTAGGTAAAGACTTAATCTCTATAGATGACCATTTTTTAATGACGCCATGGTGAATAACCTTGGTAATTTTTAACGACACCTTGGGGATGGACCTTGGTGAAATGAAACGATTATCAATATTAAATGTTGTAGCCACATCTTCATGTTATGAAAAATGTTATTTTTATTATGATGTATCTCATGATTTCTTCTCATGCCTTAATGTTCTTTTCATGTCCTTATTTAAGTATCTCAAGTTCACATGTAAAATGTTTCTCTTGTTTCCCTTACTGGGCCTTCTGCTCACCCTTTCTTTTGATGTATGTCCCCAGGTTTTGAGATGCAGTAATGAACCTAGGATGAACTTAAGGAGAAGCCTTTCAAGTGTTTAAGAAGAGTGTTTTTTGTTCTTTTCATGTATTATGTTCCTTCATTCGAAGTCACTAAACCTTAAAGATCCTCAGTTCCGTGTAATGAAATGAATGTTATGTTATAAAAATACGGGATGCCATAGAGATCGACTACTTAATCACCTCCAACGGATACCCGACAGAAAAGTCACCAACACCGCCTCACGCCCGAACGGCGTCCCATGATCCCGAGCCTCGGCCCCGAAAACAGTCGGGCGGATCGCACAATTGCGATCCCCTCGGGATAACACATCAAAAGCACTACTCAATTGAGTGCAACAGATATCCGGAGAAAAAGGTGCTTCCCACCACACCGTCCATGAGCGGTGCCATGTGGGACCCGCACCCTGGTCTCGAAACTCAACGAATGGATCACACCGCTGCGATCCTCTCGAAAAAGTACACGAAATGGACTATTCACTTGTCCAAAACCGTCGCCCGGTGATAAAGCTGAAAATCACCGTCAACTCCCAAAACGGCCCTCGCGGGGCCCACACCATCGTGCCGAATTTGAGCGGGCAGATTGCACCATTGCAATCCCCCTGGAAAAACACCTAGAAACGACTACTCACACACCCCGAACGGACATCTGATGGAAAAGTCGTGAAACGCTGCACGCAGCTCAAGAGACGGGCCGTGGGGCCCGTGCCTCATCTTCGGCCTCGACGCCTGAAACCACCCTGGAATCCTCCGCCACGACGCTAGGGTCCCAACGCAACCGACGACACTCAAAGAGGACATTGCACGCATCTGCGCCGTCCAAAACAAGATTTTCCGGAAGAACGCTTGTCCACTTAAAGACGCGTCGCGTCTCCTAGACCCCTCGTTTCGGGAATTAAAAATTCCCGAAACCATCTCAAAAACTCTGCCTCGACTCAAGCTCCGCGCTGCCGTATACGGCGCGCAAAACGGACGCTCATAGCCCGAAATACGGGCGTCCGAAGGTATTAGGGGAGAACCCTTTGGGCCGGATCGGCCCGGTCTGGCCGGTCCGCCCTGCTCGGGCCGGCCCGCTGGGACCGCGGCCCAGCAGCCTAGGTCCTACCCAGCCGACCCCGCGGGCCGCCGCCCCATGGCCCACTGCTTGCCTCGCCCGGGCGCCGTGCGGGCGCCTCCACTGACCGGCCGACTTGGCCTGTCGAGTCCACGCGGAGACCCGCCTTTGGCGGGTCTCAGTCTCCCCAGAGGGGTCGCCAGCCGCGACCCCGGATACCCCCTGGTCGGCGCCCCCAGCCGGGGCCCTCTCGCCGGCTCCCCGCTCCACCGCGAAGCCGCAGGCCGCCAGCCGCCTGCCGCCTGCCGAAGCCGGCCCGCCGCCGTCTTCCAAAGCGCCGGTCGCCGCGCCGCCTGCCCGGAGCCGAGCCGCTCCGCCGCGCCATCTCGCCGGACCGCCCTGCCGACCGCCGGAAACCGCAAAACCACCCCCAACTTTGTCGAGCCGCTGAGGACGTCTCACAGCTCTGATTTCACATCCGAAAGGTGCATCGTAAAGCTCGTATCGATCTCTACTAATCTATGTGCTTTTTTTGAAGACCGGGAGACAATTCGACGGTATAAATCGGGTTCAAAAGAAATGAGGGAATTTAAAAACAAAATTAAACTCCTACCTCGTGGGGCTTCGCCCGACGCTTCCCGCGCGATCCGCCCCGCGCCGTTGCCTTATCGGAGTTGGCTTGCCGGAGCTCGCCTCGCCTGAGCTGTCTCGCCGGAGGTGAAGGGGAGGGGAGGGTTTGAGGAAGAGGAAGAAGAAGGAGAAGGGGGGTGGGGGTGTTTATGTACAAATCACTTAAACGCCCGCCCGACAGCCCCGAACCCAAACTCCCGACGGGGTCAGGATTTAGCCTCCCCTAGGATAAGAACCACACTATGAGCGCAACGGCGGTCTCGGAATTTTATTTCGAGACCCCATTCAAAAGTTACTAAACTTAGCGCCCGAGGCCGCCAATTTACGGAAACGCCCCTGGGGCCATTTTTCACAAACGGCCCGCGCCCGAAAAACTTTCACCCCTCCTAGGGTAAACGGCATGCTCAGAACTCAACGGTGCCCTCAGTTTTCCAATCCGAGCCACCGTGTAAGAGATACCAGCGTTTCACCCTTAAATGAATTAATTTATTAATTAATTTATCCGTTTAGCATTCCGGGAGAGGGCGAGGGGTCCAAACATCCCGCGCCGACATGTTTTATGTCGTTCCTGGGGTAAACACCCCATTCTGGACCCATCTATATACTCGGATCTCTGATCTGGAACTCCATTTAGGAGTTATCCCATTTATTTAGCATTTCTAGTGTGAACGCACTGAAAATTTAATTCCGGCCACTCCGCGGCTCGGAATCTCACGCCATCTGAAGGCGCTACTCTGGAATATCATCAAGAATATTCCAAAGTCTTTTACAACAAAACCTGGGTTCTTAAATCATTCCCTCATTCAATCGTTTCATCCTCAAAAAGAAAAACTAGGGAGAAACACAGGGTACGAAGCCCACACCTGGCTTCCCATACCCAGAGGAACCCACACACAGCTCTGCGTCACCGCACACGGACCAAAGGATTGATCCGTTCACGCGAGATCAACCTTTTCTGACATCGAGCACCCACTCTAGACTTTGGGGTTAGGTCAAGCCGGTAGGGTACCTCGCCATCCCTTTGCACGGTCTCAAACGGCCCGAAGGCCCTCGGGGGTAGCTCACCTCCCCTGTCCAACCTCTGCGTCGCACGCCGCGACTGGAATCACTGCCCGCACCTGAAACAAGGCCCGGTGATTCCCTCCTTCAGAATATGCATATGGTGAAACAGCCAAGGATATCTGGTCATGCATGGTTCCACAGTCGATGCTCTCTTACACAGTCAATAGGCGAAGGAGCCAACACCATCGACTAAAGAAAAGGTCCCCCGACTTTTCCTCACCAACACAGGGTTACACCCGACGCCCTGCGTCACCCTGGTAACACCTCAAACAAGGAGCAGGGAGAAAATCCTTTCACACGCAGAGCCCAACAATTCTACTGCAAAAGGTAGAAGAGTCGCAAGGGGTACCTCTTACCATCCCATGCTCTGTAGGATCGTAGACATCCAAAGCTTGCGGCTACCTGCAGTCCCAACCGTCAGCTACCGGAGCCTGATGTGGACTACCTAGTGGTGATGGGGAGATCTCGTAACAACATCCCCCACCTCCAGCTCCTCTCACTCCTTTTCTAGCAACACTTCTCTGGACACTACTCCGATCACGGAGCTGCCTCTGCCGTGGTGGTGCGCCTGCTGCTTGGCCGAAGTTCCCAGCAACTCGGGTCGGGCAGTCTCGTGCCAAGTGACCTCGCCCGTCACAAGCATAACATCGGCACTCTCTGGGCTGCCCTGGTGCCCTCCGGTGCAACTGTGGTGTACGACCATGGCCCAGGATCCACTCACGGAAGGGCATCCTCGGCTGAGGCCCTACGCCTTTTCGCCACAGTGGTATATGACCACGTCTCCGAAACCAGTAGTGGGAAGGCCACCTGCATCGAGGTCCTGTCCTCCAGCGCCTGCTAGCTATGGCAGATGTCCCGAATCCATTGCGCCCACTGCCACTACAAACCGCAAAACATGACAAGAATCCCTCTGTCATCAACGCTTGCTTTAGCACCCCAACATATGTGGGAATGGCCAAGGGTACTACGACAGCACGAATCTCTCAGCGGAGACCCTGCTCAAACTTCCGCGCTCAGAGGTCATCGTCACGGACCAAGTCCGGGTAAAATCGTGCACGGTCTACAAAACTAGCCGCATACTCGGCCACCATCATCCCTCCCTGCCGAAACTGCAGGAGCTCCTGAATCCGAACGGAACACAAGCAGGATGGGAAAATCTCATCTAGAAACAACAACTGAAAGTCGTCCAACGAAAACGACGACTCGTCTAGAAACTGAGTCACCAGACTCCTCCAACGCCGAGCTGCTCCACGAAAAAGGGTGGCTGCCAAAGCCACTCTCTGATCTGTCGACGTCTGCACAAGCCTGAAAAGGCGAACCACTGCCTCGAGCCAATCCTCTGCTGACTCAGGGTCTGGCTCACCACTAAACCTTAGTGGGCCTTGTCGCTGGAACTCACGGAGTGCGCTCAACCTGCGCTCAAGTTCAGCCTGCTCTGCTGAAACTGTCTGCTGCTCAATAGGTGGGGGTACTACTATCGGCCCAACCAGAGAAAAGGGCTCGTATGATGGGTTCTGGACTGAGGCCTCATAGCTCACAGGGTCGTCGTCACGTACCCAAAGCTGGTATCCTGGCTGGCAGTCCTCGCGGAGACATCCTGAATATTTTCAAGGAGTGTCGCGGTCAGATGAGCATACATGTATATACCAACAACAACAACGCTGGGGAGCTGACTCAAGAAGGACGGTCAAATACTCGATCCTATGTGATGCACAAACAAATTTTCCCTACAACAAGTGTCTCAGCATGCCGAGTTGACAAGCGGGTTATCAAGGTCCTGGTGAATGGATAAGTCGGTCGCCGCACCATCACTGGACTCCCTAGCCTGAGA
Organism: Viscum album; assembly: GCA_963277665.1. Classification (NCBI taxonomy): domain Eukaryota; kingdom Viridiplantae; phylum Streptophyta; class Magnoliopsida; order Santalales; family Viscaceae; genus Viscum; species Viscum album. Next base: position 573,852,153 of record OY728166.1, read on the forward strand.
TCCGCTCTCGAGACACGTTAACAATGTTGCCCTATATCCCAACCAATTCCTCTTTTAGGGACGTCCGCACAATGTCCCATGGAACGAACCACCTCTGATACCACTTTGTCACGACCTGACCCTACCCGGGCTCGATCCGCAACTACCCCAACCCTGCCTCCATAGGCCAGGGGCTGGCGACCAGCGCCGAAGGCACAACAACTCGGGGAGGCCTTTGCCTAAGCACCTGTACACACACACATGCAGCAAACTCAATGCAAAAGTGCAGAGTAAAAGAAAAGACAAGCAGAGTAAAATGAAAAACTGCTATATAAATACCACAAAGTGCATCAACCTCTACAAGTACAAGAAAAGTACTGAAAAAGAAAAAGGGGAAAAACACGCACCCAACCAGACATGTGCCACAACCCGACAACAGGTAAACAAAAAGGAACGGCTGACGGGTCTCCCACCTGGAACCCGGCCACGACCACCGCACGCGGTCCAAGATCCCAAACTCCTACGCACCACTGAAGTCACGACCAACCTGTCCGTCGTCTGCAAGGGCACACCAAGTGCGGGCAAAGCCCAAGCAGGGGTGAGTATAAAAATACTTAGTAGGATATCCCGAAGGCTCGAGGGAGCAACAAAGGAGGTACCGAAGGGTGAGCAGTAGAGAGAACAAGGGAAAGAAAAGGGAGTACAATAGAGAGTGCAGTAAATAGTAACAGCTCAACCCATCAAGAGAAAGATAGAATACTCGTCCTACCACGAGAAGATGGACGTGGATAGCACGTGGCATACCCCGCGCGTCTTTGCCTCTTCTGAAGGAGAGTAGCCAAAAACCAAGGAGTGGGTACTCAAAACATGGTATATACAAATTCATATGCTCTGTCGAGAAGCCCGAACAACGTCGTAAGGGGATCTCCATCCTGTAGCTCAGCCCAAGAAAGAGTCGCCAACAGTCCCAGAGGTAACACCATCATCGATGCCCAGCATCCCGCACGTCTTCCCTAAGCCGCAAGCCAAGGGGCTCAATCACTGCACCTCGACACTATCCGCTTTGGGCGGCACTGACTCGCCCGCACGGTTTTAGATCGCGTCCCAAGAACGCGTCTCAGTGGGGAAAGTGCCCCTCGAACTTGAGAGTTCTGGGGGAACGTCAAACCACACCTCATCACTGCCCTGCAGTCGAGAGGTATTCTCAAAGTCAAGTCGTTCCATCACCGACCCGTACAACCAAGGGTCCCGCTCAGGTAATCACGGAGGTAAGCCACATACTAGCCTAGTCGAGAGGACTGAGTCTGGAATGCCAACAAATGACCCACTACCCAGTCCTGCTGGAGGGTAATTCATAACCAAATATCGGGTGAGCCACTACCCAGCCCTGCTGGAGGGTAAACCCCAATACATCGTCAGGAGACCCACTGCCCAGCCCCACTGGAGGGTAAACCATAATAAGATACTGGGTGACCCACTGCCCAGCCCTGATGGAGGGTAAACCACAATACATGAACAGGCGACCCACTGCCCAGCCCCACTGGAGGGTAAACCATAATACATCATCAGGAAACCCATTGCCCAGCCCCGCTGGAGGGTAGACCTGGAATAAGTCAGCAGGCAACCCACTGCCCACCCGTGCTGGAGGGTAGACCTGGAACTAGCTGACAGGCGACCCACTGCCCAGCCCCACTGGAGGGTAGACCCTAAGAGGTCATCGGGTGACCCACTGCCAAGTCTCTACTGGAGGGTAGACCCTAGTAGCACCGGGTGACCCACTGCCAGGTCTCTGCTGGAGGGTAGACCCTAGTAGCGTCGGGTGACCCACTGCCCCGTCTCTGCTGGAGGGTAGACCCTAGTAGCATCGGGTGACCCACTACCTAGTCTCTGATGGAGGGTAAACACTAGAAGCATCGGGTGACCCACTGCCCAGTCTCTACTGGAGGGTAAACCCTAGAAGTCGATGAGTAACCCACTGCCCAGCCCCGCTCGAGGGTAGAACTCAAAACTGCTCTATTCATCTCCACTGGAGGGCACAACACCGGCCAACCGAACACGGAGTAGGTATCGCGCAACCACCCAACTCCAACACAACTCACCCAAAGGGGTTCAGCGCCTGTTCCATCACGGGGTGCCACTAGCACCGCTACTGGCCGATCCAGTGAGAACGAAACCAGGGGGAGACCACTCAACCCTGCCGGTCGAACAAACGAGCACCAAGGGACCCTCTACGTCGCGAGAGGTCAAAGTACGCAAGCAGAACCCGGCACGAACGTGGGGCCCACACAACGTGTGGCCCCATCTCAACCCCAACTGAACGCACCAATGTTCTCAGGTATGAACAACCACATGTACCTCCAAGAATTTCCGTATACTCCCAGATTATACCACAATCTCAGCCCAAGGGCCATCGTGCACACAGCACCCAGCGTCTACGCAAAGGCGTGACATAATAACTCCACCCCAAAGGACCAGGCACGGCCAACCACATCACTTCAAGCATTTAAATCACTCACACGGGAGTGCACGCGATCACTTGCCAATGGTCCGCTACAAACACGGTAGAAGGACCGCCACCGGGGCACCTCCACATTTCCACATTTAACAGGATCTTGGAAGAGGCTCCGCACAACCAAACGGAGCGCACCATTGTAATCCTCGAGAAAAAACATGCGAGATCGACTACTTACTCACCTCAAACGGATACCCGACAGAAAAGTCACCAACACCGCCTCACGCCCGAACAGCATCCCGTGATCCCGAACCTCGGCCCCGAAAACAGTCGGGCGCATCGCACCATTGCGATCCCCTCGAGATAAAACGTCAAAAGCACTACTCACTTGAGTGCAACAGATATCCGGAGAAAAAGGTGCTTCCCGGCGCACCGCCCACGAGCGGTGCCATGTGGGACCCGTACCCCTGTCCCGAAACTCAACGAATGGATTGAACAGCTGGGATCCTCTCGAAAAAAGTACACGAAATGGACTATTCACTTGTCCAAAACCGTCGCCCGGTGATAAAGATGGAAATCACCATCAAATCCAAAAATGGCCCTCACGGGGCCAGCACCATCGTGCCGAATTTGAGAGGGCAGATTGCACAATTGCAATCCCGTCGGAAAAACACCCAGAAACGACTGCTCGCACGCCCCAAACGGACATCCGATGAAAAAGTCGTGAAACGCTGCACGCAGCTCAAGAGACGGGCCGTGGGGCCCGCGCCTCAACTTAGGCCTCGACGCCTGAAACCACCCTGGAAACCTCCGCCTCGACGCCAAGGTACAAACGCAACTGACGGCACTCAAGGCGGACGTCGCACGCGTCCGCGCCGTCCAAAACAAGATTTTCTGGACGAACGCTCCTCCACTTAAAGACGTGTCGCATCTCCGAGACCCTCGTTTAGGGAAATAAAAATTCCCGAAACCATCTCAAAAACTCCGCCTTGACTCAAGCTCCGTGCTGCCGTAGACGGCACACAAAACGGACGCCCGTAGCCCGAAATACGGGAGTCCGAAGGTATTAGTGGAGAACCCTTCGGGCCGGACCGGCCCGGTCTGGCCGGTCCGCCCTGCTTGGGCCGGCCCGCTCCGGCCGGCCTGCTGGGACCGCGGCCCAGCCGCCTGGGTCTAGCCCAGCCGACCCCGCGGGCCGCCGCCCCGCGGCCCGCTGCTTGCCTCGCCCGCACGCCGCGCGGGCGCCTCCACTGACCGGCCGACATGGCTGGTCGAGTCCACGCGGAGACCCGCCTTTGGCGGGTCTCGGTCTCCCCAGCGGGGTCGCGAGCCGCGACCCCAGACGCCCCCTGGTCGGCGCCCCCAGCCAGAGCCCTCTCGCCGGCTCCCCGCTCCACTGCGACGCCGCAGGACGCCAGCCCCCTGCCGCCTGCCGAAACCGGCCCGCCGCCACCTTCCGAAGCCACGGCCGCCACGCCGCCTGCCCGGAGCCGAGCCGCTCCGCCGCGCCATCTCGACGGACCGCCCTGCCGACCGCCGGAAACCACAAACCCACCCCCAACTTTTTCGGGCCGCTGCGGACTCCTCGGAGCTCCGATTTCACATCCTAAAGGTGCATCGGAAATCTCAGATCGAGCTATACTAATCTATGGGCTCTGTTCGAATATCGGGCGGCAATTCAATGGTATAAATCGGGTTCAAAAGAAATGCGGGAATTTAAAAACAAAATAAAACTCCTACCTCGTGGGGCTTCGCCCGACGCTTCCCACGCGATCCGCCCCGCACCGTTGCCTCGCCGGAGTTGGCTCGCCGAATCTCACCTCGCCGGAGCTGTCTTGCCGGAGGTGAAGGGGAGGGGAGGGTTTGAGGAAGAGGAAGAAGAAGGAGAAGGGGGTGGGGGTGTTTAAGTACAAATCACTTAAATGCCCGCCCGACAGCCCCGAAACCGAACTCCTGACGGGGTCAGGATTTAGCCTCCCCTAGGCTAAGAACCACGCTCTGAGGGCAACGGCGGTCTTGGAATTTTATTTCGAGACCCCGTTCAAAAGTTACTAAACATAGCGCCCGATGCCGCCAATTTACAGAAACGCCCCTGGGGCCATTTTTCACAAACGGCCCGCGCCCGCAAAACTTTACCCCTCCTAGGGTAAACAACACGCTCTGAACTCAACGGTGCCCTCGGTTTTCCAATACGAGCCACCTTTTAAGAGTAACCAGTCTTTCTCCCTTAAACGAATTAATTTATTAATTAATTTATCCGTTTAGCGTTCCGGGAGCGGGTGAGGGGTCAAAACATCTCGCGCCGACATGTTTTATGTCGTTCCTAGGGTAAAAACCGCATTCCGGACACATCCGTACACTCGGATCTCTAATCCGGAACTCCGTTTAGGAGTTATCCCATTTATTTAGCATTTCCAGTGTGAACGCACTGAAAATTTAATTCTGGCCACTCCGGGGCTCGGAATCGCACGCCGTCTGAAGGCGCTGCTCTGGAATATCATCAAGAATATTCCAAAGTCTTTTACAACAAAAACTGGGTTCTTACAATGAAAATAATATTTTTAAACATATTAAGACATTACCATAAATTATATATTTCATTATAAATATTTATTATTTATATGAAATGATTATAAATAATATTTTAAATTTAGTATTTTCCATTCATATTTCAATGATTAGTGTATAGGTGATAATTATCTCATTTAAATAATTATAGTAATAAAATGATATTTTATAGAAACTTAGTGTTACGTGTAACACATGATAATTCAAGGATGAGTCTAGTGCATGCAATGTCGGTTCCATGTGAATGGAATATTTGAATTTGTGAAATGAAATACACCAATGAAAATGAATTCATTAAAAAATGTCCATAAATAATCTGGTGTTACAAGGAGCTTTGGCCACTAGTAGATATACCACAATGAAAGAGATAACTCTATGATCAGGGTTCTCCTAGGTATGTTTATGTTAGACCCCAGAGTGGAGGAGATGTTAGGAGAGTATATGAGGATACATGAGGAGGATATTATGGTGTAGAGTGACACTATGACCTACGTCCACCACCACTACAAGGTGGCCCATGCCAGGATAGGGGAGGTAGCAAATGAGGCTATAGATAATTGCAGACCATGGAATCTTATGACATGGTAGCTCATGAGATCATATGAGGTATGATATAAGTTTTTTATAAAACTTCTTGAATACTTATATAAATAAAAGTTATTCACTACATTTACAAATCCATTTTGTGATTTAAAGAGCTCCCCATTGACACTTTAGCGCAAAAACATTTTCAAGAGGTTATTAATTGTTGCAGTTTTTTGACATCCGTTATCTTCCCAAAGTGTGATATATCATTTGGTTTGTTGAGTTTCATGGGGGATATTAGGGTAATAAAAGTGATTCCTTATGAAGTAATATTTTTCTTGTACTAGTATTCCACTATTTGATCCCATATCATATTTCACCATTTCCAAGTTAGAATACATCAAATAGATGGGGTATGAGTCTCCTTTTCATGAAAAAGAGATTTCATGGATGCGTGAGTGGAAAATTATAATAAGAAGGTTTCATTCAACTACCCATTATCTGGAATGTTTGTTCCTTGGAATAGAAGTCATTTTATTGACATGTATTCCTTCAATATTGGATGAATTTATGGATGTAAATCCCTAGTAAGTTTTATGACTACCACTAAGGTGGGAGATATAATTTTGAATCAAATTGAACCCCAATACCAAGTTGATATCTTCAGAAAAATATCATATGGACCCTACTTTTCTCTTAGATACAAAGGTGTATTTGGATGACCTTTATGAAAATGGTTTTATCAGACCCAGTGTGTCCCCCACTGGAATCTCTTGTTTTGTTCGTGTAAAAGTAAAACTAGATATTTCACTTTTATATTGATTATCATTTCTTAAACAAGAAAATGGTAATAATTAAATACCACTTGAAGAGGATTTATAACCTATTTGATCAATTTTGTGTCTTTATATTGTTATTAATGATCGATATCAGGCCAGACTACCACTAGTTAAGGGTTTTCAAAGATGATATACTATAGATAGAATTATGATGTCACTATAGACAATATGATTTACTGGGGATTCCTTTATATATGATGAATCCCACCAATGTCTATATATACTTTATAAATCTAATCCTCCAACTATAAAAAACCTGACAGTGGTTGATTTTTTCAATTAAAAACTATTATACTCTACATTTGAGGATAAAAATTAAGGTCACTTCATGATGGTCCTGGACTTACTTTCACAAAACTTGATTTATGGTATGATCTTGCTGTTAAAATTTTTGAGGCAAAAGGTTATCTTCTTGTGGATTTTCATTTTTGAGCATAGATTATTCATGAACCAGCATATCATAGATGAAGTTATTTAATGGGTGGCACCCAAAAGACTATTTGAGGTGCAAAGATTCATTAGTTTGGTCATGTACGACATAAATTTCATAGAATACTTCTATAGGATTACAACCCCTTTGAATTTCTCTATCATGGAATGGAATTCCATTTACCTAGAATGATAATTTTCAATTATCCTTCTAGTTGTTGAGGATAAGGTTGACTATTTCTCTTATGTTGAGACTAATAGAGGAGGTCATAGAGTACGTAGGGTGATTCAATTCCTCTAGAGTAAGAATCAGCCTAGTGATAATTCATATGCAGAAAGTGATCAGTTATTGGTTAAGGTAGTAGATACCCTATGAATGGAACTACATGAATCACAGACTCGAGTTGGCAGTGGTAGTCTTCACTATAATGATGGAGATGCATTCTATTTTTGGAGAGTGCTTTGTTGTTTACTCATATCACCAGAGTCTTTGGTACATCTTCACATTGAGAGATCATACCCTGAAGTAGTGGCGCTAGATGTCGTTTTTACAGGATAATTAATATTAGATAGTATATACTCCCATGAAGGGAAACATGGTGGAATATTCCCTGAGTAGGATGTCTTGGTCATTCCGGATACTGGAGGAATCTGAAAAATTTTCTTCCTTTTAGTGGAACCTAGTAGATGGGATGGATAAAACATATCTTATGTCATTGGTGTTGACTCATCTACTTATTTGGAATGTGAGGGAGGATCTGTTTTTAGAGATCGACTAGGAGGTTCTTCTTGATTATATATCCCTATGAGATTCACTATATACTATTTCCAAAGAAGGATTGTATGTATCCATTTTCAAAGGATGAATGGTGGTTCCTATAACGATGTGAGAGGAGGTGATGGGGGAGTTTCACACATCCCCTTTTGATATATATCTTGGAGTAGGAAATATGTACATGTACATTCAGTTGTAGTTTTGGTTAGTTGGAATGAGGGGGAGTGATTGTGATTTAATCTCTCTACTTATGACATATTAGTACGTGGAGGTTAAGAACCACATTCTATTAGGTTTTACATATCCAATTGACATTCCATTTTAGAAATGGGATGAAATATCCATCGGATTTTTCATAGCTATTCTTTTGATAGTGAGAGTCCATGATTTCATTGGGGTGATAGTTGAGTAACTTTCAAACATTAAAAAATTACTTTTAATCAAAGAAAAATATTTAAATGTATGGTGTAATAGAGTTATTCTGTGAGATATCATCCTAATTTAGGTGGAACCATATATAATTACCTCTGACCAAGATGGGTGGTTTACATAAATATTGTGAAGAGGCAGGTTGAATGAATTCAAGACCCAGTTGTAAATTAGTATGAAATTTCACCCCCAAATGTATGGGAAGAACAATCCTATTATCCAGGTGTTGGTGGATATAAATAGAGTTTTTGTTTTTTACATCATTCCATGTTGGGAAAATCAATTTACGTAGATATTTTTTTATATTACCTTCAACTACTCTATGATTGACATGATACATTTTGTGTCCTTATATGGGAAAACGTACATGTCACACTCATATTGGATTGAGATTTGGGAGACATATCTATTTGGGCCAAAGATAATGGATATGATGATGAGGAAGGACTAGGTGATTTATAATGGATGAGGAAAGACCATTGCTGAAGGAAATTTTATACTAGTCGATGTCATAGGCCCTTTGAGTTTGAGTAGTGATTCTATGTTTAGCTGATAGTCTTTCTAAAATGAGTATTCAAGAGGTTTGTCTAGAGGTAAGATCAATTTTTGTGGTTCAACTCTCCAGTAGATATCATATTGTAGGTTGGGGTGGTTTCTTAAAACATTTACCTTCCTACATAGTTGGATCAAGTGAACGATGCCTTCCATGTATCACAAATATTTATATACATGCACGATCCAACAAACATGAAAGGCTGGGGTGAGCTGGACATCAGGGATGGATCCACCGCCATAGAACACCTAGTTGTGATTGAGGAATGATATGAGAGAATCCTTTAATGGAAGACCATTCCATCAGTTCATGTGCTGTGGTAGTGTAGGAGAATGAAGTAGAGAGCCTAAAAGTAGGAGAGCTATATAAGAGCTTAGTATCACCACCTTTTTGTTTATCATTTTTGTGGAAAATAATCATTGAAGGGGGAAAAATGTAATGACTCTCTCTTTTCTATAAAATACTTTGAAATATATTGGGATAATTTTTGGATTTAAGTGTAGAGATGATGCCTTCTTTGAAGGCCCGTTGACCCCATAATTAATATTATAAAGACACTAAATATATTATATCTCACATGATTAGTTTTCCTAAAAACGTATAACTACTAAAAATTGGATATTTGGATAGAAATTTGAGACTACAGTTAATTTAGGAACATGAGTTTTACCCTTCGAACCCTCCATGATTGGTCGCCGCCGAACGTCCAGTTGAGTTAACCATTGGATGTTGCACTTAATTAACATAAATAAGGAAATATTTTATTTATTTTATTAAACGAAAAACATTAAAATCCACTATAACTAATCTCTTATGTAAATTTACCAAGGGTTAGCCTCATAAGTTTTGCAAGATATGATAGAAGGTTCAGTTCCTTCCATGTTGATGACTCCAAATCAGTTGACGAACAATGACCAGATCAAGTTGGATCGATAGGTGGTAGAAAAAACAAGTCAAATCATATTTTGGTGAATGTTTTTTCTATATAAATTGATCATTATTAAAGATATGAATCATAAAATATTCTATCCTTCCACTTTATTAAATTCAAAAAGTAATAATCCTTCTTCTTTAATTATTTTTTTGTAATTGAATTCCCTTCAGATGAGTTTATTGATGAATTAGATTGTTTTATTAAATTTAAATATTTACATTCCATGTTCTCAGATTGGATATCCCTGATCTATGAGATTCTACCAAGAAATTGTTTCCTATAATGATTTCACATTTTTTATTTTCTTTTCCCCCTCCATGCTCATTGCTTTATTCAATGTTGGCCTACGGGGTTGTGGTTTAATTTTTCTGAGGGGGATTTGAGTAAAATTGAACCCATGGATTCATTACTATAGCATGAGTGACATGTGGATCAATGATTTGATGAAAACTAAAGGTACATCAAGGAATTTTTCTGATACTCCGTGGATATGGGATCTAGAGGGCCGATTTGATTGAGTGGTGGATAACCTGAGGGAAATACGTGGTGTTGCAGGCCTTGAGAGGATTTTAGTTTCAAATTTTTGGATACAATAGATCCAGAATCAATTGAAAATTTTTATTTCCTCTAGTTATGAGTGGTTGGTCAATGAGGAATGACACATTAAAGGATTATCTATAGATATATGTGATGAATATTCAATTCATATAACAAACCTGATGAAACATCTTATAGTCTAAAGAATATATCACGCGTAGCCTCCTGGAAGAGGAAATATGGTATTAGAAAAAATAATAATCACACACCATGTGACCATGGAAAAATATTGTGTGACCCTGCCTGGGTGGCATAGCAATGTGCCAACATGCAAACTCCTAGGTTCCTATGCATTCAGATATGTTGTGTACTTTGAGAGGTCATGGGAATGGGCTGGTACCCGGGCACAACTAGGTGCATGGTTAGGGGGAAATGTGCATCCCCATAGTGGAAGAGACGCACCTTGTATGAACCATACATGTTGTGTATAATGAAATGGATTCTAATCCATGATTAGAGGAGAACATGACCAAGAGATCTCGTGGGTTCATACACTTTGTAGACCCCCTTTCATATCATGTATTACCTCCATAAACTTATTTCTCTCTTATCTCTACCAGTTGGAATCAAATTTTGGATAGTGAGTTCCAAATCACAAGTGTTTTATATATAGAATGTGAAAGTGGAAACTGTTGGGAAATACATGATTTAATGTGATATGTTCTAGGAATGACACTTCTTTAGGTGATTCTATCTCATTTCAGTGATTAGGCATTATCATCAGATCGATTCCATGTAGGGATAGTGCTACCCTATTCAGGGTGAAGGTCATTTATCTATTGGTAAGGTACTCCCCTATTGTAGTTGGTTGTGAATCCTATATAATATTTTCTTAGATGGAGACAATACACCTTTAGTGAGGGCATGTGTCCCCTATCTACAGAGATGATAATCCCCCGTCACACCACGGAACAGGTCCCACATATATTATACCCACAGAGAGACAATACTCCCATACACATGAATGGGTCATATATATATAGAGTGGGTCCCCCCATATTCAGGTTCCAATAAGGTGAGGTTCCTCTAAAGATCATGGATCCATCTTATATAGATAAAATTGTTGATGAGTGAGCCCTTTAATGCATATTATTTTGAGGTTAGGTTTGATACCGGGCATCAGTGATGGAGTAATTGAGATATAATCTCACCCATCGACCTAGGATGGGATGTGAGACAGAGACCCACTTTCTCTCTTGTATGGGTTTCATTTTGGGCATATATATGTATTGGGATTCGTTTCCCTCCTTATTTGGGTGGAGATGAATTTTTCAGAATCTATATATAACCCCCATTCAATTTTCCATTCATCCTAATGGGTATGTATATGCTAAATATTGCATGATATTTTCCAACACATTTCATTTATTATTCATATGATAGACATAATGAAGGTGATTATGGCAGAGACGGTGATACCTAGATGCATTGACGATGTATGATGGTAGGGATTGGAGATTAGGAGATGGGATATCTTAGATTACATTATTCTAATTTTTTCAGATAGGGAATTCTTTTCTGGTCGAGAGTGTATTTAATCCATTGCATGTTCATTTTATTCTATCACACACTGATTTTTTTCCCTAGAGGTCATTACATGCATGGTTTATTATTGTGATTTATTTCTTTTATTATCATTATCCTACATTGTTATGTGGATATGGATGGGTGAATTGATATAGGTACATTAGGGAAAGGACTCCCATTTTATATTATGTCGTCTCGATGCTTGCCACTAACCCATTGCATAAAGAAGTAGGATTTGGATATTTATGGCATAAAACTTTGTCGAAGAGGCGAGCCCTAATGGGACTTGTCATTACAATAAATGAATTATTGTTTTAGTTATGTAGATATTGGTAAATATAGTGGATCAATCTTTGATAAGTGGAACCATAATTCTTGAATTTAAATGAAACCAACTTATTAAAAATAACCAAATGAAGATCCCAAATGGTAGTGAACTCTTTTTTTATGATCCATGAGAATTTATTTTTACCCAGAATTAACATCCATGAATGATAAGGCTTGATAACTAGTTGATACATTAATTTTATCACCCCGAGATTTTATGAGAAGTATTCTTTTTAATTTATTTGATGTATTGTGTTGTATGATAACCCAAGATTATCTTGCATTATACGCAACACCGTATTAGCTTGCAGTATATGCAACACTAATCTGGGATCATGTTACACACAATTTCATGTTTGTTTGATAGAAGTTATTCTTTGAATCATTGAGTATATATATATATTTATATTCAATGTATTAATGAAATATGGTTGGATTTTGTTATATGAAACAACAAAGGAGTCGTGCACTACACGCAACCCTGACTTGTCTTGCATTACACACAATTGTGACCTTCCTCGATAGCGTGTGTTGTACGCAATACTGAGTTTCACATAACAACGATATGCTATTACAATATTATTAAAACTAGCCGTTATGAATAGTAATAACCACTTTTTAAAATTATAAAAATTTTATTTTTTAAAATGGACTTCATTTTTGGATTCGGAATATCAAAATTATCCTAGGGTGATATTTTGGTATTTTTTTGAAAACTTACAATTTTTGATGAATAGTGAAAACACTAGGTTACTATTTAAAAACTGAAATTTTATTTAAATAACTATTTATTTTATTTAAATTTATTTTAGGTCAAAATTGATACATAATACCTATATAAGTTCAATGCAATTCATTGGAGTCATTTTATAATAAATTTAGATATATAAAAATTTTATTGAACTTTTCACCGTCTTTTACCCACCTCCTAGGAGAATTTGGAAATTTACAAAAAATATAATTTAACCACTTTTGTGAATGGAATTTCAAAAATCCAAGACACACGGTTGATGTCAGTAAGTAAAATGTGGTTCAATGAGATGAAAATAATTTTTGGTGAATAGTAACTTTTTACTTTTATTTACCACGGTTAAAAGTAAATAGGGTAATTAAGGGTAAAAATGATATTATTATTACCCTAAAACATGTCATAATTTTATTGGACAAGAGTAATTCGACCAAAAACAACCTTAGAAATAAAATATTACTCTTTAGGCCCACTTGGATTAGATTAGGACATTTAATATTAATTTATTTAAAGAAGGGTTAAAATATTTAAAATCAAAGTTTAATAAGTAAATCATTTTTAATATAGGGTTATACATAAGATAAATTAGACTATAAATAATCATTAGAAATCTAAAAATATTTCCTACATAATGGTATTTTATTTTTAATTTTTACACTTCAAATAATTTAATTTATTTATGACACAATGATGATGCAGTAATAATATTATTAATTAAATATTGACATAATTGATGTTATAAAAACCCAAATAAAAGTAATTTGAGACTTTTTATGAATTAAAATAATTTTCTATGTTAATATGACATGTCAGTATTGATTTAAATAACTATTTTCGAACTAATATTTCTGTTATGATTTTCACAAAAATCAATTACCAAATAGTGTCAAAATTGACATAAAATAGTTTTTTAAACAAATATTATATTATTAATTGTTATTTTATTCATAAAAATCTACAATTCGTCCAAATGAATTAGATAAGGTTATATATATTAATAATAAACAACTTGGGGTTCGTTTGGATTGTTATAGTAATTTTATTAACCTTTTAGTGTAAGAAAACAAGAAGACACGGTAAAAGTTAAATTATCTAACTTAAAGTTAAATCTAAATGATAAGGTTAAAATAGATACCTAAACTTGTCTAAATTCTATTGGATGAGAGGATTTTGACCCTTCCCCACCTTAGCTTCGAAATAAATCAATTTGGAGCTATTAAAAACCGAATATGACTTTATAATAAAATAATATTTTTAGTTTTTCCAAAGGTGCCCCGCTCCTCCTTTATAAAATGGAACCTCCTCTCTCTCTTCCTCACACCACATTGAGCCTTCAAATTCGGCCAAACCCTGCCAAATTATCTTCTCCACTTCCCTAGAAACATCCTAGAGGTCCTGATATTATTCAATGACCAATTTTAGGGCCCTAAAAGGAGGTCTCAAAGAGGCTCTTCAAAGAAGAAGAGGTTTGGATCCATACGAAGCATATCAGACCTATGGTAAGGGATATTTATTCCAATCTCATTCTTATCCGAGATTGTTTATTTGTAAGTATTTACTGGGGTTATGATTATTTTCCATGTCCATATGTTCTCAAAATGTTTTCAAAAATGTTTACTTTTATTCCATGTATGTTTAAAGTCATTTTTACCCTTTTCTACTTTTACGACATCATATGGAAGGAATCTTTATTTTGTTTACCATACGAGTTACTTTTTGACTTTTCCGAAAAAAGTACGAGAAAAATGTTATTTTTAACTTATACGGCGTGAGCGTATTTTTATGGTTTTATAAATCCGTATTTTCATGAAGCTTCCTCCAAAAGATTTCATGACTATTTTCAACAAAATACTTTTCATTTAAAATTTCTTGGAATTTTGTTAAACGAAAATGATATTGAAGAATAAATGATATTTTCCCCAAGAATTCATTTCATGTGTTTTATCAAACCCATTTTCCATCTAAGATGACATTATTTCATATGTGTATGTTTCTTGTATAATGTCTCTATGATTTACATGGTTTCACTTTTCTTATGATGAAATATCCATTTTTTATATGGATTATGTGATGATGGGATAATGTTTATGAAAACCATTTTATTCTTTGGGTTATGATGAATGTTTTAAGTTTATTTTGTGGCACAAGTAAGAATTATTTAATTATGAGATGGGTGGGATCTATATCTCCCTCCAATTCATTGGATAAAGATTTATATCTAATGAGATAGACATGGCTGTAATAGTAAGTTAATCTGGTTCAGTGTTACAGGACTGAAACGAGGAGTGAACCCGATTCAGAAAGGGACTTTGTCCACTAAGATGGTCTTGGAAGCAATGCCTTGGCTACTATGGAAATCATAACATGTGCTGAATGGTTTCCACAATTACATGTTTTATTCCCATTATATATTATCATGGTTGATGTCCCATTATGATATATGCCTTATGTACATCCACGATTTATGTCTTTGCTCAAGATTTTGATGTTTAAATTTCATGTTCAAGTTTTTGCATTCAAATGTTTATGGACTGTTTTATGTTCTCTATGTTTTCCCTTACTGAGCATTTGAGCTCACCCTTTTTAGGATTTATTTTCCCCAAGAAATATAGAAAGGTTTTAGGAAAGGAAACAAAAAGGGGAAGATCATTATGGGAGTTGTTGAAGATCTTTCAAAATGATTAGAAGTTTATATTCCAAGTTTCCAAAGACACTAAACTATTACAATCCTTGTGTGTCTGTTTTTGTTATGTATTTAGTATTCTGCAGAAGTAATGTAATGTCCATGTACGCCATGCTTCGGGTCTCTACAATTGGTATCAAAGGAATGGTTTAGTCAATCTTTGGAAACTAGGATGTGGAAATGTTTGTGAGATCTCTAAAGATATTTCTATGGTATGTTTAGGGATGTCCCTAAGGATAATTATACGTATAGGATATAGTCCTAGAACTATGGTAATGATCTTAGAATTTAACCTAATATGTTAGATATTGAGCGTACTCCCCCTTTACTATGTTGTTTTCACTAGTTTGGTTTTTTCCTCCCATACTATTCTTTTTGGTTTATAGAAAATGGCTGGAAACAGGAAGATTCATGATAATGGAGGATATGATGGACAATGGAATGATATTCTTCATGGGCAACCAAATGAAATTGGATTTGGATGTCCAAAAATCGTTATTATGCCTAATCAGGAATCTCATAATATGATCAATAATCTCAACTTTGGTAAGTTTCCTAACTCAGATAATAAGAGAAAGATAGATTTTCATGATGACCATAGAGGAAAGATTGTTCAATTTTCCTCATGTAAATCATGTGGGAAGAGATATCAGGGAGATTGTTTCAAAGGAACTGGAAGATGCTTTGGGTGTGGAAAAGAAGGAAACAAAGCTAGTAAGTGCAAAGGAAAAGGTTTAGTTAACACCATGGACAAGGATAATGGCATTGCTACGACATCAACAATGATTAGATGTTTTAAATGTGGAATGTACGGGAATTATGCAAACCAATTCCCTAAGGGAAATTCTCATGAAGAGAATCAGAATGGTCATATGGATAGTATTTATGTGGATGATGATGAGGAGACTACAAATGATATATGAGATGAAAGAAGTGTTGAATCTCAGTCAGTTGTTTAAGAAGTTAGTGGAGTGATTGTATGTTTATCAAGAGTTATGTTGTATAGGTAATGACAATATGGAATAAATAATCATCTAAGGATTGTTACACTATTGTTTTTCCTAAAGTATATGAAAGTATATGTTGAATGGTACCATTAACCATGAAAGGTTATTCAGATATTTTTTGAAAGTAGATGATATGCGCATAATGAAGGGATAAGAAGATAATGAGATATTCGATTGTATTCATGAGCTCATGGCTGATAAAAGGACAAAGTGATATCATTATTTGAGTATATAGATTTTATTTGGGATTTTTGTATGTGGAATGTGTTAACTTTTGACAGAATTCATGTTTTCTCTAAGGTTCTATGGTAATTTATTATTCAAGAGAATAAATGATTAAGGTATTCACATTATTGGAATGTGATCAACAAGATATACCGGGGACAAATGAAAGAATTCACATGCTCGGTAAATGACATTTCTAGTAATTGTTTTCATTATACTATAATCTTGGACAGAAGTATTTTGGATAACCCTAAATATTTGAAATGGATTATGATGGATATAATTTATTATTTTTTAAGGCTATAAAATTTTTCAATATTATTGATGGGATGTTATAGTAATTTAGTTTTAGAAAAAGGACAACCTGCAAGACGGGCGACAGCCCATCATGTCAGACAAGGCTGTGGGAATCGAACCCACAACCGATGTGCGACTGGCCTTTATCGACTACCAATGGACTACAGGAAGTCACTGGTTAGTAGAATGTAGTTTTATTTTATTAAGAGGCATGATATATGAAGTATAAGTTCATTTTTGGAATCGTATATGATTAACCTCACCATAGATAGACTTATGTATATTTGATAACTTTATCTAACCTTTTGTTTGAAACAGATGAAATGACTCATCATTCTATCACATGATTTGCTAACACTTCGTGAATGAAAAATTCAACTTCATTTCTTTAAGAGATGAAGTGGAAATTGTTCAAGGCGCGAACAACAGTGGGATTGTACCAAAATCAAGTATGTATTTCTTTTGATTCGAAAATTCTTCAACATTAGTGAAATGATCCTGAAAACCAAATATTTTGTCATAGTGCCCTTATATCTGATGAATCAGATGGTACCTTATATCATAAAAAATCTATGGCCTTGAGATTGTTGGCTTTTTCATAGCCATGTTCTCTACCACTCTCCATCGGAACTTGATGTTTAGATTTCTCATCAATATCCATATTTTCACCTATGTTCTCCCCCGATGAAACCCAGTGACAAGTTAATTTGGGTAACCATTATGTTTCATACATCACTTTTTAAAGTTAAGTTTTAGCATGTGGGTTTCAAATAAATAAACTTTCAAGTAGTCAACCATTTATAACCCCAATGAATTTCGAGGGATAAATTCATTTTAAGGGGGGTAGAATGTAACACCCCGAGATTTTATGAGAAGTATTCTTTTTAATTTATTTGATAAATTTTGTTGTATGATAACCCAAGATTATATTGCATTATACACAACACCATATTAGCTTGCAGTATATGAAACACTAATCTTGGATCGTGTTACACACAATTTCAAGTTTGTTTGATAGTAATTATTCTACGCAACATTGAGTATATATATATATATTCACTGTATTAATGAAATATGGTTGGATTTTTTTATACGAAACAACAAAGGAGTCATGCACTATATGCAACCATGACTTGGCTTGCATTACACGCAATCACGACTTTCCTCGATAGCGTGTGTTGTACGCAATACCGAGTTTCACTAAACAACGACATGCTATTAAAATATTATTAAAACTAGCAGTTATGAATAGTAATAACCACTTTTTAAAATTTTGTAAATTTTATATTTCAAAATGGACTTCATTTTTGGATTCGGAATATCTAAATTAGTCTAGGGTTAAATTTTGGTATTTTTCTGAAAACTTTCAATTTTTGATCAATATTGAAAGCACTGGGTTACAATTTAAAAACCGAATTTTTATTTAAATAATTATTTATTTTATTTAAATTTATTTTAGTTCCAAATTGATACATAATACATATATAAGTTCAATGCAATTCAATGGAGTCATTTTATAATAATTTTAGATATATAAAAATTTTATTGAACTTTTCACCGTCTTTTACCCACCTCTTAGGAGAATTTTCCAATTTACATAAAACATAATTTTACCACTTTTGTGAATGTAATTTGAAAAATCCAAGACACATGGTTGATGTCATTAAGTAAAATGTGGTTCAATGTGATGAAAATATGTTTTGGTGAATAGTAACTTTTTACTTTTATTTACCACGGTTAAAAGTAAATAGGGTAATTAAGGGTAAAAATGATATTATTATTACACTAAAACATGTCCTAATTCTATTGGATAAGTGTAATTAGACCAAAAACAACCTTAGGAATAAAATTTGACTATTTAGGCCCACTTGGATTAGATTAGGGCATTTAATATTAATTTATTTAAAGAAGGGTTAAAATAGTTAAAATCAAAGTTTAATAAGTAAATCATTTTTAATATAGGGTTATACATAAGATAAATTCGACTATAAATAATCATTATAAAGATAAAAAGATTTCATAAATAATGGTACTTAATTTTTAATTTTTAGACTTTATGGAATTTAATTTATTTATGACACAATGATGATGCAGTAATTATATTATTAATGAAATATTGACATAATTGATGTTATCAATACCCAAATAAATGTAATTTGAGACTTTTTATGAATTAAAATAATTTTCTATGTTAATATGGCATGTTAGTATTGATTTAATTACCTTTCTTCGAACTAATAATTCTGTTATGATTTTCAAAAAAATCAATTACCAAATAGTGTCAAAATTGGCATAAAATTGTTTTAAAACAAATATTATATTATTAATTGTTATTTTATTCATAAAAAGGTAAGGTTCGGCCAAATTAATTAGATAAGGTTATATATATTAATAATAAACAACTTGGGGTTCATTTGGCTTGTTATAGTAAGTTTATTAACCTTATAGTGTAAGAAAACAAGAAGACACGGTACAAGTTAAATTATCTAACTTAAAGTTAAATCTAAATGATAAGGTTAAAATAGATACCTAAACTTGTCTAAATTCTATTGGATGAGAGGATTTTGACCCATCCCCACCTTATATTTGAAATAAATCAATTTGGAGCTATTCAAAACTGAATATGACTTTAGAATAAATTAATATTTTTAGTTTTTCCAAAGGTTCCCCTCTCCCCCTTATAAAAGGGCACCTCCTACCTCTCTTCCTCACACCACATTGAGCCTTCAAGCTCAGCCAAACCCTGCCACATTCTCTTCTCCACTTCTGTAGAAACATCTTAGTGGTCTTGGTCTTGTTCAAAGACCAATTTTAGTGCCCTAAAAGGAGGTTTCAAAGCGGCGCTTCCAAGAAGAAGAGGTTTTGATCTATACGAAGCATATCAGACCTAAGGTAAGAGATAATTACTCCAATTTCATTCTTATCCGAGATTGTTTATTTGTAAGTATTTACTAGGGTTATGATTATTATCCATGTCCATATGTTCTCAAAATGTTTTTGATAAAATGTTTACTTTTCTTCCATGTATGTTTAAAGTCATTTTTACCCTTTTCTACTTTTACCACATCGTACGGATGGAATCTTTCATTTGTTTACCATACGAGGTACTTTTTGACTTTTCCGAAAAAAGTACAAGAAATATGTTATTTTTAACTTATACTGTGTGAACGGATTTTTATGGTTTTATAAATCCTTATTTTAATGAAGCTTCCTCCAAAAAATTTCATGACTATTTTCAACAAAATACTTTTCATTTAAAATTGCATGGAATTTTGTGAAATTAAAATGATTTTGAAGAATAAAGGATATTTTTTCCTCAAGAATTCATTTCAACTGTTTTATCAAAACCATTTTCCATCTAAGATGACATTATTTCATATGTGTATGTTTCATGTACAATGTCTCTATGATTTACATGGTTTCGCTTTTCTTATGATGAAATATCCATTTGTTATATATGGATTATGTGATGATGGGATGATGTTTATGAAACCCATTTTATTCTATGGGTTATGATGAATGTTTTAAGTTTATTTTGTGGCACATGTATGAATGATTTCATTATGAGATGGGTGGGATCTATATCTCCCACCAATGCATTGGGTAATGATTTATATCTAATGAGATAGACATGGCTGTAACGGTAAGTTAATCTGGTTCAGTGTTACAGGACTGAAACAAGGAGTGAACTCTATTTAGAAAGGGACTTTGTCCACTAAGATGGTCTTGGAAACAATGTGTTGGATACTATGGAAATCATAACATGTGCTGAATGGTTTCCACAATTACATGTTTTATTCCAATTATATTTTATCATGGTTGATGTTCCATTATGATATATGCCTTACGTACTTCCACGATTTATGTCTTTGCTCAAGATTTTGATGTTTAAATTTCATGTTCTAGGTTTTGCTTTCAAATGTTTATGGATTGTTTTATGTTCTCTATTATTTCACTCACTGAGCATTTGAGCTCACCCTTTTTATGTTTTATTTTCCCCAGGAAATAAAGAAAGGTTTTAGGTAAGGAAAAAAAATTGCGAAGATCGTTATGGGAGTTGTTGAAGATCTTTCAAGATGATTAGAAGTTTATATTGCAAGTTTCCAAAGACACTAAACTATTATGATCCTTGTGTGTATGTTTTTTTATGTATTAAGTATTCCACAAAAGTAATGTAATGTCCATGTATGTCAAGCTTCGGGTCTCTACATTAATCCTTGGTTCTATAATTAGGATAATGATTTTATCATCATAAAAATAATTATTTTTTCCCTAAGTTTTATATTGATTCCTATTTTACAATTTTTCATATTATAAAGTATGATGTTGGAGATTCAATTAGAGTACTAAACATCATGGATAAAATTTTCAATCTTTAATTTTTCCACTATAACATCACCCTTATCACTATGAAATGGTTTTAATCGCTTTATTTTTAATTTATAGACATAATGATTTGCTATTATGCCCAATTTATTATTAGTGGTGAAAACCCCGTCATAAAATATATGTTGGGAATCTTTATGATCTTCTTCATCCAGTTCTTTAATAGGGGATGAATAAATCTATTCACTTTTAGAAGATATCATAATAATGTCATAATTTTATTAAATAGTATTGTCATTTGGGGTTGATAAAAGTTTGTCAGGCTTGGTAGAAACCAAGTTAATGGAGTTAGAAGATTCTAAACTTGTGATTTTCTATCAGAGATACAGCCGCAAATATTCAAGATTTTTAGACAATATTGATTACATATAAATTTATCCCATGTTATGATATGGTCTCAAAAATAAAATTTTATTCAAAATGTTACACTAGAATTTTTCTTTCCAAGGATACAAATAGATCAATATACCAATTTTACCATCCTTCATAAGAGAATAACATGACCTATGGATCCTTCAATTTGGATAATAGGACCCCCTGATTTCCTAAATCTGGATTTTTTATGAATTCTTTAGGGAGTTCAAAAATTTTATCACCTAATTTATATGGTATATGGGAGTGGATTAAATCATGATAGGATCTTAAAATGAGTTGGTATACTGTTGTTTTGGGTTCTTTCCTAAACTTTTTTAGTTCTCCAAGTCGACATATTTATTCTTGGAGGCATCAAAATGGACATTTTCACTATAAATTACACTAATTCACCCAATAATAGAATATTATTATTATTGATGGTATTAAAAAGGAACCCATTCATATAGATAAATTCATTTTCCTCTATTTATGGAATTGGTTGAAGTATCCCAATAAACCATGCTGAAGTCAAAATCAGAAACGAGGTTTATAAATTTGGTTTTGAATTTAATCTTCTTTTAGGTTTTACATTCACTTTTTTCATATCCATAGATCATCACATCAGGATATATATTAACTTCCTTATATCTCAAAAAATATATAGATTCATCATGAATGAGTTGGATTCAAAAATCATTATCCACTAGACCTTGGACAATATTTCTATTATTAATTTTACATGCACCATATTAGGGTCTAATGTAGCCTTTTATAGTTTTCTCCCAATCCTTACATATAAAATTAAAGAATTTATGTAATTTAATTTATCCAAAAAAACATGATATTACCTAGATATGGCCACATTGATTTTAGACACTTAAGGATATATTAAGGACTCAATAAGGGCCTATTTTTTCCTTTAGAGAGATATTGGGAATTGAAAATTTAGATCCATATTTGAATGAATTAAACATATTTTAATAAATGTTATTATTAAGATAGGTATTGATGTTTCCTTACATGAAACTACTTCTGATTTTGTGTTGTATTATACTAGGATGATATTATTAATAATTATATCATTATAAGATTTGGAATAACTTTTATTTCATAGGGATTAGGATGACTTAATATAAATATGTTGTGATCTGAATTTGGGGATTTCTTATTACCCAATAAATCTACCATTCAGAAAAGTGTAGGATGGGTAGTAAATGGTCCAAGAACTATATTTTTCCACCTTTTAGACCTATTTATGGTTTCTTATCATAGTTTCCACAACATGTATAATTTCATTTGGGATAACAATCAATCTACAGGGTATTCTTTAAGGATTATTATACTTCCTCATTATCCTCATCAATTATGGATGATGGGTGTAACAACCTAATATTTTCGGATAAGTATTCTCTTTAATAGATTTCATGTGTTTTATGATACAACAAGATTATCTTGTGCTATACCCAACACCATTTTAGTTTGCAGTATACGCAACACTATTCTTAGATTATGTTACACACAATTTCAAGTTCATTTTATAATAGTCATTCTACGCAACATTGAGTGTTTATATATATATATATATTAAATGTATAAATGAAATATGGTTGGATTATGTTATATGAAACAACCAAGGATTATTTCACAACACACAACCCTGACTTGGCTTACATTACACGCAATCATGACTTTCCTCGATAGCGTGTGTTGTACGCAATATCAGGTTTCACTAAACAATGATATATGGTTATAATATTATTATGAACTAGCTGTTATGAATAGTATTAACATAATTTTGAATGTTATAACATTATTATTTCATCTTACATATTTTCTAGAACATAGTATGTGAACAAAATTAATTTTTCGGGTAAAATAAGTATTTTTAAAAAAATGCAGTTTTACCGCCTTTTAATGGCGCACCCACATTAAATCTAGTTTTTGACATGTTTATAAGTTCAATTTTAAAAAATAAACTTCTTAGTTTGAATCAAGATATAAAAATTTACAATGGATAAAGTTTTGATATTTTTCAGATAACTTTCATATTTTAATGAATAGTAAAAGCACGCTATATTTTAATTAAAAAAAACTTTTTTCATCGTAATAATTTATACGGTTAAATTATAATATTGAATGGTTTAAAAGTATAAATAGAATATTTTTACCATTTAATATAATTTATGTCATTAGCATTGATTTTACATTGAATTCGTAGGTTAAATCAATTCAATCTTTTGCAATGTTTTAAACAAAAACCCATTTTCCTTCGACAATGAGATTAATTTTAATTTAATTTCTGAAACATTTGTGTATTGAATTTGGAAAAATGGATTCCATATTGGGAATCAGTGGGTCCAAATTATGTTAATAAACTACTTTTTATTTTTGGGCATTATGAATAGTAACTATGGTAAATTTTATTTACCATAGTTAAAGGTAAATCGGGTAATTAATGTGAAAAAATAAGATTATAAAATTACCCTAACACATTACAAAATCTTATTAGATGAATAAAAGACGACCCATATCACCTAAGTGTCGGATTAGATTAATTTCATGGAATTTTGACAATGAAATAATATAATTATTATTAAAACCAAAGAAAGTGACAACATGTCACTCTCTTAAATCTTATAAGTATATTAATTTTAATTTAGGGATAAACTTCATGAAACTTCAAAAATGAATAGTGTCAAAAAATATAATAAATGTATCTACATAATATGAAATTATTTATAATTTTAGGGATTAAATAATTATCATTAAGGGTGACATAATAGTGATGTTGAAATTATATTATTAAGAGAAATATCTAATAAATGGTTTTAAAAATATTAAAATAAATATTATATGAACTATTTAATGTGTTCCAATAATATTATAGATAAATATGACATGTTATGAATCTATTAAAACTTTTAGATCGAACATATCATCTGTATATTATTTATTTAAATTCAAATAAATGGATAGTGTCAAAATTGACACTATTGTTATTTTATAAAAATAACATATTATAAAATTGTTTAAAAATCACACAAATATTTAAAAATTATAAATTTAAATTTATATGGTCTAAAATGATATAAATTATCCAAATATGGGAAATTCAAAACAAATAAGTAATTATTTATAATAATTTAAAATTTATTATGTTATTACCACAAATAAAATTAAATTGATTAAATAAGGATAAATCAAGTTGATAATGTTTAAAATAAATTCCTAAAATGTATAAATTTTATTTTTTGATGATATTAAAAACCTATATCATCTAATATTTGGATTTGAGTTATTTTGAAAGTTTTTATGTGGGGTTGGGATTTAATATAAACTAATATTTCTTATATTTGCAAAGGTGCCCCTCTCCTCCCTTATAAAAGGGCACCTCCTCCCTCTCTTACTAACACCATTTTTATCCTTGAATCTCAGCCAACCCCTTCCCATTTCACTTCCCCACTTCAATAGAAACATCCTAGAGGTCTTGGGCTTCTTCAAAGACAAATTTCAGTGCCCTAAGAGGAGGTCTCAAAGAGGCGCTTCAAAGAAGAGGTAATGTCCGTTACCGATTCTTTGAACTTTATTTCTTCTTCTACTTCTTCTTTCTTAGTTGTTTCTTGATTAAGTAATAACATCAGTATCACTCATATACTGATATGTAATTATATGTATGAAACAACCCTATTTCACCATCTATCCATCCTACAGAAAATGAAATCACCGCGCGTGCGTACGTACGGAATACCGTCTCCACGCCGTCGTGTAAACTATTTTCCACCACCTCCTTACTTGGATGGGTATAATGGTGTAAATAATAACTATATATGATTATTGTAATGTTATATTCATTCTGAAATATTATACATACACTTAAATACAATTCCACGATCATGGGAATGATATCATCACTCGTGCGTACGCATGGACTACTGTCTCCACGACGCGATAAGATTCATTCTCAATGATTAACCATTAATGAATGATTATAAAGTATATATAAAAATTACTCATGAAATATATGACATAATAATGATACTGGATTTATGTATATATATATATGTATTTCATCTACTTAATTCCATTCAATTCAACAAGGAAACGAAAACAGCGTTCATGCGTACGTACAGCCTACCGTCTCCATGAACGATGGATTTCTATCCTTTTATCGATCTATAATATATATGTATATGATGAATATATATTATATATAAATCATGTTTTACATTATGGAATTATTTAAATCAGGATATAAGTAATAATATCAAGAACGTCAAGTCGAAACACATACGATAAATGAAATGATTTTACCCAAAACGCTGCTTTTACATGGAATTTACAAAAGAACGGGTAATATAAGGTCATAACTGAAACATATATGATATCATAACAATGAATATGATTATGTAATAAGTCAATTACATTATTTAAATCATTATATAGGAGGTTCGGATCCATACGAATCATATCGGACCTAAGGTAAGGGATAATGTTGCAATCTCAATTATTTTCTATCCGAGATTGCTTATACGTAAGTATTTACTGGGGTTATATTTATCATCCACAGCCCTATTTTATAAGAATGGTTTCATGTATGTTTAAATTCTTTTTTACCCAATTTTGACTTTTACTACATGGTATGTAAGGAATCTTTTTTTACATTACAAGGTACTTTTTTGACTTTTCCGGTAAAAGTATGTGAAGAAAGATTTTTTAACTTATACGGTATGAGTGGATTTTTATGGTTTTATAAAGCCTTATTTTCATGAAGCTTCCTCCAAAACATTTCTTTACTATTTAAAAAAAATCTTTTTCTTTAAAATTCCATGACGTTTTGTGAAAAGAAATTGATTTTGAAGAAGAAAGGATATTTTGCTCAAGAATTCATTTCAAGTGTTTTATCAAAACCATTTTCCATATAAGATGACATTATTTCATATGTGTATGTTTCAAGTATAATGTATCTATGATTTACATGGTTTCACTTCTCTTATGATGAAATTATATCCATTTTTTTATATTTATTATGCTTTGATGGGATGATGTTTGTGAAACACATTTTATTCTTTGGGTTATGATGAATCTTTTAAGTATATTTTTTGGAACAGTTCAGAATGATTTCATTATGATATGGGTGGGACCTATATCTCCCTCCAATGTATTGGGTAATGATTTATATCTCATGAGATATACATGGCTGGAACGGTAGGTTAATCCGGTTCAGTGTTACAGGACTAAAACGAGGAGTGAACTCAATTCAGAAAGGGACTTTGTCCACTAAGATGGTCTTGGCAGCAATGCCATGGAAACTATGGAAATCATAACATGTGATGAATGGTTGCCACAATTACATGTTTTATTCCCATTATATTTTATCATGGTTGATGTTAGATTATGATATATGCCTTACGTACTTCCACGATTTATGTCTTTGCTCAAGGTTTTGATGTTTAAATTTCATGTTCATGTTTTTGCTTTCAAATGTTTATGGATTGTTTTATGTTCTCTATGTTTGCCCTTACTGAGAATTTGAGATCACCCTTTTTATGTTTTATTTTCCCCAGGAAATAAAGAAAGTTTTTAGGTAAGGAATCAAAAAGGGGAATATCGTTATGGGAGTTGTTGAAGATCTTTCAATAGGATTAGAAGATTATATTCCGAGTTTCCAAAAACACTAAACTATTACGATCCTTGTGTGTCTATTTTTGTTATGTATTAAGTATTCCGCAAAAGTAATGTATTGTCCATGTATGTCAAGCTTCGGGACTCTACAGTTGGTATCAGAGGAAAGGCTTAGTCAAACTTTGGAAACTAGGATGCAAAAACGTTAGTGAGTTCACTAGAGATATTTCTATGGTATGTCTAGGAATGTCCCTAAGGTTAAGTATACGTATAGGTTATAGGCCTAGAATGGTGCTAACCATCTTAGAACTAAACCTAAGATGTTAGATATTGAAGATACTCCCCTTTTATTATGTTATTTTCACTAGCATGGTATTTTCCTCTCACACTATTTTTTTTGGGTTTTAGACGATGGATGGAACCCGAAGGAACCGTGTTGATAAATGTAATTGACAATGCAATGATTGTCCTCCTGACCAAACCAATGTCATGGGAGATGGAGTGCACAATCTTATTTCTATACTTACACAAGATATGAATCATTCTGGACTTCAAAATGAGTAGAGAAAAGAGCAACATTCTGTTGAATCGATCATGAGGCAGCGTCCAACTTCATTCAGCAGGTCCTCTGATCCCTTAGTGGCTGAACAATGGATCAGTACTACTGAAAAGATATTTTCAGTTCTACAATGTTCTGAGCATTATAAAGTCATCTTAGCAGTATATCACTTGGATGGTGATACTTATGAATGGTGGAATCTTATCAAGAATACGAGGCAAATAGATGAAATTGAGTCCATGGAATGGGACAAGTTCAAGAACTTATTTTTCAATAAGTATTTCCCTCGTATTCTTAGAACAATGATGGAGAATGAGTTTCTTGAACTATAGAAAAATGATGATGAATCTATTGGTATATACGAAGCGAATTTTACAAGACTTGCAAGGTATGCATCTGGCTTTATCATCCAACCTGAAAGTAATGTTGATCTATTTTTTAGTGGCTTAAAACTAAGTCTTCGAAGGACATTATCTATAAGAGACTTCAGTAGCTATGCAGAAATTGTGTGTTGTTCTATCAAGGTAGAAATGGAAGTTGGTGTTACTTATCCATCTCATGGTTTTGACGAGAAACGAAAGATGGAGTTCAAGGAGAAATCCCAGAATAATTGTGAAAAGAAGATGAATGTTTCCTTATGCTCAAAGTGTGGAAAGAAGCATAGCGGAGATTGCCTAAACGGTACTAGAAAATGTTTTAAGTGTGGAAAAGAAGGTCATCGAGTAGCTGAGTGTCGAAGTAATGGAAAAAGGGTTTCTAATGATGTGAATAAAGAAAAGACTGCAGAAAGCACACCACCAACACTTCAATGCTTCAAGTGCAAGGAAATGGGGCATTATGCTAATAAATGCCCTAATCCACGGGTTAATGATGATCAACGTGAGCAGCCACTTAAGGAAAAGTATAAAGGGAAGTCTCATGTGGTCACTATTTGTGATGATTGAGTATGAAAATTATGCTATTTAATGATTAAGGTTTTATGTAATGGGATTACAAAATAATGTTTTATATAGTATCATGGAATATTGGAATATTTATGTATTGGTCTATTGTGGTTTTCAATAATTTTATGGTACCGATAACCATGGAAAGTGATTGAGATATTTTTGGAAAGAAGACTACATGCGCATAATGAAGGGATATGGAGAAAATGAAATGTTTAACAGTATTCATGAGCTCATGACTGATATAAGGAAGTAGTTATATCCTGGTTTGAGTATATAGAATTTTGGGGTTTTGGTATGTGGAAAGAGTTATCTTTTGACAGCACTCATGTTTTCACTAAGATTCAATGGGTATTCATTTTTCAAAAAAATACATGATTAAGGCCTTCGAATATTTGGAATGTCACCAAAAAGACATATCTTATGATATATGGGGATCAACGATGGTATTAACATTCTTGTTATATGAAATATCTAGTAGTAATTTTCACTATACTATGAGAGTGGACTGTAGTATTACGGATAAGCCTAAATATTGGAATGGATTATGTTGGACATAAGTTAGTATAGTTTACGGAAAGAAGTTTTTTCGATATTATTGATGGGATGTTATAGTAATGTAGTTTTAGAAAATGGACAACATGCAGGAAGGGCGAAAACCCATTGCGTCGGACAAGGCTGTGGGAATCGAACCCACAACCGAAGTGTGACTGGCCTTTATCACCTACCACTGGCCTATAGGAAGTCCCTTGTTAGTAGAAACCAGTTTTATTTTATTATGCAGGATGATAGATGAAGTATAAGTCCATATATGATTAATCTCACCATAAATGGAATTATGTATATAAAGTTTTCTAACTTATGTTTGAGACGGATGGAATGACCTATCATTCTATCGCATGATCTGCTAAAACTTCGCAAAAGACAAATTTAACTTCATTTCATAAAGAGATGAAGTAGAAATTGTTCGAGGCATGAACAACGGTGAGATTATAAAAAAATAAATTAAGTATTTCCTCTAATTAAAATTTTTCAACTTTAGAGAAATGGTATTGAAAACAAAAAATGTTGTCCTAGTGATCTTATATCCAATGAATCAGATGGTAACTTAGATCATCACAAATATATGGCTTTGTGATTGTTGGCTTTTTCATAGCCATGTCCTCTACCACTCTCCATCAGAACTTGATGGATAGATTTTTCTTCCATATCCATATTTTCACCTATGTTCTCCTATATGGAAACCCAGTGATGAGTTACTTTGGGTAATCTTTATGTTTCATACTCTAGTTTTTTAAAATTAATTTTTTTACGATGTGGGTTTCTATGAATAGTAAATGATTTATAACCCCGAAAAATTTCAAGGGAGAAATTCATTTTAAGGGGGGTAGAATGTAACCACCTGATATTTTATGATTAGTATTCTTTTTAATTGATGTCATGTGTTTTATGCTACAACAAGATTATCTTGTGCTATACTCAACACCGTTTTAGCTTGGAGTATACACAACACTATTCTTAGATTGTGTTACACACAATTTCAATTTCGTTTTATAATAGTCATTCTACGCAACATTGAGTGTATATATATATATATATATTCAATGTATAAATGAAATATGGTTGGATTCTGTTATACGAAAAAACGAAGGATTCTTTCACAACACACAACCCTGACTTGGCTTACATTACATGCCATCGTGACTTTCCTCGATAGCCTATGTTGTACGCAATATCATGTTTCACTAAAAAATGATATATGGTTATAATATTATTATGAAATAGCTGTTATGAATAGTATTAACTAAATTTTTAATTTTATAACATTATTATTTTATCTTACACATTTTCTAGAACATGGTATGTGAACAAAATAATTTTTTCGGGTAAAATAAGTATATTAAAAAAAATGAAGTTTTGCCGCCTTTTAATGGCACACCCACATTAAATCTAGTTTTTTACATGTTTATAAGTTCAATTTTAAAAAATAAACTACTTCTTTTTAATCAGGATATAAAAATTTACAATGGATAAAGTTTTGATATTTTTCTGATAACTTTCATATTTTAATGAATAGTAAAAACACGCTATATTTTAATTAAAAACAACTTTTTTCATCGTAATAATTTATATGGTAATATTATAATATTTAATGATTTTAAAGTATAAATAGAATATATTTTTACCATTTAATATAATGTATGTCATTAGCATTGATTTTACATTGAATTCGTAGGTTAAATCAATTCAATCTTTTGCAATGTTTTAAACAAAAACTCGTTTTCTTTCGACAACGAGATTAATTTTAATTTAATTTCTGCAACTTTTTTGTATTGAATTTGGGAAAATGGATTCCATATTTGGAATCAGTGGGTCCAAATTATGTTAATAATCTACTTTTTATTTTTGGATATTATGAATATTAATTACGGTAAATTTTATTTACCATAGTTAAAGGTAAATCGGGTAATTAAGGATAAAAATAAGATTATAAACCTACCCTAACACTTCCCGAAATCCTATTGGATGAATAAAAGTCGACCCATATCTCTTAAGGGTTGGAATAGATTTATTTCATTGAATTTTGACAATGAAATAATATAATTTTTATTAAAACCAAAGAAAGTGACAACATGTCACTCTCTTAAATCTTATAAGTATATTAATTTTAATTTAGTGATAAACATCATGAATCATAGAACATGAATAGTAAAAAGAAATAAAATACAATTATCTATATCATATGAATTTATTTATAATTTTTAGGGATTAAATAATTATTGTTAATGGTGACATAATACTGATGTTGAAATTATATTATTAAGAGAAATATCAAATAAATAGTTTTAAAAATATTAAAATAAATATTATATGAACTATTTAATGTGTTACAATAATTTTCTAGATAAATATGACATGTTATTAATCTATTAAACCTTTTATTTCGAACATATCTTCTTTATATTTTTTATTTAAATTCAATTAAATGAATAGTGTCAAAATATACACTATTGTTATTTTATAAAAATAACGTATTATAAAATTGTTTAAAAATCACAAAAATATTTAAAAATTATAAATTTAAATTTATATGGTCGAAAATGTTATAAATTATCCAATTATGGACAATTCACAACAAATAAGTAATTATTAATAATAATTTAAAATTTATAATGTTATTACCACAAATAAAAATAAATTGATTAAATAAGGATAAATCAAGTTGATAATGTTTAAAATAAATTCCTAACATGTCTAGATTTTATTTTTTGATGAGATTACAACCCTATCTCATCTAATATTTGTATTTGAGTTATTTTTTATGTTTTTATGTGGGGTTGGGATTTAATATAAACTAATATTTCTTATATTTCCAAAGGTGCCCCTCTACTCCCTCTCTTTATCACACCATTTTGAGCCTTGAAGCTCGGCAAAACCCTGCCCATTTCACTTCCCCACTTCCCTAGAGACATCTTAGAGGTCCTGGTCTTCTTCAAAGACCAATTTTAGTGCCCTAAGAGGAGGTCTCAAAGTGGCGCTTCAAAGAAGAGGTGATGTCCGTTACCGATTCTTTCAACTTTATTTCTTCTTCTACTTCTTCTTCTTTAGTTGTTTCATTATGAAGTAATAACACCATTATCAATAATATACTAATATTTTATTATAAGTATGAAACAACCCTATTTCACCATCTATTCATCCTACGGAAAATGAAATCACCGCGCGTGCGTACGTACGGAATATTGTATCCACGTCATGACGTAATCTATTTTCCACCACCACCTTACTTAGATGGGTATAATGGTGTAAATAATGACTATATATGATTATTGTAAAGTGATAGAGATTTTGAAATATTATACATACACTTCAATACAATTTCACGATCATGAAAATGATATCATCGCTCGTGCATACGTACGGACTACCGTCTCGACGACACGATAAGATTCATTCTCAATGATTAACCATTCATGAATGATTATAAAGTATATATAATAAGTAATCATGAAATATATGACATAATAATGATACTGGATTTATGTATATATATATGTATGTCATCTACTTAATTCAATTCAATTCAATAATGAAACGAAAACAACATTCATGTGTACGTACGGCCTACCGTCTCCATGAACGGTGTATTTCTTTCCATTTATCGATCTATAATATATATGTATATGATGAATATATATTATATATAAATCATGTTTTAAATTCTAGAATTATTTAAATCAGGATATATGTAATTATATCAAGAACGAAAAGTCGAAACACATACGATAAATGAAATGATTTTACCCAAAACGCTGCTTTTACATGGAATTTACTAAAGAACGGGTAATATAAGGTTATAAGTGAAACATATATGTTATCATAACAATGAATATGATTATTTAATAAGTTAATAACACTATTCAAATCATTATACATGAGTTTCATATCCATACGAAGCATATCAGACCTAAGCTAAAGGAATAATGTTGTAATCTCAATTGTTTTCTATCTGAGATTGCTTATACATAAGTATTTACTGGGGTTATATTTATCTTCCACGTACCTATTTTATAATAATGGTTTCATGTATGATTAAAGTCCTTTTTACTGATTTTTGACTTTTACTACATGGTATGTAAGGAATCTTTCTTATATTTTTACGTTACGAGGAACTTTTTTGACTTTTCCTACAAAAGTATGAGAAGAATGTTTTTTTAACTTATACGGCATGAAAGAATTTTTATGGTTTTATAAAGCCTTATTTTCATGAAGCTTCCTCAAAAAGATTTCATGAATATTTAAAACAAAATCTTCTTCTTTTAAAATTTCATGACGTTTTGTGAAAATAAATTGATCTTGAAGAAGAAAGGATATTTTCCTCAAGAATTCATTTCAAGTGTTTAGTCAAAACCATTTTCCATCTATGATGACAATATTTCATATGTGTATTTTTCAAGTATAATTTCTCTGTGATTTACATGGTTTCACTTCTCTTATGATGAAATTATATCCATTTTTTTATATGGATTATGCTTTGATGGGATGATGTTTGTGAAACCCATTTTATTCTTTAGGTTATGATGAATCTTTTAAGTTTATTTTGTGGCACAAGTAAGAATGATTTCATTATAAGATGGGTGGGACCAATATCTCCCTCCAATGCATTGGGTAATGATTTATATCTCATGATATAGACATGGAAGGAATGGTAAGTTAATCTGGTTTAGTGTTATAGGACTGAAACGAGGAGTGAACTCAATTCAGAAAGGGACTTTGTCCACTAAGATGGTCTTGGCAGAAATGCCTTGTCTACTATAGAAATCATAACATGTGCTGAATGGTTGCCACAATTACATGTTTTATTCCGATTATATTTTATCATGGTTGATGTTCCATTATGATATATGCCTTACGTAATTCCATGGTTTATGTCTTTGCTCAAGATTTTGATGTTTAAATTTCATGTTCAAGTTTTTGCATTCAAATGTTTATGGATTGTTTTATGTTCTCTATGTTTGCCCTTACTGAGCATTTGAGCTCACCCTTTTTATGTTTTATTATCCCTAGGAAATAAAGAAATTCTTTAGGTAAGGAAACAAAAAGGGGAAGATCGTTATGGGAGTTGTTGAAGATCTTTCAATAGGATTAGAAGATTATATTCCGAGTTTCCAAAGACACTAAACTATTACGATCCTTGTGTGTATGTTTCTGTTATGTATTAAGTATTCCGCAAAAGTAATGTATTGTCCATGTACGTCAAGATTTGGGTCTCTACAATGGGAATCACTATTTCATATTTTTTTCTTTTTTACTAGTTCAGTAATATATTAGTTGGGAAAAATTAATTGAAAAAAGGTGATGTTTTTATATTTAAAATGTTCCTATTATTTGGATAATACCACCCCTCAGTGATATTGTATTAAATTTCATGATATTTTGTACTATTTTAATGACCTAAAGACACTCCTCCTACTGTATCATATTTAAACGTTGATTACAAAGGATCTTGGGTGAGTGTAGAATATAATATATAGTCACATGGGTTGTAGAGAAAATTAGGGATAGAATAGATTAATTAAGTCACACCTTGATTCTTTCATATGAATTGTTGACTGAATTTTAATTCATTAATTCATAAAAACTACTTATATATTTATTATGAATCTCTTTTCATTCATCGCCTCCATATGGGGAAGTGGTTTATAGATATATTAATTTTCATTGGGATTGTGTAAAACTACTATATCATTATCCACCAACTTCTAAAGTATATCAATGATGATAATGAAATCCAAGATTTTATGGACTGAAATTTAGTTAGTGGGGAAATAATTCCTTTCATCACTTATCCCAACTTCAAATAGCATCATAACCTTCAGTAATGTGATTATATTATTTTCTAATACAAAAATGACATATCCTAGAACCAGATCATTCTGAAAGGAATAAACCAAATTTATCATACTTTGAAATTCATGATTAATCGACTCCTTGTTCACATATTATTTTTTTAAATTTGGGAATATGTATTTATATATTCTTAAAAATGGAGTAACTATATCAAATATCAATATCTTAGGAGAGCCAGTATATTTTGATGATGGATTAAGTGTAAAAATCATATTTTTTCCATTCTAGGATTTCTTGTCTGGGATGATGGTATTGTAATAGATTGTTATGGTTCACTGAATAAAGTCCTATGATAATTTTTTTAATGTGTCTAACCCGCATATTTTACTAATATAATTATCCCAAATTAGTTTAGTTTTAAAATAATTTTTTATATTCTACATGAAAATTTCTACTAATTTCGCTTATAGATATTGAATTTATGGATAATAAGATATAAATATCCTTCTAGTAATGAAATATACTAATCTATCATTACCATGTTATTTTAAATTAGGGATATTAATAAGTATTTTTATCGACAATGTATTGGAAAAATTGTAAGTGAACTTATATTTAATATTCTCTCACAAAATGATGGATCTAGATGCTATCACTACTGAAAAAACGACCTATATCCACAGTTCAAAACCGTGGGTATAGCCCCCAAAACTGTGGGTATAGGCTATACCCACGGTTTTGGGAACCGTGGGCTGGAACGACGTTGTTATAGGGGTCTCATACTATACCCACAGTTTTGGAGATCCATGGGTATAGGGGGGGTCAAAGTGTGTGACACCACTGTTCCAGCATGGCACACAATAGACCCCACGGTTTTCAAACCATGGGGTATTGAATTTAAAAAATCGCGCAGGGGGAGAATCGAACCTGCAACCCCGCAGTGCCTCAAACCATTGCCCCACCATGAGACCAACTGATCTAATGCCACTATTGATATATATGGATAATTTTATTTTTATATGTTAATATAATAGTTATAATTGAAAAGAAAATTCTGTCGGGATTCGAACCCGCGCTTCCCGTTCGATTCACAGTCACAGCGACCAACTGAGGTACCGACGTAATTGATATATAATTATAATTTTCTTTTATTATATTAATATATATGCTATAATAGAAAAATAAAATACGCAGGTTTCGAACTCGCGACCTGTGCGGAGGGATGGGAGGAACTGACCAACTGAACTAAACATATTATACAGTTTAATATTTCGTAGCCATAAATTTATATTATATTAGATTGTATTTTCACCCAAAAAATTTTTCCGTCCCACAGAATTTTTTGTTCCCTCCATAACGCGGGAATGATATAACCATGGTTTTGAAAAACCATGGGTATAGGTCTTTGAAAAATATACCACCTATACCGATGGTTTTCAAAAACCCTTGGTATAGGTATGCAGAACAACACCTATACCCACGGTTTTGTTAAAACCGTGTGTATAGGTCTTCAAAAAAAACCTATACCCACGGTTTTTCCAAGAACCGTGGGTAAAGGGGACCTATACCCACAGTTCTACAAAAAACTGTGGGTATAGACCCATTTTCCATTATTGTAGATTGCTGTTCCAAAAAAACATTGAAAAATTAAGGTCCTAAAACACATCTTACTATTTATTTTTCTTCTTAATACAAAGCATCCAACATTGGGAAACACAATAAAGAAAAATGAGTTAGATATTGATCTAATTATAAAATTAAATGTAATTTTTTGAATTTTGGGTTTCTAATATTGGGTGGAGGAGGATTCATGTCCACCGACCAAGAATATGAATTTTATATAGTTGTATATGTGAACATGATACAATAATAAAACCCAATACCTCAACAATTGATTATTTTTTAGTGTATATATTTTTCCTTATATGAGTCATTTTAGTTTAATAGGGTGAATTACTTTACCCTGTGACTGATAGTGTCCAGTTAGAGATAAATACTAATAATGAATAACATATTAAATTAATCAAAATAGCTCATATGGAATTTGATCAACTATAAGACATAATTGTGCTTTCATGTTACAAAAACTATCCTCTGATAAAAGAGGTTAAGTTGATGGTGGTATGGTTTTAACCTCAAATAATAATCAGTAGGTTTCTCTGTACTGAGTATTTCAATATTAGTTTATCATTTATTTTATATTTTAGCCTCATATTTGGAAATCAATTCTTCAAATAAAACAATCCCAACACCTTCAAGTGGTGGGTTTGTAGTGGATTAGGCACACCTTTCCTTCTATCCATAGAACTATCTCACCATGTATTTAGTAATAAAATATCAATTGGTTGAAAATTGGATTGTGTTTTCTGTGGTGTACATACCCCTTCTTCACATACATTTACATGAATAATATTTTACATATATTTTTTTCTCATTTTTGTACTAATTTTTAGTATCATGTCCTATGATATTAAAAGGTTAAAAAATCATAATTATTTAAGTAAATATTATATTCATAACTGATCCCTAATGTAATTATATGAAATATGTGTCCTCATAATCCTTAAAATAAACATTATAAGGATTTCAATAATCAATATTTGTTTTTTCATAGTTGGTAAATATTTTAAATTATTTTCCTCTATAAATAATTTATTTATCCCTCATATTTTCCCATTTAAATAAAGTATGAGTTATCGTATCATTTGGGATTCCGACTGAATATCCTTTGATCACCTCAATCCATTATACAAATGTAGAGGTTAAATCATTAATTGTTAATGGAGTTAACAATAAAATCTCTTGGGAGGTTCTCCAAGCCTCAAAAATATGGATTTCTCTAGTGGCGTTTTATCATTTATTTTTGTATATATACCTTTCGTCGAACATATTAAGGATGGTGGTATATAAAAATGTTCCTCCATCTTGGTAGGGTGGTTTTTACTATGGGATATTTCTATTGTGGTTAAAAATCTTCTTAATTCCCAACATTTTATACTTCAAAGTGTTTATTGTTTTCTTTCATTTGATAATTCTATTTGAAAAATACTTTTCATGGGAATTAATTTTTTATTTAGAGGATGAGATGAACTAATACTCGTTACCTATTTCAATTTATTAGAATACTTAAGGAGAATTATTCAAATTATTTCATCATTCCATGTAAATATATTCCATGATCTTAAAATTACACGATTTCTTTAGACAATATGATTATTAAATTATAAATAACAGTGTGCGGTTAATCTTACTAGTACACAAGTGTAGAAAAATGGGATAATATAAATTATCACTATCCTACGATTTAAATATTTGGGTAATCCTAGATGATTATTTAAATAAGTTCAATATGGGTATTCTTGAAAATGTTTCATTATGCTCATGTTGTTTTCAAGAATTGGGGTTCCTGAATCTCATGAGGGAAACACATTTTTTATGGATAAATTTCTATGTATTTTAAGTCGAGATTTTTGAAGGTCACCCATAGTTTTTAGTGATGATATGGTATACATATTTATTCTATGGTATCAATTACAAATTATGAATATAAATAAATGGATAAAATGATATGTACCATGTATGTGGGTATCTACTCAAACATGTTTCTGGACTTTCCCTTATAATCAATTAACTATTCATCAACAAATTATTATGATAAATCTCACATTTTAGATACATTATTAAGTGGGTTAAATTTTATTTGGGAATATTTAATTTATGTTATAATCAAATATTTTGTAGAAGAACTAAATATGATAATTTTCTTGGAAAATTATTCAATTAGAATAATGATTGTATCCTGATGGGAATCTGGTTGATGAATTTGTCTTGAATTTTCATATAGTTCTTGATAAGAGTGAGAACCTAAACAAATTATGGCATGGAATGGGCCCTTACAATAAAGTCTATGAGGAGGATGCCCATTAATATAGTATGGATTTTTATATCATAAGATGATAACCATTGATATATCATAACATATTGTGCTTTGGATGACCACATATACATGAAACATGGTATCTTATGATATCAAAACAATACCCAATTCATTGGAGCGATATATAATTCTGATCCCACCTACCATATTCATATCACATAAAATCATAAGTGCGAAACATAGATCATATAACATAATGATGTATTTCATCACTTTTAATACCATGATTAAGGAGTGTGGGATGCATAGGGGGAATTACCCAACAATAATGTATATATATATCTAGGTGAATACCCATTAGTATTAATGGAGGTGTGTATTCACTACATAAATTTTTGGAATGGAAAATCACAATATATTGTTTCCAACCTAATAGGGGTGTATAGAAATTAATTGAAGGGTTTAATGACAGTGAAAGGGGTCTATTATTTTATGTAAATCAGAAATATTGTTTGGAGTATATTTAAAATAATATCTTAATATGGATAATTGAATATCAAAAGGGATAATGTAAAAAGGTGATTGAATGAATACTAGAAGGAGATGATCCCTGGCCATGAGAGGTCACTTCTAAAATCTTGGGAGGGGCTTCTTAAGAGAATGAGAACAACCTCGGATGGTTGTAGACAGAGAAAAGAAGATTTAAATCACTATCAAATGGTTTTTGGATAATATTACTATGATTTTGGTTGGAATTTAATAGAAAAGGTGAGGGGAATTATTTTTTAATTTCTAAACATATGTTTTGTACTCTTATATGATAAAATAATCACAACCACAAACCCTTCCATGGTTTTTGTTCATGGTTTATAAAAAAGTGGTGCATATTTAAGCATTTTATATGGTTAATAATTGAATTCATTAAAATAATACCCTTGATGATGTTGAAGTGATTATTTTTTATAATGACTTAATTTTAAAACCATAAAACTTAATATAGGTTTTGGAGGATTCATTATCGATTCATAAAATTAAATAAATAACAAAAAAACAGTATTTTAAATTGAAAATATAATTCTAGTAATGGATATGGTTAATATTATTTATTATAAAACTTCATGTCTTTTATGATTTCATAATATGTACCATATGTGTATATTGTATTAAATTTTTACTCAAACAATTGAATATATATTAAAATTATGAAAAAATATCTTTTTCCCAATTTTGATGTATTTTATTTAAAAGTTAATATTTATTTAATCAATATAATTATTTAAATATTATATTTTACTATTTTAAATTAGAAATCCCATTTTTTGGAAATATATGGGTTTTTATAATGATAACAATTTTTTACCTTATAAAAATTAAATTTGACTTCATCAAATTATATTATGATTTATAATTAAATAAATAATATCTAATAAAAATAATATATTAAGATATAAATTAATTAAAAATTATTGAATTAGTAAATTGTTTTGTATGATTGTAACTGTATATTTTCCAAAAATAAATCTTATGTTTCATCTTATCAAAATATAAATTTTATCAGAGTCAATTTTAAATAATTTTTAAAGTAATAATAAAAATTGATAAATATAATAATTATTTAACTATATATAAAACATATAAATTCTAAATATTAGTGTTTAGATAAATGATCCCTTATTACACTAGTTTATTCAATAATTTTAAGATGTTTGATAGTTATAGGCTGTTGGGGTGGTTTAATAAACATAGCTTGGGCCACAATATTTATATGATTATATTTCCCCCATAAACAGAATCTCTAATACCTTAGTTATTGAATATATTCTTGGCCTTGGTAAAATGAGAATCATAGTGATTCTTTATCCCACAAAAGTTTTATAAAATGGACCATATATCGGATACAGTCGAGGATCTCAAAGTGGTTGTTGTATAATTTAATAAAAATTATCTTCTTCTCAAACCTCAAGACTTACTTTGAAAATAATATAAAAAGGATCATTTTATCCCAAACCATAAATACTAGTTATCCTCAATGATTTTTAGTCTATATTTCCTATATAATTTTAAAGGATTTCATATAATTTTGAATGGTTTTAGACTTCTCTATCATCTATTGTTTCTGATTAGGTCTCATCCTATTTTCTCTTCAAATTGATCCTAAAATTTCAAGGTCTGAAAACTCATCCCATATAAAGCCTCATTAGGTTCCATTTGAATGATATAATCTATGATATTATTATATAATAAATCTAGTATGGGAATGTTCTTGTCCCAATATCATTTTAAATCCACTAAACATGATCTTGGAATATCCTTTAGAGTTTGAATTGAACATTGAGAATGACCATCCATTTGTGAAATATAATAAAAATTGAAACTCAAATCTATATATTACACTACTGAAAGCTTCTCCAAAACCTTGAGGTAAACCTTAGGTCTCAATCAGATGTAATGGAGTGTGGTAAACCATACACTCTTACAAGTCCCTTTATGTATATCATATAGAGTTGGTCAAGAGTGAAATATTATTATAGAGGATTAAAATAACTGTATTTATTATGTGATAAAATACCATGCCAATAGAAATAATTACATTAGATTTCCTGGGGATTACTCTAACGAAATACTTTGTTATGTTTTCCCGCTTCTATACTGGTGTGAGAAAACGTTTTCAGCATACCTCTAGACTTCGATTATATTGCCATGTTTTTTTTTTGAAATACAAACAGTAAAGATAAAAATTCTCCAATACCCCTCATCATGTTATCCCGCTAGATGTTTCTCTTCAAATAATTATACATCTTAGTTCATATTGGATGAATATATAAGGAAATATATGTGAATATTCTAAATGATCATTTATAAACACTAGTTTTTATGGTACATATATCCTAGTTCCAAACATTGTAACTCTGTCTTCAGAAAATTGGCACTCTTTAATATTAGATACATTTTTATATAGAACCTGTACTGCCCCAGTGATTGAATTTGTTGTCAATAACCTATCAATGAGTGCGAACTGATGAAGTAGAGCATGAATAGTGATAAATCTTGAGGAATGATGGTTGAAGAAGCTTCTACAATCAGGCGATTGTAGAGATGATCTTTAGTTCAAAGAACTTGTATCAGGAAGATACAATGTCACAACATTGTCATAAGTCCATGCATTGTCTTCACAATGAATGAGGAGAGTAAGAAGGGATCCATCCACAACCTCTAAGTGGATGAAGTGGTCTGAAGAAGACCATTAACTATCTCTTAGTGCATGAGGATTTGAAGATGATCCAACCTCACCTCTGATTGGATCATTGAAGAACCCTGAAGGAATATTTGATTCAAGAGCAATGGTTGAAGAAAAACCTTTGGGAATTCCCTTATAAGTGAAGAATATAGGTTGAGAGGAGTATAGAATTATAGTTAAGAAGAGGAGAATGGCTTGAAGTAGACTTGTTCCTACTTTGTTTAACCAAGTATACAATTGGAGATTATGTAAAAAAAGGGGCATGCCCACGAGCTAGCTACCCAAGCTTCAACCCAAGGCTCATGCGGGACCACAAGGGGTCAACCGTGCCCATGAGGAGGCCTAGACAAAGCCAGCCCATAGGAGGCTGGGCCGTGTGTAAGCCCGAGCCACACAAAGGTCAAGCCCGCGCAGCGTGGGCGCCAAGGGAGCACCCGTGGAGGATAATAGTGGGTGCTAGAGTGCGCCCGCAGGAGAACCAGTGTGGGGAGGCACCAGAGGGGGGGGGGGGGAGGAGTTATCTAGGATGAAAGTGGCAGGAACTGTTTGTTAAACCATGTGAAAAACTCGGTGCGTTTCGATGTGGGACGACAATTTTGAGACGCAGATCTAATCCTATCCACTCATCTGATCGCGTGCTGATCTGAACCGGTCGATGCATCTGCGAAACTGAATTATAATCTCATCCTCCCATCATCATTAAATGATGATCAAATGGCTTGGGAGTTGTCTCCTATCTGTCGCCGAGATGAGGAGCCTCCCGATGCCTCTCGCGAACTAGTGGCATCCCGTACGAGGGAGATGGAGCTCCAGGGCACCTCAGATGAAGGTGAATCCTCCAAGATGATCGGTTGGGTGTACTGAACACATGCATGCGTTAAAATTCGCATGCATGCAGCAAAATAATGAATTCGAAGGACCCCGAGACAAATTAAGTTGCCGAGGGTGCACTGCCTGTTCGATGTACAAGGAAAAGCTTTGCGTGCATTTTTAAACGTATGCACGTGATGCACACACCAAGATCGAAGGATCCCACGTTTGGATAAAGGAAACACTCGAGATAAGTGGCATATCTTTAACGCGGGTTGAATGTTTTTAAAGAACCGAGTATCTCTGTTATTCAAAGGAATGTATCTCAGGCTTTCAAGATTTTAACTCCACGGTTCTGTTTTCATTCCTCGTCTATAAAAAGAGGAGCCCGTGTACGAGAAGTGTTTCTTCCATTCTTGAAGGAAGGAGCTCTTTTTTCTCCAAAGAAACAGAGCAACCGCGAATCCCTCTCGTTCACTAAGGGCAGAGGTGTCTCGTGCATCCCTTCCGCGAAGGAGTCTCACGAAGGTCTTGCGTGAAGGAGAGGGGAGAACCCTTGGGTTCGTGAAACAGGTCGTGCATCCCTTGCACGAAGAGAAGAATCATGAACCCCCATGGTTCGTGAAAGAGGTGATCTACATCCTCTGTGAGAAGAATCCCACAAGCGCGCGACTGGTTCTTTGAACCCTTGTTGTGTCTTTGTGAGGAGTAGCCCACGGGAAAAACAATCGGTGTATTTACACCCTAGTATTTTTCCTAGAAAGATAGAACCACGAACCTCTTAGGTATTGTGAAGATACTTTTATCTCACCCAAAGCAAGAAGGAGGAGAACTCATGCCCTCTTGCTTTTCACGAAGAAGAAGAACTGTGCACTCTTGTTTTTCACAAAGAAGGAGAATCCAAGGCCTTGTATTATAACAAAGAAGAATACATGAATGAGTTAAAGGCTTTGATAACCTCTTGAGAAGAAAATCTCACACTTACACCATCCACATAACTATTTGGATTATGATGAAGGAGTGTTCTTGCATGGGGGAGTTAATGTGAATGCAAACATAAGAACGAAGTGTGTGTGAATGTGTGAAGGAGGAATTGCATGTATGTACATGCATGCATATTGAATAAAAGTATTGGTGAGCAAGACCGACAAGTTCTCCTGGAGTTTGT
Organism: Viscum album; assembly: GCA_963277665.1. NCBI lineage: Eukaryota > Viridiplantae > Streptophyta > Magnoliopsida > Santalales > Viscaceae > Viscum > Viscum album. The sequence continues at coordinate 573,896,356 of OY728166.1, forward strand.
TGAAGCTACTTGACGAATTGAACAAGACATTTGAAGAAGAGAAGTAGAGCTGTGAAAAAGAAGATGCTGTGAAGTTGGGGGGGGGGGGTTAACCAACTTGTAATTGCAGAGTATAACAATTTACCGTGTAAACATCTTCTGGCATAGTGAAGAATTCATGTTGGGGAGTGCAACTAACACGGCAAGGAGTAGGTCTTTGTACCAATCCTTTTAAATCTCCGTGTTCTATGCTTTCATTTTCACTGCACCACCAAAAGAGTAGATCTATGCCTTGACCAGCCACAGAGGTTGAATTGACCATTCAAAGGGAACAATTCTTAAAAAGAAAAAGTTATCACTGATTCACCCCTCCCCTCTTAGTGATCACAACTGATCCAGGCATTTCAAGTGGTATGAGAGGCATGTTTCCTCTATTAGGATCTACTTCTGAGAAAATGGACAATCTGAATTCTGTTAATAGTAGGGGTGTTCCTACATTTGATGGAAAGAATTACTAGAAGTGGAAGAATCGGATGTTACCCTACCTTCTATCTCTCGACCTTGAAGTTAGATATGCAGCCTTACTTGGATTCCCTCCTCTTGCTAATGAAGCTGCTATGACACAGTATGAGAAAAGATATATGGAAGTTGATGGTAAAGCTCAAAATGCCATTCTTATGTCACTCTCAGAAAATGTATACACAAAAGTCATGGGACTCAAGAATGCTAATGAAATTTGGGAAAAATTGGAAAGCAGTTATGAAGGAAACATGAAAGTCAAGGAAGCCAAATTACAAATTTGGAGAAGCAAGTTTGAAGATATCAAGATGGGAGAAGAAGGAAATATTGATGATTATATCACAAGAGTTAATGAAATTATTAGTAACATTCGGGGCTTTGGAGAAAAGTTGGAGGACTCAACTATCATTAAAAAACTAATGAGAAACTTTCCTGATAGGTTTGACCCCAAAGTATTAGCATTAGAAGATAGAGATTATCTCTCTCTTGATGAACTACACAACATTCTCATTTCATATGAAATGAGGAAGATCCCAGTATTCAATAAGAAGATCAATGATGATATGGATTTTGAGGCCATGAGACAACTCAAGATAAGAGATGACGAAGTCTTAGAATCAAATGAATCTAACAATGAATAAAAGTATGAAGACTTCAACAAAATTATTTCTCTTTTATAAAAAAGGTTTGGAAAAGGAAAATTCAAGGTAAAAGGGAAATTACCACCGAGGTGTTTCAATTACAATAACATCAGACACTTTGATGTTAACTGTCCCAAGAAAATATTTAGTGCTCCAGAAGTTGAAGAAGAAAAATCACAAAAGAAGAAATGGAGTAGAAACCCAAGAGAAGGAAGAAAATTTTGTGCGTGAAAGAAAAATTTCATTCTAGGTGAAAGAAGAAGCTCTGTGATCAAAGAAGAAGAATCAGACTCCACATCATCCAGTCAATTAGAAGAAGAAACAAATTTTATGGCTCATGTAGAAAAAGGGTTTGACACCTTTAGTAGTGAAGATGATGAATGTGAACGAATAGATCTTGAATACATGTTGAATTATGAATTAGAGGCTTGCCTTGAGCAAAACAATAATCTAAAGAAAGAGAAGAAACTGTTACAAAAGGAAACCAAAAGGTTGACTGAGGAGTTGGAAGAGTGTATGAAGAATGAAACACTGTACATTAATGAAATCAAGAGACACAAACTATAGACAGTTGAGCTGGATAAGATAGTAAAAGATCTTGAAGAGGAACTTCACTTCAAAGAAGAAGAGAAATCAATGACACAATCCAAGTGGATTGAAGCACTGAATAGCTTGAAAAAGATGAGAGAAGACTTTAACAAGGTTGTTGAGGTCAAGGAAGAATCAACTCTGAACACAGGAGTGATGAATAAGAAGGTAATGAATATGGAAGAAGAAGATACAACAAATTGAAGAAACAAGTCGACACAGAAAATGTCCTTGGTGACCAATAGTCTTCAGTAAAAACTAGAAGACGATTGAGATTGGAAGATCAGAATGCACTGGTTTCTCAAGTTTAACCCCACACAGTGGCTGAAGTAGTTGAACATGAATAATGGATACAACCTATGCATGAAGAACTCAATAAAATAGAAAAGAACTCCACCTGAGATCTTGTTCCAAGGCCCAAAAATAAAAATGTAATTGGGGAAATGTGGGTTTTCAGAAACAAACTCAATGAAAAAGGGGAAGTTTCCAGAAATAAAGACAGATATGTATGCAACAGGTATTCACAAATGGAAGGAATTGACTTTGAAGAAACCTTTGCACCAGTTGCAAGACTGGAAACTATCAGAATGTTCTTAGCAGTTAGAGCACACAAGCAGTACATGATCTATCAGATGGATGTGAAATCTGCATTCCTAAATAGAGATCTTGAAGAAGAAGTGTATATAGAACAACCAGAGGGATTTGTGCTGGACAAAGATGGTAGTATGGTATGCAGATTGAGAAATGATTTTTATGGATTAATGAAGGCCCCCAGAGCTTGGTAATCCAAATTGGATGGCTGTCTCAAGAGTATTATGTTTGTCAAAGGAACAGTTGATAGTAATATCTATGTCAAAGAAATGGCCACTGGTACTCTCAATGTCATTATCTATGTGGATGATATTATTTTTACTCGTGACAAGGAAGGACTATGTGAAGAATTTGCTGAGCAGATAAAGAGAACCTTTGAAATTTCCATGCTTGGTCAGATGACAAATTTTCTAGGATTTCAGGTTGAAAAAAGGAAAAACTACATATTTATTTCACAAGTAAAGTATGCAAGGGAATTAGTGAAAAGGTTCCGAATGGAGAGTGCAAAGGAAGTCTCAACACCCATCTCTGTTGAAACCAAGCTATGCAAGGATGAATAAGGCAACAATGTTGATCAGAAAGAGTTCGGGATAATTATTGGCAGTCTTCTTTATCTCATGGCTTCAAGGCCAGATATAACATATGCAGTGACTTTGTGTGCCAGATTTCAAAGTGACCCAAAATAATCTCACTTATCAGCAGCTAAATGAATCTTGAGATATGTGAAAGGAACTCTCAACTATGGACTCTTATACAAACACAGTACAAACCTAATGTTGTTGGGATTCACGGATGTTGATTAGGCTGGTGATTGTTCTGATAGAAGATCCACATCTGGTGGAACCTTCTTTCGGGGAGAAGGATGTGTAAGTTGGTACAGCAAGAAATAAAATTCTGTAAGATTGAGCACAACAGAAGTAGAGTATGTGGAAAATACACATGCATGTACACAAATGATTTGGATGCAGGTGTAGCTAGAAGATTTGAGAATTAAAGCTGGAAAACCATTGAGGATCTTATGTGATAATCAAAGTGAAATTGGATTGTCGAAGAATCTTATACAACAGTCCAGATCCAAGAAAATTGATATAAAATATCATTTCATAAAAGAAAGGGTCGCCAGTGGAGACATCAAACTCAACTACACTTCTACTCAAGATCAGGTGGTATATATTTTCACCAAAGCTATGCCTACAGAAAGATTTGTTGAGCTAAGGATGAAACTTCATGTTCAGCCTTCTCCTCTCACATGAGGAAGAGAAAGGTCCCTCCTTATTCCCTAAATATATATGATTTTGTACTAACATGAAGGGAATTGAAGGAGATAAGTGCATCCCTTGAGGGGGAGAATTGGTTGCTGAAGTTTTGCAGGGTCAAGAGGTTATGCATTTTGGGAATGACTTCCCATTAATCCCATTGCATTTGTTGGCCAATAAGGGGGAGAAATCATCAGCACACACGTTATGACATTCTTCAAAGTGTGATTAGGAGTATTCACAACCAAATACAAAGGGGGAGACTGTAGTTCCCTAGTGATTTCATTTGTTGTCAATAACCTGTCAATGAGTTTCAACTGATGAAGTAGATCTTGAAGAGTGATAAAGCTTGAGGAATGATGGTTGAAGAAGCTTCATAAAATTAGATGATTGTAGAGCTGCTCTTTATTTCAAGGAACTTCTATCAAGAAGATACAATGTCACAACATTGTTAGAAGTACATGCATTTTCTTGACAATGCATGAGGAGAGTAAGAAGGGATCCATCCACAACCTCTAAGTGGATGAATTGGTCTAAAGAAGACCATGAACTATCTCTTAGTGCATGAGGATTTGAGGCTGATCCAACCTTATCTCTGATTGGATCGTTGAAGAACACTAAAGGAATATTTGATTCAAGAGCAACGGTTAGAGAAGAACCTTTGAGAATTCCCTTCTAAGTGAAGAATACATGTTGAGAGGAGTATAGAATTATAGTGAAGAAGAGGAGAATGGCTTGAAGTGGGCTTGTTCCTACTATGTTTAACCAGGTATACAAGTGGAGCTTATGTAAAAAAAGGGGCCTGCTCATGAGCTAGATACCTAAGCTTCTACCCAAGGCTCATGTGGGACCACAAGGGGCCAACTGCACCCATGAGGAGGCTTATGCAGAGCCAGCCCATAGGAGGCCAGACCATGTGTATGCCTGAGCCAAGCGGAGGTCAAGCCCGCGCAGCGTGGGCGCCAAGGGCGCGCCTGTGGAGGAGCATAGTGGGCACTAGAGTGCGCCCATAGGAGAACCGGTGCAGGGTGGCACCAGAGGGGGGAGGATTTATCTGGGATGGATGATGCGAGAGCTGTTTGTTAACCCGCGTGAAAAACTCAGTGCGTTTGGTTGTGGGATGGAAATTTTGAGACGCAGATCTAATCCTAGCCACTCATATGATCGTGTGCTGATCTGAACCGTTCGATGTATCAGCGATGCTGTGTTATAATCTCAGTCGTCCATCATCATTAAATGATGATCCAACGGCTTGGGAGTCGTCTCCTATCTCTCGAAGAGCCGAGGAGCCTCCCGATGCCTCTCACGAACCAGTGGCATCGCGTACGAGGGAGATAGAGCTCCCGGCCACCTCCGATGAAGGTGAAGCCTCGAAGATGATCGGTTGGGTGTACTGAACACATTCATGTGATAAAAGTTTCATGCATGCAGTGAGATAATGAATTCAATGGAGCCCGAGACAAACGAAGTTGCTGAGGGTGAACTGCCTATTCGATGTACACGGAAAAGCTTTTCGTACGTTTTTAAACATATGCATGTGATGCACACACCATGATCGAAGGATCCCACGTTTGGAAAAAGGAAACTCCCGAGATACGTGGAATATCTTTAACGTGGGTTGAATGTTTTTAAAGAACCGAATATCTTGGTTATTCAAAGGAATGTATCTCGGGATTTCATGATTTGAACTCTGTGGTTCTGTTTGTGTTCCTCTCCTATAAAAAGAGGAGCCTGTGTACGAGAAGTGTTGCTGCCATTCTTGAAGGAATGAGCTCTTGTTTCTCCAATGAAATAGAGCAGCCACGAATCACTCTGGTTCGCTAAGGGAAGAGGTGTCTGTGCAGCCTTGATCGCGAAGAAGAGGTGTCTCGTGCATCCCTTGTGTGATAGAGTCTCATGAAAGTCTTGCGCGAAGGAGAGGGGAGAACCCTTCGGTTCGTGAAAGAGGTTGTGCATACCTTGCATTAAAAAAAGAAGCATGAACCCCTTTGGTTTGAAAAAGTGGTGATCTGCATCCTCTGTGTGAAGCATCCCACTAGCGCACGACATGTTCTTTGAACCCTCACCATGTCTTTGTGAGGAGTAGCCCACGGGAAAAAAAATCGGTGTATTTATACCCTTGTATTTCTCCTGTGAAGATAGAACCACGAACCTCTTAGGTTTTGTGAAGATGCTTTTATCTCACCCGAAGCACGAAGGAGGAGAACTCGTGCCCTCTTGTTTTGCAGGAAGAAGAAGAACCATGCACTCTTGTTTTGCACAAAGAAGGAGAACCCGAGGCCTTGTATTATCACAAAGAAGAATACATGCATGAGGTCAAGGATTTGATAACCTCTTGAGAAGAAAATCTCACACTTACACAATCCACATAACTATTTGGATTGCGAAGAAGGAGTGTGCTTGCATGGGGGAGTTAATGTGCATGAAAACATAAGAACGAGGTGTGTGTGCATGTGTGAAGGAGGAATTGAATGTATGTACATGAATTCATATTGAATAAAAGTATTGGTGAGCAAGACCAACAAGTTCTCCTAGTGTTTGTTGAAGCTACTTGAATAATTGAACAACACATTTGAATAAGAGAAGTGGAGCTGTGAAGAAGAAGATGCTGTGAAGTTGGGGGGGGGGGGTTAACTAACTTGTAATTGGGGGGTATAACCAATTACCATGTAAACATCTTCTAGAATAGTGAGGAATCCATGTTGGGGAGTAAAACCAACCCGGCAAGGAGTAGGTCTTTGTACCGAAACTTGTAAATCTCTGTGTTCTATGCTTTCATTTTCACTGCACCACCAAAAGAGTAGATCTGGTCCTTAACCAGCCACAGAGGTTGAATTGATCATTTAAAGGGAACAATTCTTAAAAAGAAAAAGTTATCACTGATTCACCCCTCCCTCTCCGTGATCACAACTAATCCAGGCATTTCATAACCTAATTTTAATTTTTGGGACACCTTGATCCTCTTGAGAATGTACAATTATATTATTATTTGAGAAATGTGTTATACGATCCTTGTATTATTATAATTTATATCCTCTACATGTCCAAAAATTTTGGTTCCCTTGTAATACTCATTATGGATAGAGTGATAGGATCTTTTCTACTTGGAGCATAAACTACTTTTTTCACCATCCCAATATGGGAATGGATTGACTAATTGTAATCGTTGATCATATCTGACCAACTCCATTGGCGCATATTGAGAACTTTTTTTGTGAATATATAATTGAGGCTTTATGATCTGTATATAGTTTATAAATATCCCTATATATATTTCTTCACCAAATAAATATGGTAAATATGGCCAAAACCAACTATAGATCATGCATTGGGTAGTTCTTATCAAGGTTCCATAATTGGTGGAAGGCATGGTCCATTATCTTTTCTTCTTGTACGTTTATAAAACCTAATACATTTTTGGTCACATCACTACAGATCATAAATCCTTCACCACTGGTGAAAATATAGGTGTATGTGTAGTGATTAGAATATACCTAAACTATTTGAATACCAATTCACATTCATCAGTATTGAAAAACTATACTCTCTTATAAGTTAGTATTTTTGGTAGGATTTATAATCATGAAACTTTATCAAACATTTATGATATTACCCAGCTAAGCAAATTAATTATGTATTTTCATAACATATAATAGTTCGATCCATCGTTCTATTGAAATAATTTTTAAAATATCCAAGGATATCCCATTTTTTATGATAACCTTCCTCATGAATGTAACTTTATTCTAAAAAAACATACACCAAATATACAATTCATATATGTTTTATTTCTGCATGGTCTTCATTACATCATTCAGACTCCACTCATTTTTATCCATCAATTTAGAGTATATTAAAATATAATCTATAAAGACTACCATAATGTTTTTGTATTAATCCCTATAGTATCTATTCATTAATTACATGAATATATAGAGAGAATTATAGAGTAAAAATGGGTTCCCAATGAACTCATAGTGCCCATACCTTATTGAAAAAACAGTCTTTAGGATATCCACCATCTTATCCTTTACTTGATAATAACCCATCCAAAGATCCAAATGGTGGGTTGAAAATGTCATAAATCCATGAAAGATGAATATTTTTTCTTATAAACAACATGATCAGCTCTTGAAAATGAATGAATAGGTGTATTGAACCATCCTAATTCATAAAGAAACAGACTAATGAACCATATAGTGAAGCACTCGGGTATATAATCCATTTATCCAGATTATCCTATAATTACTTATTTATACATAGAAGATCAACATCAACATTATATATAGATTATTTGATATCAAAAATGATCCAGCTATAAGTTTCATTTAGAATCAACCAATTGACTGGGAAAAAGAGAAGGAAATTATTTAGGATACACTTTAGAGAACTCCTTTACAAAAAGAATGTCATGTGGGATGATATTTCCCTCAGTATCAATCATTTTAACTGGATAATCTTACTCAAAAGGTTATAATATCCATGATCGAGATGTTGATACCAAAATAGATTCAGCCTCCTCCATTTACATGCATATATTCAGAGGTAGATTTGTGAAATAGAGGGTGATTTCCTTTATATGAAAAGTTATTTTTGTGCTATAGAAGGAGAGATAATACATTCTTATAATAACATAAAATTATTATAATGGTAGTTTAAGAAGGTTTGAAGTGAAAATAAACCCAAAAAATGTCAAAAAGAGGGTGAGTTATATTTTGGGGATGCAATAATTAACCCAGTTGTATTCTTTATCAATAACTCAACTTCCGTGTTTTAAGGTGTTGTTTGAGAAGTTCTTTTAAACAATCACGAGGTGTAAAAATAAATAGAACCCGAATAAAATAGAATGTTTGATATCATGGAATAAATTACTGTCATACCAATAATCACATGGTTGTTGGTATCTACCTTATTATTAGTGATGAAATAATCTCCCCTTACTCTCTAGGAATTGGTGGTTTTTTTTCATTGGTTGTTCACAAAAACCAATAGAATAGTTCATTGATTCACATTGTTTCCTTGTTCCTTGTAGATGAAACATTGGACAATATGATGAGGGTTATTTAGGTTATTCATGTATTGTTTCATATTTTAGGGTTTCTCCCATTACAATTCATTATATTCATTCTATTTCATCACATGCATAATAAAATTTAATTTCCCATTTATTAGATCATTAGCTTGAATTCTCAAACACTTTTAACAAGATTGGTGTTGGAATTTATTTCCCTAATGAGATTTATTAATAATAACTCCAAAATTAAAATATATCCCTAATTTTTATCTCCAAATATGTAAGTCCCTTGAGATTCAATGATCTCTATTTTGAATTTTAGGGAACATCAAAAAATTTCATTATACTCATCAAAGTCACAATTTAGAAAGGATTTTCCCAGAATCATCATTATCTCATCGAATAATTTTTCAACATTACTTCTGGGGTCAATTGAAAAGGAATAGACATAATATGAAATTCTTGTGATGTTATTACAATAAAAATAATGGATTCATCATCATTTATCATGATGACTAAGGAGTCCCGCTTCATTTTTAGTTATAGAGTGTGTGGAAAGTACTTGTCAAATATCATTTTCAAAAATTATCTACATAATTCTCTTATATATTCCCATCGATATTCATAATTTTTTTTATCAATATACAGTAATTATTGGATTTCCCATTCATACATTAAATAGAAAGCACAACCTTATCCTTTTACTTCAATGAATAATGGAGAAGATATATTGAATGGATTTGATACATTGTCCCATGATTAAGGGATCATAAAATCCTCTGAATGTAGGAGTCCCTTTTCACATAAATGTATCAATTAAAACATAATAATTATTAGGGGGATTTAGATATTTCTTTTGATTCATGATTATGTTTAAATCTAGATTTAATTGCGATGATATTTTCACAAGGTTCTTGACTCCTAATACCATCAATTGGGAATCTCATTAGGGAAATCATTACATTACCACAATACTTATTTGTTGGATCTGTGCTACTATTTCCTTCCATGTTCTATAAAAAGTGAAAATTACGGATGATATTTTTTAAAATATTCAAAAAATAATTAGTAAACAATGAATAATAAATAGATAACTCATAAATGAAATATATTCCTCAGCAAATTAATTTCTATGTTTCAATCGAAGTTATCCATTGAATATTTGAGAACATAAATCATTATGTGAATTTATGTTTCCTAAAAAATGGTTCATGATGATCTAGTAAATTTTATAATTCTTATATCCAGATTGAAAAATAAAAATTTTGTATTAATTCAACTTTTTCATGAATAGGGTGACCATTTATTCAATCCCAATGTGGCAATTTTTCAGGTTATAACACCCAGAAAAACTATACCAGAGAATCGTCAACCTTTAGTATCCCGAAATAGATTTATTTTAGAAGAATAAATTACTATAAAAATTTAAAATAATGGGAGATTTTATTATTATTTTTATATTTATTGTATTAATGATTTTTTAGAACCCTCATCCTAAAAAAACTAGATTTTTCTCTTGTACAAAATATGACAACAAATCTTTTAACAGATCTTAATTCATGATTTCTTACATAAAGGTATATATAATACAATCCATGAATATTATAGGGAGTACATAATTTTGAAAAATAGGGTAAATAAGAAAAAACATAAAACATTTGAACATAAATAATATTTAAAAACTCTACAACATGGGTTTAAAATTCAATTTTTCTTCTTAAACCACATCGGATAACTTAGGGATGTACATAATAAAGAGGTGAGATATATATATATCCCAATAAGGGAATAATAAAATCATATCATATGTTAATGAAGTGCATTTTATTCAAGAAACAAATAAATTTAACATATGATAGTTGAGAATCAGAAATATGAACATCGAATCAAGAGATATGTTGATAACTGAAGGAAACAAGGAAATGTATCAACAATACAAAACATGGAATCATAAACATTTATCAAGTATTAATGTCAATAAACCATAGCATTTTTTCTTTGGATTACCACTTATTCACTATATATATAATATCTCATGATATATGAAAATTACCTAATGAATCATATGCTTATATAATTCCAAGAACACCCATCAAATCCATATAATGTACGTGCATACCTATACCAAACATATCACAAAATATAAGGATATATTTAATCAAATATAATACCAAGATTAAAGTATATGCTTTATACACATGGATTTAACCAATAAATTACCTATAAGTATATCTAGGGAATTAAACTTGAGTGGAAATGGTTTTGTGAATCGACTACAGACCAATTTTTCATGGAAAATCATTGTATAATTTCCGCCAGAAAATGGGGGTACATGAGGATTCATGTTAGGGTTTAATGGGAGTGAAATGGGTCTATAATCATTTTTAAATCATATTAATTGTAATAAAAAATGTGTAAACAAATCCCATTATGATAAAATTTTGAAACAAAAGGCATAATATAATGAGGTGCGTGAATAAATAGGATAAAGAGGGGATCCCTAACATTGAGAGGGTACCTCATAACAAATTGGTGGAGAGGGGGGGGGGGGGTTCTTAAAATCATTGGAACACATTGGGGAGGATCTATATATAGTTAAATTAAGAGTTTAATTTTCATAAATGTGTTTTGAGTTAATAGGAATTGGTGGATGGGTGAGTTTTTTTATAAAAAGAGATGGTAATTTTTTATTAATTTATAAACACAGTTTTTCTGACTACATATTATAAAATAATAATAACCAAAAACCATCATAAGTTTATCCCATACTTATCTACTAAATATGAGTTTATCATAATATTTTAAATGTATAAGAATTTAAATTATTAAAATAAAACCCCTGGTGATGTGTAAGTGAATCATGTTCACAAAGAATTTATTTTAAAACCTTAAAATATAATATTGGTTTGGAATGATTCAATCAGGGTTTACAAAATTAATAAAATAACTTAGAGAACACATTATTCAAAAATGGAACCAATATTTTGTTTGTGCATTGTCTTTATAGTATTTATGTCATCACATTTGGGATTTTATAATTTTATAATATATACTATATATCCATATCATTTTAAATTTTTACCCAAAAAATTGATTATCTCAGAAAATCATGAAAAATTCACTAATTTTTAAATTAAATTTATTCCCAAAAAAATAATATTTATTTTATTAAAATAATTATTGACTTAAAAATTAACACATTTAAATAAAAAATTTATATTCTATTGAAAAATAAAGGTTTTTTGGAGGATAACAGTTTATGGCCCTTAAGAAAATTACATTTCCCTTTTTAAAATCATATTATTATTTACTACTAAATAAATATTTTTTAATATTAATATTTATCTAAAATAAAATTTAGTTATATTTTGTTATTCATTAAAAAGACTATTTTTATTAAAATTAATAATTTTCCAAATATAAATTTTTTGTTTCATCATATAAAATTCTACTTTTTATAAAAATATTTATTTAATCACATATAATGTAACAATTAAAAAGGATAAATATATAAATTATTTGATTAAAAATAAAAATATTCAATTTAAAAATGTTAAAATCAAAATAACTGAACCCTTATTGAACTAGTGGATGCGATAAGTGTAGGTGTGTGATGTTGACACTTTCATGTGGAATTGGATTAAATGGTTTTTATGTTATTTCATTAAACAAAAAATAATTATGTATGTGGTTTATATCATGCTTTAGTTGTTGAATCACAGTTTGGTCTTTGTTAAGGGAAAATACCTTTGCTGTTAACTCACATAAAATACTAATAAATAGGCTTCATATGGTACAATCATACTAGTATATGCCATTAATTATTCCATTGGTGTTAATTGGACTTTTTCATAACCATTAATATATAGAAATCTTCATGGTCACTGTACGATAGCTATATAATAAACAATTCTGATGCTTAGGGGTATTTTAAGTATAACTGTCTATATAATTATAGATTAACTAATATAGTGCATGTATTTTCTATAACTACATTACTTATTAAATAATATATTCATTTTAAAAATAAACTTCATTTTTAATACATTTAGTCCATACAATATCATTTTTTCTTTAAAACAAAAATTTCAAAATTAATATACCCAGATCAATAGGAAAGGGTATTTTTATTTTAATAATACATAGAACCATGTAATAGAAGCCAAACCTCAAAACCTAGTTATGGTAGTGGGAGAAGCATTTGACAAAATATTTTTTTAAATATATATTTCATTTTTCCTTACTTTTTAATTTTGTACAAAACATTCTGTAAAAAATATAAAAACAATTCAATTGTTAAATCATTAAAGGAATAAAAAAAGAGAAAAAATTTCCCTTTTATAATTCATTTATTTCTTATTAATATATACATATAAATATTTTTAATAATATTAAAATGTAATAAAAATATCTAGAAAATAAATATTTAAAACATTTAATATTATATCTTTAATGTAAAGTGTCACTAACCAGAAGTGAGACACAGAAAGTATGTTCTTTGATTTACTGAATTAAAAAATTATGTTAATTATGTAGATTAATAAGAACCATATTCAAGTTTACTATTCCTTATATTAATTTATTACTATGATATTTAAAATTACTAAATAAATAAAGTTCACATAATATGTTTTTTTGATATGAAGTTCATATATTTAAAATGAATTTAGTTAGTTAAATATGGTCAAAGACATTCATAAGAACCATCTTCATGTTTATTATTATTTGAATTTTTTACAACTATGATACATACAATTTATAAATAAATTAAGATCACACAAGATTTTTTTGTGATATTAAGTTGAATTATTAATAATTAATTTAGTATGTTGGCTGTGGCCAGATAGGTCATTATTACATCTTTTAAAAATTAATAATTTAGAAATAATTGCATGTTTTGTAGTCGTATTGGATCATGGTAGAGGACCATATCAACGGTATTCGGTAAGGTATGAGGTTTGATTCCCGGGTGCCCGCCCTTATGGGAACTTATTCCCCCATGATCCACTCACATTTTCGAGTCACAGTATGTATCACCAGGTGGGAATAAGGTTGCATAGAAACTTGTTGACAGATTTTGGTGTCGAACCATCACTGATCAGACTATCATCTTGTGGGACACTCTACTACCTCGGCTGGAAATAACTCTTTCCCTATAGGGGCATCTCTAGATAAACTTTTCATGAGGGGGGGGGGGGGTTCTATGCGTGGAGTTTTCAAAATGGCCACTCCCAGAGATTCCCACATTAAGAAGGAATAATCCTGAAATAATTATAATTTTTCATCAATTATACTTTTAAACCAACCATGAATTATTTTAGGAAAAATGTACTACATTATATTCATGGAGACAATAGGACATTTCTACGCATGAGTAATGTTTCCATTTTCCAAAAAAAACATGAAAGAAACAGTGATATTATTATATTATATTTCCATAATTATGATTATTTCATGAATATCATATTATTTCCAAAAATATTAATATTTATAGCAACTATGTTATGGGGTTATGAAAAATTATTCGCATTGATTTATAGAGGTGGTAATACACACGTACATTAGAATGATATTATAATTTTTCATTGGGTGGAAAGGTAGGAAAGTGAATAATATAATATATTTAATGAATGATAAATATTTTATGTGTATTATGTAACGCCCCGACCCCAGTTACCCAGAGTCGTTGCATTGTTACATAACATTGGCATGACCACACAAGATCAAGTCTTGAAAGACCGATTAGTTTATTAGTCTTGGAAACACTAGATATATTCAGAAGTCTTACATTACAGCATAAAGTAAAAAAACAACAACAACATCTGGTCTTCATATCCCCTCATAATATCCCTGCAGGTAGTTTATAAATCACTTATTCACATCCTGGGAAAAATAAAACATTGAAAGGGGTGAGATCAGATGCTTAGTAAGGATAAAAAAATAGCGGAAACTTTCATAAATAAGCGTAATCTTTTAAGGCAATGTATAAAAAAAACAAAAGCCTTTTAAACATGAACTTCAACATAATATGGAAAAGTTAAAATGAAATTAATCCATTTTCTTTTTCACATGAATATTCTACTAGTCGAATAACCCCATGCAATATCAATAACCACTTTCATAATGATGGAATGCACAATTTCAGACTATCATAACCACATAGTCAAGGCCTCGTGCCAAGACTACAAATATTATTTTGTCAAGGCCTTGTGCCAAGACACTAGTTTGTCTCATGAGACCTACCGATGCATCGAGGAGCTATAGCAGGCTCCACCCGTCGTTTTCTAAGTCCAATGCATTCCTCATATGAAAAGATTGAAACATAACATAAACATTCGTATTAAAACTAGCATACTAAATGTTAATACTTTAACCACAAACCATGAATGGTATAAAAATAGCACATCCATAGTCAGAAATAACTCATTCGATACAATATAGAGGTTTTTATTGTATCAGATTAACCTCAATCGAGAATAATGAAGGATATTTATATAGATTAAAATAATCATCAAACTATTGAGAGAAATATCCCCTTTTCTTAAAAACATTTAAAAGTCACACAATTTTCCATAAATCCAATTAAAAAAGATTTTTGAATCATAGTGTCCCATAAAACTTTGAATATTTTAAAAGAAATTTTGATTTGAAAAACTTAATGTCCATATAAATAAATCTATAAAACCATTTTTAAAACATGGACATTAATGGGAAAGATTTAGAATAATAAATATTTAAAACATTTTAAAATGATATTTTAGTTAGAGTTCCTAACCAAAAGAGAGAAATTTGAATACAAATAATTGAGGTAATCAAAACATTGCAATATCATGATAATAAAAGTATTCATGATATATTATGTCGAAGTACATTATATACACCATATAAAAGTGATTTGGTGTATAACCACAAAGGAGTCTCAATGGAATGTAAATTGAGATGAAATATCTCATAAATAACGTATCCTTAGGTTAACGATAAATCAATGACATAAGTATGTGTGAAAAATATAAATACACTCAATATGTGTAGAGACCCGAAGCTTAACGTACATGGACATTACATTAGTTTTGTGGAATACTTAGTACATAACAAAAACACACACACGGACCGTAATAGTTTAGTGTCTTTGGAAACTCGGAATATAATCTTCTAATCATGGTGAAAGATCTTCAACATCTCCCAAAAATTTTTTTTTACCTAAAACCTTTCTTTATATCTTGGGGAAAATAAAACATAAAATGGTGAGCTCAAATGCTCAGTAAGGGTAAAAAAAGAAATATCAATCACATCATATTCATAAGAACATAACATTTTGGAAATCTTAACCTGCAAAAGAGATCATAATATCATAACATGGGATAAATAATAATAGTGAAATGTAATCCCAATAATCATAAAAAAATCATGAAACATTGTTTCATACACACATAATCATAGAGAATCATTTTTTGTTAGTCAAGACTCATTGCCAAGACTATCTTAGTGGACGAAGTCCATTTCTGAACCGAGTTCACTCCTCGTTTCAGTCCTGTTTCACTGAACCGGTTTAACCTATCATTCCAGCCATGTATATCTCATGAGATAAAAAATATTTACCCAATTAATTGGAGGGAGATATAGGTCCCATCCATCTCATAATGATACCATTCCTATGTGTGCCACAAAATCATAAACCATATATCATAGCATAACCCATGTATTAAAAATGGGATTCTTAAACATCATGAAATCATAATACAATTCATATAAGATAAAGGAATTCATAAAAATAATTCCATCACAACATAATCAAATCAATGTAATAATAGGGATAGAAACAGAACCCCATATTATCTTAGATGGAAAATAATTTTGATAAAACACTTGAACTCCATTTTTTGAGGAAAATATCTTTTCTACTTAAAAAACATTTTCCTTTCTTAACATGTCATACAATTTTAAACTAAAATAAGTTGATTAAAAATAAAAATTAATACTTGTAAAGGAAGCTTCTTGGAAATAATGTTTTAAAAATCCATTCATGCCGTATAAGTTAAAAAAACATTCTTCTCATACTTTTGTCGAAAAAGTCAAAAAGTACCTCGTACGAAAAACAACAAAAGATTCCTTTCATATATTTTACTATAAACTCACAAAAGGGTAAAAATTTATTTAAACAATTTTAGTTGGATGGAAATAATATTACATATTGAGGAAACATGGATGCATATGATAAAATACACCCCAGTAAATAACAAAGTATAAACAATCTCGTATAAAAATGAGATTGTGATATTTCCCTGACCTTAGGTCCGATTTGCTTCCTAAGTGTCTGAACCTCCTGTATAATGATTTAAATAATGTCATTGACTTATTCCAGAATCATACTCATTGTTATTATATCAAATATGTTTCACTTATGACATTATATTACCCGTTCTTTTGTAAATTCCATGTTAAAGAGCGTTTGGGGTAAAATTGTTTCATTTGTCGGCCGTGTTTTGACTTGTAATTATTCATATGATTACTTAGATCATGATTACTTAATTCCAGAATATAAAACAAGATTTATATATAATATATATTCAGAATATACATATATATAATAGATCAGTAAATTGAAAAAAATACACCGTTCATGGAGACGGTAGGCCGTACGTACGCATGAACGTTGTTTTTGTTTCCCTATTGAGTTGAATGGAATTAAATAGATGACATACATATATATACAAATAAATCCAGTATCATTATTATGTCATATATTTCATGATTAAATATTATATATTCTTTATAATCATTCGTGAATGGTTAACGTGGAGAATGAATCTCATCGCGTCGTGGAGACGGTAGTCCGTACGTACGCACGAGCGATGATATCGTTCTCATGATCGTGGAATTGTATTGGAGTGTATGTATACTTTTTCAGAATCAATATAACTTTACAATAATCATATATAGTTATTATGTACACCATTATACCCATCCAAGTAAGGTGGTGGTGGAAAATAGATTACACCACGTCGTGGAGATGGTATTCCGTACGTACGCACGCGCGGTGATTTCATTTTCCGTAGGATGGATAGATGGTGAAATATGGTTGTTCCATACTTATAATAAAATATCATTATATTAGTGATACTGATGTTATTACTTCATAATTAAACAACCTAATAAGAAGAAGTGGAAGAAGAAATAAAGTTGAAAGAATCGGTAACGGACATTACCTCTTCTTTGGAGCGCCTCTTTGAGTCATCCTCTTAGGGAACTAAAATTGGTCTTTTAAGAAGACCAGGACCTCTATGATGTTTCTATGGAAGTGGAGAAGAGACCTTGGCAGGTTTTGGACGAGATTTAAAGATGAAAGTGGTGTGAGGAAGAGAGGGAGGAGGTTCCCTTTTATAAGGGGGGAGAGGGGCACCTTTGGAATAAATAAAAATATTATTTTATTATAAAGCCAAATTCTGTTTTAAATAGCTCCAAATTGATTTATTTCTATGATAAGGTGGGGATGGGTCTAAATCCTCTCATAAAATAGAATTTAGTCAAGTTTAGGTTCCTATTTTAAACTTATCATTTAGATTTAACATTAAGTTAGATAATTTTACTTTTACCGTGTCTTTTTGTGTTCTTACAATATATGGTTAATAAACTTACTATAACAAGACAAACGAACCCCAAGTTGTTTATTATTAATATATATAACCTTATCTAAGTCATGTTTCCGAACCATATATTTTTAGAAATAAAATAACAATTAATAATATAATATTTGTTATAAAAACTATTTTATGTCAATTTTGACACTATTTAGTAATTGATTTTTGTGAAAATCATAAAAGAATTATTAATTCTTAAAAAGATAAATAAATAAATACTAACATGTCATATTAACCTATAAAATTAGTGTAATTCATAAAATGTCTCAAATTACATTTATTTGGGTATTTATAAAATCAATTCTGTCAATATTTCATTAATAAGATAATTACTACATCATCGTTGTGTCCTAAATAAATTAAATAATTTAATGTCTAAAAATTACAAATAAAATACCATTATTTAGGAAATCTCTTTATCTTTCTAATGAATATTTATAGTTGAATTTATCTTATGAATAACCCTATATTAAAAATTATCTACTTATTAAACATTGATTTTTACTATTTAAAACCTTCTTTAAATAAATTAATAATAAATGTCCTAATCTAATCCAAGTGGTCATAAATGGTCATATTGTATTCCTCAGGTTGTTTTTGGTCGAATTACACTTATCCAATAGAATTAGGACATATTTTATGGTAATAATAATATCATTTTTACCCTCAACTACCCTATTTACTTTTAACCGTGGTAAAAAATGTAAAAAGTTACTATTCACCAAAAATTATTTTCATCTCATTGGACCACATTTTATTCCTTGATATTAACCGTGTCTCTCAAATTTTAGAAATTCTACTCACAAAAGCGGTAAAATTGTGTTTTATGCAAAATTCAGTTTTTTTTAACTACCACTTAGTGGTTTCACTATTTATGAAAAAATGAATGTTTCTAGAAAAATACCAAAAATTAGGCCTAAGCTATATTTGATATTATGAATTCAAAAATGATTTTTATTTTACCAAATTTAAAACATATCAGTTACATTAACTAATTTAAAAATTAATTCCCGTCGTCAAAACAAATAGTGTGTTTTTAAAAGATAATAACTATGAAAAGATTGACAGTTGTTTATGTCTGGTTTAAATGTGAAATTACATCCAATGAACAAAATTGTATTAAGTTATAAAAATATATTCTAAATATACTTTAAAACCACTCAAATTAATAATTTATCACTATTAATTATTTCGATTAAAAAAGTTGTTTTTAATTAAAATTTAGTAATTTTCACTATTCATCAGAATATGAATGTTATCCGAAAAGTACCAAAATTTCACCCTAAGCTAATTTCGATATTTCGAATCCAAAAATGAAGTCCATTTTGAAAAATTAAATTTACAAAATTTCAAAAAGTGGTTATTACTATTCATAACGGCTAGTTCTAATAATATTTTAGTAGCATATCGTTGTTTAGTGAAACTCGGTATTGCGTACTACACACGCTATCGAGGAAGGTTGGGATTGCGTGTAATGCAAGGCAATTCAAGGATGCGTGTTGTGCAAGGTTATTTTTGGGGTAGCGTACAACACAAGACAGTAATGAAATTAAGAATATTTTTTCATAAAATCTCGAGATGATACATTTTACCCCCCTTAAAATGAATTTTGCCCTCGAAATTCGTCGGGGTTACAAATGGTTTACTACTCGAAAGATTCTTTAATAGAAACCCACATCATAAAAAGGAATACCAAAACTAATCGTTAGAAACAAAAGTATGAAAAGTAATGGTTACCCAAATAAACTAATCACTGGGTTTCCACATAGGTGAAAAAATGGATATGGAAGAGAAATCTAACCATCATGTTCTGATAGAGAGTGGTAGAGAACATGGCTATGGAAAATCCAGCAAATCACAAAGCCATAAATTTGTGATGATATAAGGTGACATATGATTAATCAGATATAAGAGCACTAGGACAACATTTTTGGTTTTCAAGATCATTTCCCTAAAGTTGATGAAATTGGAATTAGAAGAAATAATTTCGTTATTTTGGTATAGTCTCACCGTTGGACGTTCTATGGACAATTTCCACTTCATCTCTTAAAGAAATGAAGTTGAATTTGTCATTCGTGATGTGTTAGCAGATCATGTGATAGAATGATGGGTTATTCCATCTGTCTCAAACAAAAGGTTAGAAAAGTTATCAAAAAATACATTAGTCCATCTATAGTGAGATTAATCATATATGGTTCCTACAATGGACATAAACATCATATATCATACTGCTTAATATAATAAAATGAGTTTATACTAAACAAGGACTTCTTGTAGGCTGGTGGTAGGCGATAAAGGCCAGTCGCACTTCGGTTGTGGGTTCGATTCCCACAGCCTTGTCCGACGCGATGGGTTGTCGCCCATCCTGCAGGTTGTCCTTTTTCTAAAACTACATTACTATAAAATCCCATAAATAATATCGAAAAAGGTTCTATCCTTAAACAATACAAACTTATGTCCAACATATTCCATTCTAATCATTAGGCTTATCCATAATATTGCAGTCCATTGTCATATTATAGTGAAAACAATTACCAGAGATTTCATATAACAAGCATGTTAATACCATCGTTGATCCCCATATATCATAAGATATTTCTTGTTGGTCACATTTCAAACTTTCGAAGGCCTTAATCATGTATTCTCTTGAAAAAAATGAATACCCATTGAACCTTAGTGAAAACATGAGTGCTGTCAAAAGTTAACTCTTTCCACATACCAAAACCCCAAAATTCTATATACTCAAACCATGATACAACTATTTCCTTATATCATTCATGAGGTGATGAATACTATAAAACATTTAATTTTCTCATTATCTATTCATTATGCGCATATCATCTACTTTCCAAAAATATCTGAATAACATTTCATGGTTATTGGTACCATTCATCATATACTTTGAAAACGTAAGGAAAGACAACAGTGTAAAAATCCTTAGATGTCTCTTTATTCCATAGTACCATGAGATTACTTATACAACATTATGCTTGATAAACATGTAATCATTCAACTACCTTTTTAAACCATTGATCGAGCTTCAACAATTATTTCAACTCACATATCATTTGTAGTCTATTCATCATCATCAACATAAATACTACCCATATGACCATAATGATTCTCTTCATGAGACTTTCCCTTAGGGCATTGGTTTGCATAATGCCCATACATTCCACATTTAAAACATTTAACCATTGTTGATGTCGTAGCAATACCATTATCCTCATCCCTGGTGTTAACTGATCCTTTTCATTTGCACTTACTGGATTTGTGTCCTTCTTGTCCACACCCAAAGAAACTTCCAGTTCCTTTGAAACATTCTCCTTGATGCCTCTTCCCACATGATTTACATAGGGGAAATTGAATTTTCTTTCCTCTATGATCATCATGAAACTCCATCTTTCTCTTATTAGTCGAGTTAGGAAACTTACCACATTTGAGTTTATTGATCATATTATGAGATTTCTGATTCGGCAAAATAATGATGTTTAGACTTCCAAATCCCATTTCATTTGGTTGCTCATAAAGAATATCATTCCATTTTCCATCATATGCTCCAATATAGTGAATCATCTTGTTTCCACACCATTTTCTAAAACCCAAAAAGAATAGTGTGAGAGGAAAAAATCATGCTAGGGAAAAAAATATAATAAAGGGGGAGTACCTTCAATATCTAACATCTTGGGTTACCGTAATTCTATTACTATAACATATACTTATACTTAACCTTAGGGACATCCCTAGACATACCTTAGAAATATCTCTAGGGATCTCACTAATGTTCTCGCATCCTAGTTTCCAAAGGTTGACTAAACCTTTCCTCTGATACCAACTGTAGAGACCCGAAGCTTAACGTACATGGACATTACATTACTTTTTCATAGTACTTAGTACATAACAAAAACACACACACAAGGACCGTAATAGTTTAGTGTCTTTGGAAACTCGGAATATAATCTTCTAATCGTGGTGAAAGATCTTAAACATCTCCCATAAAGATCTTCTTTTTTTTGACCTAAAACCTTTCTTTATATCCTGGGGAAAGGAAAACATAAATGGGTGAGCTAAAATGCTCAGTAAGGGTAAACAAAAGAAATATCAATCACATCATATTCAAAAGAACATAACATTTTGGAAATATTAACCTGAAAAAGAGATCATAATATCATAACATTGGATAAATAATAGTAGTGAAACATAATCCCAATAATCATAACATAAAACATGAAAATTTGTGGCATACACACATAATCATATAGAATCATTTATTATTAGTCAAGACTCATTTCCAAGACTATCTTAGTGGACAAAGTCATTGTCTAAACCGAGTTCACTCCTCATTTCAGTCTTGTTTCACTGAACAGGTTTAACCCGCCATTCCATCCATGTCTATCTCATGGGATATAAATTCTTTACCCAATGCATTGGAGGGAGATACAGGTCCAACCCATCTCATAATGATACCATTCTTATGTGTGCCACAAAATCATAAACCATACATCAAAGCATAACCCATGTAATAAAAATGGGATTCTTAAACATCATGAAATCATAAAACAATTCATATAAGATAATGGAATTCATAAAAATAATTCCATCACAACATAATCAAATCAATGTAATAATAGGTATAGAAACAGAACCCTTTATTATCTTAGATCAAAAATAATTTTGATAAAACACTTGAACTCCATTCTTGAGGAAAATATCTTTTCTACTTCAAAAATATTTTTCTTTCTTAATATGTCATACAATTTTATACTAAACGAATTTGATTAAAAATAAACTTGAAAACTTGTAAAGGAAGCTTCTTGGAAATAATTTTTTAAAAATCCATTCTTGCCGTATATGTTAAAAAAATATTCTTCTCGTACTTTTGTCGGAAAAGTCAAAAAGTACCTCGTACGAAAAACGAAAAAAGATTCCTTTCATATCTATTACTATAAACTCACCAAAGGGTAAAAATGGATTTAAAAAATTTTAGGTGGATGGAAATAATATTACATATTGAGGAAACATGGATGTGGATGGTAAAATACACCCCAGTAAATACCAAAGTATAAACAATCTCGGATAAAAATGAGATTGTGAAATTTCCCTTACCTTAGGTCTGATTTGCTTCGTAAGTGTCCAAACCTCCTGTATAATGATTTAAATAATGTCATTGACTTAATCCAGAATCATACTAATTGTTATGATATCATATATGGTTCACTTATAACTTTATATTACCCGTTCTTTTGTAAATTCCATGTTAAAGAGCGTTTTGGGTAAAATCGTTTCATTTTTCGTCCGTGTTTTGAGTTGTAATTATTCATATGATTACTTAGATCATGATTTCTTAATTACAGAATATAAAACATGATTTATATATAATATATAATCAGAATATACATATATATAATAGATCAGTAAATGGAATGAAATACACCGTTCATGGAGACGGTAGGCCGTACGTACGCATGAACGCTGTTTTCGTTACCTTATTGAGTTGAATGGAATTAAGTAGATGACATACATATATATACACATAAATAAAGTATAATTATTATGTCATATATTTCATGATTGCTTTTTATATATACTTTATAATCATTCATGAATGGTTAACGTGGAGAATGAATCTCATCACGTTGTGGAGACGGTAATCCGTACGTATGCACGAGCGATGATATCATTCTCATGATCGTGGAATTGTATTGGAGTGTATGTATACTATTTCAGAATCAATATCACTTTACAATAATCATATATAGTTATTATTTACACCATTATACCCATCCAAGTAAGGTGGTGGTGGAAAATAGATTACACCACGACGTGGAGACGGTATTCCGTACGTACGCACGCGCGGTGATTTATTTTAACGTAGGATGGATAGATGTTGAAATAGGGTTGTTTCATACTTATAATAACATATCAGTATATGAGTGATACTAATGTTATTACTTCATAATGAAACAACCTAAGAAGAAGAAGTGGAAGAAGAAATAAAGTTCAAAGAATCGGTAACGGACATTACCTCTTCTTTGAAGCGCCTCATTGAGTCCTCCTCTTAGGGAACTAAAATTGGTCTTTGAAGATGACCAGGACCTCTAGGATGTTTCTAGGGAAGTGGAGAAGAAAATTTGGTAGGGGTTGGCCGAGCTTGAAGTCTCAAAGTGGTGTGAGGAAGAGAGGGAGGAGGTGCCCTTTTATAAGGGAGGAGAGGGGAACCTTTGGAATAACAAAAAATATTATTTTATTATAAAGCCAAATTCGGTTTTAAATAGCTCCAAATTGATTTATTTCGAAGCTAAGGTGGGGATGGTTCGAAATAATCTCATACAATAGAATTTAGACAAGTTTAGGTTCCTATTTTAACCTTATTATTTAGATTTAACATTAAGTTAGATAATTTTACTTTTACCGTGTATTTTTGTGTTCTTTACAATATAAGGTTAATAAACATACTATAACAAGCCAAAAAAACACCATGTTGTTTTTTATTAATATATATAACCTTATCTAAGTCATTTGGCCAAACCATATATTTTTTGAAATAAAATAACAATTAATAATATAATACTTGTTTTAAAAACTATTTTATGTCATTTTTGACACTATTTAGTAATTTATTTTTGTGAAAATCATAACAGAATGATTAATTCTAAAAAAGTTAATTAAATAAATACTAACATGTCATATTCACCTATAAAATTAGTATAATTCATAAAAAGTATCAAATTACATTTATTTGGTCATTTATAACATCAATTATGTCAATATTTCATTAATAAGATAATTATTGTATCATCATTGTGTCATAAATAAATGAAATAATTTAATGTTTAAAAATTAAAAATAAAATAAAATTATGTAGGAAATATTTTTATCTTTCTAATGAATATTTATAGTCGAATTTATCTTATGCATAACTCTATATTAAAAATTATCTACTTATTAAACTTTGATTTTAACTATTTTAACACTTCTTTAAATAAATTAATAATAAATGTCCTAATCTAATCCAAGTGGTCCTAAATGATCATATTTTATTCCTAAGGTTGTTTTTGGTCGAATTAAACTTATCTAGTATAATTAGGACATGTTTTAGGGTAATAATAATATCATTTTTACCCTTAACTACCCTATTTACTTTTAACCGTGGTAAAAAAAACTAAAACGTTACTATTCACCAAAAAATATTTTCATCTCATTGAACCACATTTTAGTCCATGATATTAACTGTGTCTCTCGGATTTTTGAAATTCTACTCACAGAAGCGGTAAAATTATGTTTTATGAAAAATTCAGTTTTTTTAACTACCATTTAGTGGTTTCACTATTCATCAAAAAATGTATGTTTCCAGAAAAATACCAAAAATTAGGCCTAAGCTATATTTGATATTATGAATTCAAAAATGATGTTTATTTTACCAAATTCAAAACATATCAGTTAATTTAACTAATTTTAAAATTAATTCCCGTTGTCAAAACAAATAGCGTGTTTTTAAAGATAATAACTATCAAAAGATTGACACTTGTTTATGTCTGGTTTAAATGTGAAATTACATCCAATGAACAGAATTGTATTAAATTATGAAAATATATTCTAAATATACATTAAAACCACTCAAATTAATAATTTATCATTATTAATTATTTCGATTAAAAAATTTGTTTTTAATTAAAATTTAGTAATTTTCACTATTCATCAGAATATGAAAGTTATCCGAAAAGTACCAAAATTTCAGCCTAAGCTAATTTCGATATTCCTAATCCAAAAATTAAGTCCATTTTGAAAAATAAAATTTACAAAATTTCAAAAAGTGGTTATTACTATTCATAACAGCTAGTTCTAATAATATTTTAATAGCATATCTTTGTTTAGTAAAACTGGGTATTGCGTACTACACACGCTATCGAGGAAGGCCATGATTGCGTATAATGCTAGGAAATTAAAGGATGTGTGTTGTGCAAGATCCTTTTGGTGTAGTGTACAACACAAGACGTTAATGAAATTAAGAATATTTTTCATAAAATCTTGAGGTGTTACAATATGATTGGATATTCAGTGTAAAATAATCAAAGGACATTTACACATATTCTTGTAAAAACAACACCAATGAATTAGATGTTTAACTCAATAACTATAGATTGAGTTAAAATTACTCTTATCAAGTTCGTATCGATGACTTGAGAATTTATGAACGGAGTGATTACGTGTATCAAAATTATATCCACCGAAAGGGGAGTGGAAATTATGACATAAGCAAATGAATAGTGATTCCACACATAATCTTGGAGTAAAACAATCAATGATGTATGCGTAAAGCCGAATGAGTGGAAATTGAAATTTCAAATTCCCTTATTGATATAGTAAATTACAAAACATACACCCATGAAATAAGGATCATACAATTATGATGTATATATCCATAAATTATATTATATTACACAATAAATGAAATCATGGGTAGTACCCACACAACATGAAATAAATAAGTGGTGAACAATGGAAATATCACGAAATTAAAAGTGAGATAAGAAAACCCTTACATTGTACTTTTTACTTGGTCGAGGGTAGTCTAACCTCCTGTATAATGGTGAAATAGTTGTTATTAAATTATAAAAGAATCATATACATTAATATGATATCGTATAAGACCTTTTAACATATCTTTGTTAATAATATATTGTTATTATCATCGTTTCGGGTGTTAACTTACTCGTTTTATTTTATATGTTTTGTTACATAAGTCATGTTTGTTATGGATAAGTTGAATCTTATTAATATACATAACGATATCAAGTCCTTAAACATTATTTTTAACCATCAAATTAAATAATTATTTAATGGAAATGATGGGGAATGAATCTCATTGCATTTGTGGAGACGGTAGTCCGTACATACGCACGAGTGATAATATAATTATTTTGGTATTAAAATAATATATAATTGGATGGTATATCATATATACAGAATAATTATCATGTTATATTCATTATTTACATCAATTACACATCATTATCATACCCATCCAATTAATAATGTTTTGAATAACAATTACCCCACGGCGTGGAGACGGTAAGCCTTACGTACGCACGTATGGTGACATGTTATTCAAAGGATAGATAGAATACTGAATATGGTTATACCATATTCATAATAACATCAAATTATTTAAAATATACTGGATTTAATATTTTATAATGGAAATAACAAAGAAAGAAGAAGTTGAAGATGAAAGAAACTTAAAATAGGGTGGTGAAAACATTACCTCTTATTCAGGTTCTTCCTATAGATTTGATAAAATGGCTCCTTAGGATGGCTTTCTGATCAAAATAAGGCCTTGAAGTTGAAGTGATGGAATTTTAGAGAATATTTGAGCAGGTTTTTTCCAAACCAAAATGCTTTTAAGGTGTGAAGAATTGGTTAGAAATGTTGTCCTTTTATAAGGGGGGAGGGGCTCTTTTGAAAAATCATGAAGTATTATTTTATAATAAATTCATATTCGGTTTTTAAAGTATAGAAAGTGTATTATTTAATGTATAAGGTGGGTATGGGTTGATTGTTTTCAACAAATAGATTTTAGATAGGTTTGGGTCATTATATTAATCTTATCTTTTAGTTTTAACTCTTAGTTAATTAGTTTGACGTTTACCATGTCACATTGTATTTTTATATTATATAGTAAATAAACATACTATATACCTCCAAGAGACCCCCCAAGTTGTCCATTAATGATAAAACTATCATGATATAATTCATTTGGATGAAACTTAGATTTTTAGGAATAGAATATCAATTAATAATATAATACTTGTTTTAAAAACGCCTTTATGTAAAATTTGACAATATTTAATAATTGATTTTTTCTAAAGTTATATATACTTTATTAATTGAAAAAAAAATTATTTAAGAAATAATAACATGTCATATTAACCACTAAAATTCGTGGATGACATAAAAACAGTCAAATTATATTTATTTTAACTTTTATGATACCAATTATTTGATTCGTTCATTAATAAAGAAAATACTGCATTATTATTGTTTCATAAATAAATTTAATTATTAAATGTCTAAAAATTATAAACAAAATACCATTATGTAGGAATTTTTTTTATTTCTAATGAATATTTATAGGCTAAAATATAACATATATAACCCTATGTAAAAATTGTTTTTCTAAAAGATATATGCTTATGTCATTTTGTATTTACTTTAACATAATTAATATAAAGTGTCCTTATAACCTACAAGTGGCTCCATGGTGTCCCAAAATCGACCCAAAGATGACCATGGTCGTACATGTATCAAACAATAATGTTATGACACCTTTTAGGGTTATTTATTATTATTATATTATTATTTTTCCCCTTATTTACCGGATTTATCTTTTAACCATGGTAAATAAAATATTTACCGAAGTAATTAATCAAAATGTCTAAAAATAAAAGTTACCTATTTACACAATTTGAACATCCTGATTGAAAATATAGAATCCATTTTTCCAAATTCAAAATACAGAAGTGGCAGTAATTAGTTTAAAATTAATTCATACTATCAAAACAAAAAGCGTCTTTTTAAGAAATATAAACTATCAAAAGATTGACACTTGTTTATGTCCGGTTTAATTGTAAAATTATGTCCAATGACCAAAATTTTATAAATGGTAAAAATATATTCTAAATATACTTTAAAACAACTCAAATTCATAATTTATCACAACTAATTATTTCTATTAAAAATATTTTTTTAATTAATATTTAGTAATTTTCACAATTCATCAAAATATAAAAGTTATCCGAAAAGTACCAAAATTTCAACGTAAGATAATTTAGATATTCTGAAACCAAAAATGAAGTCAATTTTGAAGGATAGAATTTATAAAATTTCAAAAAGTGGGCATTACTATTCATAACGGCTACATTGATTGGTCGAGGTGTGTTAGAATCTCGAAGTTGTGTACAATGCAATCTATTGCATTATTCAAAGGGAAATGTACTGTGGAAGCTTGGGGTGTTACATTCTCCCCTCCTAAAATAAATTTAAACCTTCTGTTTTTTAAAATTGGGCTTGGGAATATAATGGAATGTCCCAAATCAGAAAAAAGTCAATAAAACTACCACTTTAAAAGAAAGAAAGTGAAGTACAAAGGTCACCCGAGATAACCTATACTAGGATTCCAAGTAGAAAAACAACTATATGGATGATAAAATAAGTGTCATGTTCTGATGGAGAGGGATATAAAACATGATTAGGAGAAAGTTAACAACAAGAAAACCACAAACTTGTGATTGGAAAAACAATCATTAGTTTTTCAGTAGGAAAAGTAAATAGACAACATTTTTTTGTTTTAAGTTACATTACATAAAGATGAGGAATTCATTTCTAATATTGAATAAGAACATAAAGAAATATACTTACGTTTTATGTAAAGTTTCATTATTTAATAAATTTCTACTACTAACTCATTTTAAACAATGAGTATTCAAAAAGACTTGGTCCCACTAGAAGATCTAGAATAAACTTCTTATAGAATCATATGATCCAGAAAGGATAAACTATATATTTACCTTGTCTTTAGAGATTAATCAGAACCAAAATGGTTAGTACAAGATCTGATGATCCCCTAAAAGGATATTCCATTAGAGAAAGAAACATATATAAGGCCCCAGCCTTAAACCATACTTAATCTTGAGTTATTACAAGATTACACATTGAGGATCTTTTCAGGTTTAGAGTTTTAGAGAATTAGATCATGAAACTTGCATTACATTCCACATTTAAACAAAGTGGTTACATAAAAGACAGTATTCATTCTTCCCATCAACGGGAACATATTCAAAATATAACACAGATTCTTTCTTGACACATCCTTGACACTATCATCATGTACCTATCCCTTGACCTGTGAAAAACATTTCAAAAACTTGGGATGAGCATAAAAAGCTCAGTAAGAGTTATAAAAATATGGAAAGGAAACATGAGTTCATATATACATTAGAATGAAATCACACTTTACCCATAAAATATAGGCATATCAAATCATGAGTAAATCATAGAAAACATAAGACATAAAGGTAACTTGAGGCATTCATAACATTCTTACGTAGGGAGTAACCCTCTTGGTTATGTTTGCAATACCCATCCCAGTATATTCCCAAAATTTCATCGGAGAAACCTTAACATTTCACTCCTTCATGTTAGCCAATGCATTGGAGAGCTATATCGGGCTCACCCGCCCTTAGTTTATCACGGAACCACCCGTTTTCATAACAATTCCCAAGAACCATAACATAAATGTGTTACATAAAACATGCATAAAGGAAACATAACATTTCCACATTTCAATCACAATATAACATTTTAGTATATTGAAATAATGAATCCATTCAAAATGAAACCATTTCCAAAACCATTTAAAACATTTAATAAAGAGATTTTTGAATCAAAGTGTCCCATACCACCTTGAAGCTTAAAATTTTAAACCATTAATATCCATATAAATAAATCCTTAAAACCATTTTGAAAACATGGATATTAATAAGAACAAATAATTAAAACATTTAAAACAATATTTTGGTTAAAGGGGTTTTACCAAAATTAGAGACACTTGAATACAATAATTGAGGAATAACATTTAGTCCGAACTTTATAATATCATGAGAATAAATGGATTCATGATATAATACTCCAAAGGACAGTATATACATCATATAAGAGTGAATTGGTGCATAAAAACAATGAACCCTCAATAGAAAAGTCAAATGTGATGAAATCCCATATAAAGAAGGTATCCTTAAATTAAGGACAAATCAATCTCAAAAATATGTGTGAAAAATATAAATAAACCAAATATAAGTGGATATTAAGTGTACAACAATAAAAGGTCATTCACACATATTCAATGGATGACATATTCAATGACTGCATGTTGAACCCAAACAAATCGAAATTGGGTTAAAAAGTTCCCTTTACAGCCTAACGGCATCACATCAAAATGAGTTGATGAGAGATAAAAAGAGTATATCATAACTTGGACATAAAATTTAAATCAATAAGGATATATGAGAACATATCCCAACATAACAATATGTAAATTAAAAGACCCAACAACAGAAGTCTTTTAAAAAAGAGGAGGGTGAAAGGTTCCCTTACCGACTTGGGTATCTTTCAAAACATACACCCCATGAAAGAAGGACAATAGATCATTGATGTAAATACTCATAAATGAAAGTATATTACACAAAGAGTAGAATAATGGTCAGTACATACACCACTCAATGGAATTTGTGGAAAATGTAGCATAAATCTCACGGGAATAAAAGTGAGATGAAAAATCCTTATGAAAACTCGGCAGCCTAACGACGCCACATAAAACTTCCGAATATGGATTGATGAGATCAAATAGGGTATCTCATCACATTACAATAAAATTTACAGCAAGAGGAATATAAAAGAACATCCCCCAAAATTACAAAGAGGATATTAAAAGAAGTGACATAAAGGAGAGTAAAAAAGAAAGAGAGAGGTTAGATCTCTTACGAAAGTTCGGCAGCCTAACGGCGCCACTCAAAATTTCCAAAATGGATTGATGAGAGAGAATAGGGTCTCTCATCACATGAACATAAAAATTACAGTAAGTGTAATATAAAAGATCATCCCAATCACAAGAAAGATTAGCTTTAAAATTAATGACATAAAAGAGTGTACTTAAAAAGAAAGAGAGGAGTAGGATCCCTTACCTCGGGTCCGACTTCACTCGATCGTTCTTTAATCTCCTTTAAAAGAGTAACTCCTTTTGATTTTAGCCTAAAGGCTTCCTTTGAAAAGATTCTGCCCAAAGGGAATCCTCTAGGATGAGGAGAGGGATGTGGAGAGAGTAAATGATCAGGGGTTGGCCGAGCCAAAGGCTTGAGGAGTGTGGGAAAAGAGGTAGAGGTGGGGGCCTTTTATAAGAGGAGAGGAGAGAACTTTTGGAAAGTAAAGAAATATTACTTTATTTTAAAATGTGTTTCGGTTTTAAAAGGTCCCACATTGATATAATTCGTCTATAAGGTGATAAGGGTTCGAAATCCACCCATCCAATAAGTTTTGGACATGTGTAGGTCATAGAGTTTACATTATCTTCTAATTTTATTTAAATCGCCAGATAATGATGTCATCGCTGCATCATTATAAAGTCATAAATAATTTAATTTATTTAATGTCTAATAATTATAAAAAAATTACTATGATGTAGGAAATCTTTTTAGATTTCCAATGAATATTTAAAATAAAAAATGTGACTTGTATAACCCCACTTAAAATTTTTTTTAGTAAAACATATCATGTTTGTGTCATTTTTACTTTTACATTAAATAAAAAGTTATTTATGTCATTTCCCAACCAAAGTGGCTCTATGGGGTCCCCAAGTTGACACATGGCTTTTCTTGGTCGGCCATTACACATCCAATGAGGTTAGGCCATGTGTCAAGTTCATTTCATATTATTAAAACATTATTTTTACCTTAAACTACACTAATTACCTCTAATCCCGATTAAAAACTTAATAAGTTACTATTCACTAAAAAATTATTTTTATCCCATTGAACCACATTTTACTTCTTAATGAAAACCATGTATGTTGGATTTTTGAAAATCAAATCACAATGATGGAAAAATTTCATTTAAATGGAAAATCGGTTTTTATAAGTACCACTTAGTGGTTTCACTATTCATCAAAAATTGATGTTTTTCAGAAAATTACCAAAAATTCACCCTAAGATATATTTGATATTCCGAATTCAAAAATGATGTCTATTTTACAAAATTCAAAACATATAAGTCACATTAATTAATTTAATAATTAATTCCCGCTGTCAGAGCAAATAGCGTGTTTTTATAAAACAATAAGTATCAAAAGATTGACACTAGTTTAAGTCCGATTTCAAAGTGAAATTAATTCCAACGACCACTATTGGATTTAATGGTAAAAATATTTTCTAATTTCACTTTAAAATCAATTAAAAAGATAATCTAATCATATAAATAAATTATATTAAAAAAGGATTTGAATTAAAATACAACATTTTACACTATTCATTAAAAAAATGAAATTTATCGGAAAGATACCAAAAATTTACACAAAGTAAATTTTGATGTCCCAATTCTTAAGAAGAGTTTTATTTTGGTCCAATAGAATGTATAAGAGTGAACAAAACTATATTTTATGACGGTTCACCATCAAAAGGCGATAAGTAAACCTTTAGTGAAAACTAGGGCATATATGCCTAAAATTGAATTTTTTCATATTTTAAGCCTTTATCTTTTATTGGATAAATGTAAAAACATTTAAAAACATATATAATCATATTTTAGTTACTTCTATCCATTCCTACCAATACAATGGCTACATGTTAACTACCATTTAAAATAATATTATTTTATTATTAGAGTGCAACGTAAGATTCCCAAGAAACTCATTGTTGCGTGTTGGGTACGCCATCGAGCATAGCGTCCCCTTTAAAGTCATATTAATATTTTATTCACAAATATGTATAAATATGAAAATTTCATATTCTTTATTTACCTGGGGTGTTACATCCTTCCCCGTTTTGGGAATTGCGTCCTCGCAATTTTAAAATTGGGCCTGGAAACATCCTTGAAAGTCCCATATCGGAAAGAAGAGTCAGAAAAATAATCACTTTAAAATAAAGAAAGATAAGTAAAGAGGTCACCCGGGTTAACCCATACTAGGATTACATGTAGAAAAACATGGACATGGAAGAAAAATCAAAGGGTCATGTTCTTGAGGGAGAGTGATAGTAAACTTGTCTAGGAGGAAGTTAACCATGAGGAAATCACAAACTTGTGATGGGTTAAACGGTGTTGGGTTCCCCAGTAGGAAAAGTTAATAGACAACATTTTTGTTTTAAGTTACTTTTTATTGAGGAATTTATTCATAAGGAAACATAATCACTTATCATGTTGACTTTCAACCTTTACTGGATTCCTTAATCAAACTCATATTTTTTTCCAAAAGACGGGTATTTAGGGAGACTTGTTCGCATTAAGAGTACTATAATCAACTTCTAGAGAGTCACCTAATCCAAAAAAAAGAACTATATACTTCCCATGTCTTTAGACTTTAACCAAAACCAAAACCAAAAAGGTTTGTACAAGATCAGATAATCCAGAAAAGGATAACCCTTTATAAAAAGAAAATCTATTCTTAATCTCCAAAATTTTTCCAACAAAACCCAAAGATAAACAAGAACCATTATATAATCAATTTGTCCATAAAATTATTCAAATTAAACCAATATAAGATTGAAACCCAAATATTTGAAGGATTTAGTCACATAGTCTTCCAAGTTAAATCGTAACATTTATCTCCAAACAACATCAGTTGCTCCTAAAGTCTCGTATTGAAAAGTAATTAACCTAATCACATATCCTCCTTGATAGGTTAATCATTTTCATAAATAATCCAAAATCAACTTACTCTTAATTAATAAAATCATATAACTAAAAAGAATCAGTCAAACTAACTAGGGACTTCACATAGTCCAGTGGTAGGCGATAAATACCAGTCGCACTTTGGTTGTGGGTTCGATTCCCGCGACTTTGTCCGACGCGACGGGTTGTCACACGGTCTGTGTGTTGTCCTTTTTCCAAAACTATATAATTCTTAAAACATTCTCCAAAATGAGATAAAATCTTCAAGAATAATCGTAACATATTTTAACCTCAATTTTATCTCATTCCTTTCATTTTCCATCATATTATAGAGTAACCCATAATTACCTAAAAATTAATGATCATATAAACCCTAATGGTTACCTTAATAATTATTACCTGAATTTCCACATCGAGTTGGCCACCTCGTACATGATGCATTAGAGAACTCAACAAGGTTGAAGTGGTTGATCATGACTCCTTGATAGTTGGTTTAGAACAACCATGGGATTCCTCATTGAATCCCCCTATCTCATCCAGTCTCTTAATCAGAGAACAACCATAGTTTCCTTCAAACCCATTGTCACTTTGGTGCCTGCTAGATCAAGCCATTTACTAAAACCAAAAAGGTCAGTGTGAGTATATCAACATAACCATCATGTACTAATGAGTAAGATAATCACTAAGATATACTTACTCATTCACTTTATCTAAATCTAGGACTCTTTCTGAAATCCTAACCATTATAGTAATGTCACTTATGCTTAATGAATACCCAAACCTCTAAAGTTATCTAAACCGACCTTTGATACCAACTATAAGGCCCCAGCCTTAAACCTCACTTAATCTTGAGTTATTACAATATTACACATTGAGGATCTTTTCAGGTTTAGAGTTTTAGAGAATTAGATCATGAAACTTGGATTACATTCCACATTTAAACAAAGTGGTTACATAAAAGACAGTATTCATTCTTCCCATCAACGAAAACATATTTAAAATATAACACAGATTCTTTCTTGACACATCCTTGACACTATCATCATGTACCTTTCCCATGACCTGTGAAAAACATTTCAAAAACTTGGGATGAGCATAAAAAGCTCAGTAAGAGTTATAAAAATATGGAAAGGAAACATGAGTTCATATATACATTAGAATGAAATCACACTTTACCCATAAAACATAGGCATCTCAAATCATGAGTTAATCATAGAAAACAAAAGACATAAAGGTAAATTGAGGCATTCAAAACATTCTTACGTAGGGAGTAACCCTCTTGGTTAAGTTTGGAATACCCATCACAGCATATTCCCTAAATCTCTTCGGAGAAACCTTAACGTTTCACTCCTTCGCGTTACCCAATGCATTGGAGAGCTATATCGGGCTCACCCGCCCTTAGTTTATCACGGAACCACCCTTTTTCATAACAATGCCCAAGAACCATAACATAAATGTGTCACATAAAACATGCATAAAGGAAACATAACATTTCCACATTTCAATCACAATATAACATTTTAGTATATTGAAATAATGAATCCATTCAAAAAGAAACCATTTCCAAAAACATTTAAAACATTTAATAAAGATATTTTTGAATCAAATTGACCCATAACAACTTGAAGCTTAAAATTCTAAACCATTAATATCCATATAAATAAATCCTTAAAACCATTTTTAAAACATGGATATTAATAAGAACAAATAATTAAAACATTTAAAATGATATTTTGGTTAAAGGGGTTTTACCAAAATTAGAGACACTTGAATATAATAATTGAGGAATAACATTTAGTCAGAACTTTATAATATCATGAGAATAAATGGATTCATGATATAATACTACAAAGGACATTATATACACCATATAAGAGTGAATTGGTGCATAAAAAAAATAAACCCTCAATAGAAAAGTCAAATGTGATGAAATCCCTTATAAAGAAGGTATCCTTAAATTAAGGACAAATCAATCTCAAAAATATGTGTGACAAATATAAATACACCCAATATAAGTGGATATTAAGTGTACAAAAATAAAAGGTCATTAACACATATTCAATGGGTGACATATTCAATGACTACATGTTGAACCCAAAGAAATCGAAATTGGGGTAAAAAGTTCCCTTGACAGCCTAACGACATCACATCAAAATGAGTTGATGAGAGATAAAAAGAGTATCTCATCACTTGGACATAAAATTTAAATAAATAAGTATATATGAGAACATATCCCAACATAACAATATGTAAATTAAAAGACCCAACAAAATAAGTCTTTTAAAAAAGAGGAGGGTGAAAGGTTCCCTTACCGACTTGGGTATCTTTCAAAACATACACCCCATGAAAGAAGGACAATAGATCATTGATGTAAATAATCATAAACGAAAGTATATTACAAAAAGAGTAGAATAATTTTCAGTACATACACCACTCAATGGAATTTGTGGAAAATGTAGCATAAATCTCACGGGAATAAAAGTGAGATGAAAAATCCCTTACGAAAACTCGGCAGCCTAACAGTGCCACATAAAACTTCCGAATATGGATTGATGAGATCAAATAGGGTATCTCATCACATTACAATAAAATATACAGCAAGAGGAATATAAAAGAACATCCCCCAACATTACAAAGAGGAGCTTAATATAAGTGACATAAAGGAGAGTAAAAAAGAAAGAGAGAGGTTAGATCTCTTACGAAAGTTCGGCAGCCTAACAGCGCCACTCAAAACTTCCAAAATGGATTGATGAGAGAGAATAGGGTCTCTCATCACATGAACATAAAAATTAATATAAGTGTAATATAAAAGATCATCCCAATCACAAGAAATATTAGCTTTAAAAGGAATGACATAAAAGTGTGTACGTAAATAGAAAGAGAGGAGTAGGATCCCTTACCTCGGGTCCGACTTGACTCGATCGTTCTTTAATCTCCTTTAAAAGTGTAACTCCTTTTGATATGAGCCTAAAGGATTCCTTTGAAAGGATTCTTCCCAAAGGGAATCCTCTAGGATGGGGAGAGGGATGTGGAGAGAGTAAATGGGAAGGGGTTGGCCGAGCCAAAGGCTTGAGGAGTGTGGGAAAAGAGGTAGAGGTGGGGGCCTTTTATAAGAGGAGAGGAGGGGCACTTTTGGAAAGTAAAGAAATATTACTTTATATGAAAATGTGTTTCGTTTTAAAAGGTCCCACATTGATGTAATTCGTGGATAAGGTGATAAGGGTTCTAAATCCACCCATCCAATAAGTTTTGGACATGTGTAGGTCATAGAGTTTACATTATCTTCTCATTTTATTTAAATCGTCAGATAATGATGTCATCGGTGCATCATTATGATGTCATAAATACTTTAATTTATTTAATGTCTAAAAATTATAAAAAAATTACTATGATGTAGGAAATCTTTTTGGATTTTAATGACTATTTATAATAAAAAATCTGACTTGTATAACCCCACTTAAAAATTGTTTTAGTAAAACATATCATGTTTGTGTCATTTTTAATTTTACATTAAATAAAAAGTTATTTATGTCATTTCCCAACCAAAGTGGCTCCATGGGGTCCCCAAGTTGTCCCATGGATTTTATTGGTCGGCCATTACACATCCAATGATGTTAGGCCATGTGTCATGTTCATTTGATATTATTAAAACATTATTTTTACCTTAAACTACACTAATTACCTCTAATCGCGATTAAAAACATAATAAGTTACTATTCACCAAAAAATTATTTTTATCCCATTGAACCACATTTTACTTCTTAATGACAACCATGTTTGTCGGATTTTTGAAAATCAAAACACAATGATGGAAAATTTTCATTTAAACGGAAAATCAGTTTTTATGAGTACTACTTAGTGGTTTCACTATTCATCAAAAATTAAAGTTTTTCAAAAAATTACCAAAAAATTCACCCTAAGATATATTTGATATTCCAAATTCAAAAATGAAGCCTATTTTACAAAATTAAAAACATATAAGCCACATTAATTAATTTAATAATTAATTCCCGCTGTCAGAGCAAATAGCGTGTTTTTATAAAACAATAAGTATCAAAAGATTGACACTAGTTTAAGTCCGATTTCAAAGTGAAATTAATTCCAACGACCACTATTGGATTTAATGCTAAAAATATTTTCTAATTTCACATTAAAATAAATTCAAAATATCATCTAATCATATAAATAAATTATATTAAAAAGAGGTTTTGAATTAAAATACAACATTTTACACTATTCATTAAAAAAATGAACTTTATTGGAAAGATACCAAAAATTTACACAAAGTAAATTTTAATGTCCCAATTCTTAAGAAGAGTTTTATTTTGGTCCAATAGAATGTATAAGAGTGAAAAAAACTATATTTTATGACGGTTTGCCATCAAAAGGCGATAAGTGAACCTTTAGTGAAAACTAGGGCATATATGCCTAAAATTGAATTCTTTCCGTATTTTAAGCCTTTATCTTTTATTGGATAAATGTAAAAACATTTAAAAACATATATAATCATATTTTAGTTATTTATATCCATTCCCGCCAATACAACGGCTACATGTTAACTACCATTTAAAATAATAATATTTTATTATTAGAGTGCAACGTAAGACTCCCAAGAAACTCGTTGTTGCGTGTTGGGTACGCCATCGATCATAGCGTCCCCTTTAAATTCATATTAATATTTTATTCACAAATATGTATAAATATGAAAATGTCATATTCTTTATTTACCTGGGGTGTTACAACACTAATCCTAATTTCTAAAATTAAACCAACAATGCCCCGAAGTTAAATAAATACCATTCAATAAACAATTACCCTTAAAATCCTTCAATATAATCCAATCTAATATTGAAACCCAAAAAATAGAAGAATTTGGTAATGTAGTCTTCCATGGTAAATTGTATCTCCAAATGACATCAAATACTATTAAAGTAACATAATTAAAAGTAATTAACCTAATCACATATTCTCTATTATAGGTTAATAACTTCCATAAATAACTTAAATCACTATAAATCTTCAATAAACACATAGATTAAAATCCACCATTAATCCTCAAATGAAATCCCATAGTATTCTATTTTCCTTGGTCATATAGTGTTTCCAACAAAGCGAACATCTTCCAAAATAACATTTATCTCTTAATCACCAAATCATTTTCCTATACTAAGGATATTAATTTGATAAGACATAAGATCCCAAATCCATTTATTATTGATCCATAAAATCATTTAACTAAAAATAATTAGTCACACTAACCAGGGACTTCAGGTAGTCCAGTGGTAGGCGATAAATCCCAATCGCACTCTGGTTGTGGGTTTGATTCCCACAGCTTTGTCTGACGCGACGAGTTGTCACACGGTCTGCGTGTTGTTCTTTTTAAAAAACTATATTTTATAACATTACCAAAATAGGATAAATTCCTCAAAATAACCATAACATAATTTATCCATTAATGTTATCTCATACCTTGCATTTTCATCCCAATATATAATAACATGTAATTTCCTCAAACCCAATAATCCTATCAAACCAATTGGTTATTTATAACTATATCTACAAGGGAAAACACAATTATTCCTTAAATATCATTCTCACATGGAAAACTGCAGGGTAAAAAAACAGAAAATTATTCCAATGTAATACCATCAACAAGGAGCACTAATACTTTTAAACATTTTTCCAACCATTTATTTCATCATAGCTTCTTCTTTTACAAAGAAAATATCATATTGAATAGGGCATTCAATCGGGAAATGGATAGGTTGCCTACATTTACGACAAATGACTGTAAATGGATTCTTGGGACCATTTTTTTCATCCATAATACTCTTCATTTTTCCTCAGAAATTCTTCACTTTATGTCCTTATTTCCTGCATGTAAATCATTTCTATATTCCATTTAGACACTTTCCTAGGTGTCTCCATCCACATTTCTTGCATGATTTAAATTGAGTATTCTTTTCTCCATGGTCTCCACTACTGGAGATCTTATCATTCATCCCGTTTCTCTTTTTTGTTGAGGATGGGAGTTGGTTAATATATATGTTGTTGATCATATATTTTGAAAATTGATTTGGCATGAACACGATATATTTTACGCCTATCAACATTCAATTTTTTTTGCTCATTTCCCCCACCATTCCCACCTTGTACATCATTCTCAAAGTTACTATGACTTCCTTGGAATCCATCCATTGACTAAAATGAGAAAGCATTATGTGAGTAACAGTAGTCATAAAATCATTTAGAAAATATCATGACACAATATTCTTTATTTGAAACACCTTAGGATTTACCAAGGTAATGTATTCTCATTTTATATTAAAATAATTCAAAATAGTTTTGTAAAGAAAATTTAATATATCCTAAGATTATCCCCCGGGATTGTCGTAACCAAGAGTGCAGCAAGTCCCATTATCGTGCACCAGTTCCCGTTCGAGTCTGG
Organism: Viscum album; assembly: GCA_963277665.1. Taxonomy (NCBI): domain Eukaryota; kingdom Viridiplantae; phylum Streptophyta; class Magnoliopsida; order Santalales; family Viscaceae; genus Viscum; species Viscum album. The sequence continues at coordinate 573,937,464 of OY728166.1, forward strand.
CTCAAAGCGGTGTTTTCGGGTTTTACCCCTAATCCTCAAAGTATCTCTTATGGATATGTCCTATAATCAGAGTTTATCTAAATCTAGTTTCCAAGGATTGTACTAAACTTCCTCTGATACCACCTAAAATGCCCACACCCTAGTTACCTAGAGTTGGTGAATAATTACATAACATTGGCATGATCACAAAATATCAGGTCTCAAAAGACTGATTAGTATAGTAGTCTTGGAAACACCAGATATATTCATAACTATTACATTACATAATAAAGTAAAAAAACTACAATAACATCTTTTATTCATATCCCATCATACTATCCCTGCAGGTAATTTATAAATTACTTCCTCACATCCTGTAAAAATAAAACATTGAATGGGGCGAGCTCAGATGCTCAGTAAGGATAACAATATAGTAGAAACTTTCATAAATAAACATAAACATTTAAGGCAATGAATAACTAAAACAAAATCCTTTTAAACTTGAACTTCAGCATAATATGGAAAAGATAAAATGAAATAATTCCATTTACTTATTCACATGGATATTCTACTAGTTGAATAACCACAAGCAATATCAATATCCACTTCCATAATGATGGAATGCATAATTCCAAACTATGATAACCACATAGTCAAGGCATCGTGCAAAGACTACAAATAAGATTTTGTCGAGGCCTTGTTCCAAGACAATTGTTTGTCTCATTAGACCTACTGATGTATCGCGGAGCTATAGCGGGCTCCACCATTCACATACTAAGTCCAATGCATTCCTCATAGAAAATTTTGAAACATAACATAAACATTCTTATTAAAACATGCATATGAATTGTCAATACTTTAACTACAAACCAAGAATGGTATAAAAATAGCACATTCACAGTCAAACATAACACATTCGATACAATATGGAAGATTGTATTGTATCAGATTAACCTCAATCGAGAATAATAAAGGATATTTACATAGATTAAAATAATCATCAAACTATTGAGAGAAATATCCCCCTTTATCTTGAAAAAATTTAAACGTCACACTATTTGTAAAGAAGTCATTTAAAAAAGATTTTTGAATCATAGTGTCCCATAACAATTTGAATCTTTTAAAAGTAATTTTGATTTGAAAACATTAATGTCCACATAAATTAATCCATAAAACCATTTTTAAATCATGGGCATTAATGAGAAAGATTTAGAATAATAAATCTTTAAAATATTTTAAAATGATATTTTAGTTAGATTTCCTAACCCAAAGAGAGACACTTGAATACAAATAATTAAGGAAATCAAAACTTTTTAATATCATGAGAATAAAGGGATTCATGATATATAATGTCAAAGTACATTATATACACCATATAAAAGGGATTTGGTTTATAACCACAAAGGAGTCTCAATGTAATGTAAATTGAGATGAAATCTCTCATAAAGGCCGTATCTTTAGGTGAAGGATATATCAATGTGATAATTATGTGTGAAAAATATAAATACACTCAATATTATTGGATATTCAGTGTAAAACAATCAAATGAAAATCACACATATTCTTTTAAAAACAACACCAAAGAATTAGATGTTTAACTCAATAAATGGATATTGAGTTAAAATCACTCTTATCAAGTTCATATCGATGACTTGAGAATTTATCAATGGAGTGATTATGTGTATCAAAATTATATCGACAGAAAGGGGAGTGGAAATTATGACATAAGAAAATGAATAGTGATTTCACACATAATCTTGGAGTAAAATAATCAATGAAGTATGCGTAAAGCCGAATGAGTGGAAATTGAAAATTTAAATTCCCTTATTGATTTGGTAACTTAAAAAACATACACCCATGAAAGAAGGACCATACAATTATGATGTAGATATCCATAAATTAAAGTATATTACACAATGAATACAATCATGGGATGTACACACACCACATGCAATAAATATGTGGTGAACAATGGAAATCTCACAGAATTAAAAGTGAGATAAGAAACCCCTTACATTGTACTTTTTCCTTGGTCGAGGGTAGGTTAACCTCCTTTATAATGGTGAAATAGTTGTTATTAAATTATACAAGAATAATATACATTAATTTTATATCATATATGACCTTTTAACATTGATTTGTTAATAATATCTTCTTATTATCGTCGTTTTTTGTGTTAACTTACTCATTTTATATTATATGTTTTATTAGATAAGTCGTTTTTGTTATGGACAGGTTGAATCTTATTAATAGACAGAATGATATCAAGTCCTTAAAATTTATTTTTAACCATCAAATGAAAATATTTCTTGAATTGATACAGCGCGGAATGAATCTTATCGCGTTCGTGGAGATGGTAGTCCGTACGTATGCACGAGTGATAATATCATTATTTTGATATTAAAATAATATATAATTGGATGTTATATCATATATACAGAATCATTATCATGTTATATTTTTTACTTAAATCAATTACACATCATTATCATACCCATCCAAATAATAATGTTTTGAATAACAATTACATCATGACGTGGAGACGGTAAGCCATACGCACGCATGTATGGGGACATGTTATTTAAAGGATGGATAGAATACTGAATATGGTTGTACCATATTTATAATAACATCATAGTATATAAAAGATACTGGATTTATTATTTTAGAATTCAAAATTACAAAGAAATAAGAAGTTGAAGAAGAAAGGAACTTGAAAGAGGGTGGTGAAAACATTACATCTTCTTCGAGTTCTTATTTTTGATTTGATCAAAGGGCTCCTTAGGATGGCTTTATGATAAAAACTATGGACTCTACGTTGAATTGAGGGAAGTTTAGAAAATATTTTTTTTGGGTTTGGCCAATCCAAAAGGCTTTTATGGTGTGAAGAATTGGTTATAAGTGGTGTCTTTATATAAGGTGGAGGAGGGGCTCTTTAAGAAAATATTAATGTATTATTTTATAATAAATTAATATTCGGTTTATAAAGGCTCCAAACTGGATTTTTCAAAGCCTAAGATTGGGATGGGTCGAAATAATTTCAACCAATAGATTTTAGATAGGTTTGAGTCATTATATTAACCTTATCTTTTAGTTTTAACTCTTAGTTAATTAGTTTGACATTTACCATGTCACTTTGTATTTTTATATTATATAGTTAATAAACATACTATATACATCCAAGAGGCCACAAAGTTTTCCATTAATGATACACCTATTATGATATAAGTCCTTTCGCCAAATCGTAGATTTTTAAGAATATAATATCAATTAATAATATAATACTTGTTTTAAAAACACATTTATGTGAATTTTGACAATATTTAATAATTAATTTTTTTTAAAGTCATAGATACTTTAATAATTCAAATAAAATTAATTTAAGTAATAATAACATGTCATATTAACCAATAAAATTCTTAGATGGCATAAACTCATTCAAATTATATTTATTTTAACTTTTATAATACCAATTATTTGATTGATTCATTAATAAAGAAAATACTGCATCATTAGTGTTCCCTAAATAAATTTAATTATTAAATGTCTAAAAATTATGAGTAAAATACCATTATGTAGGAATTATTTTTATATTTATAGTTAATATTTATAGTAAAAAATATAACATATAAATCCCAATGTAAAAATTGTTTATCTAAAAGATATATGCTCATAGCATTTTTGTATTTACTTTAACTTAATTAATATAACGTGTCCTTATCACCTACAAGTGGCTCCATGGGGTCCCAAAATCGACCAAAATATTCCCATGTTCGGAGATGTATCAACCAATAAGGATAGGACACGTTTTAGGGTAATTTATTATTATTACAATATTATATTTTACCCTTATTTAACGGATTTACCTTTTAACCATGGTAAATAAAATATTTACCGAAGTAATTATTCAAAATGTCTAAAAATAAAAGTTATCTATGTACATAATTTGGAAATACTGATTCCAAATATGGAATACATTTTTCCAAATTCAAAACAAAGAATTACCAGAAATTAATTTAAAATTAATTCCTGATGTCAAAACAAAAAGCGTGTTTTTATGAAATAATAACTATCAAAAGATTGACACTTGTTTATGTCTGGTTTAATTGTGAAATTATGTCCAATGAACAAAATTGTATTAAATGGTAAAAATATATTCTAAATATACTTTAAAACCACTCAAATTCATAATTTATAACTATTAAGTATTTCAATTTAAAAAGTTGTTTTTAATAAAATTTATTAATTTTCATTATTCATCAAAATATAAAAGTTATTTGAAAAGTACCAAAATTTCAACCAAAGCTAATTTCGATATTCCGAAACCAAAAATGATGTCAATTTTGAAAGATAAAATTTATAAAATTTCAAAATGTGGGTATTACTATTCATAACGGCTACTTTGATTGGTCGCGGTGTGTTAGAATCTCGAAGTTGCGTACAATGGAAGCTATTGCATTATTCAAAGGGAAACATACCATAGAAGCTTGAGGTGTTACATATTACACACACAAACACACCCATATATATATTAAATCAACCATTATAACCCTCCATTAGAGGTGGTGATGAAATAAAAAATTAAACTTGTTTGTGAGTTGGTAGTCTACCGTACAAACAAATGATGGATTTATTTCACATTTTGTTGGAAGAAGGATTGCGATATAGGTTTTAAAGTTAAAATAACAACATAAATGTGCAAGGAATAAATATTTTATATTATTTAATCATTTATGATAAATATTTTAAGGATGATGAATATGAAATTAAATGAAAACACTCAGTAAATAACAACACCACTTCTGTAGAAAACCACTTTGGAATTATAACTAAATCCTTACTAGGTTGGTTTTTAATCAAAATAACGCCAATACGAGATTTTTTTTGGGGGTGTTAAAAATGTATTTTTTGTATTTATTAATTGAAAAAAATATTTTTATGTTTGGAGAAAAGAAGATTGGGGGTGTCCTTTTATAATCTAGGGGAGAAATATAATTTAAAATACATGAAATATTATAAAATATTATGCGTATAACTTATTTAAAATGGCTAAAAAATATATAGATTTTAATATAAAGATTATATGGTCTTAAATAAATCTCATAATAAATTATTTATAGGTTTTATATATGATCTTATACATTATCTTTTAGATTAACCCTTTTGTTAACTTTTTTATCCTTAACCGTAATAAAAACATATCAATATTAAAGGGATATAAATATAATTTTATATTAATTTGATGATAAATTGAAAAGGGATTGAATTTTAGAACATTTATTATCATAATATTCTATTGTAATGTTTTTAAATTAACTAATATAATATATTTAACATAGAATACAACTAGGGTTATATTAAAAAATATTTACCTGAATTTGATATTTAAAACCACAAGAGAAAACATTAATTAGTATATATTAATTTAAAAAACTATTAATTTATTACTACCTATATTATTCATTTGAAACCATAATTTGATTAAAAAATAATACTTTTTATGTTTTTAAAATTGTTTAATTTTGTTTTATAATACATGCACAGGAACTATGTTAGACATGCATGAGCATCTTACGAATATATTTCAACACTAAACATTAATAATATATTCAAAAAATAAAAATAATATCAATATTCTAAAAATAATTTTTTTTATTCATATAAAATATATTTTCATTTCTATATGAATATATATAAGGAACATAACAACAACATCGTGACATTTTTCAATTTTCATTACATAATTTTTTTATTTCATTTACAAATAAAAAAAGGCATAATATTTCTATTACATAAAATATTATATGTGTATGGTATAACCCCTTCCATAAAATATATTAATTGAATCTATTAGTTTACGCTTATCGACGTATAAAATATTTTCTATGGTTATTATTCATAATGACCAAAATTAAAGGGAATATATTTATTTTTATTGAAAGTACTTATTACAAATATGGTATATCATTTTAAAAATTCAATTCTATTAAGTGGAAAAAGTCAGTTTTTATATAAAATCATAGAATTAAATGAAAAACAGTTTGCAAAAAAATATGTTTTAAAGTCGAGAAATAAATCTATACAAAATTAATGTTTAATTATGAATAAAAATGTTATTAATTAGATTATATACAATTAAATAATACTTATCATAGTTTCATATCACATTAAAACAACAATGGATATTTTTAATAAAATTAAATGGCCGTTTTATAAATATCATTATTTTATTTTATTCACTAATAAATCAACCATTTCAAAATAACCAAAAAAATGAACACTATGAAAATTTTTATATGATGATTTGAAAAATAACACCCTTTTATACAATAAAATTCATAGCTGTGTAAAAAATTAAATATAATATTTCGTCATAAAAATTAATAATAATCAATTTTGAAGAAAATATATTTTTGAACCATAAAATTACTTTACTAAAGACTAAGTGCTTAATTCCGAATAATTTACCAATTAATTTTTATTTATCTGGATCTTTATAAATATTTCATAATTTTTTTCTTGTATTCAAACATTCCAATTCATTGGTTATATTGTAACCATCAAAATAATAATAATATTTCATGGTTTATTTCAGTTCAGTGTTGTTTGTTGTATATGCTATCAAAAAAAATCCTCTTCTAAACTATTTGGGTGTGAAATTATAACCCTTAAAAAATTGCTTAATTGTAATATAGTATTGATCTTAGTAATCAAGGGTTTTACATTTGAATGTACCATTGTTACAAACTGACATTGTAAAAAGTGATAATAAAAATTTCTTTTTCAATCGAGGTAATGGGAAAGAAGAAAGTCATATGAAATAATTAATAACTATGTTTTAAATTAGAAAAGATTATTGGGAAGTTAAAATATAAACATTGAGGAAAAAAATTATTTTCATATAATGTTGGAGAGTGATAGAGAATATTTCATACAAGAATGTTAATGCTTATGAGAATTCCAATTACCACAAATCCATAAACCATTTAGATGTGAGAAATTTAATTTTTTCATTAAAAATAATGCAATTGGATGACATGTTAATTTCAAAATCCTATTACAAGAGTTTAGGGACTCTTACAATCTAGATAGTGAATATGGGAAAATGTACTTTATTAATTTCTTTACATTTCATAGGAACAATTTCATCATTTTATTTTGGTTCGATCAATTTCCAAAAATACCTTATCTATTATTACTAGAAAAGAAGATTAAAGATGAATTTTATTTATTGAAGCACTGAAACGAACTTCCAACAAATAAAAATATCCATAAAAAATTATTACATCCATATTTAGACTATTAAAAAAACAAAATAGTTAGCACAAGATAAAATTATATTCCATAGGAATAAGTAATTATTTATTAAGTTTCATAATATCAATAATAACACCCAACTCTCAACAAAAATATTTTCATAAATAAGAAACATTAACTTTCTTCAAAATATACAGTCCAATATTTAAACCCAAAAATTATAAGGATTCGATCTTGAATTCATTCAATATTAACATTAAAATTTCTACAAAGAATAACCATCATTCATAAACCTATATACATAAAATGAATAAAATTTCATATGAAATATTAATCTCAAATATAATAATACCCAACGATAAACCAAATTAGTTATAAAATATTTTAAATTAAAATATCCATATATAATTCTCATCCATATTTAAGGATAAAAAGTTTTAAAAATATTAAAACCCATAATATAATTTAAAAAACTGCAATGAATATATATTAATAATTTATTCTCTAAAAATTTGAAAATCATTTCATTAAAATAATATGACTACCAAAAAATTATTTATTATTAAAAAAATATATTTAATTATTATGTATAAAATTTTTTATGTAAAAAAAATTAATACTTACAATGAAATCATGTTGTACTGTGGTCGGTGTTGTTTTTTATCACATTTTGGTTGCGGGTTCAAGGATTACAACATTACCAAATGCGATGGGTTGTCACCAGACCTATATGTTTATAATTTGTAAAACAATATTAATATATTTAAATTATAAATGGGAATACGTTCTTGATAATAATATTCATATTTCCCCCTAATCTTACAATGGTCCCAAATATATTTTAAAATAATCAAACATATCTTTAATCATCAAATCAGATTTGAATCACTACAGTTTTCAATATAACGTTTTTACACAAAATAAAATGTTATAAGTTTACTACCATTACATTAAAATTAAGAATATATTATCCCAAAAGCATTTATTCCCACAAACATATGTTCTTAAGTTAATGCCTCTAATAATTATTACCTTTTTGGTACACCACTTTTTGATTGTATCAATTACAACTAACATATGTTTCTAAATTTTGAAACAAACCTACTATATAATAATCCATTTGTGTTTCATTATTATTATAAAATTTATAATATATAATAATATCATTTCTAAAATAAGACCACAACACAATTATTAAGACATGATACATAAACAATTATTTCATTCAACTTCATAAACTGTTAACCATGATTTATCATATTATTATGTAATAATTCATTCGTATAAGCCATAGATATGAGTAATATTCATATGATTCAAAAATATATACAAAAATATTATTTCTTATATTAAATGTAAGAAACTAATTTATTCCATAAATCAAGATATCAGGATTTTCATGATATTATCATTATCCTTCAGCACGATTCCCTACTTCTAGAAGATAAATGGTCATGTCCTCTGTTGCATTTTCATTTTTATGATATTTGTAAAAGTTAATATCTTGATATAAAATAGAAAATATAATATGAAACACTTTTTTTATAAAAAACCTTTCGGATAAGAAGAATTTTTTTGATGATATGAATAATAAAGAAGCTATCAAAACCATTTTAACAATAATTTTTAATAATATAAATGGTCAACTCATCTATAAAGGATAATTAATTTTTTCCTATATAAGATCATATAAATATTGATAAAAAATATTTAATTAATTGAAAATAACATCTTGTAAACATGAAACGAATTACTCAATATTAAAAGGAAGACAATTCATAAGAGAAAAATACAATACCATAAAAAATTATAATAATTTTATACTTAAATTTTTATATATCTTAATTTATTTAATTTTAATCCAATTCTAAAAATTACCAAAATTATCATTAGAATAGTGACCATAATTCTTTGTAACATACAGATATTTTTGGGTATAGATTACTTTTAACTTATACATAGATAACATATAAACCCCAAATGTTATATAAGCTGTCATCAGATAAAAACTTTTACGATCCAATTATTATTCAATCAATACTTTTTTTTTAGAAAGAATTAATTTTATTTTATTCTTAAATATAATTGAATGTTTAGAGTATTATAAAATTGGGTCATAACTCTTTCATAACAATCCCATACAATACAAGTTGGAAACTTATTATATGGGTCTATTTTTCAAAAATAAAACAATTTTAAAGGAAAAATGTTTTCTTTTAATGGAAAATCATTATAATTTTCAACATGAACTCATCATTTACCCTAATATTCCTTAAAACCTAATAAAAAATGAATGATGGAATGAAAAATATTTGTAAGGGACACAAATATCAGACATAGAACTATTAGTCTATTTTAAAACCAATAGATCAAAAAAGTGAGTATGCCTTTAACATAAAAAAAATGAGCCCAAATAATATTTTACATACTTATGAAATAATTTATACATCCAAATAATATGGTAAATAATTTATATGAAAATATAAATTCAATTTCATAATTCTGAGGCCTTCATAGAAAACACGACCCATGCAAAAAAACCATTTTTCATAAAAACCAAACTTACCTTAAAAGGGAATAACCATTCCTTTAAAAAAATAGATCACTAGATCTAATTTTGAAATAAAATTATTTCAATGAAAAATAATTAATAAGAAAATAAATTTCATTTAGGTTATAGGGGATATCATCTTCCTAGAACCCTTAAAAGAACCCATACTATTGGAATAACTTATATAAACAAAATCAAACTTAATTATCTATGGAACATAATCATTACCCAATGAATGTTAGAGATATATTGGGGCCACCCATCATCGTAAAATTTGTAAAATTACTGAAACATGTACAAAACCCATATAATATTCCATATCAATCTTCAAAATCATGAAATATATCATTTTTATCCCATAAGTAATACATTTTTAGATATTTATATATACATTTTCTTAAAAACATCATTTTCAAAAATATAATACCCAAGAAAAGAGAATGAGGGTTTTTATGTAAATAAAACATAGAAAATTATATTGTAATACAAACCTATTATACTAGATATTGTGGAAAGAGAAGAAGTTGATTTTTTATATGTTTGAATATAACCCAATCCTTTTTCCCTTTTTAAAGAACATCCAAATGTTTCTTGTAAATTACTAAAAAATAATTCACAGTGAACACATTTAACGAATGGGAAAAGAGACAAAGAATTTAAATTATAAATCAATTATTTAAATGTAAATATTATAATATTTTTTTTAAATATGATCATGAAATAAGAATAATTACAAAATAAATTCTTAAAATATTTAAAACTGGGGTTTTAATGTAATGTGACCCTTACATTGAGTCCAACACTTCTTGTTAAGTTTTTATCATCTTGAATAATAAGCATATTTAGATTAATTACTACATTAAAAAAAATTTAATGTTTAGTATCCCATTATTTTTTTATTACCATGTTATATATAATTACATAATCAATTATGTTCAGGTCAGATGTTTTGTTGATATTTGATTTTTATATCCAATATGGATTCAGTTATTTTTCAAAGATCAAATAGGTCCTTAGTAAATAGTATCTACAATGATAATCATGATTTTTTATTTTTTGCATAATTTATAGTTTTAAAACAAATTATGATAGAATTTAATGAAAAGTAACTATGTGATAATCATGGAAATGGTAGGTGATATATACACATGAGTAACATTTCCATTTTCAGTAATCCTGATGGAAATAAGGTAAGTATTAATTTATCATTTCATAATTAATATTTTATAATTTTTATAATATAATTTTTTTCAGATAAAAATATGTATATAAATTTCATCTATGTGATGTGGTCCTGAAAAAAGAATTACATCTCTTCCTAGAGGTGAAAATATACACGTATATAAAAATGTTATTATTATTATTCAATGGATGGAAATTTAATAAATTATATTATATTTTTTATTTCATAATGATAAATATATAAATAATATAATATATATTAATTAAATATATCATTATTACCATCCATTAGAGGTGATTGGATGATCAATTACAATAATTTTTGAGGCTAGAGTGTTCTATACAGACTAATGATGGTTTCATTTTCTATTTGATGGAAGTAAGATGTTAAAATAAGATAGTCCATTAAAATTAATACGTATAAGTATATTAAAGATGATATAGTTTTTATTCTATAATGTTTGTAAAATAATTTATAGAGGTAAACGTATAATTAAAATGAAAATGATTAGCAATGAACTACACATATTCTTCAAATAACCTATCCATGAATAAAACTAAAACCTTTCTAGGTCAGTTTTGTGATGAATCCATGGAATATAAGACACGGTGGGATTTAATGAATTTATTATGGATGATCTTCTCCAAAATAAATGGCTTTTAAATGTTAAAAAAGGATATGGGTGTCCTTTTTTAAGTTATGGGAGGGGACCTTTTAGAAATAATTGAAATATTATAATATAATATATGTCTAAATCATTTATAATGGTTCAAAATTTCACAGATTCTTAATGTTAAAGTATATTGTTTTTATATAATATCCTAATAAAATATTTATAGGTCTATATGTAATTTTAAACGTTATCATTTGGATTAGCCCTTCCATTAACCGCCTGTATCATTAACCATGGAAAGAACTATTTCAATATTACAGGTTTATAAGTATTCATTCTATTTAAAAATTGGAATAGAAATGGAAAAGGGATGAAATTTAAGGCCATTTATCATTATACATGTAATATTTTTAAATTTTTATTATCAATATGTGACCCACCAAGGATCACCTGGTTGACGATAAGTCGAGTGCGACAACCCCATGCCCTCCAGCGATAGGCCATGGCATATCGACTAGTGCCATGTAAAAATATCACACACATGGTAGGACTTATAATACGGTACTTTTATGAATAAATCACACATCCATCTCTATGGACCAATGTAGAGAAAATAATTTAACTGATACCAAAATGAATTCCTACCACTCTACCACAATAAGAGTACAACAAATGAACTGGAAGCATGAATGGTCAAAATAAAATCCCACAAAAATTGTTAAAAGATTACAATTCTCTTAGCAGTATAGGACTTATATAAGTTTAACCTCTATTACACATTGTGGTTTTCTAAGCTCATTATTCTCTTCCATATCTATGTCCTCCATGGACTGTATCAAAAGTCAGGTTTTTTCATATCATATGACCTGTATGAATAGAGAACACACATGGGTGATTATAAAAATGCATAGTAGGTTCTCCAAATCCCCAAGTAAAATGGATAAACTGAAAGGTAATGGTTCAGTTGACCCATAACTATTTGGTACTGAAAAACCATGTGAGAGAGAACATGTATCCTTATCTCCAGACCATGGCTACACATGAATCGTCAGATCATCACCGCCTTGTATACTAATCAATTTTGACATATACCTAAAGGTCTCCTAGAATAACCTAGATATACTCATCTTAGAGTCTAATTATTTATGTCTCAACCGTAAACCCTACCACATTATTAATCTCGAGGCATGGAGGTTTTCTTTTCTTGTTGAACTCAATCCACGAGCCATGACCTCCACAATGGAAGTAAGATGAAAAATCTCACTCATCAGCGATCACAAAGAAAATGTCACATCCCCACTATCCCCAATAGAAATCATGGTATAGAACAAATTTATTGGGTCTATCCATGGAGAAAATCATGTCGGAACCTAGAAGATATCAATAATTAGATTAGGAATTCCACCCACATCTCATGGTGGACTATAAAATTCCTTTTGGAACCTAGAAGATATTAACTCATATATATGGAATCCCAACCAGGACTGATATAGGACACAAAAATCCTAATATTAAACCCTAGAGATCATAAAACCTAGACATGGGATAACACCAAGGACTGATGTGGGACACCACAAAACCCATCTCAAAAACCCTGATAAGTATGGTATCACATTAATTATGATACTATAAATCCTATAAGAACTAACCAATAAGTAGGGTATCATTGTTCATATATGTGGGTCATGCCAATACTAAAAACCCAACCTATAGAATTTGTATTTGATAATATAGGATCCCACCATGATCTCATAATGGGAAACCAAAAACTATATTTGAACCCGTCCCATAGAAATGATCAAAATCCTATGTTGATGATATAGTGCCATACTACACTCTCAACAGTGAAAATAACGAGAACCCACCCAACTAATACTAGCGAAGAATCATAGAATGAATTCCCCCACTAGAATCACCTCCCATCACATCTATAATGCCAAAACGATGTCCAACATCACATTTTATGTGGATATATAGCAAGGATAGGCTACTCATGGGCCACAATTTGGGTTCTAAAGGCAAATATGTTCAACAAAGAAGTCTCTTAGGGGAGTACATGACACGCAACCACAGTAGATGACATGTCATTTAAGGATGAATCTTGTATGTGTCCTATAAAAATACATGGAATGTATTATAAATAGACAGGGATTGTGTATCTTATTACATGGTATGTAATATCACTTGATCACCTGTGCATGTCCTCACCCACCCACAGCTTGGATTTGCAAGTTTCTCTAATGAACATACACCTTCCGTACATTGTGTGTGCCTCTTAGAGAAATGAAATCCTATTCCATTTTTATGTGTTCATATAAAGGAGCCCATATTTTTGTAACATGGCTCATTCCTGTGTAATTTTCAATACCCTCAAGCTCGTGTACACCTGTGGTCTAGCCATGTACTTTAATGAAGCCATGGCTCCATACATGGCATATATGTCCATGTCATTGGACACCAATCCAAGCCTCACTACATGGAGGGTACCGCCAATACATGACATGTATTTCTAAAATAACTTCTTCCACTGAAAGGGAGGAATACAAGGCATGTTATCCTACACCACACATTGTGTGACTAGAATTTATGAAACTAAAATCTCTACTAACCTCTCAAAACACCCATTATTAATGGAATTTGAATAGATCAACCCATATATATTTTATAACAATCATATAAGGCATATAATCAAATAAAACAACAAATAAATTGGGATAAATATGTAATTATCATAAATACACATACCTTGTGGTGAAACGCTGATGCTTTGGGTCTAACAGGATGCCAAAAACATGTCGCACCTTGATCCAATATCAATCGTGGTAAATAATGGAGTTTCGATGTGATTCACCTCTCACTTGTTTTCTCCATCCATTCCATCAAGGGGGTTCTCCCCTTTTCTATGAACGTGGAAATGATACAAGGGGGGAGGTATAGGATTTTTTGTTTCTTAACTAAATTTATTTTAATTTATAAACCCCTAATATTTAATACCACATCGACAGTCAATTACAAATGGGATACTGATGCTGGGAAACATTATGTCGCACCTAGGGTAAAACCCAGAATCTAAACATATCCTTGGTATGATGTTTAATATATAATAATTTATTTAGAAGAAAATCCAGATTTCCTAAAGAAACTACAATCCTGTGATAAAAAATCTTATTTTAATATCTTTGCACTGAGGATCTATGATCCACATAATTCTTCTTTGAATCATCCCATGGCTTTATAATTAATCATAGAAAAATTATAATGCATTAAACATGAAAAATAGAGTCATTAGACACACCTAACCATAATGTATTTTCATTTCAAAAAGTGAAATCTTATGCACAAGTGGAAAAATGATCTCTCAAATGGGTCTTACACATAGATGTGATTTCCAATTGGATCCCATGTTTTATGAAAACATGAACCCAAAAAAAAACACATGCCCCAAAATTGTATCCTCTAGTTAGATCTCAAATACCAATGGGTATGTCGAAAATAAAACTTAGCGAATAACGTCAAGATCAATTGGGTTGAAATCATTAAATGAGGTGTGTAAATTTCTCCTCACATAAAAAATGTGAAAAATACAAGTAAACTAGTATAACTAGGTTCATGTGGTCTAGTGGTACACCAAATTTCTATCCCAACACATCAACAAGAGAAGGGTTCAAAAAACAATTTCTCCCACTAGCTCAAGCCAGTGTAGCAATGACATATTGGGATTCAAACATGGTCTTAAACCAACCCAAAAATCAAATTCCTGGGCTAGAAATAGTTATACGGAACCTAAATGAGAATAAAAAATAATCTTACATACACATTCATTTCCAACACTCTAGTAATACATTCCATTAAATATTTTAAGAGTGTGTTATCCTTCCATACTGACCTATAATAACTATGATTTTTTAGGGACCTCTAACTAATTTTGAAAACCCTATCACTAAAATAAAAATCACAATTTTATTTATTATATAATTTATCTACACCGGTCTCCCTTTATTAATCGGTGAGACATCAAAAGATTTCTCTACACCAATCTACCTCATCCTTGGCCCCCAAAACCCAATGCCAAAGGATATGGGTACAACCACCCCTACCCTATCTATATTAATGAGGGAAGAAACCAAATTATCCACAAATATAATAGTGTGACTACTTTCATCATAAATCCATGAATTGTCTACATACTCCCCACCAATAAAAAATAGATTATGAAACATGTCTAGTAGACATACTTTCATGTGAAATCTCACAAATATAATCCCTATGTTGTTCCACACTATCACTATTAATAATATGATGGGAAATAAAAATCCAATGGGAATATATTGAACCATAATCACCCAAAAGGGTCACTAAAAATTTGTCAAATGTTCTGTTACCTTACTCAATAATAGCAGAAAGAAATACCACGGTGAGCATATATTTCTAAACCTACAACTTTGATTTTCTCTCAAGCGAGCACGACCTCCACCAATGTTGGGGCCACTATCACTCTCATGCCTGAGAAGACATATCCTAATATGTAGACCTTTTAAATACATAATATGCTCTATGATAGAACCGCATGAAATAACGATTATCAAACCATGTTCTGAACCTTCATCAAGTGTCTCTTATACATCTATGAAACTGAATACACAATGGTATTATAGATGACTACCAAAAAACGACCCAAATAGGTTTGATGGATCTAATTCTAATGTCTCCCATGAACCTCCTAGGATAAAAACACATGGATACCAATGTAATCACACTAGTTCTTACCATAATTCCCTTCAGTAAACCTATATCTGCGCCTTATCTCACAAAGATATATGAGATCCATCCAATATTCCGACACAAATATATAAGTAGTGCTGATGTTTCATTCTATGCAGATATTTATCCCTTATAGGAGAGGTATTCTAATGTAATCCTCAATATGAATTCCTCATACTCCACCAAAACTTCAAGAATCATAAAGATCATATAATGCACAACTCCAAGGGTCAATCTAGCCATTTTAAAAAAGAATATTCTATATATCCACACATGAGGTCATCATTCCCTACATGTAAAAACACTATCCTAGAAGATTGTAACACTTCCTCAACCAATGGTGGAAACCACAAGGTCTTGGATGGAAGGAAACTGATCCAAATTATTGAAGCATTGTAGGGTATATCCATGTTTATATAAAAAAATTTCTATTTCAGGCTCTCTCTCCCCTCTAGAGTTAGGTCAAACAATATATAAGGAATAATTACTCAAATTCAATAATCAAAAAATACAACAATAAATGTTGATCTCAAAGGATCAAAAATTATTACAAGTCCTCGAATAAGAAATATGATTAGCAAAAAGTGGCTCATTACACTATGTTAACTACAACTAGGGAAGTGAAGTCCTAGGTCATACCACAAACACTAATCGAGCATCAAATATAGAATACCCTTATTCCAAATCTCATAATTTCCTATTCCTTAATATTCAACACAACTAGTTCATTCTTTGATAACTCATTACAATAATCATCCCCAAAATTACAATTTAATGTAACTCATCTACCACACCTCAAACCGATTTTTTTGGTAAAACTGAATTTATTTCATAGTTTTAATCCAATAATAAGATCATGTCTTAGCGGGGTATGTTTCCATAATTTTTTTGAGTCCATAGATACATGAGACATCACTATCATAGGGCTCCACCAACACCCCGTATCACATTGGTAAGTATGATTTAATAAGTGGGATGAAAAGAGTATATCAAAACTATTTTTATCAGTACAACTGAAGAAGTTGAAAAGAAACAAATCATACATAAAATAATCCATGGATCTTTCTATTCTTAATAATATATTTCCAAAAGTCTCCTTCACCACATCCTCAAGCTCTTTCAAATATGTTTGGCCTAATTGGGTGAGGTGCTACCAACTGGTCGAACCATCTTCCACCTCTTTCTGCTAGCCCATCTCATCCACCACATATTCCATCATGTAGAACTACATTATCTTATAAATTTTATTATTGTGGAAGTCCATTGAACATTTCCACGTCATATGTACTTAGATTCAAAAAATATCACATTAGATGTCCCCATAAATCCCAGAAAAATCACTTACTCTCTCACAATTGACTAGAATCGTCTTGAGTGACCTGAAATGCACAACCTCCATCCCAGGATCACCAATTGAAGAATCACAAATTCCTTGATACCTAAACCATATTTTTGATATTTATTATATGTATCAAGTCCCATATTCCAAGAATCAATATTCTTGTGTTTTCTCAGCAAAAAAAGATCTATAAGACCATTGATAGATCAGGTACTCAAACATAAGTTGGAATGAAATGAGATACCAATCAATCCATGATATCTCAATTTTATCCCTACCTGATGCTCCAAAATTGTAAAAATAGATCTGAAAACATAAGAAGATATTTTCTAGAGAGGTCATTTAATATTATATAATACACAACCATGGTCATGATACAATGCTTATGCTATAAAAGCTCTGAGATATTCACTGATCACAATTTGGTTGTATAAACCTCTTCTATGAATAGTTACTCAAACTATGACCAAGTGAATGTCATGTAATCATTGGTATGAGTGAATAGACTCCACCATGTACCCATAAATACATGAATATGAATCACCTCTAGGAGCACCATATGATTGGGGGGTTTCCTCACAATGTAAAAAATGTGTGTGACTTCCTCAAGAAAATCATTAACTTTCTAGGAATTTATATCCCATTGAAACCTAGGATGAAACTAACTATTAAAATGATGGAGGGTCACAAACCTATGAATATCATTATTCAATACCACAATGCATCCTGCAACTGATTAGGTGGTGGAGGAATATGAAAACCACATAATGGAACCACCTTTGATGCATCCCCTTGTGATAAATCCTCACACTAAGTAGATCATCATCACAATACTTACATGGAATCCTAGATATCATCAATCACTAAGGCATTGTAAAATAATCAATATGTACCATGGTAAAAATGTATATTTTTTGTTTGTCTCAGAAAGGGCAGGTAAACATCCATCCAATCCTCTATTATGCATGTACCATTGTTTCCCAACAACCAATGACTACATGTTTTGAGTCAACAATAAAGTTATTAGATTCCTAGTGAATGGATATTTCAACCTTGAAAACAAAATTGGATTCATTAAACCTAAATAAAATACAGAACAAGTTAAAATTATTTACCTAAATTTCAAATAAAAATATCATAGCTAAACAATCTAAATGCTTCACCCCTAATGTCGAAGTTGCTCAAATACAACTCTGTCTGTACCCAACCATCTAGTGCCTACATGGATGGTGCTAATTTGAGTGTGCATACTCAAATAAAACCTATAATAGGAAATGGTTGGTGACTAGAACTGGGTAGTTATATGATACACATGGGAGGGATTAGCTTGTATTACCTACACGTACGCTCACACATGCATCATAATGAATGTGTGTAAATATAAAAGAAAAACTAATAAAAAAATGCATGAATATATCTATCCCATGATTGGCGTTCAATAAAAGTATTGAATTAATGAAAGGTAAAAATACAAGGCCACTAAAAATTAATAAAATAACTCAATGGTATCAATAGAAAGGTACTGTAGTCAGTAAAACCATCATTACTCACCTCATCCTATTTAGATCACTGTGATGCTCTTGCTTGGGGTCCTCCTAGGGATCTGCCAAATGGATAATACTCTAAATAATACATGGGATGATTGGGTAGACCCCTGAAGGGGTTATATTAAAAATACCAAATAGGATCCCAAAAAAACCAAACTATAATAGAGAAACTAAAAGGAAACAGATCACTCAACCCATTTTTGTAGGTTACTAAAAACCAATGTTGGTGAGAACAAGAATCTATATGTTCACAACTTGGACACACATGACTAGTCTGATTTTCAAGTCATGGTATGTCTATTAATATGAGACATGCTGAATGGACTCCTAGAATAACCCATATATACTAAATTTAGACTCCAAATCTCATGGTCTCAACCATACATCCTGACACATGATTATACTAGAGTCCCAAAGGAATCACTTTTCTAGGAGAACTCACATTACATGCCCTTCCATCCCATATGAAACCCATAAAAGAGATATTATTCATCTGGTATCAGTAAGATGATTAAACATCCTGGCCATCCCTGGTGGAATTCATCTCAGAGAATATTCTCATCTAGTCTCTCTATAGAGAAAGACATGTTTGAACCTGAAATATCGTGAAACTCGGATAGGGGATCCCATCTATATCTAATGAGGGACTTAAAAGCCCTCCTAAAACCTAAAATATATCAAATCCAAAATATAGGATCACACATAAGTCCACTGGGGGACACCATTACCAAAATATTAACATTGGAGATCATAATGTTCAGATAAGGTATCACATCTAGGATTGATGGGGGATGCCATAATCCCATCATGAACCACCCTCTAAGTAAGAGATATTATATAAAAAGATACAATTAACCCTACTATAACCACGTTCTAGTTAGGGGATCATGTCCCCTATATATCAGTTATGCCAATAACACAAAACCCTCCTTAGTAAGGCAAAGATATGATAGGGAATAATACTCCATCTCATGAAGGGACACCACAAACACTACACAAACCAAAATAAAAAAAAATATCCACATCCTTTACCAGGGATATGATGCCATACTGTACTCTCAGGGGCATGGGTCAGGGGAACACACCCAATAGATACTAGCCAAGTGTCTCTAAAAGAATCACCCCACCTGTTTCACCTCTTGTCACATATCTAAAAAAATAGTGGACACTATAATGTTATATGTAGATAAACACTTAAGAACGGATAGTCAAAAAATTCTATTAGAGTATTTATTATAGAGATGTGGAAAGGATAATTCACTAAGGAAATTAGATGGAATTCACCCTAAGTACAAAAAGTGTCTCTCAATGCCAAACACTGGCCATGTATGCTCATGATACATAGATATTATATAGAATATACATATTTTTTACATATAAATACATAGTGTGTAACCTCACCTGATCACATGGAGCTTTCCCACCTACATATGGCTTGAGTTTCCATGTTTTCCAGCACAACGTGTACCATTATTACATGATGTGTACCTCATGGACAATCCCAAGCATGTTTCCATAGATGTTCCATTGTATAAGACCCTTTACTCATGTACCATGTCTAGTATCCATGTATGTGGCCATTTATTCTAGTCTATATATGCATGGGGTCTATCCCTATATTTGAAAACAACCATCTTCCATTACGAGCAACGATTTCCCATGTTTGTGGCCACTAGACTGACCTTAGTATGTTACTTCTACCCCCATCACACAATGTGTTGTTACAAATTTTTATCTTTCCCATGTAGTAAGAACCCATGGTTGGTTCCTCTTCACTACATGTCATGGGATCTGGATTTCCAAATCCAAAATCACTACAATCCCTATGAAATGTAAGCTTTTCCCAAAATACCCATAGATTGACTCCCAAGGGATATATAGAAGTTATAAAAGTTTAATAAAACTTTTTAAAAAAAATATAATAGTATCATTAATTTGTAAATATAAATGAAAAAACAATTACCTAATATAGAATCTTAGATGAATAGATTTAAAACCCACTCATTAAATATATTAAAGAAAGAATTTTGGGTTATTTTTAGTCATTATCAAATTCTTTTTAACTAAAATTACCCAATTTATCCTTACTAAGGTGACACATAATTACTAATGTTACTATTAATAATGACAAAAAAGGAATCTATTAACAAAATCTGAGACCATATATTCCATAATATGAGATCCATTTTGCAATATTAAGTTCCCAGGATGGGTAGAAATTAATTTGAATATATATGTATAATAAATAATGGAAAACTATTTTTTGAAAAATGTACTTTATTACTAAAAATGAACTTCTACCTAAGTCAGATATAATGGTAATTAATAACATATTTAATTATATTATATATAATTAATGAAGTCTTATGTAAATTAGAGATCAAATTCATGAATAATGATAATTTTTAATGAAAATAAATTACAATTTAAAAAAATTATATACTTTCACTATTCAATAAAACATAAATATTTACATAAAATCTCCCAACATTTATCCGAAAATAATTTTGATTTTATTATTTATAAAATGATAAAAAAATTTCAAATATTTTATTTAACTTGGTAGAAATTATTTATAGAATTTTCTCACATAATCAATCAAAATCAGTTATGAAGAAAACATTTTTTTGAAGAATAAAATTACCTAACTGGAAATCAAGTTATTATTTCCAATCAATTACCAATTATTTTTTTATTATATCATTTATATATATTTAATAACTTTTTTAATCCTTTTTATGTTCTAAAATTTAATATAAATGTTATAACTATCATAAAATTATTTTATTTTGTGTTCATTTTTGGTTTGATGTTTCACGTGGTATAAAATATAAATAACATTGTTTCTTTAAAATTACTAAGTTATTCTATTTTATAGTTATTATTATACTCTATATTTTCTAATTTGGCATGGTAGAAAAATTTTTAGTATTACTCACCATTATTAACACAGTTCTATGGTAGTGATAAGAGTTATTTTAGTGTATGTTTGGAGTTAAACTAGTCACATGGTAATACAAATCATCTCTACCATGATATTGGACCCACAATGGCTAAGGATCATGAATCCATATAGTATGTTAACTAAGGAAGTTATTTCAGTTTTTTTATAAAAATTACTAAATAAACTATTATTTAACTATCATCAATCAAGGTGTATGATCTATCAATCCATATTAATGTAAATGATTTCAAATCAGACTCATTATTTTAATTTTGGAGGTTTTCCAAGCATATACCTATTTTTATTGGTTTTTCAGAGAATAAAAATTATAATTTTGAGGATGCAATTGTGACTCATCCCATTATGAGGATTGTTATGGTGTTGGGATTGATAACATGGAATGGGTGACTGATATATGTCTTTTTAAAAGCAATCAAAACTCATTTAATTTTCAATCCTAAAAATTAGTAATTTTATACTTCTAAAGTCATGCAATAAAGAATATTGTTTGTGTCTTTAAAAAATATAGAACCATGACTCTAGAAACCTTTTAGTTCAAGGACATATCATTAAGAAAAGTAAAATAATGTGAATATAAATTATTCTATTATGAGAATTAAATAAAAGATGTTGATTATGGTTTTCTTTGGAATATGATGCTGATAAAGTCTTGAGGAACTTATAATTAATTTAAATCCCATTTTTACTTTTTCCCGTTAAAAAAATAAATTTTTAGAAGGATGAATTATATCATGGGATGTACATGATAGTGAAAGAAATCCAGATGTGCAGTCTTTTCCAGGAGAGATGCTACTACAATCCTCGACATAAGCTTCCGTCATTATCGAAAGAGTTCCTGATTATTATTACTTAGAGTATTGATGCATGAGTGAGGAATTATATGTGTGATCTATTATTGGACTCTCTATCCCCATTTTCATATTAATATAATATGATAAGGTATACAAAATTTTGGAAAATGAACACGATCATATATATTGGGAGGAAAATTACTATAGATCAATGAAATTATATTTTTTTGGGGTTTTCCTTGGTGAAATGATGGAAAAAAGGTTATAGAATCTTATTGGGTGAAAGAAAAATACATTATAATGATATTTTACATGGTAATTTTGGGTTCATAAGTTATATCTTGGTGGTTGGGAGTAGTAGGTCAGGATATGAGGGACCTAAGAACCATGTAATTTCACTATTCAATCATATAGAGCTCCGTAAAATGTGTCATTTACACAATATTGAGTTCAATATGTGATTAAACCTTTATAATATTGGTGTAAATCATGATGAATCTATTTTGAGGTTATCTAGAATAATAATCTTATATGTTTTAAGTGGATATGTCTGTTATGTTTGATTTCATTACCAATTCATATTCCATGTTTAAAATAATATTATTTTTAGTATTTTATTTTGGGTGATGTATAAAATATGGTTTTAAAATATTTTAATTTTATTGGAAGATATTTATATATGTTTATAAATTTTTGGAAGTATTATTTAATGTTGAATAATTTTGTTTTTCAGTCATCCTAAGTCCACATAACTTCATAAGAGTCATTTTCTATCTAAAATAATGAATTATAATTGGATTACTAATTCATTAGAGTCATTAGTGACTAATTAATAGTTACCCACTATTTTTTAAGAGTCATTAATGTAGGTGATATTGAAATATGATATAAGGATGAATTTTTATGTGTCATAAAGCTGTTCTGAAAAACCATATGAGATTGTATAAGGACTGAATTGGACTTTGTAGAGATGATTTGAAACATTCAAATAATGATTTTACAACTCTATATGAATTACCCATGACTATTCAAGGATCATTCATATGTTCATATATATCAATTAAAAAATCAAAAGGATGTCAATGATTTTATAAGGATGATATGTGACTTCATAAGGATGAATTTATACTTCGTAAGGATCATTATATAGTTTTTAGGGATAAAGCCAGAATTTATATAGATTAGTTTCATTTTATAATAATCATTTATCCTTGTATAATAAAAATTTAATTGAGAATATGGAAAAGAAGAGAAATTAACTTACTTTGTATAAGTAAGTTCCATTATGATATTATGTGTTTGGAAAGGAAAGAAAAATTAAATAAATAATAAAATTAATTATTAGGTGAATCAAATAAGGTGATTAATCATAAATATATTTGTAACATCTCATATTTTCTATTTAATTTTTACAAATTTTTTATGGATTATTTTCAAGAGAAGGAACTGGTACGAGGTGGGATTACAAGACCTGATGTGACTAAAATAATTTTTTGAAATATATTAAATATCCTGGCCATGCGATTTCCCTGAAAACGTGGAATGACTTCTAAATGGGTGTCCAGATCAGAAATCAGAGGGCAAATTTGAGTTCAAAATTGTTCGTATACCCAAGGGACGACATAAAATTAGTCTGTATGGGTCATTTGTGAAAACATTGATGTAGGCCTAAAGGGAATAAAATAGTTTAATAAAATTATTTTTATGTGTTTCGTTGATGAGAAAATGGTTTTATCATTAAATTGGAAATTATATTGGAAATAAAAGGCTAGTGTCATAACCTTGGAGATTCCAGTGGACTACTAGGGTGAGATTTGGAGAATCCTCTTAGTTTACTAATGACTGATCATGGATCAATAGATCGACAAAATTGTAGATTCAATGGCTCTCTCCAACTAACACAATGCGAAAACCCTTCCACGTCATCTAATGACCCAAATTTTGGTAGGTTGTGTGCTTTAATTTTTTAATTCCACGTTCTTAATTTCTATGATGAACACAAATAAATCGATGAAAAATTGACTTTCTGATTGATAGATTTTTGGGAAGGGGTTTTTGGGGGGTTTAATTGGATGTTTTTTCATTTTTATTAAATCCACATTAATTATCATTCTCAGAAAAAAATTTACAGCAAAAAAAATAGACCTAGGTTCATTCCTGTAGTTATCTATTTATGATTTTATACCTCTTTTCTCATTCATAAATGGTGATATCTTGGTTGATAGTTATACACCCTTCTGATTAATTTATTATTTTATGTGCAACTATTGACTAAACGATCCCAGATTGTAGATCCAAACTTGGTATGATGCAACAGAGGCACAAAGGTGCTGGCCGTGAACAGATCATACTGGTTTATAAACCCCTTATTTTCGAGCTTATATATGGAAGATGATGTTGAAGAACATCTTCAATTTTTAATTAGACTCGACTGTTAGAGGATGTTTATCATTTATGGAAAGGCTCAGACAGGGTAGATCCATACATTTCTTCTTTATTAGAGATGCATTCTAAGGCAGTGGTGATGAGGGTGCAAATGAGATGAATAACTAGGTATTTAGGAAAATCATGACATACAAGCCGTGTAATCCAGAATTACACGGTGTCTGGGGCCCCCTGGCTATGGCTCTATAGTTTGGATAAAGATATTCTTCCCTGGGCCTGTGACCCCTCTCCAATAGTGTGTGAAACTACCCAGTTAACATGGCATATATTTTGGAAGTACACCAATATAGGTTATAGTACATGAGCACAGACATGTCGTGTTCTCCAACAAAGACATGTATTACCATACATAGATCAATAAACTGACATGACTTCCCAACACAGACACACCCATGAGGCACAAGATGGATACCATGTGTCTCTACACATCTTTTATATTGTAACGACCCAAAATTTTGAATAAATCTTGTTTCTTAATTTTTTGTGTTATTTTATTTTTGATACTCAACAAAACTATTTCATTTGATAACATGAGTATAATTAAAATGAGACCGTTGGGTTTTGACTGTTATATGACTATTGGTCAATATGACCACTGGAAACTAAACGTTTTGATTATTGTCTCTAAATACAAGTAATCTTGGTTAATTAATATAGAAAGAAGATTCGATGGCCTCACCCAGTAGTCCTGGACCGATTGAAGCCCATCTAACAGAACTTGGGAAGGAGGTAGCACCACTGGGCTTTGCTCTGGACCAAACCCAAGCTAAACATCATCGTGTGAAGCTAGAATGGAATCGCCTTCACGAGAAGCTCAAACTGATAGAAATTACTACTCGTGCGATGTGGCCGAGCCTCCCTCGGATTCTCTCACCTTATCACACCTTACACTTAGGTCCTATGCTGGTGTGATAAGGGGCTATGTAAGGAGACCGTAACTGCCTTGTGTAACCCTTTGTTTTAAATAAAAATTTTTATTTCTTCTTATGATGAAGTTTATGAATTTTGAAATGTCCGGATAAATATAGTATGCATATTTTGGATGAATTTTAGAAAAAGGATATTTTAAAAATGTTTAGGTAAACCTTAAATAATTAAAAATGTGTAATGATTTTCAAAAAAATGGTCTTCTACAATTATTTTTAGTACGAAATTTAGAGTCTAATAGGATCAACTTGATTTTTGATGGATAGTAATTATGAATAGTGATTTTATGATTAGGATTAGTAATGTGTCCAAATGGATTAGTAATCTCACTTAAAGAAAGTATTAATATAATCTAGGCACCTTGATTAAGTAATGTGATTCAATAAAATGGTTAAATAACAGTTTCATAAATTAATATCCAAGTATTAGTTTTTTTGGTGAATAGTGTTTTTTAATTAAAAATCAAATTAAAAATATTTGAAAAATTATTTTTAAAAAATGGATTTCGTTTTTAAACATAGAGCATCGATATTATGTTAAGGTAATTTTTGGGGTTTTTTCTAAAAAAATGAATTTTCGGTGAATAGTGTATTTATTTAAAAATTAAATTAAAAATATTTAGAAAAATATTTTTATAAAATTGAGTTCATTTTTGAAATCATAGCATTGATATTTGGTTAATGTGAAATTTTGGGATTTTTCTGAAAAAGTTGAATTTTCAGTGAATGGTAAAAAAAATATAGTTTTAGGGTTTCAGTATGTTTAATGACATCATAACTGTGTCATGATGATTCCATGTGATATTTTAAGTGATGGTCGACTAAAGGGGATGAATTATTGTATGAGGTTTCCCAAGTGGACAATACCATGGGCAAATACCATGGGCAAGCCCAAGGTTTTGCCAAAACCACCAATGAGGTGTCCTTTGGCCATTAATGCCTTGTCCCCTCACTTTCCCTATAAATACCAAGAAATACTCTCATCATTTCGACTCCCAACTCTCCCCCAACGATTCTCTGGTCTCATTACCTCCCAAGGAGTCCTCCCAAGGTGCCCCCAGGCCCTCAAGGTCACAACCTTTGAGTTTTAAGAGTTACGTTTTAAGGTAAGGGATCCGACCTCTCTCTTTCTTTTCAAGAAATCTCTTTTATGTAATTTCGTTTATTCTCTATGTTATTATGTTAAAGGATGTTCTTTTATACTCATCTTACTTCCCTTTTCATGTTCATATAATGATAGATCCCCTCTTACTCTCAATATCTCTTTTTATGATGTTTTAAGTGGCGCCGTTAGGCTGCCGAATTTTTAAGTGGTTCTTTCACCTTTCTCCCTTTTCAAAGTTCTAATTCCATGTCAAGTATTTCAAGTTCCTTTTTATTATGTTGGGGGTATGATATCTATATATATCATAATTATATTTTGTGACCATATGATGAGAGACCCCATTTGATCTCTTCAATTCAGTATTTTGATGTTTTAAGTGGCGCTGTTAGGCTGCCGAATTTTTAAGTGGTTCTTCACCCTTCTTGTTTTGCAGTTCTACTTTCATGTCAATTATTTCAAGTTACTTTTTTTTATGTTGGGGTATAATCACTAAATTTATCATACTGATATTTTATTATCATATGATGAGATATCCCATTTGATATCTTCAATTCAGTATTTTGAAGTTTTAAGTGGCGCCGTTAGGCTGCCGAATTTTTAAGGGACTCTTTCACCCTCCTCGTTTTCAAGTTCTAATTTCATGTCAAGTCTTTCAAGTTCCTTTTTATTATGTTGGGGTATGATATCTATATCTATAATACTGATATTTTATGACCATGTGATGAGAAACCCCATTTTATCTCTTCAATTCAGTATTTTTAAGTTTTAAGTGGCGCCGTTAGGCTGCCGAATTTTTAAGTGGTCCTTTCACCATTCTCCCTTTCCAAAGTTCTAATTCCATGTCAAGTATTGAAAGTTAATTTTTATTATTTTGGGGTACGATCTTTTAATATATCATAATGATCTTTTATGTTCATATGATTAGAGACCCTATTTCATCTCATCAAATCATTTTTGTTAAAGTTTAAGTGGCGCCATTAGGCTGCCGAATTTCTAAGGTGTTCTTTCACCCTTCTCGTTTTCAAGAACTACTTTCATGTCAAGTCTTTCAAGTTGCTTTTTATTATGTTGGGGTATGATAACTATATCTATCATACTGATATTTTATGTTCATATGATGAGAGACCCTATTTGATCTCATCAATTCATTTTTGTTGAAGTTTAAGTGGTGCCGTTAGGCTGCTGAATTTCTAAGGGGTTCTTTCACCCTTCTCGTTTTCAAGATCTACATTCATGTCAAGTCTTTCAAGTTCCTTTTTATTATGTTGGTGTATGATCTCTATATCTATCATACTGATATTTTATGTTCATATGATGAGAGACCCTATTTGATCTCGTCAATTTATTTTTTTGAAGTTTAAGTGATGCCGTTAGGCTGCTGAATTTTCATAAGAGAAATCTTATTTTTGTCTTCCTTTAATGTTCTTCATTTCATATGGTACATCTTTAAAATTTCATTACCATGTTCATATATACTTCATATTCTGTCCCTCTACTTTTTTATGGATCATTTATTAGTGGGTTACCCATGTCCCCTCTCTTTTCAATGTTTTCTAAAACCTTGTAACATAGCTGTTATGCTGCCGAATTTTCGTCTGAAAAGGCCTCTATCCTTTTCTAAAAATTATTTTATGTTATTATGTGAATACTCAAAGCTCTTATTTATATAGGGGTATTGACATATATATTAAAATTTTCTATTTTAAATTCTGGGATTTACATCCATGAAACCCGCTTTCCCTTTCCATGGGTTTAAAGTGACATAATGATCATGTCATTAATGCAGTTTTTAAAACGTTATGATTATGAAATGAAACCCATATATTTTATGCTATACGGGGTTTTTTATGAAATGATTAATGATGATATATGTGGCTCACATGATAATAAAGTCATGTCAAGGGTGCGCCCAGATAGCGCTCCCATGCATTGGGTAAAGACTTAATCTCTAGATATGACTTTTTAGACTGATACATTGGTGAATAACCTTGGTAATTTTTAATGACACCTTGGGGATGGACCTTGGTGAAATGAAATGATTGTCAATATTAATTGTTGTAGCCACATCTTCACGTTATGAAAAAATTTTATTTTTATTATGATATATCTCAAGATTTCTTTCTCATGCCTTAAAGTTCTTTTCATGACCCTATTGAAGTATCTCAAGTTCACATGCAAAATGTTTCTCTTGTTCCCTTACTAGGCCTTCTGCTCACCCTTTCTTTTGATGTATGTCCCCAGGTTATGAGATGCAGTAATGAACCTAGGATGAACATGAGGAGAATACTTTCATGTTTTTAAAAAGAATTTTTTATGTTTTCATGTTTTATGTTCCTGGTTTCCAAGACACTAAACCTTAAAGATCCTCAGTTTTGTAAAATGTAATGAAAGTTTATGTGATAAAAAGGTGGGATGCTATAGTTGGAATCAAAGGATGGTTTAGTTATTTGTGGAAATTAGGATATGAAACCTTTAGGAAGAATCCTATAAAAAAGTTTATATATAGTAAATCTTCCTGGTATTCTGGTGAGTATTGAGTAATGAGTTTCCATGCAAATACATCCTTGTCTGGATACGAACAGGTAGAGGTGGCTCTGGCACATATGTACATAGGGGTAAAACCCTAAAACACCGCTTTGATCTAGACTCAAACGGGAACTGGTACACGTCAACGGGCCTTTCTGTACTCTTGGTTACGACACTCCTGGGGGATATGATTTGGTAAATTCATAAGCTTAGTATGAACCATTGTTAAAGGAAAAAAGATAAAATAAAATAAATATTCACATAAGAATATATGATCATGGATAACCTAGATGGGAACCTCGGGGATCACATGTTAGGGTATACTTTTCTTCTACAAGTTATCCTTATATGCTTTAAGTTCCTTTTCATGATTATTGACTAAGTATTTAAGCCACTAATTATACTTTCTCTTCTTAGTTAATGGTGGGAAATGGAAGAACATGTCCCAACAACCAATGTGATAGGAAATGCCACAATTTCCGTATTAATATGACATAGATGATTAGGGGATTAAAATATGATTATTATTTTGGAAGACGTTCACTATTTTGGGGACCCTATATGATCGATGTAAATAGATTACTACGGTATATTCATTGAGGAGTAAGGTTGACTTATATTTTGAAGAATAGATGAATTTAAGGTAGACTTATAGTAATTTATGTTACTTGTGGGAATGATTAACCTATCTTGGGTAAAATATGTCTAGGTTAGCTACTTTTGTTATAAGATGTTAGGAGTGGTTGATGTTGTTTGGAGATGAACAATGAAGTTTATTTTGGAAGACTATGTTATTAAATCCTTCTTGTATTTCAGTTTCAATCTTAGTTTGGTTTATTTTGAGGAATTTTAAGGACCGTTATTTATGGAATGGTCTATGATGAACTTTGGGTAGTAACATGTAACTTTGAAGATTTAAAAGTAGTTTTCATTCCTATGGGATTCTTTCTTTTTGAAGAGTTGTTTTCCCTTACCCTTTCTATTTTTGGGATAATGTTTATAGATAGAAGAAATAGATTGTTAATCTTTTGTGGATTATGTGATTCTCTAGAAGATGATTCTTGTGTTTTGATGAGACCAAGTAGTATTGAATGCTCATCATTTTGAGAAAAGATTAGTTTTGGTAGAAACTTATTAAAGGATGAAACTCTGCATGAAGGTAGGTATATTTCCTTATGTTTTTGTTATATGTAGTAAATGAATTATTAAAAATTATGAAAAGAAACATAAAACAAAAAATATGTTGGTTTATGTTTCCTACTAGGTAATCAAAGAACGTTTACACACAACATAAGTTTTGGATTTTCTCGTGGTCAACATTCTCCTAATCATGTTTTCTATCACTCTCCCCTAGAACTTTACCCCTTTTTTTTCTTCCATATCCATGTTTTCCTCCATGGAATCCTAGTATGGGTTAACTCAGGTAACCTTTGTACTTCCCTTTCTTTCTTTTAAAGTAATAGTGTTTCTGCCTCTTTTTCCTATGTGTGAGTTTCAGTGAAATTTCAATACCCAATTTTAAAAATTGCGAGGACGCAATTTCTTAAGGGGGGAAGATTGTAACGACCCAAAATTTTGTATAAATCTTGTTTCCTAATATTGTGTGTTATTTTATTTTTGATACTCAACAAAACTATTTCATTTGATAACATGAGTATAATTAAAATGAGACCGTTGGGTTTTGACTGTTATATGACTATTGGTCAATATGACCACTGGAAACTAAACGTTTTGATTATTGTATCTAAATACAAGTAATCTTGGTTAATTAATATAGAAAGAAGATTTGATGGCCTCACCCAGTAGTCTTGGACCGATCGAAGCCCATCTAACAGAACTTGGGAAGGAGGTAGCACCACTGGGCTTTGCTCTGTACCAAACCCAAGCCAAACTTCATCGTGTGAAGCTAGAACGGAATCGCCTTCGCGAGAAGTTCAAACTGATAGAAATTACTTCTCGTGCGATGTTGGACGAGCCTCCCTTAGATTCTCTCACCTAAGAACACCTTACATTTAGGTCCTATGCTGGTGTGATAAGGGGCTATATAAGGAGACAGTAACTGCCTTGTGTAACCCTTTGTTTTAATTTTTTTTTATTTCTTCTTATGATGAAGTTTATGAATTTTCAAATTTCCGGATAAATATAGTATGCATATTTTTGATGAATTTTAGAAAAATTATATTTTAAAAATGTTTAGGTAAAACATAAATAAATAAAAATGTGTAATGATTTTCAAAAAAAAGTCCATCTATAATTATTTTCAGTACGAAATTTAGAGTCTAATAGGATCAACTTGATTTTTGATGAATAGTAAATTATGAATAGTGATTTTATTATTAGGATTAGTAATGTGTCCAAATGGATTAGTAATCGAACTTAAAGAAAGTATTAATATAATCTAGGCACGTTGATTAAGTAATGTTATTCAATAAAATTGTTAAATAACGGTTTCATAAATTATTATTCAAGTATTAGTTTTTTCAGGTGAATATTGTTTTTTAATTAAAAATTAAAATAAAAATATTTAGAAAATTATTTTTAAAAAATGGATTTAGTTTTTGAGCTCAGAGCATCGATATTATGTTAAGGTAATTTTTGGGGTTTTTTCTGAAAAGATGAATTTTCGGTGAATAGTGTATTTATTTAAAAATTAAATTAAAAACATTTAGAAAATTATTTTTATAAAATGGAGTTCATTTTTGAAATCATAGCATTGATATTTGGTTAATATGAAATTTTGGGATTTTTCTGAGAAAGTTTAATTTTCAGTTAATAGTAAAAAAAAAATAGTTTTAGGGTTTCGGTATGTTTAATGACATCATAACTATGTCATGATGATGCCATGAGATATTTTAAGGGATGGTCGACTAAAGGGGATGAATTATTTTATGAGGTGTCCCAAGTGGCCAATACCATGGGCAAATACCATGGGCAAGCCCAAGGTTTTTCCAAAACCACCAATGAGGTGTCCCTTGGCCATTAATACCTTGTCCCCTCACTTTCCCTATAAATACCAAGCAATCCTCCCATAATTTCGACTCCCAACTCTCCCCCAACGAAGATATGATCTCATTACCTCCCAAGGAGTCCTCCCAAGGTGCCCCCAAGCCCACAAGGTCCCAACCTTTGAGTTTTAAGAGTTACGTTTTAAGGTAAGGGATCCGACCTCTCTTTCTTTTCAAGAAATCTCTTTTATGTAATTTCTTTTATGCTACATGTTATTATCTTAAAGGATGTTCTTTTATAATAATCTTGCTTCCCTTTTCATGTTTATATAATTATAGATCCCCTCTTACTCTCATTATTTCGTTTTATGATATTTTAAGTGGCGCCGTTATGCTGCCGAATTTTTAAGTGGTTCTATCACCTTTCCCCCTTTTCAAAGTTCTAATTCCATGTCAAGTATTTCAAGTTCCTTTTTATTATGTTAGGGTATGATATCTATATCTGTCATACTGATCTTTTATTACCATATTATGAGAGACCCCATTTTATCTCTTCAATTCAGAATTTTGATGTTTTATGTGGTGTCGTTAGGCTGGTGAATTTTTTAGTGGTTCTTCACCCTTCTCATTTTGAAGTTCTACTTTCATGTCAATTCTTTCAAGTTACTTTTTATTATTTTGGGGTATGATCTCTAAATTTATCATACTGATACTTTATGATAATATGATGAGATACCCCATTTGATATCTTCAATTCAATATTTTTATGTTTTAAGTGGCGCCGTTAGGCTGCCGAATTTTTAAGGGATTCCTTCACCCTCCTCGTTTTCAAGTTCTACTTTCATGTCAAGTCTTTCAAGTTCCTTTTTATTATGTTGGGGTATGATCTCTATATCTATCATACTGATCTTTTATTACCATATGATGAGATACCCCATTTTATCTCTTCAATTCAGTATTTTGATGTTTTAAGTGGCGCCGTTAGGCTTCTGAATTTTTAAGTGGTCCTTTCACCGTTCTCCCTTTTCAAAGTTCTAATTCCATGTCAAGTCTTGCAAGTTACTTTTTATTATTTTGGGGTATGATCTATAAATATATCATACTGATATTTTATGTTCATATGATGAGAGACCCTATTTGATCTCATCAATTCATTTTTGTTAAAGTTTAAGTGGCGCCGTTAGGCTGCCGAATTTCTAAGGGGTACTTTCACCATTCTCGTTTTCAAGATCTACATTCATGTCAAGTATTTCAAGATCTTTTTTATTATGTTGGGGTATGATCTATATATATATAATACTTATATTTTATTTTCATACTATGAGAGACCCTATTTGATCTCATCAATTCATTTTTGTTGAAGTATAAGTGGCGCCGTTAGGCTGTCGAATTTCTAAGGGGTTCTTTCACCCTTCTCGTTTTCAAGATCTACTTTCATGTAAAGTCTTTCAAGTTCCTTTTTATTATGTTGGGGTATTATCTCTATATCTATCATACTGATAATTTATGTTCATATTATTAGAGACCCTATTTGATCTCGTCAATTCATTTTTTTGAAGTTTAAGTGACGCCGTTAGGCTGCCGAATTTTCATAAGAGAAATCTTATTTTTGTGTTCCTTTCATGTTCTTCATTTCATATGGTACATCTTTCAAATTTCATTACCATGTTCATATATCCTTTATATTCTGTCCCTCTACTGTTTTATTGATCATTTATTAGTGGGTGACCCATGTCCCCTCTCTTTTCAATGTTTTATAAAACCTTGTAACATAGCTGTTATGCTGCAGAAATTTCGTCTCAAAAGGCCTCTCTCATTTTCTCAAAATTATTTTATGTTATTATGTGAATACTCAAAGCTCTTATTTATATAGGGGTATTCACATATATATCAAAATTTTCTATTTTAAATTATGGGATTTAAATCCATGAAACCCGCTTTCCCTTTCCGTGGGTTTAAAGTGACATAATGATCATGTCATTAATGCAGTTTTTAAAATGTTATGATTATGCAATGAACCCCATTTATTTTATTCTATACAGGTTGTTTATGAAATGATTGATGATGATATATATGGCTCACATGATAATAAATACATGTCAAGGGTGAACACAGATAGCGCTCCAATGCATTGGGTAAAGACTTTATCTCTAGAGATGACATTTTAGACTGATACCTTGGTGAATAACCTTGGTAATTTTTAATGAAACCTTGGGGATGGACCTTGGTGAAATGAAATGATTGTCAATATTAAATGTTGTACCCACATCTTCAAGTTATGAAAAATTTAATTTTTATTATGATATATCTCATGATTTCTTTCTCATGCCTTAAAGTTCTTTTCATGACCCTATTTAAGTATCTCAACTTCACATGCAAAATGTTTATCTTGTTTCCCTTACTGGGCCTTCTGCTCACCCTTTTTTTGGATTTATGTCCCCAGGTTATGAGATGCAGTAATGAACCTAGGATGAACATGAGGAGAATCCTTTAAAGTTTTTATGAATAATGTTTTATGTTTTCATGTTTTTAGTTCCGGGTTTCCAAGACACTACACCTTAAAGATCCTCGTTTTTGTAAAATGTAATGAATGTTTATGTGATAAAAATGCGGGATGCTATATATATTCATCTATAATATAATTATTTGGTGACTGAATTTAATGTGAGGATATTCCTCATTAGTATAAATAAGTATAGCTGGACATTCCATGAACCCCCTTCAAGAGTTCTTTAAGATCTTCGTTTTTTAGTTTGGACTAGTATAGGTTTACTGTGTTCTCTTGGACCATTACCCTAAGTGTAGAGTGTGACATTCCATCCAAACAACTAGATTATGATACCCTCTAGGGCCAATGTCTTATATAGAGTTGTGATGTCCCTCTGTGATACTGAAGTGTTTTCCTCTCTCATACATTGTTGGAGTTTTGGAACTTGCGTGACCTCCCTGATAAGTTAGTTGATCCTCCATCTATAAGGCCATATTGGTAGGTTTTTGTAATCACTACCAAATAATCCCATACGTAGCAGGTCGATCTAGACTAGGTTCATGGTGTCTCCCAGCAATTCAGGAAATGACCCCCAATATGTTTATCAAGGTCCACAACGACCAAGGAGATTCCTTATGCTGGGACAATTGACCACACCCATTTCATAGAGTTTCTTATAAAGATAGAATTTCTTGTGGACTGAGTTATCTTAGAATGAGCGTTTCTTCGAGAACAATCTTGTTTTTGGAAGTTGGTTATGATTGACTTATAGCGTGGAGTCTTTCATGAGTATTCCTAGGTTCTTCTTCTTTGTTTCTATTGTAAATTGATTTACATATCTTGTACGGAGTTGACTATACTCGGTACATTATATTTTGTGTTTTTTGGGTTCCCTACTAATTATTTTTATACTCACACCTCAATGGGATTTTCTCACACAGGTAGGGTCTTATGAAAATGAAAACCCTATTAATGGTGTCCCTCGATCATCGGGAGTGGGTAGAGCATAGCTAGAATTTTTCAAACCAAGTTTTTTATAAGATATTTCATTTTAGTTTTTCATATCCCTTGGAGAAGGTTGTGCTTTTTACTACTTTGTTTGGGCATGTATTTGTAAATTTTTTCCCTTTCTGTACCTTACTGTCATACACTAAAGTGGGATCATAGATGTATGCATAAATTCTTATAGTTATTTACATTTTATCATTGTATGTTCCTTGAGATGTGTGTGTGTGTCTACATGTACTTTAGAAAAATGAATCCCATTTTTTGGATATTCCAAAACAGTGCTAGTCACCATCCCAAGAAATATTAGAGGTATGCTTGGGGTAGTCATGGATTAGACCTTAGTGGGTGGGTTCACAGAAGAGTGGTATCAAAGGGGATCTGTTTTACCTTTGGACCTAAGTCAGTGAGATTGTTTTTGGACAACAGTGTATAATGATTTGTGTTTGGATTTGAGGGTGGGGACTCCAGTGTTGTTGTGGTGGATGACTTATCCATACATTAGGGCTATGATCAACTTCTATTCAACTGGGTACATGAGAAAATCGGTTACATGAAAAAAGGTACATGAATCATATAGGAGTGGTTCTATTTTCCATTTAATTAATGAGTTAACTCCCCATATATACTCGTTTGACAATGGAACATCTTGTTTTATTTCATTATTCCTCTACCTAGAATCCTATTTAGGATTCCACCACATGATCATAAGGATTATTCACCTGGTGACCGCTCATTATTACAGGGGATTGTACCAAATAAATCACCTCTAGGTGTTTTTCTATCTATATCACCATCCATT
Organism: Viscum album; assembly: GCA_963277665.1. NCBI lineage: Eukaryota > Viridiplantae > Streptophyta > Magnoliopsida > Santalales > Viscaceae > Viscum > Viscum album. The sequence continues at coordinate 573,974,692 of OY728166.1, forward strand.
GAGAGGCATCTACCAATTGAACTACAAGACGAAGTTGCATGCAGGCTCGGTTCATTGAAAATGTTCTAGAGGGAGTGATCTACTATGTTTTATGGTGAGCTTGACCTTATGGTGGATGAGGACTATATAGAGGTAGTCACACATGATTTTTTCCTAGTTAGGATGCTTATAGACCATATGGATTCCCTTGTAGTGAGTCTTCTTTAAAAAGCAGTTGGGCGAAGATGGAGCTTAGTGACTTAATAAAATAATGAGACAACTCTCTCCTAGATAGAAAAAGATCATTTAATCATAAATGAGTTTTATCTAGAGACGTTGTGATCAATATTCACACAGAATCTTCTATATCTGTATTAGGGTAGTATGATAGTGGAAGAGTACTCATTGAGATTCAATGATTTTTCATGTGACATGTGGTATAGGGTATGAGACTAGTTTTTCAGGGATATCATTTCTAAGTTGGTCTTTTACCAGGGAATTAGGGTGTTTATGGTATCCCATAGTATTTTCACTGATATAGGAGTGCATGAGAGAGCCTTGTTGATAAAAAGTTTTCTATAATAGAAAACACCAGTTGTGAGAGATTTTAGTGGGAACCCGGTATTTGATGCCCTGGATTCAGGTAGCTGAGGATAGTCATAGGGAACCAAGAAGGTTAGACACTTCATGAGGTGATCCCGTGACTCATGGTTAGTGTTGAAGGGATCCTAGGGTGGCTCAAATCAGCCAATGGAATGAGATGATTCTCCTGCAACAGTTGGGGGGCATCTAGAACGATATTACCCATCCCATTATATTTCTAAATTTATAAGGTATTGGGATCAATGAGATAGATGACATGGCAGATGAAGGGTCCTTGGTAGGATGGAATATGTTGAAGAGTTTTAGGAAGGTTACCATGATTTGGACAGAGGATCGACCTATAACCACCACCTCCCCCCCATGTGGTCAATTTCATGCTCATTGGGCTAGTTGATAGGGAAAAATCCAACTACAAGATATGGAGGCCAATGAACCCTAGGCTCCTAGGATGATATAAGGTTTGATTTGTTTCTTTTATACTTCGTATTGGGTATTCATAGTCACATGTGATAACTATTCCTTTCTTTACACTTGTAAGGTTCAAGACATTGAGATTCCGGTTGAGGTTTTGGCTCGACCCTTGCAGATGGTTCCAGTGGCTTTGTGGGAGGTGGTTATGAAAGAATCTAATGTATATCCCTTGACGATATATCCAGATGTGGAAAAGATGTACCATGGCCTCGATAATCATTTTTGGTGGCCAAGAATGAAGAAAATAGTTGTAGGGTTGGACTCTTGATGCTTTACATGTCATAGAGTAAAGGGTGAGAACCATGTTCTAGAGGGATTAGCTCATCACCATGACATGCCAGAGTTTAATTGAAAAAATAAATCTACAGACATTATGATAGGATTTCCTTGTACATTCATGGGACATGATTTCATCTGGTCGATCGTTGACCAACTCACCAATTTGGGTCACATCCTTGCTCCATAATAGTACATTTTAGTAGACATCATGAGATGACTCTACATGGAAGAGAAAGTTCTACTCCCAGGGGTTCCGTAAACCATAATATCAGATAGTGAGGCTCACATTACATCCTTTTTGGGACCCAGTCACAGTTGAGAAGAACATTTCATCCCCAAACTGGCGACCATACAGATTAGAGCATCTGGGTCGTAGAGGACATGCTACGAGTTTGCATGTTGAAATTATTCCGTAGTTTTTAGGATCACCTAGCCTTGGTGGAGTTATCATAAAATTATATATACCATTATACATTTGGTATGGCCCCATTAGAGGCTTTGTATAAGAAACCATACAGGTCACCAATTTGTTGGACTGATACCGGTGATTCCGAACTCATGGGCCCAGAATTTTTGTGAGCTAAGATAGAGAACATACAGATCATCCGGGAGCATATGTGGACTAGAAATAGAAATCAAAAAGTCTTATGTGGACTGGTGATAGAGATAAATGGGGTTTGCATAAAGAAAACATGTTTTCCAAAGGGTTTCACATCGATGTGGATTGAGTAGATTTGGATATGGTGGTAAGTTATCTCTAAGGATCATTGGTCCTTTTCATATACAAATATATTTTATGATGTGGAACACCACTTATCCCAACAATCGTAGTTCGAATGGGCACATGATTCTTTCTATGTGTTGTAGTTAAAGAGGTATGTGCATGACCCATTTCACATTATCATCTGGGGAATTATTGAAATCGAGGATGGAGTGACCTTTTTTGAGCATCTAGAAGAGATCAAGGATTGATAGTATATTATCATTCATGGAAATTTGATTCCTTTAGAGGATGTTTTGTGGCAACCCATGAATATTTAGGAGAGAACATTCGAGCGAGAGGCTCATATTCAAGCACATTACCCACAACTTTTAGAGTAGCTCTTGTTTTTTTGTTTCAAGGATGTAAATACCTAAGTTAGGGATAATTTAATTGATCTAATTTTAAAAAATTATTTTAAATACTATGTGGATTATTTTTAATAACATGTTTTGTGAAAAAATACGATTCTAGGGTATGGTGATCCCATAATAAATGGTTGAAATATATTATATATAATAAATAGAATGTGTGTAATGTTTTTTTGAAAAAAGGTGTATAACACCTAAATAAGTGATGAAATTAGAAATATGAGGGAACTGTTGAGTTCAAAATGTTTTTTTACCAAAGGGGTTGTTCAACATTAGTCGGCATGAGTCTTTTTTGAAAACATTTTCTAGGGCGTAAATTTAATAAATTATTTTAATAAAATTATTTAAATGCGTTTAATTGGCATAGTGATGGTTTTATATTTAAATAGATAGTTATGGTGGAAGTCTAGGGATTTTATCCTAACCCTGGAGATCCCAAAAAACAAAAAATGATAGATTTGGATATCAAATCAGGTGAATGATGATGAATCATGGATCTATCGAATGACATCACCTTAGATTCCATATACTGAACAATCAGCATGACTTAACATCAATTCTTCATTAGTGATCGACCCAAATCGAGGTAGGGAATGTGTTTTAATTTTTTAAATCTCAGTTCTTAATTTCTAAAATGAATGAAAATAAGTCGATGAATAGAATGATTTGAAGATCAATTTCTTTGCAGTATGGGTATTTTGTGGGGCTAATTTGGGATATTTCTCATGACTATGCAATCATATACATTTATATTTATAATGGAAACAAGTCAAGGCTGGCATGAACAATGATTGTGGTTCATTCCATAAGGTTGTTCTTTTTTCATTTATCCCTATTTTCTCATTCATCAAAAGCGATCCTTTGGTCCACGATTTGATACCATACCGATGGATTGATCATTATGTGTATAATTCTAGGCACAACGATCTATGAGTGTAGATCTAAACTCGTTAAGATGAACTGAAAGCAGATTAACACTAGAGGAGAATGTATTAGACCAGTTTGAAAACCCAAGATTTTTAACATCATTTGAGAAATATTATTCAGATGAATAGCTTAAATTTTTTATCATATTTTTCTAACGGAGCACTATTCTCATCAATAGTGGGGAAATATGGTGTATATCCATGATTTATAGATTGATTGAATCTAGATTCCATGGTGGGGGTGACATGGGGTTGAGTAGGAGGAAGAAACATTGATTTTTGAAAATAACGATACACAGGATCTATAATCCAAAATTAAAAAACATTTTTCCCCTGTCTACAATGGTAGGGTTTTTTCTAATGTTAAGGATCATATGGCATGTGACCCCAATCACATGGCTTGTGACCCTCCCTAGTTAACTCGGTGTGTACTTCAGAAGTACACAGACAAAGGTTGGAGTACAGTGGCACATATATATAGTGTACTCCCTCAAGGACACATCTTGGAATACAATGATAGGTGCATAGATAGGGCCTTAATACATGAACATGGTCATACCACATTGGAAGGTTACTATGTATCTCTACATGCCTTATAAATCTTTCTCCAAGCCGTTTATATGGGTAATACATTTCATTTGATACTCTTCCATAAGGTAAGAACATGGGATAAATGGACACACCATGTACCCTTTGGGACAATCTATTTACTCCCATAAAGAGTTCTTGGGGATCATTGTTTTCCTTGTTTGGATGTTTATAGTTTGAGTGTGTTCCCTAGGTCCTTTAACATTAAGGTATAGTACGACATTGGAGCCACATAATTGTATTCTGATCCCCTATAGCGGTCATGTAGTAGAGTTATGGTGTCCCTCCGTGAGACTAGAGTGTGATCCTCTATCATTTCTAGATAGAGTTTGTGGAATCAGTGTGACCTACTTAAGAAATTTGTTTATCCTCCATCTAGTAAGCCATATCGGTAGGGTTTGTGGTTTCCTTAATGTATGATCCGCTACATAACAATTTGAACTTGAATTGGTTTTTTGTGTCCCTAGTGGTTTTTTCATGACCCTCTATCTATGTATCATGGACCCCTCAGACCAATGAGCTTCCTTAGGTAGGTCCCAAAGACCCAGAACTCGACCTTGAGTGTCTCTTATGGTATCATGGCTCGTGGAGTGTGTTCCCCCAGAATGGGTATTGCATTGAGTAGAATCTTGTGGCTAAAAATTGGTTATGACTACATTATGACATGTTGTCTTTCTGAAAAATATATGGGTTATTCCTCTTTTTTCTGAAATTCATGGATTTTCATATCTTGTATTCAACTAAAAATACTTGGTTCTTCATGTTTAGTATTTTTGGGGTGTCCTATTGAGTATTTTCATGCTCCACTATGAATGGTCTATTCCAACATATCTGGCCTCTTGTGAGGATTATGACACTTTTAACAGAGTCTCTGGAGGACTCAGAGATGCTGGTGCATAGCTAGATCCTGTCAGACCTAGAAATTTTCCAAGTGCTTTCATTTTACTTATTCATCACCCTTAGAACTGGTTGGACAGTTTACAATTTTTATTTGGGTATATATTTGGACCCTTTTCTCTTTTAGTGTTTTATTTAATACTCTATTGTGGGATCATAGATGTATGCATGAATTATTTTAGTTATTTAAAATTCAAAATTGTGTGAGTTTGGATATGTGTGTGCGCATATAGTTACTTTAAGAAAATTCCTCCCAATTTTTGGATATTTCTAATCATATCTGTTCACAATCCACTGATGTATTGGAGGTGGGACTGGGGTAGTCATGGGTCAAACCTTGGTGGGTCAGGTCATGACAATTTTTTAATTAAAAAAAAATCACAACAATATTTTATGATTAAATCTATTTTAAAAAATTTCAAATAAGAAATATGAGATCCAAACTATCGGGATGTATGATTTCATTCAGACAAAGAATAATAATGAAAAAATGAAATGTTATAATTTTTTGGTGTTTTCTTGAAGATAATAATATGATGATATCATTTATAGATTTGAAAGATATTATCATTATTTAATATTAGATGGAATTAGAGGTTTAACATTTTGAGAAAGTTAGAGAATAATTTTGTAACCATTTAACCAATTTATAGATATGGCCAAAGCTATTGGAAATTTCCATTAATCATTTATGGTAATAATTGACATGATAATACAATGAAAATAATACAAGAAAATGAATAAATATACCATGAGCAAAAATTGAGAAGAAAATAATATGAGTTTCCAATAGTTTTATTTATGGATTAACAACAGAATGAAAGGGATAATAAGAAGAAGGATAAGGATATATATTTTTACTATTGTGAATGTATAGATATAAGGAATAGAAGATTAAAAACATCATAGGGTAGTTTTATTGATGTTTTAATGTTGTAAAAGACCATATTTAAATTTCAAACAATTATTATTTAATTGTTAATATGAAAGATTAAAATACATACTTGAAAGACATATAATGTTAGTACATAGATAAATAATTCTCCTAGTAATCTATATTTTTGTTAAATTAGATAATGTTATATATAGTTATTCTTGATCAGGCCAAGTAGTAGCTACTCATGTCGAGAAGTGAATGTTGTAAATATTTTATTTTATTTTCTAAATGTGTATAAACGTTTCAAAAAATGGAGAAATAAATAAATATAACATGATGATACAATTTTTTAGAAGGGAAAACATAAAATGAATTTTCAATCACTAATTAATCTCCCTTCTAGTGATTTTGGTAATCATATGGGTGGATTTTGAAGTGGTATGGAAACCCAATTCCTTTTGTTGAATGTGTATTATTTTTTGAAGTTGATAATAAGTTATTTATCTCTGATTGATGATTAAATAATTGAATTAGTTGTCATGGGTTATATATAATTAGAATTTAGTGGACATCAAGTGTATTTATTTTAACAATTAGTATTTTTTTACATTTGGATGAATCAGATGTTCCCTTATCATTAATAAATAAGACTAGACTTATTAGTGGTTGTAACTGATGAATATTATATTTTTTAAAAAGGTGTTTCCTTGAATGAAAATGATATAAGGAATATTTAAAATGGTGGGTATGCTTTAATTACCATATATCTCTATTTATTAGAGAATGTGTTATAGAATGGTGAAGTAATAAATATAGATAAATGTATATGGGATAAACTATAAAATATTTATGAAATAACCACCAAGGTGATGTATAAAAAACAATATATTTTTAAATTTAAATTTAAATTTATGTTGAAAAAGGATGATGAATTTTTAGATTAATTATTGAAAATAGTTAATGAAATAGTGGAAAAATTGGTGTTATTTTGTTAATAAAAGAGGCAACGCAACTATAATTTAAGATATTCTAGGCTAGATAAGTTTGATGCCAAAGTCTTTGCACATAAATAGGGACACCTAGTAATTAATCCTATTGATTTATACATATTATTCTCATATCTATAGATATTATGAATGAAAAGGTTACCAAATATAATGTTAATCATGAAATGGAACATTCAATAAAATCATCAAAATTGGAGAAAAGTAAAAAAAATTAATGTTGACAGAGCTTTTAGTTCTAACATAAAGGAAGAAGTGGATTAGAATCATGTCCTATATTTGTATCCTCTCTTTATTAAAATGTTATGATATACAAGAATGTATTAAGAGCAATATTCCATTGATAATGTAGGTGTTTGTAGTATTTTGAAACACTGAAAAAAATTATATAAAATTTAAAGGAGAATAATTTAATCATGAAGAAGATGAAAGGAAAATAATATTCTGAATGAAAATACCAAAGTAAATTTTTAACAAAAATAATCAAGTATGAATTAACCAAAATTAAAAAAAGTAAATTTCTTTACCTATGTGTGAATAAAGTGAATGAATTGATAAATTAGAATATTTAAAAAATATATATGATGCTTATAATATGATACATATTATTAAGGTGAAAGAATAAAATATACTAGTGATTAATGTATTGATTACAGGACTGAAGATGAAATAGAAATAGAGTTCTTGATGATGAGAGAGTTCAAGTAGTGTCATTATATTATCTCATAGAGGGCTAATGATATGAACTTCAAGATTAAAGGAATCCATTGTTCTAAAAACACAAAATATATATATTATAGAATAAATCGCAATGTTACTGAAAGTTGTTGATTATTTTAATGATTTTATTGATGCTGAGATGACTCAAAATACCAATACGAAGGAAATAATGGAGAAAAAGGTGGAAAATATGAAAAATTATTAATAAAAAATCTTTTCAATGTAGAGAAAAAATATAATAAAATTTGATTCTATTTTTTGATTTTAGTTCTAGAGGATGTAGATATATATAAGAAGAATTTTGTTAAAAAATACAAACACATATCACTTCCCTAGAGTTAATGAGTTGTTGAAAATATTTAAATGAAGTATTTATTGAAAAATAGTTTAATAAGAATAAGTCATTGGAAATTAAAATTGATTTTCATACTAATTTTGGCTTTGAAAAATAATCTAATTTTTTCTTCAATAAAATGATAAACAAAAATAGTAAAATTATAAGTAGAAAAATATTTGTAAAGTGATGTTAAATTTTATTACTAATAGTATAATTATGGCTGATTTAGGCATACAATAATAATATTTAAGTTCAACCATAAATATTTTTATGAATCTAGATAGTTTGGGTGGAATATTTTGATGGGGTTTCATCTTGATCAATGATTAAAGATTCAAAGGAAATTTGGAAATTAATAGACAAATGGTTCAGAAAAAATTTCAATATCTATACATCTATGGAAGATATAAAAATCCTAGTATCCAATCTAACTTTTTATTCCTCAATACACTATCCCAAGAATGTACGAACTAAAATACTCAAATATATCAAAATAATAAGGATAAAAGGACGGAAAAATATCATGATAGTGAAGTTTCACTTAAAGACTCAAATGGGGAATGTCTATTGGTAATTTATAATGAATTGTCAGAAAATATTAAATGATACATATTCTTTTAATAATTAAAATTATTTTATTGAATTTAATTTTTTTTGTAAATTATAGTTACTCAATATAAAAGTAGTTGGATTAGTAGTGATAAAAAAGAGGATGATGAAGTCTAATAATACCTTGTATATTTATAGAATGAAACCCAATTTGATAAGTGTTTATCATCTCATTCATGAACTAAATGGGGTCATTTTTTGGGAAAATATTGTTTCTTCGTGAAAAATATTTAATATAGAAGGGTTTGGAAAATATGAAAGTGAACTAATGGTAGATTAGTTCAAGTATAATATGCTCATAATTCCTACAACATGAGTGTGAAATAATTAAATAAACTATGGAATGAAAGTCACGATCATCTTGGAGAAAATATTATGAAAAATCTTTCCTCAATTGAAAGTTTTTTTGATCCTCAAAGATGATGTATGATGGAAACATGATATTCCTCACATGCCAAAGTGGTGTGATCAAAAATATTCCCCATAAAAAAATAAGAACTATATATCTCAACCCATAGAGCATGTATGTTCATATATTTATGGATCCATGGGAAAAATCAATAAATAGGCTTCATTAATATATTAAACTGATTATATAATTTAATAACATATTTTTGATTATATTTATAAAACAAAATTAAGAGGATTTATCTATGTACTAAATTTTAATGAGCATTGAAAAGGAGTCATGCTACTCATTAATGTAGATCCATAAATACATTTGTACTAAATATATAAATGGCATATTTTTATCTTATTGTGAGGAAATTGGTATTGACCATGAACATAGTGAACCATATACAACACAATAAAAGTATGATTCTAAATAAAAGAACCTAATTTTGGGGGATAAGGCTACAAAACTATTGATAGGGCGTGATACATCATGGTACTTTTAGAGACAAGATATTATAGAAGTATTAAATATTAAAAATTATGGAATATAAAAACCAAATTTCATAACATCACCATATGAGCTGTATTACTAAAAGAACCCATGTGTTAAGTAATTATGAATATTTATAAGTCCCAAAATTAACAATGTCAATGGGTGAAAATCATGGGAGGTATTGAAGGTATCATTCTAGTTTGTCCTCCAAGTTGAAGAGGATATAGATTTTACACCAAATATATAAGATATAATATTAAAAATTCTGGTGTAATTTTTCATAAGTAGTCCAGAAATAAGCCAAATATGTTCACCACAAATTTATGTCAAATAAGCCAAATATGATTTAACATTTTCCAAAATCTTTGAGGATGATGTTTTTTGTCAAAAAGTTGAACAAAGTTTTAGAAAATAGTCAAAATTATGAAGGTGTTATCTTAATGATGATGTTTTAGATGAATCTAGTGATTTGAAGAAATCAAGATCATATCATATAAGGACGAGAGGAAAGGTTTAAGTCCAAAAGTTAATTGGAGATCATGTACAATTTCAATATTGAATAACATTGAGGAAAAAGAACATACCCTGATATTTTCAATGGTACAACAAACAGATGTTGCATAAGAATTAAAGAATCATGAGTGGGTTGATTTCATAAATAAAGAGTGGGACATGATAGAGAACATTGGATGATGGGAATAGATACCCAATCCTATAGGAACTAGTTTTATTAGAACAATATGGGTTTTTGAAAAAGAATATGAATGAAATATGATATTTTGAGAGAAATAAATGAAGCCTTCTCTATTGAGGGAATTTCCAAGATAAAATAATTTTTTTCAATGATAATTTTTCTCTAGTTTTGGTACTAGAAACTACATGCTTTATTTTTTCTCTTGAATTAGTAATGTATGAATTATTTTTCTTCATGGAGGTTTTTAAAAAAACCGTAATCAATCTTCTAGAGAATCATCACATCTTACTATTGATCATGATGATCAATATATTCTACAAGAATAATCACACATGTTGCGTTCCTATTATTTTTAGTGAAGTGAAATTCTGTTTCAATGAATTTGTTTCCCATTTATAAATGTAATTGATCCTAGAATAGGGTCTTGTGAGGTATTGTCGTGTAAAATAGACAAATATTCTAGTATTGAGTCATGAAATCATATAAGAATAAACCAATGTGATTTTTTCATACATGTGAAATGGAGGAAATACATGTTATGATATTCCTTCACTGATTATGCACATTATTCCCTAGTCAACATATAAAATATGATGGATTTGATATAAAATTTAGAAGATCTTTTGAACTCCTTAAAACATGGTTCCTGGTTTTTTTTCTTTATTTTGAATCCAGAATTTGACTTGGACATTGTGAACATCTCATAGTATGGTGAAGTATAAATGTGGATTGATATTTATTCAAGAATGAGTGGTGACATGATGGTTACCCAGGAATAAATTTTTGTCTCATTGAATTATAATAGATTGTATAAAACAACACTTAAATTTGGGAGTCGGATGGATCTTATTCTAAGATGGGTGTTAAAAGTGGACTTAAATGTGGGAGTCAGATGGATTAGAAAATTTGATAGATGTTGTGGTGTAGTGGAGACTGAGAAGATGTTATAGGGGTTGAAACACCTAGGATGTTATTTTTTAAAAATAACTGAGAAAATGGTTCTATTTGACCTATGCTAAGCCTACCAATAAGCAAGATGCTTTTGACTAGCATTAAGAGTCAATGATAATACATGAAGATACTATACGATTGATATCATAATAAATAGTAATATAAGAACTAAATAAACCTATATAGTTATACATCACGCTATGCATAATATAATTATAGATATGAGGTGACCATAACAATATACTATAACTATGTTATAACCAATAAACTAATTCCATTTAACTAATAATACAATATATATGGGATCATAGTTTTTGGGAGATCATATAAAATTGAAACAATGGATCATAATATGACATTGAGACCCCACACCATAGTTCAAGACATGACCCATTCTTGTATCCACGACCACATTAGGATAATCCTTCCAGACTTACTATAGTATCCTATACACATATATACAAATGTACAATATTCATGTCTCTCAGGTTGCATGTACATGCTATACGAATAAATATCAATATAGAAACATAAATGATACCCTAAAATTACAATGTAATACATCAAGTGTACAAATTAAAAATGTATAATTCATGAATATGCCACATAAAAAATAATTATGGTTGGTAATTACGCCACCAAAACATCAGACCTTACATATTCATCTAAATAAAATGTTTTTGTTAGTTAAACACTAGGAATAATTCAGTTCTCAATTTGTTTGAGATTTCCTTAAATATAGAAAATAGAAACATGAAATGTGTATCATATGAAATAATGTGAAAATAAAAAAATTTCTAAGGCTAATTTTCAACATATATAGATCCATGGAAATGGGACCACATTAGGGGAATTCATAATATGAAAAGTTATATATAAATGAAAACTACATCAAGGGAATGTTGTAACATAGATAGTCTAATATATAAAAAGATTAAACTAAATGGAAATAAATAACATATACAGAACCATGGTAAACAAGTGTTTGGGGGATGAATAACAACATAATGATACCCCTAGAACTATAAAAGTGAATATATATAGTATTTTCACCCCACAAGAATGTTTTATTGAATTAATAAGGATAACAACAACACAATCATTTTATACACTACCCATTTTATTACACTCATCCTCCACCCATCACACTACTATCTCTTAGCTAGTAATTGACCCATTATGAGTCTCACAAATCCTAACATAGACTGTTGAAGACTCTGTAAATCAAGAATAACAATACCACATATTCCTTTAATCCTAAACCATCAACATATCCTGATAATACAACCCAAAATACAAAACACTATTCATATTCCACGATTTTTTAAACTATTTAGTATCACTATTTTACAAATAATAGAGACTTTCACACTTATCCATTTATGACTCTACCTGGGTTTTCAATTTAATTAAAAACTCAGTACAATCAGTTATGTTGTTTTCATATCCCGCCACTGATTTCCAACAATAAATCATGTGATAACCATAGAATAGAACCAATCTCTATTCCATATTAACCCATACCCTCAAAAAAATATCATAGATTATTAATATATAATATAATTCATCCCCAATGCCCATGTCATGGGCATAATTATATCTACACCCCTAATCCCAATATAACCCAATGGAATTCGATTTTACCAACTAATTTTCTATATATACTAGATCTGAAAACACTTTACAACCCAAATCATATGTCTACCTCAAAAAACAGTCTATATCATGATATTTTAATCCTCTTATGGCCTATGAAAATAATATATAACCAAAAAAATTAATCAACCTAAAGAAAGAAAGTCAAGATCCTAAGCCTACATCTTCTTTATTACCAAAAACATAGAGAGAAATTCACTCATCATATCAACCAAAATACTTTTTTTAAATCATATTTCATCAAAGATATGCATAGTTAAACAAGGGCCTAATCATATCCCAACCCAATTACCTAAAATTCCACAGTTCATAATACATGTTCAAAAAATTTCTAATGAACCCTATACATGTATGATAAATGAATCAATAAACTCATTTCTTACCTATTATTGAACTCTAAAAGAAGACCCCAAGAGTTTCTCAAAATAATTTAAGGATTTATAACATTCATAGAGAACCATTGTGGTCCATTGAAAAAAATTACTCCGCATTCCACGTTGTGAAACATCTATGAGAATTATTAAATCTATCTGACCAAGTGTGTATCTTATATTCCATATTAGGTTGAAACTATATATAATTTCTAATGAATCTACACTAACAATGTCCCATTTCATGCATCCCGAGAATGGATCCTAATTTATTCATATGCGTGACTTGAAAAACACCAAACATATTTGTTTATATGTCAGGGTCCACCCACTTTGTATTTATAGGATTTAACCCCTCTTGTATCCTCTAATGATTTGTCCTCATTCAATTATAAAAGTAAAATCTTTCAAAAAAACACCAAAAATAGAGGAATTGAGAGATTTATGATTACACAATGACAAGGAGTGTGAGAAACAAAAAATACAAGGGTGTTCATTGAATTCAGTACCTATAAATATCAACAACTATAGATGGATCGTGAATCAAATGATGAATAAAAGAATAGGAAACGAAACAAGGAATTTGTAGGAAAAAACAATGCTCTTAGTAATGTAATGGAAGAATATTTCGAAACCCCTGAATAATAGCAATCTATAAATACATAAAAAATGTAAAATGTAATTAACTAAATTAAAAAAATAAAATAGAATGTAAAAAAAATATATACTAACCATGTATTATATCAATATATAAATATGTATAACAGAAATAATATATTAAAATATATATTATATATGAAACAAAAATAAAAAATAAAATATGACTTATATAAAAATATAACGATATTATAATATATATATATTGAACTAATATAGTTATTTTTTAAAATATAAAGTTAATATATGAATAAAAATTTTAATTTAAAATAATATCGAATCAAATATTTCCCAAAACACTCATTTATCTCTACAGGTCCTTAATTATTTAATTATTCTTCTAAAAATGAAGTGTTTAAAATAATCATATGCAAAGATAATTCCTTTATTTAATCAGGAAAAGCATACATGAATTATTCAGAAAAATAATTTTTAAATATGTTGGGTAGCCACCCACACTTTGGATTGTACTCTTTCACAAGTAATATATATTGATTTCAATAATATAAATAGAAGGATCTATTTATCGTTTCAAAACAAAATTCAAAGCATAATTAAATTTCTATAATCATAATTTACTATGAAAAACCATTAAAATGTAATAATAATTTAAAGAAAAAACATAATAACAATCCAAACACTTATTTATATTTGACTCAGAATTAAAAAAAGTGTAAGTTAGAAAAAATATTGTAATATTATATTAAATCAAAATATATAAATATAATTTTATTGGAAACATATACAACCCACAAAAATCATTAAAATTACATAAAAAACCTCCAATTTTATATAAATAAATATAAATTTAAAATTTTAATGAATAATGGAACGAATATATATTAAACAATTCATGTTGAATTTGATTCATTAGAAAATTAATAAATATAGATTATTATAATTATTTATCTACTATTTTTTATTACAAAATCAATGAATGTTTGAACTATACGAACAAAATTATAAATAATATTTTACATGAATTATTCAAAAAAATTACTCTGCCAATGTTCCCCATCACTCATGTTCTTATGTTTTATAAAATCATTATTTTACATTAATGACCATCCCTACTAGTAATTTTTTCTCTCATCAATGAAGTATCAATTTTTTTGTAGTTTTTTCTCAACCATTGAATAAATTTATTCGAAGATAGGATTTCCATTTTTAAAATTTATCAATTATTTAATAAAAAAGTAGTCATAAATAATGAATACATAAAATGGGGTTCTCAAAGGTTTATGGTCAATGGGTAATGAAATGACATTTTAAAGTGTTATTTGAGGAGTTTGATGTCAACAAACATTGCATAAAATATTTCAAAACCAGAAAAGGTGACACAATCATTTTATTATTTGTTTATCACATCATCTTGTCCAATTCCTTTATATTGATGGTTCATAAGTATTTTATATGATGTTAATGAATTAATTTCCTTTTTATTATCCATATATTTTATTTATTACTACTTTTTTGTCAACTTTTTCAACCCTTTAATATCCAAATTTTTCTGAGAGACATTTTTCTCCCTATGGAGAATAAGGGGTTATAAAAATTACAAATAATGTTTCCTTGTAAATATAACAGTCCATAAAAAGTATACTTTGATACCCTTTCGATTTTTATTCCAGTTTTCTCCAAGTGATCATAAGAAAGAAACTTCTCGCATAAAATTAGATGATAATATATAATATAATTAAAATGATATTTATTGAAATTGTTTCTTTATTATAATATCAAATACCATAGTAAATGTACATGGATTCTAAGAAGTTAAAATTGTGTAAGATGTTATGATTGGTGTAAATTAATTTTTAATGGATTTTTAAATTTTATTATAACCTCATTCATATTTAATGAACTAAGCTCCAAATTTTTTTAACAAGAATATTGGAATGTTTTAGTTTTTGTATATGAACGAAGACTCTAACGAAAAATAGACTAATAGTTTAGTCTTGGGAAATATTCTTACAATTATGGTTTGGATAAATTTTGAAATTATAGGAATCAATGTGATGAGTTATTTTAATTTTAAGATCAACACAATAGGCCATATATTGAATTTGGATTATAGTTAGAATTTGTAGCAATCATAAAAGAGTTGTCACACTTGGAATTTTACTAGACCTAAGACCACATACCTGATGAGCTTAATAGAGGATGGTGTGTTCAGGGGTGCCACTAGGTACCTAGTGGGACCATATGTGTAACTCAGTAGGCACATGCTTTACTTTTAATTAAAGTGGGGGTGATTTAGTAATTCACTTTACACCCCTATACACCCCTTTGAACTCACCATAAACCACAAATTATTCAGTAAATTTGAGAACCAATCTTGAAGAACCGTTTACTTATCATTAACATCTCTTTAAGATTCTTGATTCATGGATAATTCAATGTCATTTATTACAATGTATGAAATTTATCCCCCCCATTCTCACCTCTTACCTCCTCACATTTTTGTATTCTTTTTTTATTCCATCTTGAGACATATATTTTTATTCCGGTTTCAATATGACATTGTGGAATCAACTATAACTTTGGGTCATCCTTTTATTAATATAATTAAATACCTAGTGGGTTTTATTTATTATTTTTTTAGGGTATTGATATAAAATGTTCAAGGAAAATTTTTCTATGTTTTCTGTTGGAACCAGGTTCTTCAAAGCATGATTTGGTATATGGTTTGTGTTTGTTGTCAATCCTCAGTGGAAGTTCAGGGTGTGTACCAACAAAGTGATCATACCGTTCAAGCAGAAAACAGTAGTGAAGGTGGTGCTGTTTCCCAGTGTTTGCCAAATTTTTGGGCCTGAAAATCCGTAAATAAAGTAAAGTGTTTTTGGCAAAGATACTTGCGCGCCGAGCTCTTGGAGGATGAAAGACTTGCGCGCCATATGTTTTTGAGGATCATAACATCACAATTTGGCTAAGGAAAGAAGGTCGCGCAAGTGTTGGTCGGGTCGCGCAAGTAACTTGCGCGACAGAGGATCTGGAGACAGGACTTGCGCGCCGTCTAGGGACTTGCGCGCCACCGCGCAGGGGGTCCAGTTTGCCTATAAATACTGGACCACCCCTCCTCATTCACGACGAAGTTCAAGGCCGAGAGATTGTTCGAGCTCTCGTCGCGCAGGTGGTAGAGTCGCGCAGGTGGTTGTTTTGTCGCGCAAGTAGAGTTTGCGCGCCGGTGTTTGGCTGTTCTCCCAAGGCAGTTTGGAAGAGAAAGGAAGTGGATCGCCCAAGTATTTAGTTCAAGAAGGCAGTGTCGCGCAGGTGCTTTAGTGACACTTGCGCGCCAGTTTAGTCTTGCGCGCCTGAGACTTGCGCGCCGCTGGGAGACTTGCGCGCCGGGCTTGAAAAGGAGACCTAGACACTATTGAAGCACGCCTGCCTTGCTGGAGCTGCACGAAAGCCGAGAAACTACTCGGTTCATTCGAGGAAAAGTGTTATTCTTCTTCTGGTGAGAATCGGACTTCAATAGAGCATCTACATTCAACAAAGGATGCACTCTTATGCAAATGAGAAAGAGACCTACACGTCTATAAACTGAGTGGGACTTCACCAACGGCAGTGAGCCAGGGGGAGTCAACGGGAGTGACCCGAGGGACGCAGTGAGTTATCCCTGAACTATTGTAAAGGAAGTGAGCCTGGGACAGAGTGTCTGTACCCGAACTTTTGTATCCGCAGCTAGTGAATCATAGTGGATTTAGGTACGACCGGCAACCTGTCGTCGTATGCTCCTTGGACGTAGCCCTTAGTGGTGAACCAAGTAAAAATGACTGTGTCTTCTCTGTGCATGTGAATGTTTTCTTTTTGATCGTAATCATCATACAGGTTCAACAAGTTCCTACCAACGTGGGAACAAGATCCAACAAATTAAAAGAAAAAGTGGTCACCCTGATTCACCCCTCCCCTCTCAGGGTGTCCCGGGGTCCTTCATTTTCCGTGTTTTTAGGGCAATGCTGGGATTTTATTCAGAGGAAATATTTTTTGGATTTTTGTGGGATTATATTGAAATTAGTTTATGCGGTTGTATGATAAGGTTTTTTTTCAAGATTAGTAGTTCAATGATTATAACAGATATTTATATTGTAATTTTTATTTAAGGATTTTTCTAATGGTTTTGAGTTGTTTTTTGGCCGCTATTGAAGTATTCTATGAGGGGTTTTTTATTGCTAATGAACTCTTATGTATGAGGTAGGTTGTAGTCCATACTTTGGGTGAATTTATAAGATAATACAAGGTCATTATTAACACTTCTATTCCAAAATTATTTATAGAAACCTATAATTTTCTATGAAATGATATTAAATATTTTTAGGGGAATATTTATTTCATAAAATTATGATCCAAGCCATAATCTTATAGGTATAGTGCCTTTGAAAACATGGATACATAAACTAATTGTTAATATGAGATATTTATAATTTAAAACTATGTTATTCATAAATAAAAAAGTTATTAGGAATAGAACACTTAAAAATTACTTCAAAACATTGGGAAATGGAAACATAAGAGGGGTGATCCCATATGCACAATTGTGGTAAATAAAGGATATAATAATGATCAATTAAACATAACATGAGTAAAAATTTTATTTGAACATGAGCGTTACATTTCAAAATCCATAACATGCATATCATAAATATCAATCCTAGACCATGTATCCAATATGACTATACATGACCATGTATCCAATATGACTATACATAAGATATAAATCCTGAGGGAATCAATGAATATATTCCATGACAACATAACATTGACATATTAATGTGATAGAATACAATACATTAACTTTGAGAACCAGTATATATAGAAACCGCTCCACTCAATATGTCAAGTAAATGAAATAAACCACTTAAAAAAAGTATGTTCATGAAATCAGGCCTATAAATAATCTTATAAACATGATATCTAGGTCAATTAGTAATCATATTAATAGGGAAAAAAATATCTAAACATAATCTCACGAATTTGTAAATCTTGACTATGAATGAAATTGTGAACATGTAATCAGGTTCCCTTAAAATGTATTTAACTGATTAGATTTACAAATTTACCCAATGAATTAGAGGGATTTAACCATCCCAACCATCACATAGTTATAGACCATTCATATAAATTACACACAATAATAAATAATACCATTATAACACAAACCATTAAAAATAAGGAGTCTTTGTAAGTATCTAATTATCAAAATTACAAACCACCTAGATACAAAACATTGGGAATATCATTATATCATACCCAAATTAAATTATAAGAAGAATCAACGTTTTTTATCATTGATTAAAATTTTTTTAATAGGAAAACTAGAAAATTTATTGAGGAAAATACAATTTTAACTTTGAAATAACCTTTTTAACATATTAAAATTTCTTAAACATTAAGGAAATAATTTTATTTCAGAATAAATATTGAATAATATAATATAATCTTCAAATAACTTTATGGTCATGATGGGGGATATTTCATTTATTCGAAATAGGCTGAAATAAATTATTCCTTTCACACTTTTGTATAAACGTAAAAAAGTACCACATTTAATAAATGATAAGAGTATTCATTTTAACTAATTATTTAAAAATACCAACATGGGTAAAACTAAAATTAAAAAATCATAATATAATTGTTAAAAAAAATTTTAAATTTTTTTAGAAAACATATATATGGAAGGAAAAGGTTTTTAAACCGAAGGAAGAAATAAATTGAATTTTCTTTAAAAATATATTTTTTGTTTCTTGACTACATAAGGTAAATAAAATGATGAGAAAAAATATATTCAATAGAAATAAATATATAAGTAGAAAAATAATTGGTTTCATAAAATTTAGATCTAAATATGTTTTTGTTGGAAAGATAATAATACATTATCTAGATAAACAATGATATTGTAAAAAAAACTCATAATTTTTTTAAACATTTGAATCATAATCCCAATGAATGAAATAACCTTAGATGAATATATAAACCCTAATAAATTTAATAAGATAATAAATATAAGTATTTAATGGGAAATATATGAATAATATAAAATAAAAAAGTGGAGGATATGGCATGTCTCCATTAGAAGTAAAAGTGAGCTGAAAATCTCATACCATTGGTCTAATTTTCTTCAAACGTGTTCAAGCCTATTTTTTGAAATAAATCCATTAGGTCATATATTATGGTTCATAAGGGGTAGTATTATAGGAAGGAAAAACAATCTATAATGTGAATAAGGAATTTTATAGGGGATTTTGGTGGATGGATAGATGGTCCTGCTAGGTGGTTCAAAAGGATTGAATTGGTGATGGGAAGAGCTACCATGAACATTTGGAATTTCCCAAAAATTTAAATTATAATAATTCATTTATAGAGAACAATGGTTCAAATTTATAATGTATGTGAATATAAAGTATTATGATGTTTAAATACAATCAATAAATATATTTAGGACAAATTTATGTGGGTATATATACCATATATTTTGGATTAAACCCTTGGGAAATATATTTTCTCTTCAACCATGATTACAAATTTTTTAAAATTAAATGGTTATAATTATACAAATATGGAGACAATTGGATAAAAAATGTCCAATTGATAACATTTTATACCATATATTTTCATCCTTTCCCATATTCAAGTTTTTTATGATTTTTAAATAATTCAATACAATATTGTTATCATAAAATATCAGTAATTTGGTTTCTGACACTATTCATTTAATATGACTTTCAAAACACTAATAAAAAATTAAAATTAAAATATAATCATTTAATATACCTAATATGCCATATTTTTATAAAACATTCTTATGACATGCTATTTTTTACAAATTACATTACTTTTAATATTTTGAAAACATTTTATTTTATTTTTCTCTTAATTAAATAAATATTGCATTGGAATTTCAAATGAATTCAAGGTAATTATTATAATAATTAAAATTATAAATAAATTATTATGATTTAAAAGTATTTTAAATATTAATTACCCAATTATAACTAATATTAAACTATTTTTTCATAATTTAATATTGAAAGATATATTAATGTTAAGAGAATGTAATTCTTGACATTATCATTTACATAAACATTTTGAATGTCATTATCAGGGGAAAATACAATAAAATGACATATATTTTAGAATCAGATGGGATTGGCATAAATAATTTCATAAAATAGGTTTAAGTAACGTTTTGGGTTGAATTGGATACATTATTATATTACTTCCATCTTAATTAACCCATTTCTCAATTATCGCATTTGTGAAAATTTATTATCGTTATGATTATTTATGACCCAATGTAAAGGTGATATATTTTTACTTATTTTTAACCATTAATTATAAATTTTTAATAAATTTTCTATAATTCAATTTTTTATAAGTGACATAAATTAATTTAACATTAAAATAAGAAACACAGTGAAAATAATTTTTCCAAAAAATTACATTTTAAGAATAAATAAGTTTTTGTATCAAAATATTGAATAAAATTAATTAAAAATACCATATTGTATTATTCTTACAAAAAATTAAATGTTCACATTTTAAAATTTTCTAAAAAATAATTTTCTTTTATAAATACCTTAAAAAAATATTGTTTTCAATAAACAATAGTATCTTGACCATTCATTGAAAAATAAAACCTACCATAAATATCTCAGAATTTTAATATAGGATAATTTTAATAATATAAGTTTAAAAATTATTAATTTCTATTAAATAAATATATTATAATTTTCTAGAATTAAATATAATATTATCTCATGAAAGTCAAAAAAACTATTTTCAAGCAAAAAAGATGATTAAATAAATGAGTGATTATTTCATATGAATTAATCAACAAATTATTATTTATACATACATACATACATAAATACATATATATTATAATTAGGTTAATCATATTCATTCCTACCAATTCAATATATAAGTTATAATAGTCACATTTAAATTATAATATTGTTTGGTACATTTAAGCTGGATGTTGCGTGTCGTATATGATATCGAACATAATTTCTTTAAAAAAAATTATGGTGATACATTAATAATTAAAATAAAAAATTATTCCTGAATGATAATAATAAATTTTTTTTAGTTTTAATTTAATATAAAATTGTATACGTTTTTCAGATGTAATTTTGTGTGAAATTCTTTAATATATTTTTTGTATTAATTTTTATTCAAATTCAAATTTTATATATTATATTATATTGGATATAATATAGTAATAATTGTGAAAAATTTATAGTTTTATACATTTAATGACATACATTTAGTCATTATAGAGTTTTTAAAACATGTTTTTTTCTTTGTTAAAATTTTTAATATTCTCAGTTTCAATCACTATCTTTCTAGATAATATCTTGACCCCTTTCAAATGATTCAATGTTAAGAAATATTATATGATTATTTATTGTAAGTATTAAAAAAATTGGGTCTTTATGATACACACACTCTAATTTATATCATCAATATGTTTTGGGTTAAATAATTACATCATAAACAGGTCAACCATTGTCCAGTTAGGAATAACAAGAATTTTACATGTTTTAATAAATACATTATTTATTTTTAGAATATCCTTATGAAGATACAATAAAACAGTGTATATGTATCCCTGGTTTAGAGTTATATTTATAAGTCCCTGTCCTTAAACCTTACTTAATATTGAGGTAAATGAATAATTCACATTGAGGATATTTTCAGGTTTAGAGTTTTAGAGAATTAGATCATAAATCATAAATTACATTCCACATTTAAACAAAGTGGTTACATAAAAGATATTATTCATTTTTTCCCATCAACGAAAATATATTTAAAATAAAACATGGAATCATTCTTGACACTTCCTTGACATGATCATCATATCATGCACCTTTCCCTTGACCTGAGAAAAACATTTCAAAAACATGGGATGAGCATAAAAATCTCAGTAAGGGATATAAAAGTACGAAAAAAAATTAGTCCATGTATGAAATCATACATTACTCATAAAAAATAATCATTTTAACATACCTCATCAAATCATGAATAAACCAGATAAATCATAAGGCATAAAGGTAACTTGTGGCATTCATAACATTCTTACGTAGGGAGTAACCCTCTTGGTTACGTTTGGAATACCCATCATAGTATATTCCCTAAATCTCTTCGGAGAAACCTTAACATTTAACCCCTTCACATTATCCAATGCATTGGAGAGATATATCGGGCTCACCCTCCCTTAGTTTATCATGGAACCACCCGTCTTCATAAAAATTCCCAAGAACGATAACATAATTGTATCACATAAAACATGCATAAAGGAAACATAAAATTTCCACATTTCAATCACAAGATATCAATAAAAAAATTGATATAATACAATCATTATGAAAACAATTTTCAATACCAAAATAAAAGAAAAGTAAAACATGGTATTTATTTTTCATTTAAAAAAGTATATGGCTTGTAGAGGATGCCGAAACTCAAATAATGGTCACGGCGGCGGAGATGTCGTTGTCGCCGCATACGTACGACAAAAAAATTCCCTTTTGTCGTTTAGTAAAATGCTTCATATAAAAAAGATTCCTTTTGGATAAACATAAATGTAAAAGGGTTTTACACACCGTATAAAATAAGGTTTTGTATAAAACAAAATATGCCTCAATGAAAAGAGATTGAGACAAAGTCCCATACAAAGACGGTATCCTTGGATTAAGGATAAATCAATTACATAATTATGTGTGACAAAAGAATACACCAAATAAAAGTGGATATTAAGTGTAAAACAATCAGAGTCTATTCACACATATTTATAGAATGACATATTCAAGGAGTGCAAGTTTATCCCAAAGAATCAAAAATGGGTTAAGAAGTTCCCTTGCAAAAATTCGACAGCCTAACGACATCACTTCCAAATTCAGAAAAAGAGTTGATGAGAGATAAAACGGTAACTCATCACTAGGACATAAAATTTACATCAATAAGGATATAGAAGAACATATCCCAACATTACAATATGTAAATTAAAAGACCTAACAAAATAAGTTTTTAAAAAAAGGAGGGTGAAAGGTTCCCTTACCGACTTGGGTATCTTTCGAAACATACACCCCATGAAAGAAGGAAAATACAACATTAATGTAAATACTCATAAATGAATTTATATTACACAAAAAGTAAAATAATGGTCAGTACATATACCACTCAAAGGAAATGGTGGAAAGTGTAGCATAAATCTCACGAGAATAAAAGTGAGATGAAAAATCCCTTACGAAAACTCGGCAGCCTAACGGACCCACATAAAATTTTCAAAAAATGGATTTATGAGATAAAATATGGTATCTCATAATATGAACAAAAAAATTACAGTATGATGAATATAAAAGAACATCCCCAAACATAAAAATGCTGAGCTTATAAGAAATGACATAAAAGAGAGTACTTAAAAAGAAAGAGAGAGGTTAGATCCCTTACCTCATGTCCGACATGACTCGATCATTCTTTAATCTCCTGAATAATAAACTTTGGTCAATTTATAATTTATTAAGGACCTAATTTAATGATTATTATTCAGTTCATATCACATATTATAATGTTATAATAATTGGTTAATGAAGTGAGTTCATATCAGATGTTTTTGTCGATGTTCGGTACATGACTAAAAATTGAACTTGTTGGAAAAGAATTTTCTATATAGTTATAGGTACATCATATCTAGAATAATATTGATATTTTAAATATCATATATATACATTATATATTCATTTTATACTATTCCATAGCATTTGGAGATAAAAAATTAAATGCACCGTTCATGGAGATGGTAGGCCATACGTACGCATGAACGCTACTTTCATTTTTTTGTCATATTAATGGAATTAAAACAAAATGAGAGATATATGTATTATAATTCCAGAATTATATCCATAATTTATATGTAATATATAACATATATATCCATTATATATATGTACTTATAATAGTACATAACATTTGGATATAAGAAATGAAATGTACCGTTCATGGAGACGGTAAGCCGTACATACGCATGAACGCTAATTTCATTTCCTTTTTTTGTATTAAATGGAATTAAATAATAATTATATAAAGGTATATTATAATTCCATTAGGATATAATATGTAATACCATTAATTACATCCTTTATACATCCCAGATATGGCATTAACGAATCAAATCACATTGAGGGGGCGGTAGTCCGCACTTCCTAAAATGAAGATACCGCGTTTACCCATAATGGAAACCATAAAGGTATGACATAAATGAAAAATGAAGAAGCTTAAGGAAAAAATAAAAATATTATATATCATATATAAATATAGTTACATCTTAATGGCCACCTTTGAAGGTGTTAAAAGAATATTGAACAATCATCGTTTCGTGAGGCAGTAATTCTCCATCCACAGAAATAGTATGTTCTTTAACCATTAGATGAAAGTGTGTGAAAGTTTAGCTCAAATCCTTCTTATAAAAAAAATCCTATTATATTTAAGATACTGGTTTTGTTACAAAAAAATGTAATAAAAAGAGTTTAGGGGTTTGGAGAAGAAAAATAAAACAAAAGAACACAAGGGAAGACATTACCTTTAAATCGGGTAACTCTCATTGATTTGAGCTCAAAGGCTTCCTTGGAAAGACTTATACCCAAAGATAGGCTTCAATGATGAAGAGAGGGATGTTCAAAGATGAAATTGTCAGGGGTTGGCTGAGCCAAAGGCTTTAGAGGTGTGTGTAAGGTGGTAGAGGTGGGGGCCTTTTATAAGAGGAGAGGAGGGGCACTCTTGAAATGTTATAAAATATTACTTTATTATAAAATTATTTTCGGATTTTAAAGGTCCCAAAAGGAGTTATTTCGAGAATAAGGTGATAAGGTTTCGAAATACATCCATCCAATAGGTTTGTGACAAGTGTAAGACTTTGATTTCACCCTATCTTCTCATTTTATTTAAATCGTTCATTTATGAGGTAATCACTGCATCATCACGATTTCATAAATAAATTAATATATTTAATGTATAAAAATTATAATAAAATATCATGATGTATTAAATATTATTATCTTTCTAATGAATATTTATAGTCTAAAATATGACTTATATAACCACATGTAAAAATTGTTTTAGTAAAACAACACATGTTTGTGACATTTTAATTTTAACTTTAAATAAAAAGATATTAATGTCATTTTCCAACCATAGTGTCTCCATGGGGTCCCCAAGTTGACCCATGGATTCTATTTGTCGGCCATGACTCATAAAATAAGGGTATAACATGTTTCAAGGTCATTTCATATTATTATAACATTATCTTTACCTTAAATTACACTAATTACCTCTAATTGCGATTAAAAACTTAAGAGTTACTATTCACCAAAAAATTATGTTAATCCCATTGAACCACATTTTACATCCTAATGACAACCATTTATTTCATATTTTTGATATTTAAACCACAGAAGTGGTAAAGTTTCATTTAAAGGAAAAAACAGTTTTTAAACTACCACTTAGTGGTTTCACTATTCATAAAAAATTGATGTTTTTCAGAAAAATATCAAAAATTCACCCTATACTATATTTGATATCCCAAATTCAAAAATGAGGTACATTTTACAAAATTCAAAACATATATGTTTCATTAATTAATTTAATAATTAATTCCCGCTGACAAAATAAATAGCGTGTTTTTAAGAAACAATATCTATTAAAAGATTGACACTAGTTTTAGTCCAATTTCAAAGTGAAATTAATTCCAATGAACACTATTAGATTAAATGGTAAAAATATATTCTAATTTCACTTTAAAAATATTTCAAAAGATAATCTAATCATATAAATAAATTAGATTAAAAAGTGGTTTTGAATTAAAATACAACATTTTTCACTATTCATTAAAAATGATCTTTATCGGAAAAATACCAAAAATTTACACAAAGTAAATTTTGATGACCCCATTCTAAAGAAGAATTTTATTTTTTCAAATATAAAACATAAAATTTTCAAAAATTGGATTTGAAAGAGGTTCACCATCAAAAGGAGGTTAATCGACCTTTTAAAGAATATTAGAATGTTTACGCTTAAAATTGGATTCATTCGCATTTTTAATCCACTAACATTTATTGTAAAAAGTAAAAATATTTGACAAACATATATAATCATTTTGTAGTTAGTTCTGTTCATTCCCGCCATTACAATGGCTAGGTATTAACTACCATTTAAAATAATATTATTTTATTATTAGAGTGAAACGTAAGATTCATAAGAAACTCGTTGTTTTGTATTGGGTGCGCCATTGAGAATAGAGTCCTCTTTAAAGTAATATTAATATTTTATTAAAAAATATGGATAAATGTGAAAATTTCATATTCTTTATCTACTTGGGGTGTTACATCCTTCCCCCCCTTTGGGAATTGCGTCCTCACAATTTTAAAATTGGGCTTGGAAACTTCATTGAAAATCCCACATCAGAACAAGAGTCAGTAAAACAATCACTTTAAAATAAAGAAAGAGAAGTTCAAAGGACACCCGAGTTAACCCATACTAGGATTCCACATAGGAAAACATGGATATGGAGGAAAATAAGGGTCATGTGTTGAGGGAGAGTGATAGTAAACATGTCTAAGAGAAAGTTAACCATAAAAAAATCACAAACTTGTGATGGGTTAAACGATATTCGATTCCCCAGTAGGAAAAGTTAACAGACAACATTTTTGTTTTAAGTTACTCTTCATTGAATAATTTATTTTTGAGCATCATTAATCATAATGAAATATACATAAATGTCACGTAGACAATAAACTTTTACTAGATTACTTAATCAAACTCATATTTTCTCCAAAAGACGAGTATTTAGGAAGACGTGTTCGCATTAAGAGTACTATAATCAACTTCTTGAGAATAACCTAATCAACAAAAGAGAACTATATATTTCCCATGTCTTTAGAATAAAACCAAAACCAAAATTGTTAGTATGAGATCAGATAATCCACAAAAGTATAATCGTTTATAAAAAGAAAATCTATCCTTAATCCCCAAAATTTGTCCAAAAAAAACCCAAAGTTCAACGAAGACCATTCGATAGACAATTTTCCATAAAATTATTCAAAGTAAACCAAACTAAGATTGAAACCCAAATATTTGAAGTATTTAATCACATAGTCTTCCAAGGTACAAATTAACTTTTATCTCTAAATAACATCAGTTGCTCTTAAATTGTCACATTGAAAAGTAATTAAGCTAATCACATATCCTCCATGATAGGTTAATTATTTCCATAGATAACCCAAAATAAACATACTCTTGATTCCTAAAATCATCTAACTAAAAATAATTAGTCAAACTGACCAGGGACTTCACGTAGTCCAGTGGTAGGCGATAAAAACCAGTTGCACTTTGGTTGTGGGTTCGATTCCCGCAGCTTTTTCCAACGCGACGGGTTATCACACGGTCTGTGTGTTGTCCTTTTTCCAAAACTATATAATTCTAAAAATATTCCCCAAAACGAGATAAAATCTTCAAAAATAATCATAAAATATTTTAACCTCATGTTTATCTCATGCCTTTCATTTTCCATCTTAACATATAATAACCCATTATTACCTCAAAATAAAGGATCATATAAACTCTAATGGTTACAAATATAATTATTACCTGAAATTCCACATCGACTGGTCATCTCGTACATGATGCATTACAGAACATACCAAGGTTCAAGTGGTTGATCATGACTCCTTGATAGTTGGTTTAGAATAACCATGAGTTTCCTCATTGAATCCCCCATTTCATCCAGTCTCTTAATCAGAGAACCACCACAGTTTCCTTCAAGCCTATTGACACTTTGGTTCCTGCTAGATCCATCCATTCACTAAAAATAAAAATGTCAGTGTGAGTATATCAACAAAACCATCATGTACTAATGTGGAAGATAAACACTAAGATATACTTATTCATTCAATTTATCTAAAACTAGGACTCTTTCTGAAATCCTATCCATTATGGTAATGTCACTTATTCTTAGAGAATACCCTAACCTCTAAAGTTATCTAAACCGACCTCTGATACCAACTATAAGGTCCCGACCTTAAACCTTACTTAATATTGAATTAAATGAGTAATTCACATTAAGGATATTTTCTGGTTTAGAGTTTTAGATAATTAGATCATAAATCAAGAATTACATTCCACATTTAAACAAAGTGGTTACATAAAAGATAGTATTCATTTTTTTCCATCAACAGAAACATATTTAAAATAAAACAAGGATTCTTTCTTGACACTTCCTTGACACTATCATCATATAATGCACCTTTACCTTGACCTGTGAAAAACATTTCAAAAACATGGGGTGTGTGTAAAAAGCTCAGTGAGGGATATAAAAGTACGAAAAGAAAACATTAGTCCATGTATGAAATCATACTTTACTCATAAAACATAAGAATTTCAACATACCTCATAAAATCATGAATAAACCATAGAAATCATAAGGCATAAAGGTAACATGAGGCATTCATAACATTCTTACGTAGGGAGTTACCCTCTTGGGTACGTTTGGAATACCCATCACAGTATATTCCCTAAATCTCTTCGGAGAAACATTATCGTTTAACCCCTTCGCGTTACCCAATGCATTGGAGAGCTATATCGGGCTCACTCGCCCTTAGTTTATCACAGAACCACCCGTCTTCATTATAATTCCCAAGAACCATAACATAATTCTATCAAATAAAACATGCATAAATGAAACATAACATTTCCACATTTCAATCACAAGATATCAATACAACACATTCATATAAAAAAACATTATGAAAACCATTTTCAATACCAAAATAACAGAAAAGTTAAACATGGTATTTATTTTCATTTAAAATAAAACATGGAATCATTCTTGACACTTCCTTGACATGATCATCATATCATGAACCTTTCCCTTGACCTGAGAAAAACATTTCAAAAACATGGGATGAGCATAAACATCTCAGTAAGGGATATAAAAGTACGAAAAGAAAAAATTAGTCCATGTATGAAATCATACCTTACTCATAAAACATAATCATTTTAACATACCTCATCAAATCATGAATAAACCATATAAATCATAAGGCATAAAGGTAATTTGTGTCATTCATAACATTCTTACGTAAGGAGTAACCCGCTTGGTTACGTTTGGAATACCCATCATAGTATATTCCCTAAATCTCTTCGGAGAAACCTTAACATTTAACCCCTTCACGTTATCCAATGCATTGGAGAGATATATCGGGCTCACCCGCCCTTAGTTTGTCATGGAACCACCCATCTTCATAATAATGCCCAAGAACGATAACATAATCGTATCACATAAAACATGCATAAAGGAAACATAAAATTTCCACATTTCAATCACAACATATCAGTAAAACAAATTGATATAATACAAACATTATGAAAACCATTTTCAATACCAAAATAAAAGAAAATTAAAACATGGTATTTATTTTTCATTTAAAAAAAATATGGCTTGTAGAGGATGCCGAAACTCAAATAATGGTCACGGCGGCGGAGATGTCGTTGTTTCCGCATACGTATGACAAAAAAATTCCCTTTTGTCATTTAGTAAAATGCTTCATATAAAAAAGATTCATTTTGGATAAACGTAAATGTTAAAGGGTTTTATACACCATATAAAATAAGGTTTTTTATAAAACAAAATATGCCTCAATGAAAGGAGATTGAGACAAAGTCCCATACAAAGACGGTATCTTTGGATTAAGGATAAATCAATTACATAATTATGTGTGACAAAAGAATACACCAAATAAAATGGGATATTAAGTGTAAAACAATCAGAGGTTATTCACACATATTTATAGAACGACATATTCAAGGAGTGCAAGTTTATCCCAAAGAATCAAAATTGGGTTAAGAAGTTCCCTTGCAAAAATTCGACAGCCTAACGGCATCACTTCCATATTTAGAAAATAAGTTGATGAGAGATAAAAGGGTAACTCATCACTAGGAAATAAAATTTACATCAATAAGGATATATAAGAACATATCCCAACATTACAATATGTATATTAAAAGACCTAACAAAAGAAGTTTTTAAAAAAAGGAGGGTGAAAGGTTCTCTTACCGACTTGGGTATCTTTCGAAACTTACACCCCATGAAAGAAGGAAAATACAACATTAATGTAAATACTCATAAACGAATGTATATTACACAAAAAGTAAAATAATGGGCAGTACATATACCACTCAAAGGAAATGGTGGCAAATGTAGCATAAATCTCACGAGAATAAAAGTGAGATGAAAAATCCCTTACGAAAACTCGGCAGCCTAACGGACCCACATAAAAATTTCAAAAAATGGATTTATGAGATCAAATACGGTATCTCATAATATGAACAAAAGAATTACAGTATGATGAATATAAAAGAACATCCCCAAACATAAAAATGATGATCTTATAAGAAATGACATAAAAGAGAGTACTTAAAAAGAAAGAGAGAGGTTGGACCCCTTACCTCGTGTCCGACATGACTCGATCATTCTTTAACCTCCGGAATAATAAATTTTGGTCAATTTATAATTTCTTAAGGACCTAATTTAAAGATTATTATTCAGTTCATATCACATATTATAATGTTATAATAATTGGTTAATAAAGTGAGTTCATATCAGATGTTTTTGTCGATGTTAGGTACATGACTAAAAATTGAACTTGTTGGAAAAGAATTTTCTATATTGTTATAGGTACATCATATCTAGAATAGTATTGATAGTTTAAATATCATATATATCCAGTATATATTCATTTTATACTATTCCATAGCATTTGGAGATAAAAAATTAAATACCTCGTTCATGGAAATGGTAGGCCATACGTACGCATGAACGCTACTTTCATTTTTTTGTCATATTAATGGAATTAAAACAAAATGATAGATATATGTATTATAATTCCAGAATGATATCCATAATTTAGATGTAATATATTACATATATATCCATTATATATATGTACTTATAATAGTACATAACATTTGGAGATAAGAAATGAAATGTACCGTTCATGGAGACGGTCAGCCGTACATACGCATGAACGCTAATTTAATTTCTTTTTTTTGTATTAAATGGAATTAAATAATAATGATATAAAGGTATATTATTATTCCAGTAGGATATAATATGTAATACCATTAATTCCATCCTTTATACATCCCAGATATGGCATTAACGAATCAAATCACTTTGAGGGGGCGGTAGTCCGCACTTCCTAAAATGAAGATATCGCGTTTACCCATAATGGAAACCATAAAGGTATGACATAAATTAAAAATGAAGAAGATTAAGGAAAAACTAAACATATTATATATCATATATAAATATAGTTACATCTTAATGGCCACCTTTGATGTTGTTAAAAGAATATTGAACAATCATCGTTTTGTGAGGCAGTAATTCTCCATCCACAGAAATAGTATGTACTTTAACCATTAGATGAAAGTGTGTGAAAGTGTAGCTCAAATACTTCTTATAATAAAATCCTATTATATTTAAGATACTGGTTATGTGACTAAAAAATGTAATAAAAATAGTTTAGGGGTTTGGAGAAGCAAACTAAAACAAAAGAACACAAGGGAAGACATTACCTTTAAATCGGGTAACTCTCTTTGATTTGAGCTCAAAGGCTTCCTTGGAAAGACTTCTACCCAAAGATATGCTTTAATTATGAAGAGAGGGATTTTCAAAGATGAAATTGTCAGGGGTTGTCTGAGCCAAAGGCTTTAGAGGTGTGTGTAAGGTGGTAGAGGTGGGGGCCTTTTATAAGAGGAGAGGAGGGGTACACTTGAAATGTAATAAAATATTTCTTTATTATAAAATTATTTTCGGATTTTAAAGGTCCCAAAAGGAGTTATTTCGAGGATAAGGTGATAAGGTTTCGAAATACACCCATCCATTAGGTTTGTGACAAGTGTAAGACTTAGATTTCACCATATCTTCTCATTTTATTTAAATCTTTCATTTATGAGGTAATCACTGCATCATCACGATGTCATAAATAAATTAATATATCTAATGTATAAAAATTATAATAAAATATCATGATGTATTAAATATTATTATCTTTCTAATGAATATTTATAGTCTAAAATATGACTTATATAACCACATGTAAAAATTGTTTTAGTAAAACAACACATGTTTGTGACATTTTAATTTTAACTTTAAATAAAAAGATATTAATGTCATTTTCAAATCATAGTGTGTCCATGGGGTCCCCAAGTTGACCCATGGATTCTCTTTTTCTTCCATGACTCATAAAATAAGGTTATAACATGTTTCAAGGTCATTTAATATTATTATAACATTATCTTTACCTTAAATTACACTAATTACCTCTAATTGCGATTAAAAACTTAAGAGTTACTATTCACCAAAAATTATGTTAATCCCATTGAACCACATTTTACATCCTAATGACAACCATGTATGTCATATTTTTGATATTTAAACCACAGAAGTGGTAAAGTTTCATTTAAACGAAAAAACAGTTTTTAAACTACCACTTAGTGGTTTCACTATTCATAAAAAATTGATGTTTTTCAGAAAAATATCAAAAATTCACCCTATACTATATTTGATATCCCAAATTCAAAAATGAGTTATATTTTAAAAAATTCAAAACATATATGTTTCATTATTTAATTTAATAATTAATTCCCGCTGACAAAATAAATAGCGTGTTTTGAAGAAACAATATCTATTAAAAGATTGACACTAGTTTTAGTCCAATTTCAAAGTCAAATTAATTCCAATGAACACTATTGGATTAATTGGTAAAAATATATTCTAATTTAACTTTAAAAAAATTTCAAAAGATAATATAATCATATAAATAAATTAGATTAAAAAGAGTTTTTGAATTAAAATACAACATTTTTCACTATTCATTAAAAATGATCTTTATCGGAAAAATACCAAAAATTTACTCAAAGTAAATTTTGATGACCGCATTCTAAAGAAGAATTTTATTTTGTCAAATATAACACATAAATGTTTCAAAAAGTGGATTTTAAAGAGGTTCACCATCAAAAGGAGGTTAATCAACCTTTTAAAGAATATTAGAATGTTTACGCTTAAAATTGGATTCATTCGCATTTTTAATCCACTAACATTTATTGTAAAAAGTAAAAATATTTGACAAACATATATAATCATTTTGTAGTTAGTTCTATTCATTCCCGCCATTACAATGGCGAGGCATTAACTACCATTTAAAATAATATTATTTTATTATTATAGTGCAACGTAAGATTCATAAGAAACTCGTTGTTGCGTATTGGGTACGCCATCGAGCATAGCGTCCCCTTTAAAGTAATATTAATATTTTATTCACAAATATGGATAAATGTGAAAATTTCATATTCTTTATCTACTTGGGGTGTTACATCCTTCCCCCCCTTTGGGAATTGCATCCTCACAATTTTAAAATTGGGCTTGGAAACTTCATTGAAAATCCCACATCAGAACAAGAGTCAGTAAAACAATCACTTTAAAATAAAGAAAGAGAAGTTCAAAGGTCACCCGAGTTAACCCATACTAGGATTCCATATAGGAAAACATGGATATAGAAGAAAATAAGGGTCCTGTGTTGAGGGAGAGTGATAGTAAACATGT
The DNA here is from genome assembly GCA_963277665.1 of Viscum album. Lineage (NCBI taxonomy): Eukaryota > Viridiplantae > Streptophyta > Magnoliopsida > Santalales > Viscaceae > Viscum > Viscum album. The sequence goes on from OY728166.1 coordinate 574,008,984, forward strand.
CTAAGAGAAAGTTAACCATAAGAAAATCACAAACTTGTGATGGGTTAAACGGTATTCGATTCCCCAGTAGGAAAAGTTAACAGACAACATTTTTGTTTTAAGTTACTCTTCATTGAATAATTTATTTTTGAGCATCACTAAATCATAATGAAATATACTTAAATGTCACGTAGACTTTAAACTTTTACTAGATTACTTAATCAAACTCATATTTTCTCCAAAAGATGAGTATTTAGGAAGACGTGTTCGCATTAAGATTACCATAATCAACTTCTTGAGAATAACCTAATCCACAAAAGAGAACTATATATTTCCCATGTCTTTAGAAAAAACCAAAACCAAAATTGTTAGTATGAGATCAGATAATCCACAAAAGTATAATCCTTGATATAAAGAAAATCTATCCTTAATCCCCAAAATTTGTCCAAAAAAACCCAAAGTTCAAAGACGACCATTAGATAAACAATTTTCCATAAAATTATTCAAAGTAAACCAAACTAAGATTGAAACCCAAATATTTTAAGTATTTAATCACATAGTCTTCCAAGGTACAAATTAACTTTTATCTCCAAATAACATCAGTTGATCTTAAATTGTCACATTGAAAAGTAATTAAGCTAATCACATATCCTCCATGATAGGTTAATCATTTCCATAGATAACCCAAAATAAACATACTCTTGATTACTAAAATAATCTAACTAAAAATAATTAGTCAAACTAACCAGGGACTTCATGTAGTCCAGTGGTAGGCGATAAAAACCAGTTGCACTTTGGTTGTGGGTTCGATTCCCACAGCTTTTTCCAACGCGACGGGTTGTCACACGGTCTGTGTGTTGTCCTTTTTCTAAAACTATATAATTCTAAAAACATTCCCCAAAACGAGATAAAATCTTCAAAAATAATCATAAAATATTTTAACCTCATGTTTATCTCATGCCTTTCATTTTCCATCTTAACATATAATAACCCATTATTACCTCAAAAGAAAGGATCATATAAACTCTAATGGTTACAATTATAATTATTACGTAAAATTCCACATCGACTGGTCATCTCATACATGATGCATTATAGAACATACCAAGGTTCAAGTGGTTTATCATGACTCCTTGATAGTTGGTTTAGAATAACCATGAGTTTCCTCATTGAATCCCCCATTTCATCCAGTCTCTTAATCATAGAACCACCACAGTTTCCTTCAAGCCTATTGTCACTTTAGTTCCTGCTAGATCCATCCATTCACTAAAAATAGAAATGTCAGTGTGAGTATATCAACAAAACCATCATGTACTAACGTGGAAGATAAACACTAAGATATACTTATTCATTCACTTTATCTAAAACTAGGACTCTTTCTGAAATCCTATCCATTATGGTAATGTCAATTATTCTTAGAGAATACCCTAACCTCTAAAGTTATCTAAACCGACCTCTGATACCAACTATAAGGTCCCGACCATAAAACATACTTAATATTGAATTAAATGAGTAATTCACATTAAGGATATTTTCTGGTTTAGAGTTTTAGAGAATTAGATCATAAATCATGAATTACATTCCACATTTAAACAAAGTGGTTACATAAAAGATAGTATTCTTTTTTTCCATCAACAGAAACATATTTAAAATAAAACAAGGATTCTTTCTTGACACTTCCTTGACACTATCATCATATAATGCACCTTTCCCTTGACCTGTGAAAAACATTTAAAAAACATGGGGTGTGTGTAAAAAGCTCAGTGAGGGATATAAAAGTACGAAAAGAAAACATTAGTCCATGTATGAAATCATACTTTACTCAGAAAAATAAGAATTTCAACATACCTCATAAAATCATGAATAAACCATAGAAATCATAAGGCATAAAGGTAACATGAGGCATTCATAACATTCTTACGTAGGGAGTTACCCTCTTGGTTACGTTTGGAATACCCATCATAGTATATTCCCTAAATCTATTCGGAGAAACATTAACGTTTAACCCCTTCGCGTTACCCAATGCATTGGAGAGCTATATCGGGCTCACTCGCCCTTAGTTTATCAGAGAACCACACGTCTTCATAATAATTCCCAAAAACCATAACATAATTGTATCAAATAAAACATGCAGAAATGAAACATAACATTTCCACATTTCAATCACAAGATATCAATACAACAAATTCATATAAAAAAACATTATGAAAACCATTTTCAATACCAAAATAACAGAAAAGTAAAACATGGTATTTATTTTCATTTAAAAAAAGGTATGGCTTGTAGAGGAAGCCGAAACTCAAATAATGGTCACAACGGCGAAGAAGTAGATGTCGCCGCATACGTATGAAAAATACATTCCCTTTTGTCGTTTAGTAAAACGCTTCGTATAAAAAAGATTCTTTTTGGATAAAAGTAAACGTCAAAGGGGTTTATCCAACCTATAAAAGAAGATTGTGTATAAATCAAAATATGCCTCAATGAAAAGAGATTGAGACGAAGTACAATATAAAGACGATATCCTTGGATTAAGGATAAATCAATTACATAATTATGTGTGACAATCTAATACACCAAATATAAGTGGATATTAAGTGTAAAACAATAAGAGGTTATTCACACATATTCATTTAACGACATATTCAAGGAGTTCAAGTTTATCCAAAAGAATCAAAATTGGGTTCAGAAGTTCCCTTGCAAAAATTCGACAGCCTAACGACATCATTTCAAAATTTAGAAAATGAGTTGATGAGAGATAAAAAGGGTAAATCATAACTTGGACATAAAATTTAAATCAATAAGGATATAGAAGAACATATCACAACATTACAATATGTAAATTAAAAGACCCAACAAAAGAAGTCTTTTAAAAAGAGGAGGGTGGAAGGTTCCCTTACTTACATGGGTATCTTTCGAAACATACACCCCATGAAAGAAAGACAATACAAAATTGATGTAAATACTCATAAAAGAATGTATATTACATAAAAATTAAAATAATGGGCAGTACATATACCACTCAAAGTAAATGGTGGAAAATGTAGTATAAATCTCATGGGAATAAAAGTGAGATGAAAAATCACTTACGAAAACTCGACAGCCTAACGACACCACATAAAACATTCAAAAAATGGATTTATGAGATCAAATATGGTCTCTCATAATATGAAAAAAAATTACAGTATGATGAATATAAAATAACATCCCCAAACATAAAAATTATTAGCTTATAAGAAATGACATAAAAGAGAGTACTTAAAAAGAACGAGAGAGAATGGATCCCTTACCTCATGTCCGACATGACTCGATCGTTCTTTAATCCCCTGAATAATAAAATTTGGTCAATTTATAATTTCTTAAGTACATACTCTAAAGATTATTATTCCGTTCATATCGGATATTATAATGTTATAATAATTGGTTAATAAAGTGAGTTCATATCAGACGTTTTTGTCGATGTTTGGTACATGAGTAAAAATTGAACTTGTTGGAAAAGAATTTTCCATGTAGTCATAGGTATATCATATCCAGAATAGTATTGATGTTTTGAATATCATATATATCCAGTATATATTAATTTTTTACTATTCTATCTCATTTGTAGGTAAAACATTAAAATCACCCTTCATGGAGACGGTAGGTCGTACGTATGCTTGAACACTACTTTCATTTTTTTCATATTAATGGAATTAAAACAAAATGAGATATATATATATTATAATTCCAGAATGATATCAATCATATAGATGTAGTATATTACATATATATCCATTATATATATGTACTTATAATAGTACATAACATTTGGAGATAAGAAATGAAATGTACCTTTCATGGAGACGGTAAGCCGTACGTACGCATGAACGCTACATTCATTTTTTTGTATTCAATGGAATGAAAAAATAATGATATAATGGTATATTATAATTACAGTAGGATATAATATGTAATACCATTAATTACTTCCTTTATACGTCCCACATATGGCATTAACGAATCAAATCACATTGAGGGGGCGGTAGTCCGCACTTCCTAAAATGAAGATATCGTGTTTACCCATAATGGAAACCATAAAGGTATGACATAAATGAACAATATATAAGATTAAAGAAAAAATAGACATATTATATATCATATATAAATATAGTGACATCTTAATGGCCACCTTTGAAGGTGTTAAAAGAATATTGAACAATCATCGTTTCATGAGGCAATAATTCGTCATCCACAGAAACAATATGTTCTTTAACCATTAGACGGAGGTGTGTGAAAGTGTAGCTCGAATACTTTTTATTAAAAAATCCTAGTATATTTAAGATACTGGTTTTGTTACAAAAAGAAGTAATAAAAAGAGTTTATGTGTTTGGAGAAGCAAAATAAAACAAAAGAACACAAGGGAAGACATTACCTTTAAATCGGGTAACTCTCTTTGATTTCAGATCAAAGGCTTCCTTGGAAAGGATTCTTCCCAATGTGAGGCTTCAATGATGAAGAGAGGGATGTGTAGAGAAGAAATGGGCAGGGGTGGGCCGAGGCAAAGGCCTGAGAGGTTTGTGTAAGGTGGTATAGGTGGGAGCCTTTTATAAGAGAAGAGGAGGGGCACTCTTGGAAAGTTATAAAATATTACTTTATTATAAAATGATATTCGGATTTCAAAGGTCCCAAAATGATATATTTCGAGGAAAGGTGATAAGGTTTCTAAATCCACCCATACAATAGGTTTGTGACAAGTGTAAGACTTATATTTCACCCTATCTTCTTATTTTATTTAAATCGTTCATTTTGAGGTAATCACTGCATCATTACGGTGTCATAAATAAATTAATTTATTTAATGTCTAAATATTATAAAAAAAATATCATGATGTATGAAATATTTTAAGATTTATAATGAATATTTATAGTTAAAAATATGACTTATATAACCCCGTGTAAAAAGTATTTTAGTAAAATAACACATGTTTGTGACATTTTAATTTTAACTTTAAATAAAAAGGTATTAATGTCATTTTCCAACCAAAGTGGCTCAATGGGGTCCCCAAGTTGACCCATGGATTTTATTATTTGGAAATGACTCATCCAATAAGGGTAGAACATGTGTCAAGGTCATTTCATATTATTATAACATTATCTTTACCATAAATTACACTAATTATCTCTAATCGCGATTAAAAACGTAAGAGTTACTATTCACAAAAACATTATTTTAATCCCATTGAACAACATTTTACATCCTAATGATAACCATGTATGTCATATTTTTGTAATTCAGACGACAGAAGTGGTAAATTTTCATTTAAATGAAAAAACAGTTTTTAAACTACCACTTAGTGGTTTCACTATTCATCAAAAATTGAAGTTTTCCAGAAAAATACCAAAAATTCACCCTAAGATATATTTGATAATCCAAATTCAGAAATGATTTATATTTTACAAAATTAAAAACATATAATTTGAATTAATTAATTTAATAATTAATTCCCGCTGTCCAAACAAATAGCGTGTTTTTAAGAAACAATATCTATTAAAAGATTGACACTAGTTTAAGTCCAATTTCAAAGTGAAATTAATTCCAATGAACACTATTGGATTATATGGTAAAAATATATTATAATTTCACTTTAAAAACAATTCAAAAGATAATATAATCATATAAATAAATTAGATTAAAAAGTGGTTTTGAATTAAAATACAACATTTTTCACTATTCATTAAAAAATGAACATTATCGGAAAATACCAAAAATTTACACAAAGAAAATTTTGATGTCCCGATTCTAAAGAAAAATTTTATTTAGTAAAATATAACACATAAAATTGTAAAAAAGTGGATTTAAAAGAGGTTCTCCATCAAAAGACGGTTAATCGACCTTTTAACGAATATTAGAATGTTTATGATTAAAATTGGATTCATTCGCATTTTTAATCCTCTAACATTTAATGTAAAAAGTAAAAATATTTGAAAAACATATATAATCATTTTATAGTTAGTTCTGTTCATTTCCACCATTACAATGGCTAGGCGTTAACTAACATTTAAAATAATATTATTTTATTATTAGAGTGCAACGTAAGATTTCCAAGAAACTCGTTGATGCGTATTGGGTACGCCATCGATCATAGCATCACCTTTAAAGTAATATTAATATTTTATACACAAATATGGATAAATGTGAAAATGTCATATTCTTTATTTACCTGGGGTGTTACAATATTGGTGGTGAGGTTATGTATAGTCTTTCTTGGTAGAAAGAAGTAATTTTTTCCATACCCATAATAAATTTCCTAAACCCCGATGTTACCCAAATGAAAATTAATGGATTAAATTATGAAATCAATGTATATTTTGAATACACAATTATTATTTTCAAAACATTTATATTGTGAGTTGAAATTATCAAATTTCCCCCAATATTTAAAGACCACAAATGAATTTCATATTTAATTAGAGTATCAATTTCAATTAAATGTTATGTGTGGTTGAATTTATAAAATGTTAAATTAAAGAATAAGAATTTTAAAATTTATTAATGTGTTTCAAAAAAATAATGTTTCACATAATATTTGAATTAGAAATAGAGAATTTATTTTTGATGGATCTTCAATTTTAAATAAATGTTTCAATTCAAATTAATTACCTCAATTTACTCTATATTTGGGTTACTATGATTATATATTTTTTGTGACCAATAAATAGTCTAAAACCTTACATAATTATCAGTATTTCACACTTGTCGATCCATTTACTTCATATAGTGATTATTATAGAAAACAATTTTTGAGATATATGAGGTATCCATGCTTTAACTTATTCTTGATCTGTATTTTTATCAATACCCCTCAAAGGGAATGCCATGAAAAAACATATTTCATTCATAGATTGTATATTTATTTATCAGTTGGATTATATAGTGTGGTTTTATTGAGTTATCTGTAATTTATTACATGTTTATATATGGTCTAGAATTAGTTTTTTTTGGTGCTATAGTAGTGTAAAAATTTGGACCATTTCAATAATTTATATTATTTAGAATGATGACATACATGGATATTATATATTATCATTTGTAATTTCTATTAATTTCCTAAGGAGGGATAATACATTGGATGAGTTGTCAACTAGTATACCCCTTCCACCTTTACATCAGATGGGTTGTGTCCCAAACTTTTGTCTACATAGTCAAATTTTTATGTGAAGGGTCTGTGATCCCCAACACTGTATATATTTATATTCCCAAGATCTTATTTAAATGATTGAATTAGGGAAACAGAATAGATTCTATGTGTTGAACTGAATCATATTGTGAATGTATAGACCCTCCCAAAATTTTTAGATATATTTATAGACCATAATTCACATTTCATCTACCATTTCAATAATATTCGTATCTTTTGAATTGTGGTTTCTAATAATACCATTTTTCATGTTTAATTCAATGGTTAGACTTTTTCTTTGAAAGACCTAGTTTTTTCACATTGTCTTAAGGTGATTTGGTGGTTCCCTACTACATATTTATTTCCTCACATTATACTTGTAATGACTTTTGGGAATGAAACTATATATGATTCATTTTAGGTATCACATTAGTGGTGGGATATTCATGACTCTTATGGTCTTGGGAATCATATGACTCAAATCCTTTTGGAGTTTGAATCTATGGTTGATCGCTTTATAGTTTCATATATATGGGATGAGATGATGTACAAGGTATATCCATTATTGTTCTCACAGGGTTTCCACCCATGAAACTACCACATTTAGGTCATGATTCCAGGTGTGGGGATCAAAATTTATGCACAATATATTTTTGTTTGAACCCTTTTTTAAAACTAAATGTGATGTTTTTATATGTATTCTTGTTTCATATAAATATTGAATAACTACATTCTAATTGTCCTTATAAACTTCTATTCCTATTATGAGGATCTATATATTAGGTTTGTGTCTCTATTGACCCCATGTGATATGTTATATTTTTAGTTCCATAGTAACCTTAAATAATTTTATCCATGAGGGGAAAACATTCCCCCCTCATATTATATTATATCTTTAGTGGTTATGATATCCTATTCCCTATAGAAGATTTATTTCCCATATTTTTGAATAATAGACTAGTTTAATGGAATTTATTAGGTTATAATCATTATAAAATAGTAAAAAATTATTATTTTGATTTAATTTTGGATCTTGGATTTTGTTTATTAGAAATGATCTACGGTGTTAGGACTCAAATGGTAAATCACGTGCATGTTTGGATAATATGTAAATGGTTGAAAGTAATGTTTCCAAGGATGTTAGGATATGTGGACTCTGAACTATAGGTATGTTTGAGGTGTTATTTGTGTCTCAAAATATAATTTCAGTATATTTTAGAAGAATTATATATGACTTGACTTGTATTCACACCATTAAATGGTTCATGAATCATATGGTATCATGGAACTTTCAGACTTATTTATTTCATTTATATGATCATTATCATATATAATAATGACCTTAATAAACTAAATTACATCTAATAATATAAAACTTGTTTTCATAAATAATTTATTATGTGTTATATAATTAATTTAAGTAACTTCCATATGTGAATATATAATGAATTATTATTTTATTCATGTTCAGTAATGAAAAGTGTATTTTGAATATGGATTTACTTCTTAAGTATGTTTCATGAATTCTACTTATAATTATATTGTATAAGATTATAGTTTCATCTTGATTAAAATTTTACTATATCATATTCTAAACTTACTAAGATTAAAATATAATATGAATATGTTTATATTTATTCTCTTAGTATAAATTTATTATTTGAGAAATAAATTGACTCTATTGAAATTAATTGTATGTACTATCTTGATTTATTCGGATGAGCATGACATATGTTGTCACAACATCATGTTATATGAAATTTACATTATACATCATCTGTAGCTAGATAAATATTTTCTATATTTTTAAATAAATGAAAATTATTACAATAATTTTTATTTAAAAAATGGGGGTCACAAAGTGATTGTTATTTTTTGGATAAATATTTTTGGGAAATATTTTTTAATATGATCACATAAAGAAGAGAGGATTTAAGGAGAATATTTTCGTAGGTCCAAATTTGATAAATTAAATGAAGAATATTTTTAAAAAAAATATTCTTTTTAATCTGAATTTGGTCTTCTAAACCATATTTTCTTTGGAAACATATGTTATAGTTAATTTTTAAAATGGAATATTTTTCTAGTCAAATAATTTTAATTACTAAGTATTTTTAATAAATTAGAGCATATTGGAAATATAAGTATAAGTAATTATTCAGTAATCCATATGGAAGAGATCACCATAGCAGAATTGAAGTAGTTTCTTTGTGATAATTTAAGGATTTCATGAGTTTTATAAGTCTATTTTTTTAATATGTTGTGTATATTTTGAATTTATTTTATTTTGGATACTTTTCATTACATTTGGGAGGACTGTTCAAAATTTCAATTATTAATTTATTAACTGAATTTATTTAGGATATTATTGTTTCCTATTAAATAGTGGATTATAATGATATTGTAAATCCAGAATTAGATATGAGATGATGAATTAGGATAGGTAATTCTAGGTTAGTGGTTGGTTTACTATATATATGTTAAATATTTTGGAATTTGAATATTTATATTGGTTTAGGTGATTTTTGAATATATGTGTGGTGTCCAATTTAATATTTAATTTATTTTGGAAGAATCATATTAAGATTATAGTCAGTATTTTAAAATTATAGTGGCATCATTATATTCTTGATTAATAGTTGAGTTAGTTTTCCAATGGATAAAAGATTCATTGTCGGTACATTCTAAGAGTCATGTTCTTCTGATGGTATATATCTGTGCTTTTTTGGTTAATTGTAGAATTTAGATGACTATAGTGAGGGATAAATTAAGGTTTTTTATGTATTGAGAGATTATCTGTTGAATTTACATCCAGTTTATAATTATAATGTGCAAGGATGAAAATATAGGTGTTTTTAGAAGACGTTCATGGTTTAGTAGGATGGTTAAGTGTTTGGGTGGGATGTAATATTGGGACATGTAAAGACATGTGTCAACTGTATAGTAATATAATATAATATGTGTGACTTTTAGTGAGTCATGGAAGAAGTATATTTCATTTTTGGGGGTTAGTTGAGGAGTATATTTCCTTCAAGGATTCATTTTTTATTTCAGTTTTCAGGGATAAATTCCTAATTATTTTTTGAATGGGTTTGAGGAGGATTAAAGGGATTAAATTTTATGGTACTAAAAAACAGTTTCCAAAAATAGTTTTTAACACTATTTGAAATTTAGTATAGTATATGAGGCCACTGAGTACCCATTATCTTGATTAGAAGCATGTTTGGCTTGTGGGTTCCACTAGGTGACTTGTGGCCCTAGGCCTGGAACCTGGTGGGATGAACTATTTTCTATTAACGGGGGGATTTATTATTATTTCCCCTACATCACATAATCTACTTTAATATCTCCCCCATAATTAACAATTAATAACATCTTTAGTGAGCCTTTATATGGAATCCCACTAATATTATCTTCCCCCATATTGATTACCCTTACCCGATAATTATTCAAAAAATGTTTTTAATGATTAAATCCAAGGAAATTACCCATGGTTCTATCCACTTACCTCTTATTCCCTTATTTTCTGATTTTCATGTGATAGATATGGATTCTATGTATAATTCCATCAGAGCATGGTAGAATTTATACTAAACCATGGGGATTCCTGTTTTCATTATTCATTGAGGCTCATGTGAGTTGTTTTCTCATTATCCACCACTTTTTATTAAATATGACTGAGGTAAGATATATTATAGGGGTTTTATATTTTATGGCTTAAATGATGTATATTGATGGCTAATTATTCTCTAGGTTTTGGTTTTTTATCAAATTAGTTATTGGATCTATTTTTTAGGATATCCTATTGGTTTTATTTATATTTGATGATTGTAATGGTGATATCGATTATATTTATAATGATATATTTATATTTAATTAGAAAGGTTTATTCACTAGTGTTTGGGTATGAGTAATTTTTGATCAAGGAAAATTTAATGGAATATGGTTTCAATGCACCATGTGATTATTTTTTTATACTTGAAACAAACCAGCGTTTAGTCTTTTCTATGTTATTAATAAATATCGTAAAATTCTCATAATTTTTAATGTATTTTTTACCAATGTAATTTTCATATAAATAATACATTTTTTGAAGGGGATTTTAGGACTATATAATTGAAACTCACTCCTTGTAGATTATATTGGAAAAAACTAATTTATAACATGATAACTCATAATAACATATTGACCAGTTTTCACATGCCTTCCATTGTATGTATATTGGGTTATGCATTTTTAAGTCACATAAGTAAAAATTAGTGTCTCAATGTCTTGTGAACATCTGTAAACATTAATCATTGTGAAAATAGTGATCATTTTTGTGGCATTAGTATAATTTTTTTTGTTTGAAAAATTTATATAAATCCCTCTCTATAGACTAAAATTTCATAATTATTAAAATATGAAAAAGGAGATATTCCTTTATTCTCTTCTATATTCTAGGATAGGAATCATATATTATAACTAAAACAAGGATATGATATAAGTAAATTGACCAAACTTATCATATTGTCTAGATAATGCTTCTATAGTGATGTGGTAACTGAGATTATGAGGGTAGAATATGTAATTCAATATAAAATGTTTAATATATTAACATTTATCAAACATAAAATTTGAAAATTACCATTTAAATATTGTTATTTTTATTAAGAATCCTGATTTGATAAGATTTTTATGTTGAAAACACCTCTTAATTTCCTTACACTTTTATTCCATTATATATTATTTTAAAATATATCTAAATATACATTTAAAATGAAACTCACCTACCCAATTTAAAAACATGGTAACATAAATAATAATTTAGTTACCTAATGTTTCAGTTTCGAGGCTTTGGTTTAGGACTAAGATATTTTATATTTATAATAAATAATATTTTATTAAAATATACCTCTTGTATCAAAAATGCATTTCCCATGTCATTTTGAGAACCACCATTAATATTCCATTGTATAATTCAACATTTGGGTTTCTATACCCTTATCAAATTTATTATAAAGAATTATTAGCTACCTTAATAAAATTACCCTAGTATGTCTTTATAATTGAGTGTTTTAAAACCATATGGTTTAATTTGAATGGATTAAAATTTTACATATACATTATGGTATCCACTTCTTACATTACCTTACCACTAAAAAATTATTTTAGTGGTGTACTATATCTTTTAATTACTTGACTAAATTTTTCAATGAATGTAATCAAATTTTTTTACTATATACTTGTATGATATAATAGTTGGATGCATTGAGCATGGATATAATTTTATACATATTATTGTCCTATTATGTCATTCAGTTGTTTCTTTATCATAATGATAACCTTGGTAGAAAAAGTTTATAATGTAACATTAAAAATATCCCCAACCACTTTTATATAATTGTTTTTTGTGATAATGTGCATATGTATTATTTGAATATTGTATAATTTTTATATATTTACTAATAATTTGAACCATTTGGTGGCATAAAAGATAATCTCATGGGATGGCTTTTTCATAACCTGATTGAGTATATATGTTAATGGTTTAGTAAGGGCATAAATTCACCTACAGGTTCATAGGATGTGAAATAACATTTCATTAACATTTTATACCCATTATCCAATTCAATGGTAGAAGATAAAATATTTCACTATCTGGATAGTTATATTTTATTTAATAAATAATGATCACTAGGACCATAACTTAGGATTCACACATCTACCCAAATATGTGGGTTCATATATGTATATGTGTGAAATATTTTTAGATATTGATGCTTCATCACATTATGAAAGGCCTTGAATTAATATATAATATCATGAGATGAGGCACAAAGAAGGTAAATCATATATAGGACCTCTGAATATATAAATTTATAAATTATATCTTGTAGTTAAAATGAAATTATTTACCATTAATTTATATTGTATTTTATTTACTAACACATTTTTCTCTATATGTATATAAATGTAGAGAAATTTTCCGGAGGGAAAAATTACATCACTACTATTTTAAGAGATAATTGTTTGTTCTTTGCTGAGTATTTATTCATAATCAATGCCTATAAAACTCAATAGACATGAAATATTTTATCTTCTACTTTAATGGTACATAATGGTACTAGTAATTGTTGGTTTACCTTTATGGGTAACTTATGTTTGTAACCGAACAATGACATGTTACCAATTTGATTTTAATGTTATTATAGGTGGATGAAGGTATTTTTTAGCTATAAAATTTATTTGTTTTGTGTTTTTACAATTTTAGTCCATGCTTGTCTTATGATTTTAATATTAAATCATTTATTTTAGATAAATTAATATATTTTTTTCATCTATGCATTTAATTAGAGGGTTGATGTATTGAATTAAATATGATTTATTTCCTTATGAAATGCTAGGTTTTCATTTTATATTTGGATTATTTCATTTATAGTTGAGTCATTTTGAGTTTGTAGTTGATTCGAGAGATGAATTATGGTCCATGTAAAAGAGAGTAAATCATTCCCTTACAATGCATTGAGACCCATAGAACTAGTCTCCAGTCATTAGGGATCAGGGAAAACACTTAGGGTTATAAAAATGAATATATTACTGCTATAGAATCATAGTTAGGGTATCTATACATTTTTATAATAAAAATATTTGCATTGAATGTGTTTTATATTTTTCTTATATAGGATAAAAAATATAGGGATGGGAAAATTTACAATACAAATGATGTGATGATTCTTTTTATTATGGATGATTAGGTTACAAGGAGAAGCTAATGAATTAAGTGGGCATTATAGGTTCATGTTATGATATTAAATGATTCAATAAAGTATTATATAATACAACATAGTGTGTGTATCTAGTACTATATTGTGATTCAATCACTACTTTTGTTAATGCATCATTATTAGAAATAGATAGGTAGGGAAACATATGATATCATGTCATATTACATGCTTGAATGTGTTTGATATATTATATTGAAACCAATTATGTTTCGTATTATCCTAAACATAATAAATATATGCAATTGTTCTATATTTGTGGGTAAAAAATCAGTTATAATTAATCACTAATTGGTTCGATTAATCGACATAAATATTATTATTTCCCAGATATCCAGTATTTCTTGTTTAATTACGTATTTGATAAATAATTTCCTGGTATTGTACATATATTTATCCTGATGAGAATATGCCATATTTTTATTATATCTTACTGAAAACATCATACACATATGTTACAATGTTTATTCACATAACATGATACTTATAATTTATTTAGAAATATTTAGAAGTTTGAAATTAATTCTTTCCACATTTGGTAATCTATTAAAGTGTATGTTTCATGTTCCATGAAAAATTATGTGCTTCAAGATTTTATTTTGAAAATGACATAGTCAAACATCCTATTAGTTATTTTTTATTGTTTATTTTCAAGTTGAATCAGTGTCCTCATACATGTTAGCCATTTATTATTATTCGTTGATATATGGATAACTTCCTGTTAGTGTTTTTTTGTTAAGGTAAATTATTCACTCACTTTGATATTAATGAATGAAATTGGGTATGTGATTTTTAAAAACAATATTCATATGTCGATAAAAGTTAGGAAAAACATTATGTTTTAAAAATGTATTTTCATTTTTGGGTTTTCAGAAGAAACATGTCATGGATGATGGATCCCTTATTCTAATATTCAATCGCAATTGGGTAAATATGGATCATGAAAATTAAATTGAAATGTTTACAGGAAAGAAAACACCCTTTTGGAATTTAAAACTTGTTTTATTTCATTCTGAATAGAAAGATATAGAATTTATTTTCTTAAACATATGTTTTATAAAAACTTTTGTATACTCAATGTGATGTTTCCAAAAAATAAGATGTTAGGAAAATATTTTTGACGTAATAAAGGGTGTTATAAATGCTTTTCATAATTGTTTTTTCTGAGTAACTGTATTATTATGGAATGCTAGTAATGAGAAAACATAGTGTAAACTTATAGTGGAGAGCATCTTAGAATATATTATTATTAGTTGAGAGTGTTTCTGGATATATAAGGATAGATGTTCATCTTAATTAGCACTAATATATCATGGTATTTCATTGAATTTTTTAGGTCTTAGGATTCAGTTATTTTATTCGTTGTTATAATTTGTGGCTGTGATATCGTTTTTTTACTAACATTCTTATCAAATATTAAAATGTAGTGTATTAGATGGTGATTTATATAGAATATCACGGTTTTCAATGATTGAGGTAGATTTTAGAAGCTATAAATTATAAATGGGATGGATGATTTTATATATTATTTTTTGTGAATTTCTATATTTTAATAGAAAATGTGATCATGGATTGAAGATCAAAGGAAAATAACCTAATAGACATTGGTGAGTTGTGATGGATTAAGATGGTTTATCTCATAGATTTAGTGAATTAGGTAGTGTTATTATTTGAGTATAAGGGGAAGTGATTATCTATGCATATGTTTCATGAGTAAAGAAGAGAAGTCACATAGTATGGAGGTTGTCACCCTTAAGTCCCAAATATAGTATTTTTAAATCTTAGGTGGAACATTAAATGATTTAAGCTATGGGTGTTTTTCAATTTTTCCTCATTTAACATGTGTTTTTCCATTCAAAGATTTAGATGTGATTTTTAGTGATTGATTATGAATATTATAAAAATTTTAATTGTTTTTAGGGTTAGATATGTTATTTTAGTATGGTTTACATAGTATGTGATTCCACAACAAGTTTATAGCTTCCTATGACACCATGTACATTCTAGAAAGGTGAGAGGCCTTGGAATTATACTGGGTTAATAGTGGTCACATATCAATTACCCTATGTTCCAGGACAATATTAATGTTAGTGGAGGATTTATGGTCATTTCATAGGAACCCATTTATCATCCATTAATTATTCCATATAAGCCACACTTCCTCCCAATAATAGGGAGATCCTCCATGGGATGCCTTAGATCTTCCCATCATTCTTCTTCTTTTCCCATGATTCATTATGATTTTGTGGAAGGTTTTTATAATTTAATCCATGGTAATCCTCACTTATTCCCTCCTCTACCGCCTTGTTAGATTTTCTCAGATTTTTATGTGATGGTAAGATATTTTAAGGATAATTACATTGTATCATGGTAGAATTCACCCTTAACTATGAGGCTTTCTCTTTTCTTGATTTATGTAGGCTCACATGTAGGGATTTATCATCAATCATATAAATTTTTAAAAGGTTTAGGGTTTGGTTTATTCGAGGGTTTTTTGTTTATATTGTAAATCTAATATATGTTCAAGGTGAATAAATTGGGTAATTTTTTTATTTCATACTATAGAAATACTAATAGTTATTTGTTAAAAATTAATTTGATTTTTATAAATATTTCATGATTGTAATTTTTATTTTTCTTATCTTTATTTAAAGAATATTTTAACTAAATTTTATGGGTTTCATCCCTATAGTTGGAATATGTGGGATGGTTCATCATGGGTAGTATAATTCATGGTGGCCTGAAATCACTATGTGATTCTCATGTTATTCTAGCCACATGTCTACCATTTGTTTTTATAAATTTTTAAAAATCTCATATGATCCTCATAATTATACAAGGATGGTTAAAAAATGGTATTTATTTATAGATAATTAGTTTTTTGGCATGGGTTTTTTAACACTATGGTATAGAATCCCACTACATTTTGATTATATTAAAAACATAAATAACATGAATTGTACCTTGATCTCTCATTACATGTCTTTTTTCTCATTGTTGTGATTTCCATGATATACAATTATTTATCCTTGATTAAATACTATAACTAATTTTTGGTGTCTTATTGTGTTGGCCACTTCCATTGGTATTAATAACATGACTAAATATAGATGCTTGATGTGTCTATAGTATGATATTATCCAAGGAAAATATATTAATAAAGAGTATCCCTCTGAAATAGACACTATTTGTTTGTTAATATGAAAATAAGGATCACTTCCCATGTACCACAAATATTATATTGTAGTAATCACATATTCCGATATAAACCTAAGGAAGATATAGGTCAAAAGACCTCACTTAACATATGGGTATGATATTTCTTTAGTAGTGATGTGGTGGCGGGGTTTACGAGGAAATATTATGCGATTAAGCATGAAAAAATTAATAGCTTTATATTTATTATATAAGAAAATATATAGTAAACATGAATTTTATAAAGGATTAAAATACGCTAATTTTAATTGAAAAAGATGATTCTAATTTTTTGCTGTTGGAAATACGTTTTAATTAGACTCATCACTATTTCCCATTCTATATTCTTCAAAAATCATTCCCAAAATATTTTACAATGAAACACATGTTCATAATTATAAAACATCTTAACAAAAATGAATTTTTTTCCAAATAATGTTTTAGTTTTTATCCATTTGTATATGAATTTTTACCAAAAGAAATATAATAAATAATCATCAATTATGTAGTTATGCTAGTATAAGTATGATTTTCCTTTGAGAATTTGAGAATTTCCATTAGTATTCACCACTATTATGATATTTTTGAGTTTTTATCCCTTTTCTGGAGTAATTTTAATGAATTTAATACCATATTAATTAAATTCCCCATATTATGTCTTCATATTTGAGTACGCCACACCTAGGTTGTTTTGATGCAATGACTCTAAAATATTTATTAATCCATTATAATAATTACTTTATGAATTTTATTACTATGTAAATCATTTATATGTTTTAAACAATATCATTGGACATTTCAAATATATTCTACCGTGAATGAAATTTTAGTTGGAAACATCATGATTATATAATAAGGCAATTGGTTGTATTGAGAATGGATATGGTTTTATGAATATTATTTTATATGGAGTCAAGAATATTATTTTTGATCTATAGTTTGAATTTTTTTATTATATTATATAATATCACATTAATCATTTATAAAACTTCTTTTATAACATCTTTTTATAATGATCATATGTATTTCCTAGACAATGTGTCTGGTCGTCATAGATTTCTTGATCACATCTTCCATTTGATGTAATAATGGTTAAACTCATTAGATGGGTTGTTATACCAAGATTGAGTAATCATGTCACTAGGGATAAACAAACAACAAATTACTTACTAGTTATTGTTATGTGAAAAAAAAATTCTAGAGATTTTTATGCACAATCTCTTAATCATTGTGATGGACTGCAATATTTTCAAAAATGATTTGGTTTGATTTCATTTTCCCAGGTTGGGTCACTAAGAACCCATAGTTTTATGAAATAATATACCCATATGCGACATTATATATGTGAAAACATGTATCATATTTATAGTTTCTTATATTTCTTCCCAGATGGGATGTATTTAAATTATCATCTTAAATTTTGAGATACGGCTCATAGCAGATGGTGTAGGTATAAACCACTTCAATATCAGATGTTATATAATCTTTCCATTAGGCATATATGAGATCCTTTACAATTAATATATTATTTATTGTTTTTTGTTTTCCAAATTTATGTTCTAGTATGTATACATAAATGTGGATCTCATGTTTATCAAGAAAGTGGGATAAATTACCACAATAATGAAGATATTTTTGGATGTGGTGTAATTTTTTATCTAATAACATAAACTTATTTTTGTGTCACCTATTTTATGCCTATTTTAAATTTTCATTTTCCAATATACCATTTTTTATTTTATGAACTACTAATTGGTGGACTTTCATGTATTCATTTTGAGGGTGTACAAATTTCCTATAATATAATTTTTTATTAAAATTTTTGGCATGATTGTATTTGAATATGTTGATGATACCAATGGAAATTTCAAAGGATAGTATTTTGTGGAAACTTTTAATACTTATCATTCAATTATTTTTAAACTAAATAAAATGGGTTAACAATGTCTTCGATTTAATTTTCAAGGGATTTAAATTCAATTAATAAATTAAACTATGTTTTGAGATCATTGGATGACTAGTATAATTATTATGTGCATTTAAATTTGAAAAGGTAACAAATCTATCTTACATTCATAAGATATTTCTCAGAGCATAAAGAATAAAAAATGGAAAAAGAAAGGATTTTCCTTGTATACGTGTGACTATTTTCAGTGCATTAATATGATTTTTTCCTAACCCATGTATATACTTTTTATAGAATATATATATATATAATACTTGTTTTCTTATGTATGACTATTACCAAAGAGTAAATATGAAATTAATAGATTCATTCATTGTGATATATTGTTGTCTAATGCATAATATAATATATTTAGAAGAGGTAAAAATTGGTAAAAGAATAACATATAAGAGTAAATACCTCTATGTGTAAAATTAACTATGTTGTAGAATATAAATAATGGAAAAGGCACTAAATACATATGTTTAATTATGGTGCATATATATGAGTCATTTAGAATGTAAAAATGAAAATTTACAAAGCCATTGAATATATATTTTTATCCTTTCACACAAATAAGAATCACTATAAACAAACTTTTGAATACTTTGAAAAATTCATAATGGTTGATGAAATACATAATATTTTTTGATCCCTCATAAGTTGTAAATACAAAAATATATTTCTTATGTATGATAAAAAATTTAATAAACTGGAAAGACCATTGAGGAATATGGTAATCATAAAATAATATATCACTATATAAATATATATGATATGAATGAAAATGGAAATATGTTGTGTTATTATGAAATTCATAGACACATATGATACTGATGATGCATTTATTTAAGATTAATTTTTTCAAATATTAATAAGAGGATATCACATTTCAATTGTTTTATTATATTCAAATACATTTAGTTAATAAAATTATATAGTTATAGTACCTAATGATTTGTAATTTTTTAAATTTAAATACCAATACAGATTTTTGTTTGGAAATTAGGTTGAGTATTATGATTAATAGACCATTTTGAATAATTTAATGACTAAACTCATTAAATATAATGGATAAAAAATTAGATAAGGAATATTTTTATGTTTCTTCATAAATTCAACTTGATACAATTAATGAAAAATTTATGGCACTAGATTTTGTATTTTTTTTATTAAATATAAATTATTTAGAATTTTTTTCAATTAATAGATTAATAAAACAAATATACCATGTTTATGAGATGATTGTTTCCATGGAAAAGGTAAAATAAGAACATAGGTAGAATCTATGGGTTTTAAAGATTATATAAAACCTAATGCTCTTGAATATTTTGTAACCTAAGGGTTCTATTTTGATCATTATAGATATAAATGTAGGGTTAAATTTAAATTATTTTGTATTATTTCAATTGTGATTATGTTAATTAAATACCTTGAAGATGTGAGAATATACTATTCTTATTATTTAGGAGGATGGAAGAGGATGATCATCATCACACGTCTCATATGCTACATAAATTTAAAAGTGATATTAATCAACCAGTTCCTTTTTACACTTTATATTAGCAAGTGTCATTATAATTACTAACATGATGATGTATATGTGTGGGGAAACACACATCAGTGGAGGATAAAACATCCTTATTCACAATTATTAGTGATTATCTATAGTTACAAATATTTGACACTGGCTAATAACTGAGATAAAAAGAGTAGGTACACACATTGTGCTAGAACAATGAATAAAATTATGTAAGGGTTGCCTAAATTTTATTTTTGTTTAATTTAGGTAATGATATTAGATCAAAGGTTGTTCATATCTAGATATTGGTTGTATATTGTGTTTATTTCCAATACACTCTAGGTTGACCAACTAGTTTACAAACATAGTGATCTTTTCAGTGTTGGTGGATTCATTTTTTACAGTGGTGTAGAGATCGAGTGTTTTACAATTTATTGGTATTGAAAATATAGAGAAACTGTAATTTTTTTAATGTTCTTATATACAATGAAGTGCTTAGGTATCAAAGGTTAGTTTTTTGTATTTATTTATAAAACTCATGGAATAATAAAATGAAAAAAGGCCCATAAAAGGCCATGTTTAGTGATATCATGAAATATGGATTTTCCTAAATAGGTATACATTGGAGAATCAAATGTGACATTTTTTTGGGCACGATAGAGATTAAAAAAAGAGGTTACGTTTCATCATAGTGTGTATCCAAAATATAAATACACCACTACACTTCATTTTATGCATTAATTTTTATGGGGGAGGTCTTATCATTCCTACTTTTTGAAATACTTAAACAAATTATTTTCTTACGTGAATTATAAAAATTACAAAAAAACATGTTTCGTGAAAATAATTTTTGATAACTATTTTGAGAAAATGAATAATAATGATGTGGGGATTAATGAAAGGTTGAGGTTTTATAATATAAATATTATTCATTAATGTTGAATGTTTCATTATTTATTATAGTTTAATGAAAAAATAATGTAGTTTCATGATGACGGGAGTATCACCCAAAAACAATTTTGTAAGAAAAATTTCACTTTTTAAATTTTTTTACAATTATTTAAAGAATCATATTCATACCATCCTAATGTTAAACATCATAGACATGTGATCAGATATGTAAGTGAAATTTATGTGTCTATGTTTCACACGGAATCCGGGGATGACCTCCTGGACTGGAGATTCAAACGTTCCGATCGGTTTCTAACGGGTTTGTTCGTAGAACCGGAAACATCCAATGATTCCACATCCGTTTGGACCTACTTTCCAAAGGTAGTCGCTCATTAGCTTGTGGAATGATGAGGCTTAGGAATTTTCATTGGTCAAGAGGATGGGAGGTCAGACTCATCACACCTTTTTTAGGGGAATTATGGTCTACTCCGGGACTCTCTTTATAGATTTAAGTTATGTTCGTGAATCCTTATTACATTACCAAGTATAAAATGAGCTTTCCTTCAGTTTAACAATCAATGATTAAATATCTAAGAAATTTAGAGAATCTTTTATATCTATTCGAGGTTCTTCATCAATAGAGAATCATCTGTATCTATTTAGAGATTCTTGGTCAATGGTATCCTTCAAAATATTTATATAAAAGTCTCTTGGTCATTATGATGACCAGGCTGGTTTTAAAGCCACTCAGTGGGGCACTTGAAGTTTATCGTCATTCAGAAGGACAATGAATTACTTCAGAGTTGGGATCGAACCCATAGATGGGCTACCTACATATCCTTTGTCTTGAAAAAGGAATCAGAACCCACGTAGTTCGAATAAGGGTATGATGTTTATGATTGATGGCTCAAAGCAGGATGTCACAATTACTTTTACACTCTAAGCTCACGTGAGTCATGCTCGGTGTGAGAAACAAGAGGTATTAGTAAAATTTAGACAATTGTGCCATGAAAGATGCAATCATAAGAAATGGTTTGGGGCCTATGTATGTATGACTGCCCAGATAGATGAAGGTTTAGGATTCACTTTTAGGGAGAAAATCCATGAACAGGGTCCATAAAGGTATATGTGCTTCATAGAGATTTGAATACTCTAATCTTGGGGCTTACTCCTAAGAAGGATGCCCAAGTTAGGAGGGGACTTATGATTGGGTTTTACTCCTGAAAAGGAAACCCAAATCAAGGGTAAATTAGGACTGGTTAAAAAGAAATTAGGGGACTTGGGGCTTATTCCTGAAAAGGAAGCCCAAGATTATAACTGGGTTTTATACTTAAAAAATGATTCCCAGGTTAGGGATTATGGTTTGGGGCTTATTCATGAGGAGGATTCCCATGTTACGGGACTCGGGGCTTATTCCTATGGAGGATGCCCATATTTGAGATTGGGGCTTACTCCTGAGGAGGATGCCCAAGTTTGGGAACTTTAAGAATTTGGGACTTACTCCGGAGGAAGATGCCCAAGTTAAAGGACTTATAACTGGGGATTATTCCTGAAAAGGAGACCCAAGTTAAGGATTCTCTCATCATAAAGGATGAGGTTGAATGAATGAACTCTCCATATTCAGTGACATAAGGATATTTAAATCACTAGGTTTTGAGAGATATTCCACATAATTCCTTTTAGATAAGGAAGTCAAATCAAGAAATCATGCCATAAATGGCTTTGAAGAGTGTCTTGAAGACTGAATCTTGAAAAGTAAAGGTGTGATGGCTTAAGAGGGGTAGAATGGGAAAGATGGGCACCCAAAAAGGTAGGGGCGCACAAGTCTTGAAAGGTGCGCAAGTATTGCGGCAGCATGCAAGTATTGGTCGCACAAATATACTTGCGCGACATGAGGGGTACTTGCTCGATTCTCAAACATCATTAGAATATTTGAGAGACTCTTTATAAATCCCTTTAGAATCCTGTTGAGGTTCTTCCAAAAAAGGGACGCGCAAGTTCTATTGAAGGAATAAGGCAGCGCGCAAGTGTTGATGAGTTTCAGCACTTAGGCCTTCCTTCTTCTCTTTAAATTTTCCGTTCTAGGTAAGAAATGACCTTTAGAAGTGTTCTGGAAGCTTTGAGAAGAGACTTGGGCGTCGGGAGCTTCAATCCGAGTTTCTGGAAAAAGATCTTCTCGAATGGGGGGCCCACATGGTCTATTTATAGGTAGGAGAAGACCCTGGGCGGTTACCGGGCGGTTATCACTTAGGTCGCGCAAGTCACTTGCGCGACCAAGGGCGTCGTGCAAGTGTACTTGCGCGACAGTGATATAACTTGCGCGGTGCAGTTGCTTTTGATCCTTTGTTCATGCCTTTGTCTATTTTTGATGTTTTCTTTAAAGGTTGAATCACTTTGAGCTCAGATATTCCCCTTTTCCGATCTTTAGATTCTGTGACGAAAGGAGCGTCAACAAAAGTCCCCCCTCAGAGTTGGATCCGGAGAGAAATGAGGATTTGACTCTGAGGAAATCGAATCCATCCAAAGGAAAAGGGGCAAGCAGGTCTTCAAGGCATAGAGCGCAGCGCGTAAGTTCTCTCCGCGCAGGCCTTGAGTGCACTGGGTACGGCGCACAGATACGCCTCCTAGCCTATAAATACATGGCCTCACCTCCGTACAAGCATCCGGATTTCCGGACTTCATACCTTCTCGAGCTCTCGTCGCGCAGGTTATCTTAGTCGCGCAAGGTGCTCTGCTTTCCAATGTTTTCCTTGATGTCACGCTATTATAAAGGTACTTGTACTTGCGCGGTTTACACTTGCGCGTCAAAAACTAGTGCGACACATGAATACTTGCGCGCCATGTTTTAGACTTGCGCGCCTTAATGCATTAGCCATTTTTTTCATTTAAGAGTTAGTTTATTTATTTTTTCTGCAGATTCAGTGGTTCCCAAGGGAATTGGAATGGCTGATGAACTGGCTATCAAGTGGATTGATGACATGATGAACATTATTGGCCATGATTACTATGATATCTGAAATATCACTCTCTCAGATTTGGCTAAGTACTTGAAGAAATATCATCCTAATTTTCCACAGAGCATCCATCTTCCTTTGTGTGGTCATGGTCATCTGCAAGGAGTCAATGTTCCAAATGCAAACAATTATACACCTGAGATGCAGCTGCACTGCTACTTCTCTATTTTGGTTATGCTGTGCATTAAGAGCAACAACAATGGTGTGAACTTTCAAATTCTTCCTCCATGTCATTTCCTTGCAGATATGAAAATGGAAAACCCATGGGCTGAAATTTTTTCCACTAATGGTTGGTAGAGAGAAGACAAACATGGTATTAGAGCAATATCTGAAAATAGTACTCTCTCCAAATGGCTCTTTACTTCCAATGCTCCATTCTCAAATCCATGTATCTATCTTCCAAGTCTCTTGGACAGCAATAGAGTCATTGTTTGATCAGCAGAAAATTTTCTCAAACCACACTCAAGAACATCCTTTTACAATTGTTCCAAGAAGAGCTGGTATCACTGCAACTCTTATTATATCCAGTTGAATGAATGAATTCTAGGTGGTTTCTGATGAAGCTCGGGATGCCGTAAATCAAATGAAGTGTAATGTTGAAAGCCCCTTGTTATTCTTGAAAAAGAGAAGAGACTCCAGTCTGTGGATGTCCTTCTAACTCTTGTGTATCAATGAAAAACACTTTCTTCTTCAATCATTTGTACTTGTATTCTTTCACTACCTGCTTCAAATTTACATAAGCCAATGGGCCTAGTAAGCATAGTTTGATTTTTACTAAGATTATTACAAATAACCCTACAAACTTTGAATCTTTTAATTGCTCAATATTACCTAAATCATACAAAAAATGTATATTTAGTGAGATGGAACTTGACTTTTATTCAGAGTTCCTTTGTCTTTTTTGTGGGCAGTTTAAAGTCATGCACGCCGGACATAAAGGGGCTAATGTTTAAGGTCGAAATAGCTTTGACCAAAATGGATTAAAATTGATTCAATTCCTTGAAAATTTATCTGAAAACATATTACCATACTCATGTATGAGAGAAAATATGTAAACTATGGCTTAAGAATATTTGAATCTGAGGAATGATATGAAAAAGAGCTAAAAGGCATTAGAAGAAGTAGTTTCCAAGAATGAAGTTACTATTATTTAACAAAACCCATTAGGGGGTTGAAATATGAAGGGCCACCTATGGGCATTGGCTGTATGGTCAAATAAATAGTATCTTTCGGCTGACAAGTCTGTTATGTGGACTGTTTATGCAAGGCCATCTATGGGCACGTGCTGCATAGTCAGGTGAAAGAACTCTCAAAAATTTACTTTCCTAGTGCTAAAAGCCAGTGAATGTTTATGGAGATTCAAATTTTCTAAAGTATAGAGTTTGTTGTATGGAAAGAGGTACTTGAATATGGAGAAGATATTTCCAGACAAGATTATCGAAGAACTGGATGAATATCACTCCTACGAAGATCTGACCCAAACGTAGGGAAGAAGAATAAACCATAGACTTGAATACTTTCAGATCATGAAAAAGGATATGGGACAAATATGTTAAGGATGGCTATTTTTTGCGGATCCCTAGATACTGTCATTTAAGACAAATAAGGACAAAAGAGGCATTCTTCCCAAGAATGAAGTTACCATTATTTAACAAACCCGTTAGGGGGTTGAAATATGCAGGGCCACCTAAGGGAATTGGCTGCATGGTCAAATAAATAGCATCTTTTGGCTGACAAGTCTGTTATGTGGACTATTTATGCAAGGCCACCTATGGGCACGTTCTGCATAGTCAAGCAAAAGAATTCTCAGAAGTTTGACATTTTTGTGACTAGAAGTCATGAAAAGGGTTATGAAGATCTGAAAATGTTTAAGGTTAGGATTATAACACATAAAGATGGGTGTTTTCCAATGTATATAAAGATACATAGGTAAATGATAACCATAATCATGTTGTGGCTGGGTCCTGAATTGAAATTTTGGACTTCACTACGTATCTCATAAGAATGAGAATCAAGCCATACATAGTTCTTGAAATGCAGTTTAACGTCATGCAGGACGAAAGTCAGAGTGATCTTAGTTTAGGGTCATATAATTCATACCATAATAATGAATACAAAGTGTGTGTTTTCATGAGGACTTTTCAGCCAAGGGACTGAATGTGAAATTTGGGGTTAGGCCCAAAAGGCTTGGGACTGGATTCGAGGGATACTCGAATGTTCCTACGTATCCCATAGGGATGGGAATCAAGTCCACGTAGTTCTAGAACTACCCTTTTTACAAATTTGGTTCGTACATGTGAAGGGTGAAAGGGGACTTTAGTGCAATGATGGTTTAACCAAAGATAAAAAGTTTAGGCATTACCATGTATGCACGTAGTCTTTTGAAAATTAAAACCATGATTGAAAAATCAATGACAATAATAGTTCTCTCTCAAATGAGGAAATCAAAGAATATTGTAGTTTATTATCATACCGGACAAAAGTGTTGTATAGTTTAACGTCATATAACAAGGACGAAAGTGAATCAATGTAAAGATATTAATTCTAGGTGCGGTTTCACGAATCAACATCATATGAGATGGTGGTGAACCGATGTGAAGAGATTGTTTTCGGGCTTGAACCCTGGTAGGTTGCCTACATACCCAGCCTGGAGGGCAAGGATCAAAGTCCGTGTAGTTCAATTAAAGAATGAATTAATGATCAAGTTGTTCTTGGAGAAAATGATCTAAAAAAATATTGTTTTTTGGGACTTATACATGGTTAGCGGCCCAAAGAGAGTGTTACGGTTGAGGTTTTCTCTAAGCTCACGTGAGTCATACTCGGTGTGAGAAACAAGATGTAACAACAACCTTAAAAATGCATAGTTTAATGTCATGTAGGACATAAAAAAGGGACTATGCAGTTTAAAGTCTTGCAGTTAGGACTATTGGTGATGTACAGTTTTGTGTCATGTAGCAGGGACAAAATAACAGTTTAATGTCATGTAGGACATATCAAGGACTTTCTGTACAGTTTATCGTCATGTAGTTAGGACGATGGGGACAATACAGTTTAACGTCATATTGGACGAAAGGGAGACTGTGCAGTTTAATGTCATGCAGTAAGGACAAAATAACACACCA
Source organism: Viscum album (assembly GCA_963277665.1). NCBI lineage: Eukaryota > Viridiplantae > Streptophyta > Magnoliopsida > Santalales > Viscaceae > Viscum > Viscum album. The sequence goes on from OY728166.1 coordinate 574,036,569, forward strand.
TTTATGTCATGTTGGATGAAAGTGCGAATAGTTTAAGGTCATATGCATGGACCAAGGATGATGCGGTTTAAGGTCATGCTGGACGGTTTAGGGAACTTTTTCACAGTTTAATGTCGTGTGGGACAAAGTTGCAGTTTAAGGTCATACTGGACCATTGATGTATAGTTTAATGTCATATTGCAAGGACGAAATGGTGCTGCACAGTTTAGTGTCATGTTGCGGGGACATCTTCTTTTCTATAGTTTAACGGCATGTTGGACGAAAGTGCGGATATTTTAAGGTCATATGCATGGACCGTGAATGGTGCAGTTTAATGTCATACTGGACTATTAAGTGCTTATGTAGTTTAACGTCTTTCCGGACGTAAGGGACTTTCCTACAGTTTAACGTCATGTTGGACGTTGTTGCAGTTTAAGGTCATACTGGACCATTGATGTATAGTTTAACGTCATATAGAAAGGACTAACTGGTGCCACACAGTTTAGTGTCATGTTGCGGGGACATTATGGTTCTTTTATACAGTTTAACATCATGTTGGACGAAGTTTCAGTTTAAGGTTATACTGGACCATTGCTGATGATGGTGCAGTTTAAAGTCATACTGGACTATTAAGTATGAACCAATTGTAAGAGTATTGGTTCTGGGGACCATATTTTGTGTTTATACAAATTATTTCTTCAGAAATCTGGCATTGGTTGGAGTCGTGATGAGTTCTCCATCCATTGAGATTAATGAATAAGCTCCATTGGAGCAGACCCTATGTATTGAATAAGGTCCTTCCCATTTTGGTTCAAGCTTGGGAGGCTTCTTTCCTGGTATCCTTGGTGTTCTGAGAACTAATACCAATTCTCCCTGAATAAATGAACGAAGACGAACTTTTTTGTTAAAAGCTCGTGCTATTCGATTCTGATAGATTTCCAAGTGGTGCAAAGTGCACAATCAATTCTCATCTAACTGTTCCAATTCATTCAATCGCTTTTGGGATTGCTCATCTGTAGATAACTGATCACAAATGGCTACTCTGAGTGAGGGAAATTGAACTTCAATTGGCATGACTGCTTCTGTTCCATATACCAACGAATATGGAGTTGACCGCGTTGCATTGCGGGTGGTAGTCCGATAAGCCCATAAAGCATGAAAGAGTTTATCAGGCCATGAACTCTTATCTTTATCCACCATCTTTTGCAGTATATTTGAAAGATTCTTGTTAAAGGATTCTATTTGGCCATTGGCCGCCGCATGATACCGAGATGGATGGTTGGATTTAATGTTGTATTCTTGATACAATTTCTTCACCTCAGAAGAACAGAAGTTGGCGCCGTTGTCCGTCAATATGGTATGAGGGACACCAAATCTAGTAATGATGTTAGACTTGATGAAACTAACAATGCATTTAGAACTGACTTCTTTGAGAGGTACTACCTCTGCCCATTTGGAAAAGAAATCAGTAGTAGTAAGAATGTACTTAAACTGCTTGGCCATAGCTGAAGGGTAAGGTCCCACCACATCCATTCCCCATGTGGCAAATGGCCATGAGTATTTAGCTGTATGAAGCAAATCTGGAGGTTGATGAATGATGTTGGCATATACATGACATGAATGACACTTCTTTGTGAAATCAACACAATCTTGTATCATTGAAGGCCAAAAGTATCCAAGCCTTCGAATTTGACCAGACTATCTATGTCCAGACTGGTGGGAACCACATACTCCTGCATGCACTTCTTTCATGCCAGCCATTGTCTCTTCACCATCAATGCATCTGAAGAGAACTCCATCAAAACCACGTTTGTAGAGAATTTTCTATAGGTGGTTTGGGCTATCATAACGAGTAAAATTGACCACGCGTTTCTAGATTTGTTCTTTCTCGGATCTATCAGGTGGAAGTGTTCCATTTTGAAGGTATTCCCTGATAGGTGACATCCATCCTGTAGTATGACCATACGGTTCAGGAATGGGACTAATTTCATTAATTTCCTCTGTTCTAGCTTGAACATAAGGTGAAATTACCCGACGGTGGGCAATATTGATGGTTGTCTCGTCCCGATTTGGATCTTCTAGAGCTGTGGCTATATTAGCCAGTGCATCAGTTTGAGCATTTTGTGATCTTGGGACATAAGAAAATGTCGGTTCTGAAGGGAATTCCACCATTAACTCTCTGACGTAATCATACAAAGGGATTAATTCTTCTTTTCTGATGGCATAATCCCCGTTGACTTGTTTGATTACCAGGTCTGATTCACCTTTCACCTTTAAGTGATTCACTTGTGCTTGGAGCGCTAACTCCAAGCCTGTAATGAGAGCTTGGTATTCGGCTTAATTATTAGTACCACCATCCCACAATAGAAAGGAATAAGGTAACAATGCCTTATCTAGAGAAATGAGTACAATTCCTAAACCATCTTTGTTGAATTTAGGATTTTCCATTTTCTTCCCTGTTGGACTTCTGGAAGCACCATCAAAATACATTTCCCATGTTTGAGGATTCTCTTGAATAGAGAAAACTTCCTCATCAGGGAGTTCAATATCTGAAGACGTGTCTTCCATGGAAGGATGTTCAGCCAAGAAATCAGCCAGAGCTTGACCATTTATTGCCTTTTGAGACACATACTGAATGTCGAACTGTTGCAAAATAACTGCCCACCTTGCTAGACGTCTTGTAAGCATTGGATGACTAAGGATGAATTTGAGAGGATTATTGTGAGATACCAATTGGACCTCGTGATGTTGCAAGTAGTGTCTCAGTTTCTGAACTGCAACGATTAATGCCAGGAAGCACTTCTCAATACTTGAATACCGGGTTTCTACTTCAAGCATAGTTCTACTGAGATAGTAGAGGCTATTTTCATTCCCAGCATCATTCTTTTGAGAAAGAAAGGCCCCCAATGATCGCTCTAGAGCTATCACATAGAGGATAAGTGGTCTTCCTTCAACATGTGGCAGGAGTACTGGTGGACTCAAGAGGTATTTCCTGAGAACATCAAATGCTTCTTGACATTCTTCAGTCCACTGGTAAGTGACTCCTTTCTTCAATAATTTGGTAAAGGGTAAACTTTTGCCTGCCAAATTGGCGATGAAATGCCGAATATAGGCTAAGTGTCCTTGAAGTCCTCTTAATTAATTCAAATTCTGAGGAGGTGACATACCAAGGATTTATTTGGTCTTCTCAGGATTGACTTCAATACCACGATGGCGTACAACAAAGCCGAGGAATTTTCCTGAGGTTACCCCAAAAGCACATTTTAAGGGGTTCATCTTCAAATTATGTTGTCTAAGTTTGTGGAATATGACTTCCAAATCAGCCAAGTGATTAGAAAGTTGTTTGTATTTAACTACCAAATCATACACATAGCACTCAACAAACATCCCTAAGAATGGTTTGAAGATACGATTCATGGCGCGTTGATATGTTGCACCTGTATTCTTTAAACCAAAGGGCATCACCTAGTAACAAAACACACCTTGAGGGGCTCTGAAAGCTGTAGATTCCTCATCTTCTGGGGCCATTCGGATCTGATTATATCTGGAACATCCATCCATGAAGGAAAGTACTTCATAACCAGCCGTCGCATCAATTAAGAGTTCTGTAATCGGAACTGGGAAATCATCTTTAGGACAATACCGATTAAGATCTCTGAAATCGATGCAAACCCTAATTTGTCCGTTATTTTTCTTTACAGGGACAATACTATCCAACCACTTGGGATACTTAACTTCTCTGATGAAGTTAGCTTTTATCATCTTATCCACTTCAGCTTCAATTTTGGAAGCATAAGTTGGGTGTGTTCTTCTCGCGGCTTTCTTAATTCCTCGATGTTCTTTTGGTAAACCCAAATGATGAGTAGAAACATCAGGATCAAGCCCAGGCATTTCTGTATAGTTCCAAGAAAAAATATCTTTATTTTTCTTTAGAAAAGAAATATACATCTCTTGATCTTCAAGGGTCATGGCCGCACTAATTAAAGTGGGGCATGGATCTTTCTCTGTACCCAGATTTATTTCTCTGAGTTCATCCACAGTGGTAGAGATACCCTCTTCAAATGCTGGAGGAGCATCTCTAAGATCTTCCTCTTTCTCTTCATCATGTGCTATTTCTTCCGTTTCTACTTGCATAGTAGATGACAAAACGAAATTTTCATGATCATAAGAGATATAAAAAATTTCACATTTTGAAGAAGAAGCTTCCATTTCTGACCTTATTGATGATAAAGGGCCTTCTTTGGGAAATAAAGAGGAGATGATGGATTGAGAATCGACATCATTATTCACCTCTGGTGTTGCTATAACTTCTTCTGGCCTGATTGACGAAGTACAGACCTGTTGGATTTCAGCAGATGAAATGAAGACATCACCACTTGTGCTTTCATCACTGTTTGGTACGTTACCAATTTCTCCCATGTTGTCTGGATCAACTGCCGTAATTGACATTATGGATCTTTCCATAAGAGTATTTTGATTAGGGCCTATTTTGTCAATTTAAATGATAGGTAACACATAATCTGTACTCAGATGTGTAAATGGATTTATTGGAATTTCTCCAAACCATATGGAGCATTAACTTTGGTAATTTCCTTCATTGTAGATTTTTCTCTTCCCTTCATGTGATAAAATTCTGCCTCAATGTATTGAGACTCACATGTCTTGAACGGGGCCTTATCACCATACAATGTTCCAACATGACCATTGAAATAGTATTTGAGACATTGATGGTATGATGAAGGGATAACCGCATGCTGATGTAGCCAGGGTCTTCCAATCAAGACGTTGAAAGCTGAGTCTTGATCAACAATCATGAAATCCGAATTGGATACAAGATCTCCAAACTGGGTTCTGAGTGTAACTTCGCCCAGTGGTTCTTGTTCATTTTTATCATATCCTTGTAACATTATCGTAGAAGGAGATAAATCAGATTCTGTGAGGCCCAATCGATGAAGTGTACGAATGGGCATGAGGTTGACTCCTGAACCATTGTCAATGAAAACTCTTCGGATATCTACACCATTGACTTTTCCAGATAAGTAGAGAGGTTTTATGTGCCCATGCACAACATCATCTTCATCTTTATCAGTAAAATATATCACTGCATGGCATTCTGCAGGATTATTCTCTATGTGATAGACTTCAGCTGCAACAATTTCAGCTTCAAACTCCTGAGGACTTGACAAAGCTTCGATGAGTGCTTCCCGAAGATCTTTTGACAGATTCAAAGCATCCAAAATTGATAACATGGCTGGTACTTGAGCCAAGTGTTTCAATATATCATACTTTTGATCTAGAGGTCTGCGTTTCCCAACATGAATATGAGGTTTAGCAGGTACCTTGGAAGCAGATACTTTGGAAGCTGATGCATCTTGTATTGGGATAGAAGTTGGCCACATCCTTGGTTTTGGAAGATTAGACCAATTAGATCCATTTACTTGCTGAGATAAAAGAAGATGGATCCTTCAATCGGTCTTCCAAAATAACTGTTCCAAGACTGAGTTGGCCATTAGCAGAAGAACTTGCTTGTTCTTTTTGAGCTCGCTGAAGGGCTCTACCACGAGTTTCTGCTGCATACACAGTGCTAGCAGGGTAGAATTGGAGTAGTGGCTTCAGAAAGATCCACGTCTTCCTCTGTATCCTGAACCTCTAGAACTTCCTCAGATTCCCTTATTTGATACAGGGAATTTAGTCTCATTAAGACTGGAATATGGATCTGTTAATTAAATCATATTAACAGAACCAAAGATTAACTCTTCGTCTGATAAAGACCCTACCTGACTAGCATGTTTAGGCTGTACCGTTTGATGGGGCGGTGCCCGTTGCTTTAAAGTAGATGGCATGAAATATGCCAGAGTCAAAGACAACTTAGGCCTCGATACATACTCATCTTCTTCTGATTCCTCTTTCTTCTTTGAATTGCGCTGCCCTTTTGAGGATTTGTCTTTTGATGGAGGCTTCACTGTAGCTTTTGTAGGAGACACAATTGGCTTCTTCAATTGTGTTCGCAAAATGGCCCGGGTTCGATTGATTATCTTTCTGACCATCCAATCATCATATTTTTGCGCAGTTTTGCTTCTGACTTCCAGCCACTCGCCTCCTTCCTCTGGATCTGTAGTGGTAACACACGCTACATGAGCTGAAGAACCCTTCAATTTGACTTGACCCAAGTCGACCATCTTTCGCAGGAGGTCTTTAAAGACAAAACACTCCTTGATGGGATGCCCCAACATTTGATGAAAGGGACAATAATTGGGACGGTCTTCATCTCTTTCCTTGTTTGGCCTCTTGGGCACTGGTAATTGAACCAAATTATTTTCCAGAGCTGAAATGAAGTAACCAGGAACTTGCTCATTTCAGAAAGAGTATGTTTTACTCTTCATATCCTCAAATTGTTTTTGTCATTGATCTCTTTGATCATTTGGATGAAACGGCCTTTGTTGTTGGCGTTCAGGAGGTGGAGTCCTTCGAGAAGATGAAGGTTTTGAAGTAGATATAGGTACAGATGCTTGTTTAAGCATAACTGTAGCAGTTTCTGATTTACCCATTCTTCTTCCTGGAGTTGATGGAATTACACGAGATTTAACCTTAGCCTGTATAAGGGAATCTTCATTCTTCTGAGCGATTGAAGTAAGGTCTCGAAACCCTCTTGTGTATTTCACAGGGATCAATGGCGTGTGTAATTTGTCACACAAATTTGTCACACAGATTGGCAACAGCTCTTCCTGAGGGAGTGCTAAACTCAGGGAATACGTTAATCCCTTCCAGCGAGCAATGAAATCAGAGACTCTTTCATTCTCCCTTTTCTTACAGTTTGTAAGATCGAAAGCTGTCGTTTTTGGCAAAGTTGAGCTGAACTGAAGAAGTAATTTTTGACGAAGATCCTCCCATCCGATGATTGACCGGGATTGCAAGCTTGTATACCAGACAAAAGATGGTCCTTGCAAGGTTCGCACAAAGCATATGAGTTTCAATGCTTCTTGCTGCTCTGGAGTTCCCATCATAGGATCACAACAAGACACGTAATGCGTCAAATGTTGTTCAGGGTCGCCTGATCCATTGAAAGTAGGGAAAACTGGGTTTCCAAAACTGGATGGAGGAGAAATTGAATCTACCCATTCAGGGTAAACTTTCTTTTCAGGTTGAACTTGCACCCGTTTCCCTTCCATAGTTTCTAACCGAGATGTTAATGACTCAATAGTAGTTATTAACTTTTGAGAAACATCAGGTTGAACTTGGTTTTGGGTAGGTGCAATGAATGGAGCTTGGACAAACGTGGTGGTTGGTGCTGCAACTGATGGTAGCACTGCCAACCGTTGTTGCTCTTGACCCACAGGATTAGACCTCTGAGGGTGTACTGATAAAGGAGGATATTCTTGATCCATCTCAGTAACTGCAACAAATTCCTTCGGCTGTCGAACTTCAGCATTCTTAAGAAGAAGACTACTCTGAAGTAGTTTTGCATTAATTCTTCTTAATTCTTTCATTTCTTCCTCCTGTTGTGCAAACCTTTGCTCTAATAAGAGCGACAGAACTTCTCCAGAGGAAGGATATGTAACCCGATTCTTTCCCTTCCCTTTGTTGGATACCATTTGGAGGGAGGGAAGTGGATTACCTAGGTTCTGAGTAATCCTTTGACTTCGTGTACGTACACCTTCTTCATTTGTATCGGTGCGTACATTTTCTTGAGCAGGACGCACTTCATCTGAATCCCTTGAGTGAGTCTCCTCTGGTGGATTAACAACAACGACATTGATGACATTGATTGATGCATAATGCATCGCATCCCTTCTATCAACATTTCTGTGATATTATCTTCTTTCATGTCTTTGATGAGACATTGCCTTTTGTTGATTCAATCTTTTAGGAACTTCTTGACGAGCTATAACTTGGAGGGAATCTCATGATAATTTGGATATTCGTTCCTCTTAGGGATTCTTCCCCAATCAAGAAACGACCGACATTCTCTGAGGAGGGGATTTATGATTTGAAAGAGTCCACAGTATCGAGAACTGGGGATGTTCCTGCTGATTCCGTTCAACTCCTAGAATCCCATTTGTTGACTATAAGGGTTGGGTTAGAGAAGTCCCCAGTCTGACAGGCTGGGGTGGCTCTTGACATGCTATGTCTGAGATCTTATTATAATATCTCTTGATCTTGCGAATCTTAGTTCGGAAATTAGCTGGATGCATTAACCTGTATCCACTTTTATCACCTGGTTCAACAGACCATTGGATGATTTCTGAGACTTCTGTCATTTGATGACGTGTTTTCTCCATACGAGAGGCTTGTGCAATATTCTCGCCTGCTTGATGTAGGAGCAATTCAACAACTTGTTCTCTATATGCTTGATTTTGAGAGGAACTAGTTGAATCCTGTTCTTGAGCAAGCTTTTGATTATGAAAAAAGCCCTTTGACTATGGCCGACCATGGGCAATAACATTGCATGAGACCATTTTCGGCGGGCTTTGCTAACTGGAAAGCACTGTGAAATGTAGTGCTCCATGAACACCCCATCCTCCAATATGAACATCAGATGGATCATTGGTAATTAACTGATGTAATTTTCTTAGTGCTCCAAGGCATGAACGTTGAAGGGTTCTCTGTTGTTTTTCAGCCTTCAGATACCGAGAAATTGATAGAGATGCTAAATCAATCTGACGTTGTAGCCCTTCTATTATCTTAAGATGATTTTCATATTCATCATATGATAATACCTTATTCTTTGATTGACAAAGAGTTTTCCATATGTTGAGACGAATATCATGGATTCCATCATCCGTCAACATCTTTGGAATGTCGTACTAGGAGTCAGCCAAAGGCCAAAATATGACTGGTACTTCACCTTTTGCCAGTTTTTTCCTCATGTTCAACATTTCCTCTTTATCATTAAATGATGATTCTTCTACCTGTTTTGACCAGAGTTGGTGTTTCCTTGTTGCTTCATCGGATTCAACAAGATTGGTAGAGAGATCATTGGTCAAACTAGAAGATGCATGACTTTGGGGTGGTTCGGAGAATGACCTACACCCTGGGCTATCTTCTGATTGAGAAAGTATTTCACTTGATAGAGATAAAGCATCATACATGACTGGTTTCGCATTTGCATGTGCCTCAAGATAAGAGGGCTTTCTCGGCACTACATTGTCCACTGGAGTATTTTCCAGGCAATGTGAATCACTACTGCGGAGAGGACTTTTGCAGCGAAATTCATCATCATGGGGAGGAACACCATAATGGGTTACAACAAAAGATGAGATCTCTTTCTCCTTGGTCTTCTGACCACACAGAGGGTTCCTATGGCTCTCATTTGAAGAAGAAACTTCAAGATTGATTGAATTTTCATGAAGCAAGTCTTCATGAGGAAGTGTCTGTTGAAGACCTTCAGAATTAATGTTCCTGTTATTGTGAACTGAGTGAGTAGAATCTTGAATTCCGACAGATAAATGTCTGAGTGCTTCAAGAACTCCAGCATCGAGCAAGGCCTTGTTATAGATTGGCCTTTGATCTCCTGACAATGCTGGGCGGATCTTTTTCTTAGATGCCTTCTTACTTGCTTTGGAAACCACTTGTTGACGAAAGTGGTTACTCTGAGCAGGTGTATGTGCCTGATCAAGAATGATGGTCAGGTTAGGCTGACGATCTCCACTCAAATCAGGTGTATGTGCCTGACTTGGTTGTCCGTATGATATGGGGGAGTATGCCCCATGACCCTCTTGGATTGGAACAGATGTGTGTGTCTGTTCCGGAGTGAATCGTTGATGTGTCACTCCACTGCTAGGGATAGATTTATGTGTCTGTCCCTGAGATGATGCTGAAGCTGTTATGATATCCTGTCAAGAATCCAGAATATGAGCAGGAATTTGCTTCTGCTCTTTCACCATTGATAAAATATGTTTGGTTACTTCAGCCACCGGAACGGGGATATTCGTCCATTCCGGGTTTGGAGTAGGTGTATGTGCCTGCTCCTGTCCTCCTTTTCCTGTCAGTGAATCCTGACAGTACTCAATTGTGGAGGCAGAGAGTTGAGTCTGCCTCCTGTTTGTCGTCGGGGCTTTCCGACTGACTTCTCCGTGTGCTACCAAGCGAGACTGTTGGTAGGCTTGATTAGTATTAGCAGGTGTATGTGCCTGCTGATTACACTTCGCCAAACGCGGTTGACGAGATCCATCATATGTAGTCATACAAGCCTGCTAACTAACTGGTGATGTATAAGCAGGTGCATGTTCCTGCCTATAGTACTCCGCCGGATTTGCCTGGCGGGATTGGCTTGATGCTTCCAGACGAGTCTGCTGGACAACGGAATTAAAACGGACAGGTGTGTGTACCTGCTCGTTGTTTGCCACCAAGTTAGGTTGGTGGACTCCTTCATATGTAGTTAGGCGAACCTGCTGACTAACTGATGATGCATAAGCAGGTGCATGTTCCTACCTATAGTACTCCGCCGGAATTGCCTGGAGGGATTGGCTTGACGCTGCCAGATGAGTCTGCTGGACAGCGGAATTAAAACGGAAAAGTGTGTGTGCCTGCTCGTTGTTTGCCACCAAGTTAGGTTGGTGGACTTCTCCAGATATGGCAGGGATGACAACCTGCCTATTGTAAACCGGATTCCGTCTCTGGCGGTTCATCTTTCCTGCTCGGGTTCGAGGATCCTGAGCTGAATGCCTGGAGTCGGTACCCTCATCATGTTGAGGGTGCACTACCGCACGAGTCTGGCAGCGATTGTTGATGGGAGCCCTCGGGATGGACTCCTGTCTTTTTGAATTAAGGCCCTGCGAGACCTGCTCATTCACTTCCTCAGAGTAAGGGAGTGAATGGAAATCGCGTTCCGGGGATAACGACCCGAAACGGTTGGAGACGGTAGTCAGCACCGTCTGATTCTTGATTGCTGGCCGCCGTTGTCCGGATGACCAGGTAGAGTTGTTAACTTGGAGGGCTTGACGAGTGGCCTCTAGAGTTGGGATAGTACCGTTACGACGGTACTCCTTAACCAGTGCATTAGAAACCCAGCGTTGAAGACGCAGAGTTGGTGATGTCATCCTCAGAGCGGACGACGTTCCAGCAGGAGTAGTAGCATTGGTTTTCACAGCAGTTGACCTCACAGTAGAGGTGTTTACATCAGCAGTATTCACAGGGGTGAATTTAAGGAAAGCCATTTTGCAGAAGATCTTGTGAAAAAAGTGCCTGTTCCATATAATAGACATAATCAAGATGAATCCGGCCATTGCATCTTTTGGATGAGAACATGTCAATGATTGCTTTGTTGGCCCAAGGGGCCTAACAAATAAGAAGAACATCACTTTAACTTGGTTAAGGATTCACGTCGGGTTCACCATTTGTTGTTTCTCACGGAATCCGGGGATGACCTCCTGGACGGGAGATTCAAACGTTCCGATCGGTTTCTAACGGGGTTGTTCGTAGAACCGGAAACATCCAATGATTCCACATCCGTTTGGACCTACTTTCCAAAGGTAGGCGCTCATTAGCTTGTGGACTGACGAGGCTTAGGAATTTTCATTGGTCGAGAGGATGGGAGGTCGGACTCATCACACCATTTTGAGGGGAATTATTGTCTACTCCGGGACTCTCTTTATAGATTTAAGTTATGTTCGTGAATCCTTATTACATTACCAAGTATAAAATGAGCTTTCCTTTAGTTTAACAATCAATGATTAAATATGTAAGAAATTTAGAGAATCTTTTATATGTATTCGAGGTTCTTCATCAATAGAGAATCATCTGTATCTATTTAAAGATTCTTGGTCAATGTTATCCTTCAAAATATTTATATAAAAGTCTCTTGGTCATTATGATGACCAGGCTGGTTTTAAAGCCACTCAGTGGGGCACATGAAGTTTATCGTCATTCAGAAGGACAATGAATTACTTCAGAGTTGGGATCGAACCCATAGATGGGCTACCTACGTATCCTTTGTCTTGAAAAAGGAATCAAAGCCCACGTAGTTCGAATAAGGGTATGATGTTTATGATTGATGGCTCAAAGCAGGATGTCACAATTACTTTTACACTCAAAGCTCACGTGAGTCATGCTCGGTGTGAGAAACAAGAGGTATTCGTAAAATTTAGACAATTGTGCCATGAAAGATGCAATCATAAGAAATGGTTTGGGGCTTATGTATGTATGACTGCCCAGATAGATGAAGGTTTAGGATTCACTTTTAGGGATAAAATCCATGAACAGGGTCCATAAAGGTATATGTGCTTCATGGAGATTTGAATACTCTAATCTTGGGGCTTACTACTAAGGAGGATGTCCACGTTAGGAGGGGACTTATGAATGGGTTTTACTCCTAAAAAGGAAACCCAAATCAAGTGTAAATTAGGACTAGTTAAAAAGAAATTAGGGGACTTGGGGCTTATTCCTGAAAAGGAAGCCCAAGATTATAACTGGGTTTTATTCTAAAAAATGGAGACCCAGGTTAGGGATTAAGGTTTGGGGCTTATTCTTGAGGAGGATGCCCAAGTTACGGGACTCGGGGCTTATTCTTCAGGAGGATGCCCATATTTGAGATTGGGGCTTACTCCTGAGGAGGATGCCCAAGTTTGGGAACTTTAAGAATTTGGGACTTACTCCTAAGGAAGATGCCCAAGTTAAAGGACTTATAAATGGTGATTATTCCTGAAAAGGAGACCCAAGTTAAGGATTCTATCATCTTAAAGGATGAGGTTGAATGAATGAACTCTCCATATTTAGTGACATAAGGATATTTAAATCACTAGGTTTTGAGAGATATTCCACAGAATTCCTTTTAGATAAGGAAGTCAAATCAAGAAATCATGCCATAAATGGCTTTGAAGAGTGTCTTGAAGACTGAATCTTGAAAAGGAAAGGTGTGATGGCTTAAGAGGGGTAAAATGGGCAAGATGGGCACCCAAAAAGGTAGTGGCGAGCAAGTCTTGAAAGGCGCGCAAGTATTGCGGCGGCGTGCAATTATTGGTCATGCAAGTATACTTGTGCGACATGAGGGGTACTTGCGCAATTCTCAAACATCATTAGAATATTTGAGCAACTCTTTATAAATCCCTTTATAATCCTCTTGAGGTTCTTCCAGAAAAGGGACGTGCAAGTTCTATTGATGAAATAAGGCAGCGCACAAGTGTTGATGAGTTTCAACACTTATGCCTTCCTTCTTCTCTTTAAATCATCCGTTCTAGGTAAGAAATGACCTTTAGAAGTGTTCCGGAAGCTTTGAGAAGAGACTTGGGCGTCAGGAGCTTCAATCCGAGTTTCTGGAAAAATATCTTCTCGAATGGGGGGCCCACAGGGTCTATTTATTGGTAGGAGAAGACCCCGGGCGGTTACCGGCCAGTTATCACTTAGGTCACGCAAGTCACTTGCGCGACCAAGGGTGTCGCGCAAGTGTACTTGGGCGACAGTGATATAACTTGCGCGGTGCAGTTGATTTTGATCCTTTGTTCATGCCTTTGTCGAGTTTTGATGTTTTCTTCAAAGGTTGAATCACTTTGAGCTCAGATATTCCCCTTTTCCGATCTTTAGATTCTGTGACGAAAGGAGCATCAACAGTCTAAAATGAGGTTTTCTTTACACAAATAAATAGGGGGGTAGTCAAAAGTGATCTAAGGGAGCTAGTTCACTTTACATAAAAATATTTTAAAGGTTGTTTTCCCAGAAATGATTCGTAATGAATAGAAAATTGTAATACAAAACATATATTGACTCATCATGGATTCTTTAATGATTGAAAAACTATTGTAATATTCTCTTTGTATTTGAAATTAAGTGCCAACTAAGTTAGATTGTAGTACTATGTTTCTATTTCTACATACATGAGTTAGGTTTTTAAACAATTACAATTGACTGGTTTCAAAATATCATTCCAATTTAAGGATAGTATGAGTTTAAATAAATTTAAATGTTGACACCCTAATTCACCATGCTTTAGTAAATCTATGGGGTGTTCTAATTTATAATAAAAAAATATTTTAGATTTGTGAAAATGAAACGATATCATATATGTGATCTGTTATGAAGGATGATATACCTCACATAGTTTAAGGGATTAAGTTAATTGTTTAAATAAGGAATTCCATGACTAAAATATATAAGAAACTATATGATTCAAATCCAAAATCTCAGAATACTCTTACTGTTTCAATATCAGATCAAATTTATTTAAATTTGATGAATTGGACTTAACAAATAGCAATTTCAGAGAAACTGGAAAACAAATAGAAAGTCGATTTTAAAGTGAAGGTGGTAAAACTCCATGTTTTTTAAAATATATTTTTTGATAGAAACATTAATCATGATGAAAATAATGATAGTTTCTTCAATAAAATTATAGAATATTGTAGAGAAATTCTAGTTTTGGGTAAGTAAATTATGGATATTTACATAATAATCTAAATTTTCAGAAATTTATGACCTTTATATAATTTGATCTCTTATTCTCTTGAGGAGATTAATCTATATATGATTTCTCTTGATAACCTTCTAAGAATTCTGATGGATTTAGAAATGATAGTCAAACATGAATGGATAATAATTCAAGTAAGGATATGGAATTAAAATCCATAGAAAAAATTACATAACTATAAATAGTGATGATAGAGAAAACATGGATGATGAAATTTATTCTCTTATTTCCATTAAATTCAAGAGATGAATTGGGAGATTAAAAATGAATATTATATTGCATTGTTTTCAATGTCATAATGTAGGGAATATTTCAACACAAAGCTATAGAAATTTTGACGATGGGTAATTTAAAGTGGAAATCATGAAGAGGCCTTAGAGAAAGTTATATTAAAAAGAAAACTTTAAAATATGAAAGAAGTTATAGGGAAAGATATTTTTACTCAAAGAGGAACATGAATATTCTCACATTATGAAGGAATCATATATAGAGTTTAAATGTTTTGTTGAATATTCTATAATGGCTAATGATGAAAGGTATTACATATGAAATATGGAGAGAGTAAACAAGATGGGTTTTTCTCTATCAAGGTGTATAATTATGGTACAAGTTATAAGCATTAAATTAATAAAATATTTTACCTTTCATGAAATAATTATTACTATGTGGGGATCATCATGAAGAAGTTATTGATCAACTACATAGATAGGTAGAAGAACATTTGACTACTCATGAAATCTTGAGAGTAGATATATGGTTTAAACTAAATATTAAATATATGTAAATGTTATAGATGACCTTTCATTATGAATAAATGATAATGAAAAGAACGTTAATGACCTTGAGAAGGAGTCCTTACCTCGAGCAGTAAACTGGAAATTGAATCAAAATTAGCAGAACTAAAGAAGGAGGAACAAATAGGAACTTTCCCAAATGCAGATCTCTTGGAAGGTGTCAATAATAGATATGAAGGTTTAGAAAATTATCTAAATGATCAATGGCCAGAATATTTGGGTAGATATGGAATCAGTAGTGATACAGGATTGTCAGAGGCTAGAAACGAGATGCTCCAAAACAAAGGGAATCATGATGTTAGTCAAATATTCAAAAACATAATAGAACCATAAGTTACAATAGAGAATACATAAATCCAAAAAAATTGAGGGTAAAAAAATTCAAAATCACCAAGATGTAATCATAGAACAAATACCTATATGAAATAAGGGGATACATTGAATAATTAATGTATGAATATATTTCATATTATTGATTTTTAATTATTTGGTTTTTTATTCCAAACCATTTATTATTATGATGTTTAAGGGACCTATATAAATTGTGATGAATCTAATATTCAAAAAAGGTTAATTACACTATGTATTTTCTTATATATAAGAATTAGTTTCTATCGATACTATATTATGTAGTTTTAAATTGGGGTATAAATCCCTTAATTGCATGAACAAAATTGTAAAAATAAAAAGCATTTAAATTAGAGACAAGTGAATATTTTTCAACCAAGAAACATCACTTTGGTAAATATGTACTCTTATATATAATAATAATTAGATGATTATTTTTAAATAATTAATGTTCATAAGAGATTAGAGAGGCCATATTTTTAGTTTACTTATCCTTTTGTCCCTTGGAAATAAAATATGATGATATAAAAAAACCCTTATAGAGAACACACTAAAAGATATGGAGAATAATACCAATTGGAATATTGACAGTGTATGATAACAAAAAATTGTTAAAAATGTGATTTTTTTTGAAAATTGATAAGGAAATAATTGATATAATCATATGATTCAGAACCAATTATTCCTTCAAGACTAAGGGAAGGTAGAAAAAAATTATCTAGTGATGATAAAATAAAAATGAATATTCTCTATGTAGAAGGTGTATGACACAAGTAATCAAGTAAAAATCAACTCTTTGACTCTTGACTGGTGGGGAAATTGAATCAAAATGTATATATTATAAAAAACAACGTATTAAATTCTTTCAAGAAAGGAAGGCATAAAAATGGAAATTTATAATTGTTATATATTAAAGGTAACATTGTTTTCTTACAAATTTCCTATTGAATCCAATTGTGGAATATGATTTTTGGTCAAATATAACAATTGATCTTGGAGAAATTTTCTAAGATAAGGGTTGTAGGTGAGAACTCAATTCTGAAGCGTGATAGATAAAATACTTATGATGCATGCATGTGAGAAAAATGCTTATGAAAATATTATCTTCATAGGATAGAATGGGAGTCTAATCTACATGATACAGTCCACATATATTTTTGTGGTATAATTAATGTCGAAGGAACATCTTCATATAGTTATTTAATTCTTTTAACTGATGATTATAGAAGACGGAAATTTGTTATATTTATTTAGATTAAACTAAAAGAGAATGTCCGTATGAATATATACCACCAAATTGTTTAGAATGAAACTGTAATTAAAGAAAATATATCAAATGTTTCTATATAAACTAATAAATTTCCATTTAATTTGAAAATTACTTCCAATGAAATGGGAATAGGAATGACAGTTCATCCGCTTGAATAGATAAAAAATAGGGTCATTAAATAATGTAATTGTTATGTGAATATTATGGATAGAAATATACTGATCTGGAGTAGGGATTATAGTCACATTAATAAATATGGGTTTCACGAAATTTTGTACACCAAAATGAAATAAGTTTGAGTCAAGTATAATAATCAAAACACTATGATATATAGAATCAAAATAATCCCTCATTAAATTATTTTTATGATTTTAGAGTAATTTTTTTTATCCGAAACAAAGAATGAAATCATAGAAAGTATGGTGATGCATCAAATTGGAGGAATATTCCTTGGATAGTCATCGATGAATATATCATATTAATGATACCAATATAGGATTATAAAAATTATGGAGTGAAATGATGTGAATATTGTAAGGATAAAATTACGAAGAATTTGGGGATCTTATATGTTGATATGTTTAATAATGATGATGAAGGTGAAAAATAACATGTTTGAATAAAAATGTTGTGGAAGGAATTTCAATCACTTAGTGTTCTATAAATGAAGACCTCTTATAGGTGGAATCATAAGTGGAAACTGTTTTAGAATAAAATCCACCAGACCCTTATAGAAGATGGATAAGATAAGATTTTGATAAATCCAACTTTATTAGTGATTAGACACAACCTACATTGATAAAAATGATGAGGAATGTAGACCATTATTCTCGGCAATAAATGGCGGAACAAAAATCATGTAAAGAATGAGTTATTGATAAATCATTGTTTAATGTCCATGAATAAAGAAATATATTATATTGATAAATGTTGAACATAGGTTCTTGTTATGAGGCCAAAACGTAATTTTTTTGGAAGAATGGGATATTCAAGAAAAAATTCAATGAGAAACAAAATGTGATAATAACGGAACACATTATTTGTATTTTCTTGAAATAGATTTGGAGAATTGATATTGAATAAACATTTCATCTAGAAGATCAACTAGAGTCTATTAGGATCTTCAAAGACATAGATATCCAAAGCGTGTTCAATTCTTATTCGATGGATATCAAAAGAGTATTATAAAAGTGTGTTCTTAATTAATACACTTACATTTAATAAATAGTATTATTTTTAAATAGATATGATGAAAAAAATTATGTTTAATAATGACTAATATTGTCTAATTAAGGCTCCATGATCATAGTATTCCAAATTGAATGCATTTTTGAAGAAAAATAAATTTAATATGGGATGTGTGGGCCATAATATCTATCTAATGACATTATAAGGAGAATACTTTACAATGTTTTTTGTATTTGGATGATATAATATTTAACACACTCAAGCGTTGATATGAGGAATAATTTTCCTATCACATGAATTTAGAATAGGAAATATCTATGATTGGTGAAATAACATACTTTTTGATGTTAATGGTGATTCAATATAAGTAATAAAACATCATTTATAAGGAATAATATTAAATAATGCTATGGAATAAGTTTAGCGTGAATTAATCAAAAGAGATGTCTACTCAAATTACCATTGTAATAAAGCATGGGAAGGTTGAGAATTGTAAATCTATAGATCCCACATTATACTAGAGGATAATAGGAATATTGTTATATTTTGAGTACAATATTTCCAGATATTTCCTTTGAATCATATTTAGTGGATAGTATCTAATATAATATAACGGACGGTCATTTTTTTAGAATTTAAACGAATCGTGAGGTTTATTTAATGTACTATAAATTTATTCTTGTACATTAAAAAAGGAAATAATCATGATTTCCAATAAATTTTTGAAGATGATTGTAATGGTGAAGTGGTTTATAAAATGTACACAAATTTTGGTTTCCTATTCATCAGAAATAAATGTGTAGGATAGTAGAGAAAGAAGTTGGAACACACATATTTTAATAAAGAGAAATCACAATATATCACTGTGATAAAGGAATTCAATAAATTAATGTGGATAGAGTGGAAGCATTATAATGTTTAATGAGGTGAATTAGCTAATGGTTATATTATGTGAAAAATATTTCACAATATAGATCACTAAACATATGGTTCAACATTCTCATATTAATCATTCTCAGATTATATATAAAATTATAAAATAAACATTTTAATAAGACATTACTAAAATAAAAATTATCAGAAATAATGATCTTGTGGTGGGTATCATAAATTAGACACTAGCTATAATAATGTTTGAGAAACATTTCATATTATTTTATATTCATACACCTCTTAGTGCATGATGTGGTTTATATTTATACTCTCCATGTGTTTCTAATGATTTAGAATTATTGTTAAATGTGGTGTATGATCTGGGAGAGATAATATCCAGGGGTTATTTTGTATTATAATTGAAATAATTCTATTTCATTAGTGTTATTTAAAATTTAATACAATGGTGAAATTCAACTGAATATTGGTTTCTTGGTTTTGGGGTATTTTAAAGAATTGTAGAAAAAGTTTTCTCTTTACATGAAATACTAGGGTTCTATCAGTTCATGAAATTATCTCATAAACTCTTGTTTTATAGTATAATATTTTTTGACATAGATATAGAGATGTGGAATACTTATTTCATTACTATGAGGTTCTTGTTTGACGATTCCTTGTTATTGGTATTCTATTTTTTTCTTATAATCTCAAAGGTGGAGATTATTGGACCTATGGTTATTCAATGTTTTAAATTGATAATTTGTTGTGTTTTTTGTCAATTCACTAGTGGTTGAACAAGTATTTTGAGATAACAATGATCTTATCTATACAAGTGGATTGAGGGTTCAAGGTGGCGTGGTTCTCCAACATTTTATAATTTTTGGGTCCTAAAAATCATTTGAAAACGTTGAGTTTTTTTTTGAAATTCATGTTCTCATAAAGAATGATGTTGTAGGTTTTTGTAGACTTATATTTGAAAAGTTTAGGAAAAATCAAGATAGAATGAAATTTTAGAAGGATAGTTAGGGACTAATATTAATGATCTCATGAAAGATTGAATTTCACCGATAGGTTGAAATAGGTGAATTAGAGGAAAGAAATTTTGGGGCCAAATAGATTTTTTTGTGAATGTTTTGAAATTTCCAAAAAGTTTGATTCACAAAATTAAATAATCCACATTTAATCCTTGGAATAATCATTGATTTTGGTGTAGGGGTTATCTCTCTAATTTCATTAAAAACAAACTTGAAAATTTATCTTACATAAATAAAAAACAATACATTAGCACATGTTTCATGAAAATAGCAGCTGAGAACTAAGAGGATTAATGGGATTTCATTGAATGGATTTTCTCGAATGATATAAGATTCATTTCATAAATATGTTTCCCAAATATCATAAATTTCATGAAATTTGGAAAATTGATACATAAATGAATTATGTTTCATGAAAAATGGATTTTCATAAATAATTATTATGTTATCATAGTTTAAATTGGGAAAATATTTTTGAATAAATTGATGCATCATATTAAGACCATAATGGTGACCAACATCATCAAAATGAGCTCATATATAGAATCATCCTATATATTTAGAAACAAAAGAAAACTTCACCCAACGTAGCGAGAAAGGGGTAGTCGTTGGAAGGGATATGAGGGAGGTATTTTGATATACATTAAATTATTGTAAATGTATTGAGCAAAACATAGAGTTCCTATGACCAAAAAAATTTACTCGATAAAATTTATTAATGTTTAGCATATTACAATATTAAAAAAACTCTGTTGGTGTATGATAATTGAACTATACCTTAGATATGAACCAAGAAATGGATTTTTTGGGTTTCTATTTCAACATACATGTGTTTGGGGATTGAAAAATGAAAGCATACAAGCTTTGTAATTTCTTACCAACACGGGGAAAAGATCCAATTAAATGGAAGAAACATTTGACACCATGATTTAACTCTCCCCTATCATAGTGTTTTGTTGTATAATAAAGGTGAAGATTCATATTTTGAGTGGGATGAATCCAAATCGATAACATAATTTAATTTTAATGGATTGAATTTATGAAATGAAGTATTACAAATTAAAACCACTTTTTATAAATATATCACAATCCTCTTGAATTTCAATGAGTATAAAATAATAATAAAAATTCAATTTCATATCCTCTTCTTTCTATATATGGATAAATTATGTCAATAACCTGGAAATAAATATTTTTTATGAGAAAAATAATGTGTATGGAAAAACATGATTTCACCCTATATTCTCCCATGCGTTATGGTGGTAGTTGATTCAACAACCATGGGATTCTTGCCAATTAAAGAAACTGCAAAACATAACCTTTTTAATAATCTGTTTCAGTTTATGTAAAAGAAAACAAAGTTATTCTCATGTCATTTTTAAAAAAAGTTTATACAAAGGTGATAGGTCATCAAAGAAAAAAAGAAATATTTTTAATGTTACAAAAAAATGTTTGAACGAAATTTAAACATTAATGTAGCTAGGTTGAAAATATGGAGTGAAATAGTTGAATATGTAAAAAAAATTGGTGAAGAATCCATTGATGAATATTTTAATTGAGTAGATGTAATAATTAAAATTATCATTGTCTATGGAGAAACTATATATGATTATAAAATTATAAAGATGTAGTTAATAATAATTTGTAACTATTTTAAATATATTATTTCTACTCTAGAATATAGAGAAGGTATTATAATTGATGATTTGCATAACACCCTCATCAATTATTGGATGAGAATGTGAAAAACATTAAAAAGGAAGGGCAATGATGATATAGATTTTGAATCCATGATAAAATTTAAGATCAAAGATAAATATTTGCGAGATTCATTTTAATCTATAGATGATGAAGACAGTAATTATTATAAGAGAATTATGTCTTTAATATTGAGAAAAATGAGAAACATCATGGGAAATTATAAAGGATTACATCCACTCAAGCATTTGATTTTCTTAAGTGTTCATTTACTAATCAGTTATTATAAGAATAAATCTTCTCATAATGAAGAACATGTAGAAGAAGAAAAATATTAAAAAAAGAGATGGGGAAAATCTTCAACTATTTGAAAATATCTTGTTGGAGGTAGAATAATATAACCATGTGAAAATAAGAATTTTAGTGAGTAAATATGTGGAAGAATAATACTTATTATCTATCTAATAATAATATACAACTTTTGAAAATGTCAACAAACTTAATGGGTAATGTTTATAAATATGAATAAACCAAATGAAGTGAATAAGGATATAAAGAATCATTTATAGTGGAAAAGTTCAAGGTTTAACTTGAGGCCTCACTAGATAATAGTAAAGAAATGAATAGGAAAAAATATAGTTGAATAAAGAAAATAAAAATAAAACTGAAGTAACGTATGCATCTATAATAATAGAAGTTACTTATATTGACTAAGTCGAACAAATCCAAGAGGTATTTTTTTGATGAATGATAAGAGGGTGTATGATATTGAATAAAAACTATCTTTAAGAGAAAAATATATTAAAAATACATAATCAAAGCGTGTTTATTTTGATAATGATATTAATAATATATGGAAATACATTAAAAATATTATATACATAAAAATGAATCATCACAATCTTGTGAAAAATATGTCCAAAGAGGATGGTTAACTCTGATCCTACTAATTCTCAAAAAAATATTGTTACCTCTAATAGTGTAGGTTCCACAACAAAATTTGGATCTATTTGGGAAATGAAAACATTATTAACTACTCTTCCATATCAAATGAAGATGATAATATATAAAAATTAATGTAATATCTAATGGAAAAAGAATGAACGAGGGAAGAAAAATATCACAAATTTTAATTCTCTATATTGTGTTATAATTATTAAATAAGATCGTGGTTTTTATTTAATTTGTGGTTCAATATGCAACTTCTAGTGATGAAATGACTATGTTGGGGGATAAATCAATGAATATTAAACATTATTTTTAGTGTAATTTTATTCTGATGAAACATACACTATCAGTACTAAAAAACATGTTTCATTTAATGGAAAAAATATATTATTGGAATGAATTGTAGTGTCACTATAATGAGGATTGTATAAATAAATAGGATGGATAATTTTTTCCATGGTGTTGAAGTATATTAAATTCTGATAATAATAAAAGGAAAATCATTTTTTTACTGAAGTATATTTGAAGAATTTCAATTATACTTGTGGAATTGAATATTGACAGTGGCTATTATTCATATATATCTACTAACATAAAAATATCAATGAACAATGATGAGTATTAAGGAGGGGTAGTGATGTTTAGAAATGGAAATTTCCAACAATAAATGGATTTATTAATGCTAAAATAGAATTCTAAAACAAGATGTGAAATGATGTATTCTATCTTGAAACTCCTTGGAATAATATATTGAGTGTAATTAAAATATATTATGAAGTAAATGAGGTTATTTTTATTAATGTCCAATGCTTCATCAAAATAAAAATGGAAAAATAATCATGACTAAAGAAAAAATTAATAAGTGATAATATATTAGAAATTAGTAATTTTACAAAATTCTTCTATTTTGGTTCCAAATATGAGAATAATCCATGACACATGAGGCTTGGACATATTATTTAGAAATATATGAGTACAATTTAATTAAATGAAATTTGGATATACCTTACCAAATTAAAAAGAGAGAATGTTTAATGTGAAGCTTATGAGACGGTGAAAATATGTCAAGGAACTCAAAAAATACTAGAGAAAAAATCTACTTTTCCACATGAGTTAATTAAAATTAACTTATATAAATTAATGATAGAAATTTTAACTAATAAATATATTTATAATATTACATTCTTCAATGATCTATCATGAATGAATACATACCCATTTACAAGGTATATGTCTAAAGTATTTTATCTGTTATAAATTTTCTAAAGTAAGGATAATAAGTTGTTATGAGTATATAAGAAGAAGTCATGATCTAATAGTGACAGTGAGTACAACTATAATTATATTTTAATATTTTATAAATATTATGAAATCCAGAATTAATACATTTCACCCTAAACTCCATAATATAATAGAATTATAAAAAACTAACAAAAGATTGGTTGACGTGGGAAAAAATTCATGATTACCACATAAATTAAATTAATTTCATTATAAGATAAATATGCATAGATATACACATTTATAATAGATTATTGTTATGAATTGAGTGAAATGTGACACCCTATGAAATGTGGTACAATATAAATCAGTAGGTAAAGTACTTAATAGTTTATTACATTCTTTATTACATAATGATAAAAAAAATATGGTATTGAATTATGTGAAATATTAAAAAATTGATCTTCATCGAATACTTATGAAATGGTATTAATTTTAAAATATAGAATTTATGGATGTAAAAAATGTTAGATTACCTTTTTAATGATTATTTTGAATCATTTAAAATAAAATTTTATAAAATATGTTTATTTCATACTGATAAAAATGAAATACTAAAGAATTGAGGAAAACAGAATGAATAATAACTCAAGAAGGATAAAATTTATACCAATTTTGATTCAAACTAGACCAATGATAATAATAAATCTACAATAAATGAGAATTATAAATACCCATGATTTAATAATCATGTCTAATGCAAAATATTATTGGCAGCAAAGTGGAGCAAGTTCAGTTTATAGGGAGGATAAGGCCTAAAAATAAAACTTCTCTCATTTAATTTATTTAAAAAATAACTATAGTAGAAGGTATTGATCTTGATGAATGGTTTTATATATTAAATTAAAAACAATTACATAATTAGAATAATTACAATTAGGATCTTGTAAAATGATATGAATACAAAATTTTGTTTTTTACTAAGTGTGCATTCATAAAAAAACTAAATAAAAGCAGTGTTCATTTAAGAAACACGTCCAAATATTTTAGAAATGGTTATTCATATATGGATGGAATATATTTTTTGAACACTTTTACAATAGTGGAAAAAATGTGACAAAAAAATGGTTCATTTTTATAAATATTATAATCTAAAATGTATATCATATGTAAGTGAACTAATCATTCATTAATAGTCAATATGATGACACATACATTCCATAATTATATTTCACATCTCAATACATGATTATATGTTACATAAAAAATAATCAAATCTAGACTTTTTTACGTCTTCTTCCATTATAATAATTGATACATAAACAACTAGTTTATATATAAATGACATCATCTCTGTTATATAGAACCCTTATTAGATATATTACACATAATAACTTTATTCCTATCATGGGGAATGCAAAGATAAGAAATGGTAAGCACATATCCTCAATATGGGTAAACAAAGTTTATATCAAAATAATGTGATAATAAGTGTTTTGGAACATGATAATTAAATTTTAAATTTATACCATTGATAACATAGATAAAAAACAAGAGTCTGACATAAATCTTGTTGGTTCATAAGAATTGAATCATAATTGAACCAACGAAATTGATATAATGCCTCGACCCCAAAAGCCCAAAGTCAGTGAATTACTTATTAGATTTTCATGATTAAAAGGAATTAAAACCTAAATAAATGATCAATTTTTTATTCTTGATGAAACTATATACATACATGAAACCCATAATACATTGGGAAAGGTAACACTATACAATACTTAAAAAACTAATAAACTGTATCCATGAGAACTCAAAATATAATATCCTCCTCATAACCTATTGAAGGTAAACAAAAGAAAGTGTAGAGATCAAAATCTCAGTAAGGGTTACTAATAATAGAAGCATTAATCAACTATAACTAAATCATCAACAATTTGTCAAAGTCAATATAGCATGGTGAATAAATGACAAATGCACACCATTGATCAATTGAGAATTAAACTGCATCCATGATTTTTTTTATAGTGAAAACCTCAATCATAGTAATATATGAGAATGAATAAATAAATATTCTTATTAATTGGACAATATGTATCAAGAACATGGTACCAATATACTGTCGAAACAATTTATGTTAGTGGGTAGAAACTCGTTAGATTTCTGGAAACAAACTCAAAGGGTTTTTTTCCAACTGATTTGTCTCATGAGGCATGTCGTTGCATCGAGGGGCTTAAACGGGCCCCTCCCCTCTCTACAATTCCAAATAATTCATTATACATATATTAAATAGAAGTATAACATACCTTCTCAATATTTTTATATAGTAGATGACAAATATTCATCAATAATTCAATAGTTAAAACAACATTCCAAATAAACACCATATCTAAATGGGTATAAGGCTTAGAAAAATACTCATATCCAAGAAACCCGAATATGGATATATAATATATTTAGAATATAATATAAACAATTTTCTCAAATGGTTTGTGGATACACCACATAAGAATTTTTAGGTGCACAATACCATGTAAATGACAATAAAATGGAAATTGAGACAATGTCCATAAGCACGTTGTAATCAATTGAGTCATATGACCGAAAATTAAAAACCACCAAATAAAAAACATAACACCATGACTATAAATAGAATGATGGAAATAAATATCAAATGTTTGTAAACAATAAACCACAATCACGGAATAAGTGGCGATCTATTGAAATCCCACAGAATTAAAACTGAGATAAGAAACCCTTTACTTTATGGCCTAAATTGTTCTTTAACTAATATTAATGACCATAATAATAAAATTTAGACTCATGAATTAATAATTAGAGAATCTCCTCAAATTTTTTTTATTATAACCATATTAGTTTCATTCATGTCCTTTTTATGGGTTTAAGAGCATCAATTTAATTATTTTAGGAACATTTTCATCCTTGGTTTTCAACATTAGTTTACTTGTATTCATGAATGTAAGTTCTTTGGAAATTTGTATAACATCTATAATTGTTAATATATATTATTATTGACATTATAGATGTTCTTATAGTTAATTTTGGGTTATATAACTCGAGTATAACTCATTATTTTAATGTTAATGATAAAGGCTTGGATTAAATTGGTAGTTTTGTAAATAATGAAATTGTTTTGTATTTTTATTTTATATTATGAGTGTGTAAGGATTACCAATCATTTAATAAGATTAAATAATTATATTCTGATCTGGTTCAACCATAAAAATTGGTTCATGACCAGAATTGAATATGGTAATAATAATTGACAACCCGTCATCCTTGAATGTGATAAATTAACACATCTCAAACGGTGTTTTCATTTTTTGAATAAGGGGAGGGGGAGAACAGAGATGATGATGAAATATAACATTATAGTAATATAATAGTAGTTCTTTTATGGTACTGGAAATACTATATCATTTGTATGGGGAATATTAGTAACAAAAAGAATAGAAAGGAACTCGAAATAAAAGATAAATTGAGAAATCCATCATGAAAAACCAGCAGCCTAACGACGTCACATAGAAATTAATAAAATAGTTTTATGAGAGAAAAAGGGGTATCTCATGATAAGTAAACAATTTTTCTAGAAATCTGAATATGTAATGAAATACCCCAACATAATCAAATTGAAAATAAAAGAGAAAACATAAAATAAAATCTTTAAGAAAAGTGAAGGGTGGTAGATTCCCTTAACCATGTAGAGTAACTCCCAAAAAATGAAGGTTGAGACCTTGGTGGCTTGAGGAAACATTGGGATGAATAATAGGGAGGTAAAACTACCATATAATAAAAAATTATGAGTTTATAATGAAATAAAACAAATGCATGAGTGGGTATTTATAATAAATGAGAGGGAGTTTTTTTATTAATTTAAAGGGACACCTAATTAGTGGTTTTTCTATACCATGGACTTTTCCATGGTATTATCCAACAATAGTATCCACCTAGGACACGACATGTCATATTTTACTATAAAAAAGTCAACCATCATTTTATATTAATTATTACATCATTATGATGTCATTAAACTTTCAAAAAATCAAAATTGTCTTTTGTCAATTCACAGAAAAATAAAGCATTTAAGAAAAATAATCAAAATTAACCTTTATCAATTTTCAAGTTGTAGAATTAAAAAATGAACTAAATTTTTTTAAAATAAGTTTCTAAATATTTTTAAATTAAATTAAATATAAATTGATATTTCATTTGAAAAATAATAGCTTTAAATCTATAACTAAATTTTTGTTTCCTTGAAAAATTAATCAACATCTCATTACCTTACATCATTGAGAAAATAAAATAATATACGATTTATTATTTATAAGTATCACATTACAATTTATAAGGTTATGTCACTATTCAACAACAAAGAAAGTTTGTTCTGTCAAACTCCAACTAACTTACACATCAAAACCATAGATGACCATTTTTTGAAATTCAAAACATAGATGTGGAAAATTTATGTTTAATGGTAGGTTATGATATTTTTCTATATATAACCAAGTGTAGTTTCATAGAGACTCAATGATTCATTCAATATAGGATAATAAATAAATTAAATGTAATTAAGAGAAACATATCATAAAATGTTTGGGGAGTTATATTATTCCCACCTTTAGAAAGTTTGACCCTCAAAATGTTTTCATCTATAAATCCCTTCAAAAAGATGTAGATGGTTTTTCTTCATAACATCCTTAGGTTCCCACATAGCTTCCTCACTTTTAGGGTTTCCCCAAAGAATCTTTACAAGAAAATTTTTCTGATTTCTCAATACATATTCCCATGTGTCAAGAATCTCGATAGGCTCTATATAGTATGAAAAATTAGGTTCCATCTCTATTTCATCATAGGTGATCACATGTATTGGGTGTATCATGTATTTTATTAATAATGACATGTGTAACTCATTATTATCTTCGAAGATACACTGTGGCATTTATAAATGGTATGTTATGAGTCTAATCCTTTACAGAATTTGAAATGGTCTGATGTACTTGGGGATCTGTTTCCCTCTCTTACCAAACCCCAAAAAACCCTTCCCCAGAGATACTTTTAGAAATACATGATCTCATACTTGAAATTCCAAATCCTTTCTCATGTTTTCACTATAAAACTTTTTCTTATATTGGCATACTTTAATATGGGGCCAAATTTTCATTTCCTTTGCAGTTGTATCCTCGATACATTTGAGACCTAAAAGCTTCTTCTCACAAACTTCATCCCAACAAGTTGGAGTTCGACACCTATTACCATATAATTCTTCGTTTAGTGCCATTTTAATTCTAGAATGGAAACTATTATTGTAGTAAAATACCACCAAATTTAAATATTGATAGAACATACCTTGAAAGTCAAGATAGCTTGATCACAAAATGTCTTCCAGTGTTTGAATAGTCCTTTCAGACAGTTTATTAGTTTGGGGGTGATAAGAATTACTCATATAAAGCTTAGTATCCAAAGACATCTAGAGACCGTTCTATAATTTTTATGCAAACTAGGGATCTCGTTCAGACACAATAAATACATGCGAACCATGTAGTCTTACAAATTCATTAATATAAATTCTTATAAGGCACTCATGTGGTAAATCATCTATTATATCCAGGAAATGTGTTGATTTTGTGAGACTATGAACAATTACACATATTGCATCATTACTTCTAAGTTCCCCTAGTAGTCATATTAAAAAATAATTCATAATGTCATCCCACTTCTACATAGGAATAGTTTGTGGTTGCATCGCCCCATTAGGATGTTGTCTCCATACATTCACTTGTTGACAAACTAGACACCTTGAAACACAGTCAGAAATTTATCGCTTCATATTATCCCACTGAAATTTTTTCTTTAAATCTCTATAAATCATAGTGATACCAGGGTGTATAGAAAAATTTGATCTATGAGAACCATCTAATAGTTCCCTTTTCAGCTCAGGTACAGATGAAATGCATAACCTCTTCCAAAATTTCATAACTCCTTTCTCATACATAAAGTCTTCCAATCTCCCATTATTAACAGTAGTAATTTTTTTTCTGTATATTCTCATTATTATATTGAGAGACATTTACCTTCTCTTGTAATGACGGTTTTACAATTATTTGAAAGGGGCAATCTGTTTCTCCTTCCTTTAAAATTTCCATATTCATCTTTAATAGATCTATGAATATGGATCTCTCTCAATCTTTATTTGGGTTATAAGACGATGATTTTACTGGATTAATGTATCTACCACCTTTTTTTCCTCGGTGATAGTGTACTGGACAATAATAATATTTGAGTAACTAGAACCATATCCTTTTCTTAATGTTCAATTATTTCTATGTAAAAATGTACTTCAAACCCTTGGGATCTGTATACATCTCAAATATTTCACCCTAGATTTAATGTATCCATATTTTCATAGAAACCATTACGAATGCTAATTCATGATCCCATGTTGGGTAAATTTTCTCATGAGTCATATACATCCATGATGCATAAGCAATAAATTTATTATTTTTCATAAGGACAAAACTGAGTCCATTCATTGATGCATCATTGTATATCTCGAATCTGTCTTTTCCAGATAGAAGATTCAAAATTGTATCATTTAATAACTTATTTTCAATTCATAAATTCATTTTGTACATTCATTTGTACATACAATCATATCCCTTTTATGTGTCATCTTTATTATTGGGTTAGACAGTAGGGAAAAATTCTGAACGAAATGCCATTAGTAACCAACTAAGCCAAAAAAAAAATATATACCTCAGTTATGTTCATTGGCATAGGACATTCATGGATTGCCTTTGTCTTCATAGGATGAACTTTGATTCCATACATTGATAAAATATGTCCAAGAAAAGAAAATTATTGAAGCCAATATTCCAATTTTCTAAACATCTGATATAATTCATTACTTCTAAGAGTTTCTAGAAGAATATGCAAGTGATTATCATGGTATTCATAGATTTTTTAGTATACTAGGATATCATTGATAAATACCACAACAATGTAATCTAGATATTCCTTGAAAACACTATTCAATAAATCCATAAAAATAGAGGGTGAATTAGTCATTCCAAATAGAATCACTGTAAACACATAATGACCATACTCGGTTTGAAATGTGGTTTATGGAATATCTTCCTTCATCACACATAGAAGATCATATCTAGATCAAAGGTCAGTCATTAGAAAGTATTCTTCTCTATGAAGTTGATTAAATAAATTATCAATTTTTGGCAGAGGATACTGATTCTTTTTATTAATAACATTGATTTCCCTGTAATCTATACATAGCCGCACGGATCAATATTTCTTCTTCACAAAGAGGACAGGTGATCCCCATAGAGAAACAAAACATTGAAAAAATACTTTATCACTCAATAACTGTAGTTGTTTCTTTAGCTCCACTAATTCCACAGTGGCCAATATATAGGGATTCTTTGATATAGATCCTTTTCTAGGAATTAAGCCAATAGTGAACTCAACATCCGGCTTTAGAGGATGTCTAGGTAAATCCTATAGAAATATGTCAAATTATACTTGAACTATATGATCATATTCAATTTTAATATTTCATTCTTCACCTATAGATATTAGGTTCTCTTCCCCTCCAAGAATTTCATTAAGCATTAGTACTAGGGTAAGATCTAGATAATAATTAGACGAAGATGTTTCTTTTCTGATGATAAGGGATTCTACACCATTTTCAGCAATTATAACTTTATTCTTCTTGCAATATATAATCACATCATAATTTTATAGCCAATTCATAGTGATAATTATATCATATTCAATCATTAGTATGATGTTAAGGTTGTAAACTTGAGCACATTTTTGTGTCATGAGGGGGACGGATAAACATGCTTTTGTTGGCAGGATACATCCCCTAGAAGTTTTGACTGATAAATCCTTTATTAAATCAAATTATAAATGTCTTATTTTCATGGAAAACTAAAACAATATAAAAGAATGTGATGATCCAGAATCAAATTATTCATTGGCTAATTTTGAGTAAACAATTAATGTACCTACCATCACATCATTAGAAACTTCAAACTCTAAATTTTTAATTATATAAGCTTTCCCTTGCTCTCATGGCCTTTTTAGAAGAATTATTCCGTGGATATTAGGACAATCAATTTAATTGTGTCCCATATCTCTAAAATAGTAGCATTGAATATCATTGGATTGTTTCTTCCCCTTACATTCATTAGATAGATGATCCTTTTCTCCACACTTATAGCTGACTCTTATTCCATTGAAACATTTACCAGGCTAATATTTCTATAGATTATTAATAATGGGAATTTCTCCACTCCCTTGTTCTTCTTGGGTTCTTTACCTATTACATGGTTACCAGAGTACCTCTTCTTATCTTGGTTTCACATGAAAAAATTTGATCTTGAAAATTCATTCTCTATTTTGACGGCATGTGAAAAAATATCATCATACGATGAAAATGTATGAGAAACCGGTCCCCTTTGATGACATGGATTATCACCTTCATAGAAATGATCAATAATTTATTCTAAGTCATGTACATAATTGATGATATACATTGCTAGTCTTGTGAAGGTATCCTCATACAATACATCACTTTCTTCTTCCCTTTACATTAAACCATATAATTTTTTCTTCATTTCGGTTTATTTCCCTAGAGGGAAATATATGTTGAAGAATATTTCCTTAACATTACTCAATTCCAAATCATCTTATTTATTCTTCTTTTAGGGTATTCTGGATCAAGGACCACCATTAATCAATGATCCCTTGAGACAATGCACTGTCAATACTTCGTTTTCCTTTTCATTGCATCTTAATGCCATGAATATCTTTTCAAGAGACATGATACTATATTCATTTACCATTTTATTAGTTTTCCCAGTAAAATATAGTAACATCTTCCCAATGAGATGACCCAACATATATATTTCATTGTTATTCGTCACAACCTGAGTATGTTTTCCCAATATGGTCATGATCTGATTTGCTCCAGCATTGACTGTGTTGACTTGATTAGTGGGAAAATCCCTACGTTTTTCATGAGTACTGATTCAATTTCTTCCATTAGGATCCATATCTATTTAATGACAAACAATATTTTAGGTTATGGATCATAATTTGTAAAATCTCAACTAGAAAATAAGATGGATTAAATTGAATTTCTATCCAATGCAAATCTCATAAACATGGTTTCTATTGAGGATTGCATTTACCTTAAATTCTTCATAATGGATTATAATTAAAATGTCAATTATCCTAATAATATCCCCCTAGGACTTTCAGAACTAGAGTGTAGAAAGTTTTATTTTTTAGGACAAGGATACCCCTAGTTAGGCCCAAAACTCATTGTCAGATCTTTCACTCGTATGTACATCTCTTCTAGAGCCATCTAAATTTGTTTGTATCAGGACATGGATATGTTTTCTAAAAAGATACACATAATCTATTCCCTACAAAATAAAAGGATACTATTTTATTATTTATCCTAAAATAATATCTTAGGGTTTTTTTACTTAATCTATGTTTTCTAAATCTAATTTCCATGTTTTCTACTAAGCTTCCTTTGATACCAACTGTACCTCCCCAACCCCAAAATCCCAGATCCGGTGTGTAACTTATTATATTGGCATGATTAAAAGGAATAAAATACCAATGGAATGATAAATTTATCATTCTTGAAGAAAATAGATACCTAAATGTAATCTATAATTCATGGGTAAATGTAACAAAATACAATACAAAACAAAAACTAATCAACTACATCCATGAGAACACAATATATTCTCTACTCCTCAAAACCAATTGAAGGTAAAAAAATGAAATGGGTGAGCTCAAATGATCAGAATGGGTTACTAATAGCGGAATTATGAATCAATAATATCTTAATAATAAACAATTTGGCAAAGTTAATATGGAATGTTGAATAACTGAAAAACACACGCCATTAATAAACATAGAATAAAACTACCTCCATAGGTTTTTTCATAATGAAAACCACAAAAAGATGAATAATTCAAAATTAATAAAGAGATATTATTATTAATTTTATTTCATGTATCTAGCACATCATACCACTAAACAATCGAAACGGTTTACGTTTGTGGGTAGAAACTTGTTTGTTTTTTAGAAACAAACTCGATGGGTTTGTCGCCAACAGATTTGTCTTAATAGGCATGTCGATGAATTGAGGGGCTATAATGATCCACACCCAGCACTTGAAGTCCAAAGAATTATTTATAA
This sequence comes from Viscum album, assembly GCA_963277665.1. Classification (NCBI taxonomy): domain Eukaryota; kingdom Viridiplantae; phylum Streptophyta; class Magnoliopsida; order Santalales; family Viscaceae; genus Viscum; species Viscum album. The sequence goes on from OY728166.1 coordinate 574,070,577, forward strand.
ATAGATTTAATACATGTAAAATATTCATTTTCAATATCTTTATAGAGAAGAGGGTACAAATTCATCAACAATTCTATAATTAAATCAATATTCCCAAATAATGCTGTATGAAACAGGGTATACAGCTCAGAACAAAACTCATATCCATTAAATAAGAGTATGAATATATTATATAAATAAAATTTCAAGGAAAAATTATCTCAAATGGGCATTGGATACAACACATAAGAAAGTTTATGTGCACAATACCGTGTAAATGAGAATGAAATGGAAATTAGAACAAAGTCCCTTACAACGTTGTAATCAATTGAGTAATATGAACAAGAATTAATAACCAAAAAATGAATCATAGAATAAATAGAATATAAATTTAATCTTGTTTATAAATATCATATGGTAGTACATGATTCCCCATATGCAAGAAATAAGTGACGAATAATAGAAATCTCACGGAATTAAATGTTACATAATAGACCCTTACCGTATGCACGAAAGTGTTCTCTGACTGATCTTAATGACATGAATAATCAAATTTAGACACATTAATTAATAATTATAAAACTTCTTCAACATATAATTTGTTTCATATAACCTCATTAGGTTCATTCTTAGCCTTTTTGATGGGTTTAAATGGTTTAATTTTATTGTATCGGGGAAATTTCATCCTTGGTTTTAAATATCAGTTTAGTTGTATTCATGAATGGAAGATCATTTGAAATGTGGATAAAATCACAAATTGTTAATATATATTATAAGTGACATTATAAATGATCTTATACTTAATTTTCAGTTATATTCCATGATGATAACGCATTAGTTTAACATTAAGGATGTAGGTTTGGATTAACTTGGCAGTTTTGTGAATAATGATGTTGTTTTGTATTATTATTTTATATAATGAGTGATTAAGGATTAAAAAACAATTAATAACATTAAATACTTATCGTATGAAGTAATGAAACTATAAAAATGTTTTTATGACCAGAATTTATGGTGGTAATAATAATTGAGAACCTGTTATCCTTGAATGTGATAAATAATCACATCTTGGATGATGTTTTCATATTTAATGTAAGAGGAGGGGGTTAAGAGAGATGATAATGAAATATTACACTAGAATAATGAAATAAAAGTTCATATAAAGTACTATAAATTATCATATAATTTTGATTAGGGGAGATGAGGAAATAAAATAAAATAAAGGAACACCAAACAGTAGAAAAATCGAGAAATCCCTCACAAAAAGTGGCAGCCTAACGACCATACATAAAAATTCATAAAATAGTTTGATGAGAGAAAAGGGGGTCCCTGATCACTCCTACATAATAAGGAAAGAAATAGGAATATATAATGACATATCCTAATATAATCTAATTTAAAATAAAAGAGAAAACTTAAAATGAATGCTTTAAGAAAAGAGAAGGGTGGTCGATTCCCTTACCTTATGAAGTAACTCCAAAAACATTAATGTTAGTACCGCCAGGGTTTATGAAACCTTGGGATGACTAATAGGGAGGTAAAACTATCATATATTCTTATATTATGAGTTTTTAGTGAAATAAAACCCAGGGATGAGTGTGTATTAATTTTAAATTAGAGGGGGTTTTTTATTAATTTAATGGGACACCTCATTAGTAGGTTTACCAAAACCATGGTATTTCCCAGGATATTCTACCTTTCTATTATCCACTTGGGACACTTAATGTTATATTTTACTACAAAAAAATTGAAACAAAATTTTATATTATTTATTACATCATTATAATGTCATTAAACTACCAAAAAATAAAAACTATATTTTTACTATTCATGATAAATTCAAGTATTTATGAAAAATCCAAGAAATTCAATATAAACATTTAAAAATGTGTAGAATTTAATAATAAAATCCATTTATTGAATATAAATTTATAAATATTATTAATTTAATTCTTAGATATAATTAAAATTTAATAAAAATAAAAATTTTAAATCTACAACTCAATTTTTATTTCCATTAAAAGTTAATAAACATCTTATTACCGTATATACTAATGTAAATAAAATAATAATATGATTTACTATTTAAAAGATTGATGTTACTATTCATAAGGGTATGTTACTATTCATTAAAAAAACAAGTCGGTTCTATCAATCTCTAAATAACTTACTAATCATAATTGTAGATAATCTTTTTCTGAAATTCAAAACACAGATGTGGCAAATTAATGTCTAATTGTAAGTCATGACATTATCCTATAAATAAAAAAGTGTTGTTTCATAGAGAATAAGTGATTCAATCAATATAATCTATCTAATGAATTGAATGCATTTAATAGAAACATACCATAAAATGATTGGGGTGTTATACTTGATCTATAAGAACATAACACTAGCATCGTAAATAGATTTTCTGAAAACAAATGAGAATATAATATCTCATGTCAGGGATACCCACGAAGATATTCATATCATATTTGGATGGGGCTAACCACCTGTTCACCAGCTTTGGGATTGGGATAAACTATCACATACACTCTTTTGAGAATGGGATAGCATACCACATACCCTATTTTGGTTTTCGGATAACCACAATTGTACCATTGTTTTTTTCATTGGATAAACATTTGCGTACCATCTTTTTTACGATTTTCTAGACCACCATATACTATTTTATCTCATAGAGAATTAATATTTTCCCAATGAATTGGAAAAAGATATACTAACCATCCTTAACATAATCAGCACATTTTATTTTCCAAAATATCTTAAAAATTCAAAATATAACTACCTGTAATAATGAAAAACATTTCATAACTATTTTCGCATTGCATATCTCATGGAAATGGTTGTGTTTCATAAAAATTTAATCTTATCTTCATATCATAACCTGTGGCAACAAAATTAGTTTTATAAGTATAATCTATAGAAAATAAATGGGTTGTATAAGAATATTTTCATAATAATTCTAAATAATATAGATATGGAAAAAGGATGGTATCATTGGATCATATCCTTAGTAAAAATATAGTAACATCAAAGGATGTAACCATAGATATAAAATGACTGTGGAAGATCACATGGATAAATAATTGAGGAAAAAATCATTACACTTTGAAGACACTTATTTAAAATATAAAATTACAAAAATATTTATGGAAAATATTTTCATTTAATATTTCCTTGTGAACATGTAAATATATCCTGAAATCATTGAGCGCTCATGAAGTTATAAAATATCATTCATGTTTTACACATTTAAAAGAATATTCCTTTCATATTTACTGTAAAAAATCAAAAGAGAATTATTCCACAATATTAAAAAAGAATCATTTCAAATAAATTTTCAAAACATTATAAATCATATTAAATATATTTAATAAACATTGAAAAACTATAAAATTGTTCTTTATATTATACTTAGGAATCATGGACATGTAAGAATAAGAATATTTGGAATAAATGGAGACACAAATTTGATTTTCATTAAAAAAATATCCTAGACTCTTTTGTTCATAATGAGGGGAAAAGAAAAATAAGAATGTATTATATATAAATAAAAATATTAAAATAAAATACCTGAGTTTATTGAGTGATATATTATAAAATTTCTTCATCTGAATCATAATCATTAAGAAACCTAATCAATAATGAGATTGTAATGTAAAACTTGTTCTATTTTTTAATGTTTGAATGATTTTCCTCATTAATAGAATAACCTTATATGGATATAGAAATTCGCATTATATTCATAAGTATCACCATAAAATACATTCATTGGTATAATATACATCATATAAAATAAATAAGTTGTTAATATGCAATGCACCCCATGTATATAAAAGTGACACGAAAACCAATTACCACTTGGAAAATTGTGAATTGTATTCCATACAAATGAATAACATAAAATTAATCCTTAAATGACATGAGAATATTGAGATTCGAGATATTACACTTATAAGTGGAATTATATACACCACAAATATGAAATGACTAGTTAATATTATATATGTATCTAAGAAATAAAAGGGAGAGTGTAAATAGCATTCCTTAAGTTTGTCATCCTTAATATGTGTTTTAAAATCATCTTCTTGGGACAACGTCATTATGTTTTCACTAAAATCCAACATATGATGATTTTTAACAAAAAATGGCATATGCAAAGTCATTGGTTGAATGAAAAACCATTTGAAATTTGAAGGGGAGTGGATAGGGGGTTCACTTTTATAAGTAGGGGAGAGGACACACATGGAATATTTGGAAGGAAAATGTTACACACATATTTTAAACATTACTAAAGTGTCCAAAATGGATCATTATCTTACCATATGTGAGATAAGTTTGACATATAACCATCAAATAGCATTTTAAAACGTTTTTTCTCATATTAAACCATATCTCTTTAGCTTAAACCTCCGTAAACCTATCTTAAATTAACTACGGTAATACATGATTACTATTTTTACATTTCACTTTCAAAAAAATTAAATTAATATTATTATATAATATTAATTATTATGATTCCAAAAAAGAAATTCAATTTTAAAAATTCAATTCATAAAATTGGCATAATTTTTTGTAAAATTAACCTAGTAGTGGAGATGAACAAATGAATTTAGAAATAAAATTATTCCAGAAGTATATAGTGTTTTGAAAAAAATTTAAATATTAGGTTGATTAAAACGACATATATTTGATAAATAATGATATAATTTCACTAATATATATTTTAAACCATTTAAAAGTAAAATAGAACTTTTATATTCATTAATTTAAAATTTATAGATTATTAAAATTATGCAATTTCATTATTTGTTATAAAATCATGCTTCTTATAAAAAAAATATTCACCCTAATATAACTTTGACTAGTTTATTCCAAAAATTAAAGTCAAATTTTCCTGTAAATTTTATAAGTGTGTAATAAATTAATATTTTTATTTGATAAAAATTCAATAAATTTTCTTTTTTTGTTAAAAATGTATTTTTGAATCCTATAAGGACTTTACCAAAAATTATGTTCCTTTTTAACAATATATTTTATTTATCTAAAAAAATAAATCATATTTTTTAAAACTATTTTTGTTACTATTTATACTATTAATTTTAATGGGTATGTTATAATGGAATTATTTAAATAATAACATTAGTAGTATTTCATGGTTCATTAAAAATCAGTGTTTCTTCTAGCCTAAGATGTCAGATATAATTAAATTTATTTGAAAAAAATTCTAAATAAAATCATGAGTTGATAAATTACCACCCCCACATTAAAATGAATTTATCCCTATAAATTATATCACACTTATAAATGAAACGGAGGATAATTCCAACTGATTATATCCTTGGGATCTCATGTAGCTTCTTCATGTTGGTAGTTTCACCACAAAACATTTACCAACTTATTGGTATTCATTCATTGAACATTCACTCCATCCTCTAGAATCATAAAATATTTTTTATTCGAAATATCCTAATACATAAGTAAGACCTTCCAATTAATTAAATGTGAAGGACCAGATCCTCACTTACTTAGGATAGATACATTGAACATGTCATGATCATGAGAGAGGTTCAATTTATGTTCCAAGAAATACACAACTGTCCTTCCAAAATAAAGAATAAAAAAATGATCAATATACATAGTTCCCATCCTTCCATTATTTAAAAATCACATAACCTTCTTCCTTATATGAATTAATAGGAAAACCTTCTAACACATTTCAAATTCTCGATCATACAGATAATTATCACCAGAACTTTTTTTATCAACAATGAGTTTCCTCGATTTCATGTTGAATAGATCTGGAATTATTTTCCATTTCTAAAGCTAGAATATCTCTTAATATATTTCATTAAATAAAAAAAGATTATCAAGTTAGAGTTCAAAACCTTTTTCCATAGAGGTCTTCATAAGTAGCCATTAGAATATTTAAGTGAAACTATTATTGATTGAAAATTTGGATTGATGAAGGTACTAATACAAAACACCTTTTTAGTGTGTAGAAAAATATCATATAATATCCTATAGGTTTGGAATTATTCTCTCAAACTAACTTTATTTATGTGGATGATATGTTGTTTTTCATATCAGCTCAATATCTATGGCCTACTAAATAGTTCACCCTAACATTGTGGAAAAACTCAAATATTAATTATATACTGTAGAATGTGGTGATTTGTGTAACATTACCATTTCTTCAATTTATATTTTGGAAAGATGTCCAATCGAATAATGTGATCTGACAGTGATGAATTATGATACTTTAATAAGGAAATTAACTATAACCCACATAACACTATGCACATAAGTTATTTTGGGGAGTCTGATGACAAAATCAATGGTTATGTTTTTTAATTTCCATTCCAATATGGGTAATGGTTATAGAATCCTCATATACTTTTTTCTATTAGCCTCCACATGAAACCACACTAAGAACTAATATATAAACATTGAAATACATCTTTGCATTCCATCCCACCATTAATTTAAATATCCAATAATTTTTTCAATATTTTTTCCATTCTTATAAATATTTTATATATTATAAAAAACATACATCTGATAGAGAAAAAAAATTAAAAACTCATAAATTAATAATAAAATTTGTCGAATTATTAGAAAAAAGAATCTTATATTGATGGAATAGTATCCTGACCATGGGAATAATATTCTGACCAATAAGAAAAGTCACCTTTCCAAGAGAAGAGTCACATCACCTATGAATGTATAAATAAAATTCAGGTATTTTATCAATGAAAATAAGATATATTTATATAATGGTATAAGTATATAGATGTTTTTAAAGAATGATAAATTGACTATCGGTATAATTATTTTTTTACAATTTTTTAATTAAAATAATTATTTAAAATAAAATACAATTTTATTAATAAACACATAAATTAATAATTTTTATCTTTTGATTATAATATTATATTATGAGGCCTTAATTAAATTGTAAAAGTGTTATAAAATAAGTATTTTCAAATAAATACGGATTTTAATTAAAAACTAAATTTCCCATGTTTAGAAAATTATTTTCATAATATGGATCCCATTTATTAAACACACATTGAAAAATGGTTATTGTTACTTTTTAGGATTTTATTGAATAGTTGTTTTTTTGTGAATCGTGAAATAAAGTAATTTGTTGTATTTAATATTTTATAATATATAAATATATTTATGAGCCATTGATGATATAAGTACACATTATTTCAAACTCACATGAACAATTTGCTGTACACTATCACAAAATTCATCACAATTGATAGCCTGGATCCAAAAAATAAGAAAATGAAATAAATAAAAAAACACTAGTATCCTCTCCTATTAGTACCACCCTCACAACCTCTTCTCCCCAAACCATATAAAACATTTATCTTTATAATATTATGACCAATTCATCTTCCAATACTCTTACACGTATCATGATATTTCTATTGTAAAAAAATCAATTTTCATGTTTTTTATGGAGGTTCTCATGGAAATTAAATTCAAGAGGTAAAACCAACCTTCTTTCTCTTTTATTTACATTTATTTTCTTATCCTCCACTCAACAACCCTCCTTCGATTTAAATGATAACTAAAATATAGTACATAAACTAAATTTATATTATTTTTATGGAATATAAATCATTAAATACCATCTCTTTTCCTTTTTTTTCAAAAAATTAAAACATAGTTCGTGAGGTGTTGATTCACCTCCTTCGTGGATAATGAGTTATAGATTTTCATTAATTCATTCAAAGATGGTCATAAAACTATGTCATGGTAAAAAAATATTATAATATGTGTATTAAAATATATTTTATGTTATCAGAATAGTATAAAATCAAAATATTAAATAACACTCTACTAGTTCATGATGTTTTCAAAAAACTACAAAAATAAACTAATAACTTTACAATAACGATTTATCTAATGGATCATACTAATGTCAAAAACCAAAAAAATATTGGGTGTTTTAAATTTATGGAATATAATTTATAGCATATAATTTCACCTTTGGAGAATAATTCCAATTTTAAATGAGCTTACATAATTATACACAAGTGAACCGACCACAAAACCATCAATGAAACACTCCTGAAATGAAAAAATTAAACCCAATAACTCATAAAAAGAAATGTTAATGAAAATTATTAAATTATAATAAGTAAAATATATTTTTAATAGTTTCTTATTTAAAAATTATTGGAGTTAATTTTTTTTATCTAGTTCATTATGTACAAGTGAAAATACTTTCATACATTACGTAATACCCGCAAGACCAGCTAGAAGCGATGCTTCTGAATATTTAAAAAAAAGTGTACAGAGGAGACAGGAGGGGTAAAACAAAGGGACATTCCCTCATCCGTCAAAACACAATGTTATAAATCATAATAAGAAATATCAGTCCCATAATCATAATCATCACCAGTTTCCCATTCATAGTGGGAATTACCCTGATTGAGAATCTTAAGAATATCAGAATTATACTTACCTGATAGGATAGAAGAGCACCTCCACACTGTGCGAGGTGTATTAGAGTAGTCCTCCTTGGCTTGCGCTTTGAGGGGGAAGGAGTAAAGTCAACTCCTCCTTTTCTAGAAATGAGTGTGTCTTTGAAATAAGTAGGACCAATGATACCCGCTTTAGTTCCTTCTGCCTACGAGATGTCACTCCATTTCCCAGATATCCTAGAAGAGTTCAAGAGATTCTGGATCTCATGATGGCAATCAACCTGAGGAGGAGCCTCAGCAGTAGAAGTCATCCTAGTAGGCTCATCACATTTCAAACCTGCTCTAATAACCATGCATAAATTTTTAATTCAAGTAGGAGATCCAGCAATGGAAAGAGGAGCAGTCTTTCCAATCTAAACTAAGCCAGTGGGAGTAACTGCACGACCCGATTTGGGTGTACTCTCCATGGAAGAACCAACCCGAGCAGGGGAGGGACCAATAATCGGAGATGCAGAGTTATCCCAAATATTAGAAGGACCACCGTTGGCTCTCAACAGTGATGAATCCACCATCAGCCCCTTCCCTTTCGAAGGTCGCTGACGACCTTCCTCAGAATCCAACACATCAACGTTATTTGAATGTGGCTTGCTGCTATGATCAATAGGTTGTGACAAATCATCATCATTTTTTCTTGATCTCCTTCGAAAAAGCCTAGATGGATGGACCTTCATCCCACAGTTCTCACGGGAAACTCATCTTTGACATAATTCCAATGAGTGCTCAACAGACATACATTCATTACAAAAAAGTGGCTTTCTTTCATACTCAACATCAATTTGAATGTCATCTGTCGGAGTGGAAAGAGTTACCTTGTCAATCAGGGTGGAGATAAGATCAATCTCAACTAGCATTCTAGCGAAATGTCCAAACCAAACTTTCTCAGTCTCCTTGTTAAGTCATATAGGATTCCCAATTGCCATTCCAATATCACGCAATATATTTGGGTGCCAAGGAACCCAATTATGACCATGAAGACGGACCCATACTTGGGAAAAAAGCATTCCTTGCATGCAAAGCATTGAAATACAAACACCATTCAAGAAGATGAATCCATCCAAGCTTCAAGGAAAGAGATCTGGTGCTCCAAGCTTGAATTTTAGCAGCATCTGAAGGAAAAACAAAATGAAAGAAACCACGTCCAAGAGATACACACCTCTAGTCAGAGAAACCCCACAAACAAGAAATCTGTCTGACCAAATCATTAAAACTCCAAGATTTCTGACATTTATGTAAAACAAGACGTGAAATCAGAGAGGTTTTACCGATGGAAATAATTTTAGCAAAAACATCAAGATTTTCCTCAACATGTGCTGAAGACCCCTTTCGAAGAATTCGTCCAGAGCAAGAGTCAGTAGAAGACACAATTTCAGGATTCAAAGCATCATCTGGATATATCCTCTATGAAGTAGGAAAAGGAAAACTGGAATACATTACAACAGTCAAATTATCAGATCCATCACGAACACAAGAGATCAAATCCTTCTTGAGTGGTGGCCTTGGATTGGACATAGCAACCCGACCTCTCATGCCATAATCGCCCAAAAAACCATTACCAGCGTCCAGATTCTGAGGTCTGATAACATCACCTACAACCTTGTGTGCCACATCAAGACCCCTCAAGCCACCTTCAGCTATCCGACCATAGACAACACGGATCTGTGAAGATCCATCCACCGAGGAAACACAAACTCCGCGACACAGTTCACCTTCACATCGAGCAACAGATCGGACATCAGCATCCTGAGTCATCGGCAGACTCGCCGTAGAAGCTTCCCCAAGCCACCGCGGACCTTCGTTCCTGACGGAACCTACGCCGCCACCCACAAGCATGATGCCGAGAAAGTTTGGAACCAACATCAAAAACCCTAATCCACATCGCCATCCTCACAACACTCCTGCACACCCCAACCCATCTTCCCTCATACATTACGTAATAGATTCTCTCCAATCCTTTATTTTTTCCTTTGGGTTACACTTTCTCTCTCTTTTACCATATTTAATTCTTCATTCATCTTATATAATTCAATATCATGTTGTGTTTATATATCATACATAATAATTTATCTAAATTCATATATATCTATTGGGGATTTACATGTTTTACAATATTCCATTTTAAACTCCCCCTTTTAAGCAAGCCCAATTAAAGGAATCTTTTCAATTTCATACCCATTTTCATATACACATTATAATATATATTTAACCCAATATTATTTTTATGAAACCATCCACTTCATATGGAAAAACTATCTTATTTTATTTCTTGTTTTATAGAAAATATATTTATTTGTCCTCTTTAAGGTATCCATAATATTTCTCTTAAACTACACTAAGGTGGATCATTTCTAAAGATTCATAAACACTCTAATTATGCGATTTCTCTTCATTTTGAAATAAATTTTAATAATCAATGCCTATTTTATCTTTTTAATTCCCATTTATGATTTAAAATATATTCCTTCCTAGAAACCATTATGATATTTCCATTTGTTATAATTTATAACATTAATTTGATTACCATTTCACCCCATGGGAAACCCTTATGATTATTCCTTATGATTGATTCTTCATGTGGACCCATATGCATGAAATATTTATGATGTATGATCCCATATTTCAATAAAATTCACTTTTTAATGTTTATTATCATGATATTTCATATTGATATAGGGAGTAAAGTTAATTATTTTATGGGACATTGTCCACCATGTGATACTGTAGTGGAAGTTATCCTTGAGTCATGTTTAATTCTTGTTATATGTTTCCTCTAAATTTAAATGTAAACATTATTAAATGATTCAATATTATATATTTTATTCATCCATATTTTTATTAACATTTTATGAATTTCTATTCAATAATGTTATGTATTCTGAACCATGTGTTATGCTTTATTTTCTTTTTTATTCCCTCACTGGGTGTTTTAGATCATCCCTTTATTCAGTTATTCCCTTGGATATCCTATTATGATTTAAGAGATTAAAAGATTTTAGGAGACCATTATAAATATTATATAAAATATTGTTGTTTCATCCGGTGTGTAGCTCGAGGTTGGATCACAACACATGATGATGATAATGATGATGTTTGTTTCTTTTGATTTTTTTTAATTTCAATGTGTTTTCTCTGCACTATGATATTTGTGGAATTTTTATCTTGGTATGGTTTACGTGTTTTTGTTATCATGGATGCTTTTTCGTTCCCACTCAACCATGAAAGTGGATTTTATTCAAAAAATGAAAAAAGTGATTTAGAGTAATAAAAGTTGTCTTTATTTTTGTTTTACATTTCCTAATTTTGTACCTAGTCTTCTAAAGATACAAGAGTTTAATATCCTTAGTATGTTTATCATGGAAAATCATTATTAAAAAAATTTAATTATATGTGTAAAATGATTGGGTATTGATAAAAATACTATTTTAAATATATATAAATATTTTTACTTCCATGGTGAATAGAGAATGAGGAACTATGATATTTATATTACAACTCCTTCAAATCGATTCTGCATGGAACACATATATAATTCTTAACATTATAATTTCATGGAAATAATGGTATATCTGTTGAAAATTTATGAACTCATTATATTAAACTAAAAATTCCTTATGTACCTCTTTAAAAACCACATGTATAGACGGTTAAACAGTCATTTGAGAAAGATAACATTTCATAACTGTAATATTTCTAGATCCATCCACTAAAAATCTATAAATATTCAATATTTGTTTATCCTTATCCAATATAATATATATTTTTCATTTTGACTAAAATCATCAACCAAATTTTTTTCTTTCCTGGGGTGGTAATGTATTGAGAAGTAATAATCTCCAATCACATCCAAATATATTATCTGCCACATATTAACCACCTTTATATGAATATGTAATTTAAAATTTAATGATTAATGTATATATCACAACATACTCTATAAACATAATATCATCATATATTTAATTAAAAAATTATAACACAATCCTTTAAATCATATATTATTTTAATTTTTCATGATCCATTAATTATCATGAGGAATAAACCATCTCTACATAACATTACATGATAATACATCCCAATCCCTTCATTAATGCAACGCTATTGACTAAAAACATTTCTCCAATTTAAGGTAACGTATGAATAGTTTCACTGAATAACCATCTCACCACATCCTTGAAATTTTACTCACATTCCGCATTCCAATTGAATTTTTCTCCCTTATGATTTAACATTGTGATGAGATTAGATAGCCATGAAAAAAAAATGTTTAATTCATTGATAATATATAAAAAACAAAGTAAAACTCATATAATAGTCATAGTGGTTGGTTTTGGAAAATATTTAAAAACATCATTATTTAATTTATCCACCTATATACTATCTCCTAAGAATATATAGCCCAAAAATGCAACCTTGTACATCCAAAAATAAAACATTGAATTTTTTTTCTACATTTTCTTATTTATTAGGGTCTTTAACATAATTCTTAAGTGATCTTCAATATCATTCTAAATATTTAAATAAATATGAATATATTCAATAAATATTTCCAAAAATTGATTAAATTAATGTATAAATAATATATATATGTAATCCAAGAATATATTGAGGGTATGAGTAATGGAAATGTCATCATTATATATTTAGTCTGTGATAATTGCTATATTCTTATTGTTATACATAATTGATGATATCTGGAATAATTTTCAATCATGGAAAAGTATATATCTCTCTGTAGTTGTTCAAACATGTTAAAAATATGCGGTACTCGATACCATGTCAGGATAGTGAACTTTTTCATTTCTCGATAATCAATGCACATTCACATCCATGTGTATTTGTTTTTAAGAAAAATATCTCATTCCTCCCATGGAGAGACACATTGTAAAATTTAATTACTTTCCAACATTATCCTGATGTTAATTATTCAATTCCTAAAACTAAATTGGGGCCATTCTATGTGGATTTTCGGAAATATTAATATGTATTATTTTATGATCTATCAAAAATTCAACATCACGATTTAGTGGAAGACTGAAAAAATATTTCAACAAGTCATCTATGAACTCTCACACAATACTCATATAATCAGTTTTTAGTTTATATCCAACCATTTGAGATAAAAAATGATTTTTGTTAAAATAATAACTCATACATTGGGTACAATTTCCAAAATAAGATCATATTGATAAACTAATTGATAGATGATCAAAGTATAGTTTGGATTAGAAGTCGTTAAATTTCATACATGGAAATTGATTTCTGATTTATGAAGAGAAATATATTCCATTCCTAATAAATAATCAAATTTAACTATAGGGATACAGAACTTATTTTTAGGAAGAAAATTATGACAAAATTAACTAGAGAAGAATCTTATACATGAGATGAAATCATCATAGCATTAGGGGGTTTCACTTTCAATTACAATATAATTATTGGGTATCGAAGTTACTGATTCAAAATAATTTTCAGGAAATAAAGGAATTTATAATACTAATCACAAATAATATACTCTAATATTAGAACATACATGTCACCACCCAATAATAATTGTTCAGTATTCAATCCCAAAATAGTACGTAAATGGTTATAATTACCATCAAGAATCATAATTAGAGTGATTATCCATGATTTTTTATAGGATGTATAAATCATGACATCATATTTTGAATAAACAAAACCTTATGTTTAGTCCATGTCATTCAAGTTCATCATCTATTGAAATCATTCATGATGGATCATAAAGAGTTTCTATATTTCCAAAAAAATATCCTCAAAGAGTGAAAAACCAGGTGTACACCCAGGAAAGTTTTTGTGAATCCTGTGAAGAATGATTCAATTCCCAATATTCGCGTTTTAGTGTTATTACCACTAGGATCAACAATTCTATAGATATATCCACCTATAGTATCTAGGAAGATATGAAATTTTTGGAAATCACTCACTATATCCTTCACTATAATTCCTATTTATTTTCATATACATAAAATTATCCTTTGGGGTATCACTAAATTATTCTAATCATAGTTTTTATAGGTTAAAAAATACTTTATCTAATATGAACTACAGATACCAATGCATTTCATAGATACATATCACATAAAAATAAATGATATTCGTTATATAATATAATGATCAATGAAAAAATCATTAAGGTTCATGGCCTTTAGAAATATATATATATATATATATAAACAAATAGTTCATACATACGTTAAATCATATCCCATATCTATCACCCTTCTTAGACATAACACTAATTATATAATCATTTATAACCTATGAAAATAATACATAAGATATGGTGATCTCAACTACTCAGTAAGGGTAAAAAATGGAGATATCAACTGAAAATGAGCATATGGGTTTGGTAACATGATAATAACAATTATAAAACACACCAATCAAGTCACATATCATAATCATTAGCTGTGGAATAAATCATGGAAGTTTTTATGACATGAATTATAATGGAATCGAAGAACATGATCCATGATAACATATAATTGGCATACTACATATATTTTTGACATACCCTAATGAATAGAAAATGTTTTTTTAAGGATTCACACATATTCATTCACATCATATTAGGTTTGGGATAACCAACATTATACCTGATTAGGGCAAGGAATAACCTCTGGTGTACTGTCCTTTGGGCTTGGGTTAACCTCCTATATACCCAATTTTAGGTTTGAGATAGCCTATATTGTACCCTTTTTTGGGCTTGGGATAACCTCCCATGCACTCTTTTTTAAAATTGGGAAAACACCTCATAAAGCCTTTTATATCATAAAATATTAATCCTTACCACTAAATTTTAGTGATATATAGGTCACACCCTTCTTAGAATCCATACACATATAGGAAACAAGATAAAAAAACATTAAAAAAATCAAAACCCATGAAAAGGAAATTGATTCCATAATAATTTAATCATATAATTACTTTTGGAATGTGAAGAGACTCATAAACATTTAATTATTTAATCATATCGTAAGCCCTAGAAAAGAAACAGGTTTCATAAAAATAACCAATGCAACAGAAATGGGTTCTAAAAACATCTTATCATTATAATACTAAATATTAATGATAAAGAACATGAGGGTATCATTGAATCAAAAACCCAGTAAATAATGAGGTATATCAAATTATGTCATCATAGATGTAAATATATTTGTAAATATCCATTGGAACATTTCTTGCGGTAAATAACCATTTCAATTTAAGAAAACATGTCAAACAATTTAATTTTTTCCAAATTTCATATAATAAATTTTCATTAAAAATAAAATTATAAAATTATAATCAAAGATTTAAATAATTTAAAATTCATGTTGTATGATAATACCCTCTATTATTTACACATTAAAAAAATATTTCTTTAACATTTTTGAAAAATTTCCAAATATAATTATTCAATAAATTAAAAGAAGATTTCTTTTAAACCAATTTATAAAAAATAAAACACCAGTAAGTATTTAATTAAAAAATAATTTATGATTTCAGAATATTTATATAAATAATTTTTTTAAAACATGTACATTGAATAAATTTTTTTTGACATAATATAAAAATAAATTAGATTTTTATTAGAATATTATTTCAATCTATTTAGAACATAAGAATAAGAAAATGAAAGGGAATCATGTATTATCTATAATGTACAATAGGATAGGAAAATAAATTATTTAATATATATATATAAATAATAATTTCATCATTCGGATTAGAATCCTAAATAATCCAAGTAATTAATGGGACTTTGAAAAAAAACATTTTCTGCTTTATTAATGTTTGAACCATAAGACCCATGAAATAATATAACATATATGGAAAAGTAAATCTGCATAAAGTTGATAAGAATAATAAAAAATTAAATTCTTCAGTATATTATAAACAGTACAAAAACTGTTTAATAGGACAAATATCCCTTCGAAATCAATGGGTGATGAAAATGACATGGAACGTTGGAAACGTTTGAATTATAACACTAATTAAAGAATAACAACAAGAAAACAATAAATATAATGAAAGTAATGATATTCATAATATAGTGTGTAAATTTGGATGTATATACACCAAAATTAAAAAATAGTTATGAATATGGAATATGTCTCATAGAAATAAATGTGATATTAGAAATACAATAAATTAGGTCGAACTTCCATTGTATGTGTTCAGACCAACTATTCTTCAGCAACCCTATTTTGGTTTAAAAAAATACCTTATTATAAATTAATTAAAATTAAAATTAGACCTCTAGAATGTGAAATGGATTGGGGTATGATAGTTTTGGGGGAATTGGATCAACCAAAAGGCTTTTTAATGTGAACAGAAATGGATAGGGGGTTCCCTTTTATAAGTGGTGGGGGATGGGAGGAGACACTTGTAATTTATGAAAATAAAACATTATAACCACATTTTGGGAATGCAATAAGGATCAAAAATTGCAAATTATCAAACAATTTATGATATTAGGTCTATTTGTGGCCATAAAATAGGATTTTAACTTGATTTTAGGTCTTTTTAACCTATATCATCTTAGATTAACCCCCTATAAAACCCTTTTAATGATAACTGTGGTAATTGAATATTACTGTTTTAACTATTGATTAAGAATATTTGTGTTGATATTACTATATTATATTATTCATGATGATTAAAAAAATGATTTTTTATTCAAATTAAATTCATAGATGTGTCATAATTTAATTTGAAATTAAACCCACATACGTGACGAACAAACAATTTTCTAAAGAAAAATATTTCATAAGAACAATATCATAAATTAAAAAAATAAAAAATTAAATGTATTAAAATGAAATAAACATAATAACTTATAATATAATTGGAATTATATTACTTTTAAATCATCATACAATAATTTTTAACTTGTGAATTATTTAATGGAGAAGATACTTTTTAATACAAATCATCATTTTCACTATTCTTTTAAAAAAATAAATGTTAAAAAAATCATTAGACTTCATCCTAATATAATTTTTTACATGACTATTTGAAAATTACTTTTATTTCTCCATTTATAGTTTTTAAAAGAGGAAAAATTTATTTTTGTTATCTTTTCAAAAAAAAATTATTAAGAAACATTATTGAAGGAAAATTCATTTTTTAAACAGATAAATAATCTACCAAAAATTAAGTACTAATTTGGAAATATATATTCTTTCTCTATAAACTTTATAATTTTTTTATTGGTGGATATTCTTATTCATTGTTACAATTTTAATGTGAAGTTTACAATAATATTATTTGAATAATAATACTAATAATATATCATGGTTTGTAAAAACAAAAAGTTTCCTGAAAAAAAAAAGATATAAAAAAATTAATTTTTTTTGAATTTTTTTTTCATAATACATCAAGGTATTATAGTTACCATGAATAGT
The DNA here is from genome assembly GCA_963277665.1 of Viscum album. Lineage (NCBI taxonomy): Eukaryota > Viridiplantae > Streptophyta > Magnoliopsida > Santalales > Viscaceae > Viscum > Viscum album. The sequence goes on from OY728166.1 coordinate 574,088,473, forward strand.
ACGTTTTTATTTGATAAAATGAATGATTCATTATAGATAGAGATTATATATTGGTTTTTAGACTCAATATGTTCTTATATGTGTTAAAATAAGCCCCTATAGCCTGATGTTATAAGTTGTACAACTTCCAAAAAATTTATAATATAAAAATGGAAGGATTGAAGAAAAAATATTTGATATATATATTTATAGTTTATTTAATTTATGTTGTTTATATTGATGATTTCATATTTATTATTGATAAAGAGGCAACTAATGAGGATATTTCCAAATAGATGATGTAATTTTTGTTGTCCATGTGGGTTTAATTTAATTGTTTTATGGGTTTAGATACTATAAAAAATATGATTACATATTCATATCCCAAAATAAAATTTTAATTTAATTATTGAATAAATTTGTGATAAATAGATATAAATAATTTTCATAATCCATAGAAGTAGGATTTAATCATATATAAGATAATGATAGAATTCATTATAATTTTATTGAATTTAGATGAATCATTGAATGTGTTATTTATCTAATTGAATCAAGAATAATGAATGTGTATATAGTGAGTCTCTATATTATATATATCATGGAGATCAAAATGATTCACACAAAATGAATGAAATAATTTTGAGATATTTTAAAAGAACTATATGTAATGGGTTTATTATAGTATAAATGAAAAATTGTCTCTTTTGGGTTTATTTGAGGAATATAACCTATATATTTCAATAATAAGAGATATATAACTTTTGGGAAATTTTTAGCCAATGTTTTTTGAGTTTTCATAGTTAGATGA